>OX424569.1:207500-1407500 GCA_949152475.1 Terebella lapidaria
GTGTTTGTACGAAGACTCGATCCTGGAATGATCCAGTTTTCCTATTAGTTTTAAATTAACTGTATTAATGAAGTTGTACTGGTCACAATTTTTTTTTTTCATTTTGCTGTTAAACATTTGTATTGTAAATAAAATATAATATTCAAGATTTCCACACACGATATGCAATACCTCGATGTGCTTGTGAGTACCTTTAGAATAAACCAATCACGTTTATAGCTAAAATAAATGTTGTTTACATATTACGTAACGTCTACTGTACTATCCATTAACATTGTTTAAATAGTTTGGTCTTCCTGATTGCCAGAAAGCATGACGGTGAACGAACTTGCAGCTCCCGTTCCCGTTCAGGCTAGGGAGGAACATATTCCTGTATGTAGATTGGTAAAGATTTTGTGAACCACGCTCGCATGTTGAGCTGAAGGCCCAACTCTGAGGTGGTACATACAAGCAGTCCGTCGGGCTATTCAGGGTTCTATGCCCGTGGTGGACGGTCGGCGAGTCTGACCAGCAAGGCGCCCACGTACCCCCATTCGTTCTGCCGCTCCCATGGTCTCCGTTTCCAGGCACACAGGGCTGCATGACGGTGATTAAACTCTTCTGAGTCATGTTGCGTAGTTAGATATCTAGGACCGTCGTACAGCGGACCGTGTGTTGACAGCGGATGCTCCCTTTTACCGACAGGCTCCCCTGACGGAGATAGAGGTGAGCTCCTTGCCACCACCCATGGATCGTGGTTCTTTTTGCCCGCTCTGCCCGGACAACCTCAAGGGATATTTAGAATCGCGTCAATATATTCGTTACACCCTCAATCGAGACTGATGGTACCCCACCGCTGATCACCTGAACCATCACGTGACTGATTATCACTACCCATACATTAAACTATAACAGTGCAAGAAGTGCTTTTCTAGGACTCCTTTGCAATGGTAGTTCGGTGACCTAGAGTCCCTGAATGTACACCATGCGAAGTCCCATTACGGGATGCAGGTGGCGGACGAGACCGGAGCTGAGCTGACGTGGATTACATTCAATATAGGATATATTCCCCCTCGCCCCCTAACGATTGTAGAAATACCATAGTGGACTAAACCCATGTGGGCATTCGGTCCATGGCACTTCCCTCAGCACCTACTGGATGATGGACGGAAGGACCCCGGCATGGTAGCTACTGCAGGTTCGAGCTTCGCAGCTCACCTGAGGGCCATCATGAGAAGCACTCCACGGGAGTATGTGTCGATAGCTGAGGCTATCTGCAACCCTGTGGTGGTCCCTCCTCCACCCACTAGGAATTGACCCTCAAGTACTATTGACCCTCAAGTACCTTGTGATCCCGGGGGCGATGCAGCCTTTGATGGCTTCGTTGGCAGGTGTGGTGCGTGTCGAAACCACAAAACCCACGAGTACAGCTCCAGCAGCTTCGACAGTGGCTCCGGGCCTGATTCACTCCATGAGTGACCATTCGGTCTGGACTTCTGCACAGGGGGAACTTTCAGCCGGACCATCGGCGGGACTTTGGCTGGGTGCCCTGGAGTGGCAAATCATATCCACTCTGGACCTCACCATCGAAAAAGTTTCCGCTCGGTTGGGTGCCTGCGACTCTGCGAGTTCGCAGCACCGGCAGCGGGCCAATATCACGATGGTGCAGCACGCATACTGGATGATGCAGTGCTTTGCTGCCAGCCACTGGCTCGACCCCTCTGGGACTTTGAGCGAGCCGGCCTTCGAGTACTGGCTGCTGCGAGACATTCTCATCCTGGGATCACCCCCAGGCGCTCGTCGACTCGTGCTACGCTGTACCTTGTGGCCGAGATGCTCTCTTGACCATATGAGCTGCTCTCTCGACCATATGAGCCGTGCCCGTCCAAAGCCTCTAACCTCGCGTGCAATTACGCATACTACCAGGGGCTTGCGGAGGGTACCCAGCAAAGCCTGGAGAGCCACCTAGCCTTAGCTGAAAACGGCATGCCAGGCTTTCCGCGAGAGAAGAGCTGCCGGCCTGTGAGAAGCTGGGGCTGGGTCAACGTCCGTCCCGACCCAGGTACAAAAGGAGTTTAGCTCCAGGGTCGTCTTGACGACGCCGTGCAAGCCCAGGACCAGCTGGAGCAGGGCATTGATGACTATCGGTTGTTAGTTCTTGCTGTCGTAGCAGCCAACTGCTTCAATGCGGCCCTAAAGTTAGCATTGTACCCCATCTTAGTGAGGCTTTGGGGACAACATGCAGGGCCAAGGTGGAGGGACGACATGGTGATATTTAGCTCCATCATGCACAGTGGAGCTACGGGCCTGCCCGACTTCATCCACAATGCCCCCTTGGGCCCTACGTCGCCTCCGGGGATACCACTCCGAGGTGGGGAAGGTGATTCCAGCCCACCAGATCACCCTCCCATGGAGGAGGATGGCCAGCAAAGTGTCGACCCTACCAGTGGATGCGTCCGCAGGCCCACTACCGGAGCCGCTTACGTGGCTCTGCCGGAACACATTATTAGAGGTACTACCACTTTTTTTAGGTTAATTGGATTCCAAACACTCGACACACCATCCCTTTTGGTGGATGAGATTCCAAGGTCATCAACCCTTCCGGAACACCTCGTTCAAAATTTTGGCTTGTTTGTGGTGGTTTACTCCACATTTTGGGAGCGTAACAATAAGTCCAGGGTATAGTAGTTCCCCATTCTTCCAAAACAGTTCTGCATGGAGTCTGGGCCAAGATCAAGACATTCAAAATATGAGGCATTTTCTTCCTGTACTGAGGGTAATAACGATGATGGAGTGAAGCCACTGCACAGCTGGAGTGAAACCACTGCACAGCTGCATGGACAGTGTTTTGGGTAGGAAAAGGCGTGTTCTGTCGTGGATTTTCTGATTGTTTACTCATTTTACACTGTTTTCTTGTACAGAATTTTGGAGTTTTAGGGTGCTGTAGCTTACCTGCAAATCATGAGAATTGCACAGAATATTGATTTTCCAAAATATGAATTGTACACTGAATTTCAACTCTGTTGTCAAAATATGTTCGTAAATGTTGCCGAACATACATTTTCTGTATGGACTATAATACAATTTACACCTTGAAAGGTTTCTTTCATTAGTGACATATATTCACAGACCGTCGATTCAAATGCAACAAAACTTACACACATCACAAAGGTACTTATAGGGAGAATATATAATCTTATGCACTTTATGGAAAATTGCCTGAATAGTTTTTAAGAAAATGGTTGCCAAAGACAAAAATCATCCTTTCTTTTGACAAAATAAGGTCGTTTTGACCTTCCAAGGTCATTCAAGATCAAATTCAAGTCACCATTCAAACCGCAATATATGATTTCCCATTTGAATGTGCTAATACTTAGGCTCTATCTTGAAGTATTCTAGGAGTTTACCTCGCAAAATTCCCATTATAAATGAAAAATTGGGTGAACAAAAGTTGTTTTCGATGGAAAATGGGCCATTCAATGGCCAATGCTGTAAATGGCTCGAAACAAAAAATTAATTGATTTCCAACAAAAATTGTTTTTCGCCTGCCTTTCAAAAAATCAAAATAGCCGCCCCACGCAGACTGTCATTCCAAATGCAACAAAACTTATACACATCACAAAGTTACATGGGGAGAATCTTATGCATGATTATGAGGAAAACTGTCTGAATGGAATTTGAGATAATGGCCCCAAAAGACAAAAATCATTGTGTTTTTTCGACAAAAAAAGGTCGTTTTGACCTTACAAGGTCATTGAAGGTTACATTCAAGGTCACCACTCAAACCGAAATATATGATTTCTCATTTGAATGTGCCAAAACGTTGGCTCTATCTCGAAGTGTTCTATGAGCGAGCTTAGGCGCACAGCTCCGATCATAAAGGAATAATTGGATAAAAATTTTCCCCAAAATTTTTTAATGTCCAAAAAAAAATTTTGTTCTGCTGGAAATGCCTCAAAACGAATATTGGCTCGATTTGGGACAATTTTCTTTTCTCGCAGACTCGTCAGAAAATCAAAATGGCCGTCACATGCAGGTGGGCGATTCAAGATCAACAAACCTTATACATGTCATAGAGGTACTTGAAGGGAATGTTTTGAAACAGCTGATCAGACAGTTTTTGAGAAAAAGGTCATCAAAGTCCAAAATTATTCATTTTTTATCAAAAATGGTTGCCAAATTGGTAAAAATGATTGAATTGAAAAAAAAAACGATAAAAAATTCTCAGGATATTCAGTAAATTTTCAGAAAAATTCATGAAGGCGAAAAAGTATTTGCCGGATAGACGACGGCCGACTGACAACGGGCGAAAAACCACGACAATAGCTCATATCCCAACAATAGATATTTCTGAATTTCATATGTTGCGTTATGCGACTACTGATGGAATAAAAACATAGCACCGAGGGTGCTGTAGCTTACCGGCAATCATGAGAAACGCAGAGTATTGATTTTCCAACATATAAATTGTTACACTGATCTCGAACTCTAATTGTCAAAACATGTTCGTAAATGTTGCTGGAAACACATTTTCTGCATGGACTATAATACGAAATCAAATTACACATCACAAAGGTACATAAAGAGAATCTTATACATTATTTTGAGAAAAACTGTCTGAATAGATTTTGACAAAATGGCCACCAAAGACAAAATTCATCGTTTTTGACCTTTCAAGGTCATTGAAGGTCAAATTCAAGGTCATCACTCAAACCGCACAATATGATTTCCCATTTGAATGTGCCAATACTTAGGCTCTATTTTGAAGTCTTCTATGAGTTTACTCCGCACAGCTCCCATTATGAAGGAAAAATTGGGTGTAAGTCCAGAAAATTTTTCAATCGCCGAAAAAAAAAATTTGTTTTTTTTTGCTGGAAATGGCTCAAAACGAATAGTGACTTGATTTTGGACAAGAAACATTTTTTTTGCCATCCGTCGAAAAATCAAAATGGCCGCCACACGCAGACCGACGATTCAAGGGCAACGAAACTTATACACATCATAGAGGTACATGAGGGGAATGTTTTAAAACAAAAATCTCGAAACTGATGAGACAGTTTTTGAGAAAATGGCCATCAAAAATCCATAATTGGCCATTTTTCGACAAAAAAGGTCGTTTTGACACTCCAAGGTCATTGAAGGTCAAATTCAAGGTCATCACTCAAACCGCAATATATGATTTCCCATTTGAATGTGCCAATACTTAGGCTCTATCTTCAAGTGTTCTATGAGTTTACTCTGCACAGCTCCCATTATGAAGGAAAATTGGGAAAATTCTAAGGCCAAAAAATTTTTCAATGGCCCAAAGAAAAAAAAAACGAATAGTGACTTGATTTGGGACAGAAATTTTTTTTTTCGCCGACCCGTCAAAAAATTAAAATGGCCGCCACACGTAGACCGGCGATTCAAGAGCAACGAAACTTATACATGTCATAAAGGTACATGAGAGGAATGTTTTGAAAAAAAAATCTCAAAACTGATCAGACAGTTTTTGAGAAAATGGCCTCCAAAGTCCAAAATTGGCAATTTTTCGTCAAAAATGGCCGTCAAATGGGCAAAAACGATTCAATCAAAAAAATTTAAGAAATATCTTTGGATACTGGCCCAAGGTATGTTCTGATAAATTTATGGGGAAATTCATCATGTCAAAAGACCCGGACACGTTACAGCCCCGGACAGACGACGGACGGACGACGGACAGACGGACGACGGACGAAATACCACGACATAAGCTGATCGGCCGAAAGGGCCGGTAAGCTAAAAAAATTGGAGTCTGCCGTCTAGTTTCAATTTTATATGGCATTAAATATGGGACGTTCCATCAATTATATCGGAAGAAACCACCTACCTACCTAATCTGACCCCACAAATCGAGTGAAATGCGGATATCTGGTTGAACACTCGAAGTACTACACCTTTAACTACATATCTATTTGTAAATATATGAATAATTTTGACACTTCTTACAAATGTAAATATATTTGATATATATATTACCAAGTAAAAGTTAACTTTCATGCCATGTTTGAAGACAGAATCAACGTAATTTCCGTATCCATGTGAATGCATTTGTGTTTGAAACCATGAAAATCAAAAGTTTTAAAATAACTTTTATTTTTATACTATGCATACTTACCCCTGACTCTGGGGTCGTGTAATTGGCGAGCCATCATTCGCCAACCACACATGAAATATGGGTGAAAAAGCTAAACGAAAGTTAGCCGGTCCGTTTAGACCCTTCGTTAGTAATGGTAGTTACCTGAGCAGTTCACCCTCCGTGTGGTAGCATGATCGGGCCGGTCCACTGCCTCCCAGTTCACTTTTGTTGAGTTGCAACACTTGATCACTGAAGGTTATCTTCTGAAAAGACAAGAAGATAATCAGCGGGGAGGAGGGTGGGACCATCCAACGTCAGAGGTAAGTATGCATAGCATAAAAATAAAAGTTATTTTAAAACTTTTGATTTGTTATGCTAAGCGATACTTACCTCTGACTCTGGGGAATGGCCTGCCGGTGGTGGGCCCCTCAGAGAGAAAGTACGCCTTGCACAAGATCATCCCCTGAAAGTAGAAGGATGAGAACTATGCATAATACCAGTGACTATAATTACTGTATAAAGGATAAGGAACCCGCTCCTTTCCTATAGTAATTATAATACTAATTAACCACAGAGTAGCTCGGAAGTTAATAGTTATACTGAGAGATACTTTGTAATCCAGAAGAATCTGAGATTACATACCTGTCGTCGAGTCCCTTGTGAGGCGATGAGCCGTAGCTAGGTGTTGAGACGGCGCTCCCCCCCCCCCCCCCCCCCGGACTCTTGGCAGAAGAAGCAGTGGGTTGCACGATGACTTGTACTGCGACGATGGGTCCCAGGTGATAGAGATCATCCGCGAGGAGCGATACATCGCGCAGGTAAAATGAAGAAAACGTAGAGTGAGATCTCCAGGTGGCTGCCTTCATGAGATCCTGAAGTGACATGTTGTGTGCAAACGACCAGGACGTGGAGATGACGCGAACCTCGTGGGCCGTACGACCGTAGAGCTGATGGAAATCCCGACGATCCTTACTGTAGGCACGTGTAACAACAGCCTTGATCCAAAGCGAAATCGTGTTCTTGGAGACCTGCCCTCTCGATGCCGAAAACGGGAGAAAGAGATGAGATTCAGTTGGTCGTGAAGGCTTAGTCATCTTCAGATACAACCGTAATGTACGGACCGGACACAGGGACAGATCCCCACAGTCAGTCGCCAACTGAGATAAGGCGGGGACAGAGAACGTTCGCATCCCAGCCGCCAGGGCAGAAGGAGTTTGGGTCTTGGCAAGAAACCCCAGATGGTATTGGAGGGTAACAGAAGACCAATCTTCCGGGTGTAAGACCTCCGCAGACAGTCCCTGAAGCTCACTGACCCGCTTCGCGGAAGCAAGGGCCAAAAGGAACACAGTCTTGTGCATGAGAAAACGAAGCTCCGCTTCCTCGAGGGGCTCATATGGAGATTCATTGAGGCTACAAAGGACCAATGACAAGTCCCATTTTGGTGCGCGGGAGACCGGAGGCAAATCCTGGGCGAAGGACTTGAACAGGGCCGAAATCTCCCGTGATGTAGAAATGTCCAAACCGTGAGAAGCTAGCACATTAGTCAAAGCCGCACGGTATCCCTTGACAGTAGTAAGAGCTCGCTTGCGCTTGTCTCTCAACCAGACAAAGAAGTCCGCTACCGTAGGGAGAGGGGGACGGCGTGGATCAACTTGCCGTTGACCACACCAAGAAGAGACTCTCCACTTGGCTTGATATAAGCGCTCTGAGGATGACCGAACTGTTCTGGACATCCGCTTGGCAGCGTTCTTCGAAAAGCCAGCCTTTCTGAACGCCTGATAATCTCCACGTGTGAAGATGCAGAACGCCCAGATGTTCGTGAAACTGACGTCCCTGACGAAGAAGGCTGGGGATCGACGGTAACGACCGCGGAAAATCCGTCAGAAGCTCCAGGAGCTCCAGAAACCAAGGCTTGGCTGGCCAGCAGGGAGCCACCAAGATGATCTGGGCCGTGCTTATCCGAATCTTCTGTAGAACCACGGGAATCAGTGAGAACGGAGGAAAAGCGTACGCCCATAGGACGGACCAGTCCTGAGCGAGGGCGTCGACTGCCCAGGCATGAGGGTCCGGGAACGGGGACACATAGAGAGGTAGACGATTGTTCTGGAACGTGGCGAACAGGTCCAAGTGAGGCTGACCCTAAAGACACCACAGGTGACTGCAAACCTGGGGGTTCAGAGACCAGTTCGCGGAAACTGGACCCTTCCGAGAGAGGGCGTCGGCGATGGTGTTCATGGAGCCCGGGATGTGACGAGCCAGAAGACTGATATCCTGAGATTCCGCCCACTCCAAGATCTTTCGAGTCAAGCTGCTTAGCTCCCTTGACCGTGTCCCCCCTGGTTCTTGATGTAGCCGACGACCGTCATGTTGTCGGTCATGGCCAGTACTGTGGACCCGGCAACCGTCTGATGAAAATGGCGCAGGCCCAACCAGACAGCCCTGAGCTCCAGCCAATTGATGTGATACCGGAGATCGGCCGCCGACCAGAGACCGGAGACTTGACTTTAGCCAAGGTGAGCACCCCAACCGAGGCGAGACGCATCGGAGAACAGGAGAAAGTCGGGCTCCAACTCGTGAATCGGATGACCCCGCAGCAGGTTGACCGGATCGGACCACCAGAGGAGATCTGGCTGAAGAGCGGAAACCACCGGAACAACGGTTGACAGGTCCTGCTCGGAACACCAGTGGTCCTCCAAGTGAAACTGGATCGACCACATGCGCAACCGTGCACCAGGGACGATCTTCTCCAGCGACACCATGTGACCTAGGAGCCGCAGGAACACCACCGCCGCGACGGGAACCCCGATGGAGAAAGACCGTAGAACGCCGTTCAAACGTTGGATACGATCTGCCGTCGGACGTGTCAGGAAGGACTGCGTGTCGATGTCCATCCCGAGGTAGGTGACGCGCTGGGAAGGAGCCAAGTCTGACTTCTTGAAATTGATGATGAGACCGACTCGCTGACAAAGCCGAACGATCTGGTCCGTGTGCGCGGCCACCGTCTGCTGATCCGTGGTCGTAATCAGTCAATCGTCCAGATATCTCGTGAGACGGATACCCCTGCGGTGCGCCTACGCCAATACCGGCTGAAACACCCGGGTGAACAGGAACGGAGCGGTGGAGAGGCCGAAACACAGAGCACGGAACTGGTAGACCACGTTGCCCCACTGGAAACGAAGGTAAGGCCGTGATGAGGGATGAATCGGGATATGAAAGTAGGCATCTTTCAGATCTATGGACGTCATCCAGTCCCCGCTGCGCAGAGACAGTAGAACCGTCCATGGGCACTTCATGGAAAACTTCTCCTTGGAGACGAACTTGTTCAGGGGACTGAGGTCGATTATCGGTCGCCAGCCGCCCGTGAGCTTGGGGACGACAAACAGACGACTGTAGAAGCCCGGAGAGTTCTGGGTCACCTTCTCCGTGGCTTCCTTGAGGAGCATCTCGGACACGAGGGCGTCCAGGACCGCAAACTTCTCCGACCCCGGGGCGTAGGATGCGAACGCTATCGGTAGAGGGGAGAGAGGAGGCGCCTGACTGAAGGGAATCCGGTACCCGTGACGCAGTATGGTAGTTACTAGACAGTCCTCGAATTCCGTATCCCAGACTGGCCAAAAAGGCCTGAAGACGAGCTCCCACGGGGGATACATCCGAATCGTGGTTCTGTGGGAGCGTCTGGGGCACATCAGGAGCGAAGCTGAGGCTTGGCAGAAGACGAGGATCCACTGCCACCGCACCTCCACGCGAAGAGTTAGCTGACTTCTTGCCCTTGTCAAACTTGGAGCTCTTGGAAAACTGAGATGACTGAGACTGCTGTTTCGACTCCGTGGACTTGACCTTCGGGATCTTGAATGACGAGGAAGAAGATGCCGCAGGCTTCTTTTGCTGACGTTCCACCAATTTAACTAGGTTAAATTTACTCAGAAGGTCCGCTTCCTGGGCAACCGCCTGGCCGGCCTTGGCCAGGACATCCGGGTCAAAGAGGTGAGGACCAAAAACCGAGGACGTGCGTAGATAAGACTTGAAGGCTTCCGACAGCTTGGAGGTAGACCTCTTGAGATAGGCGTCCCGCCGCCTGAGAACAACGTTGGCCCACTCCACATGCGACTCCTTCCACACTTGTTCACGGAGGAAAGAGTCCTCTTCATACGCAGCAACTCCGACACCGGTACTTGAGCGGTGGCATCCGTGTCCGAATCGGCGTCTGCTGGAACCGAACCGGGGGCCAGACGGTCGACTTGAACGCTGAGGAGGCCCGAGAGCCAGTCGAGGGTGTTGGCAACCAGCTGTACCCGACGCGGGTAAGACTCCCAGGTCTTGAGGTCTGAGTCCGAAAGTGTAGCGGTAACACTCGAGGACTTGAGCCCAGGGGCGATGACTGACAGGTCGTCGTTCACCGCCGCTGCCTCCAGAGTGCTACCATAGTCTGGTAGTACTTTAACTGTCCCTGGAAGCACGAGGCGAACTTGCCGGCTCGTAGGGGCTGTCCATTGACGGGGGCGATCTTCTCCTCCACTAGAGAGCGCACGGACGAGATACCCTCGGACCACGGAAAGCGCACGTCCGGCTCCGGCTGCTGACGGGCGTGAAGCACACAGTCACCCACCGACGTAAGGGAAGTCTCCTTGGCCGAAGGTAGCTTGATCTCGTCGGGGAAGGCCTCCTGAACCCAAAGACGGACCTGGGCAAAGGTGTCGTCGTCTGACTTGGAAGGCTTGAAGGTACCGGCCGTAGCTGAGGTGTTGGCCGACCTAGCCGGGCTAGCCACCCGCGGCTTCTTGACTGGAGGTTCATCCGGGGTCTGGTCTGCCGGGGGGGGGGGGGGGGGAGGCAAAGAGACTGGAGGCTCCGAAACAGCAACAGAGGACGACTCGGACGCGTGTTGCTCACCTTCAGACCTAGGGGCGTGGTCTGAAGCGGGACGTTTGGACTCCCTCGCACGGTCGAAGTCTGAGCGTGAACTCTTGTCTCCACGGCTACCGCGAGAATCCCTGGAGTAGTCCCTGCGGTCCGCACGCTCCCGACGGTAGTAGTAGCCCCTATCGTCACGAGAACGGCCGGAACGGTAGTAACGATCCAACTCTTCGTGGTAAACACGGTCAAAGTCATATTCACGACGATGATCATAAACCCAATCACGGAACCGATCCGCGTGGCTGGAAGACGGACGATCCCAATCGACGGAACGGTGCTGCTCCGGAGGCCGAGCTGGACGGTGGCGGCGGTCAGGCGAGGACGGCCGGCCCACCGCTGGAAGAACACTATCCGCCGTGGCTGTTGACCCGCGGTGAGAATCTCCACTGGAGGAAGACGACCGGCGGTCCGCACGTCGACTGACGGACGGTGGTAGATCGCGGGGCAGAACACTGGGCTGAGAAACCCGCGGGCTGACCATCGGTGGCTGCTGATCACGGTCACGGTCGGGTGAGCACCCGCGCGGCTGGAGACGAGGTACCCTTGGCTGAAGAGGCGTCACGGTGCTGAACACGGCCCGGGCTACCAGCAAGAGACTTGTCCACCACAAGCACATCAACAGGGCCGTCGGAGAGCTGGACGGTGGAGTAGTCGGGGGGGCTACACTTGGCACGACCGACGGGGCCCCTGCCTTCACCTGACTGTTCCTCCGAGACTTGACTCGCCGGTCTCGGCAGCCTGGGAACGGGAATCCACCGTGGCCGAGTCAACGGGCTCCGAGAAGATCGGGTCCAACGAAGGCAAACCCCAGGAACACGAAGGCTGGTCAGCTGGGCTACAACTCGGGGGGTTGCCGCCGACGAACGGGTCACCAGAGAGAAGCGGGGTCGGCACTTCATCCACCGTGGGGGTAGCCGGTGTCGCAACTCCTTTCCCAACCAGGGACGACAACATCGCTGACATGGACGCAATCGATGTCTGCAGATTCCCAACCGTCTGCTCGAGGGAATCAAGACGAGAGGAGGAAGAAGAATCCAGGGATCGTCGATCCGCAGAGCGAGACCTCTTCTTCTCCCTGTCGATTCTACGCTGATCTATCCGGTCGAATCTGTCATCGGGCCAAGATTCACAGATCTGACAACGCTGAGACGCACAGCAAACAAACGGCCTGCAAGACGGACAGCGGTCGTGAGGATCGAGGTCGAGAGGAACTAAAAAGTGTCCACACTTGGTACATCTCCTGACAGAAGACGAATCCATCATAGAAACAGCCAAGTTCCAAAATCCAAACTTCAAAGGGGCAATCGCGAGCGACGCAAAGTTGTTGTTGACAGGAGCTCGCCAAAAACAAAAGTGAACTGGGAGGCAGTGGACCGGCACGATCATACTACCACACGGAGGGTGAACTGCTCAGGTAACAACCATTACTAACGCAGGGTCTAAACGGACCGGCTAACTTTCGTTTAGCTTTTTCACCCATATTTCATGTGTGGTTGGCGAATGAGGGCTCGCCAATTACACGACCCCAGAGTCAGAGGTAAGTATCACTTAGCATAACAAATGGGAGTACATTTTTTTGCAAGTTGGATTGCAGCTCAATTGCAACCAAGCTTTTTGAAATTGTTCAGTGCTACCCGTTGCAACGACATAAACAAGTGTACGCGGCATTCGCTGGCATTGCCAAGCGTTATAACGTTGTAGTCACTTGGTCGGGGTATGATCTACCCTAATCATGCAACTCATCAAAAATTTTGACTACATAATTATTTATTGTATTTAGCTGAGACATTTATAACAGACATACATTATACCCATAGCTGTATCCATATCTATCCACAAACGATGACAACAGCTTTAAATATATTTACATGTGCATTGTAAAATATGATCAGTAGCAATAATCATAATATACAATAAAATTATGTATTAATATATAAACAATTCTGCAAATAAATATTTGTAAACCGTCACAGAGATGTTTGCATTATAAATCTGAATATGCTGGTAACTTGTAAGCACATATCACAATACAGTGGATCCTGTGTTTTAAGACCACCCAAGGGACACTAAAAAGGTGTTCTCAAATGACAGGTTCATTTACATGATAAAAGGCCATTTGGTACCAGGTGTAGCGGTCTCAAAACACAGGGTGGTCTCTCAAACCAGGTGGTCTTTAACACAGGATTCACTGTAGTTATATAATGATCCACAGAAAATCAGACATTCAGGGAGACAGGGAGGACGGATTGAAGAATTATCACAGGCGGATTGAGACCCGAAGACCATCAGTACACTGGTAAAGTAGTCAGCCTGCGGTGTACTGCGTCAGTCCGTGACATCGATTGGGTATCTCTTACTTCTTGGGGGCGATGATTCCTTCAAGCTGAGTCTGTCAACACAATTTCTCATTCAGTTACATACTCAGGAATTGAGATACTGTAAAACGACTAATTCTGGCAGACGATTTATTTGGGGATTTGGCAGTAGGGGAAAAACCGCCACATTAAACCGTCCGCCAAAATAACTAGATATATGTTGAGAAATACATGTGGTTTTGAAACCACCAATTAAATCTCTGCCAAATAATGTGGGGCTCACAACCGCCAAAATTAGTCTTTTTACAGTATCAATTATTACAATTCTGTCTGAATTTAATGAATACTAAAAGAAGACGATGTCAGAACACTTTAATGCCAGTAATGTGTCGTGAATAAAATCAGACGAGTGTGATGTGTTCACCTTGAGTTGCTGATTTGTTTTTTTCAAGAACTGGATCTCTTCAGCATGTTTCTTCTCCTCGACTTGTCGCTGTTCTGCAGCACGCTTCTCGATCTGTTCACACTTGGCCTTGAGCTCGTTGACACTCCGTTCCAACTCCCGCTTGTCTTGTTCTAGCTCCGAGATCTGTCGGCACGAGAATATACTCAGTCACAACCGAAAACCATGATTATAGCTATACATCGCAACAACATCGCTGTGCAGTCCTAGTTGGTCGATTGCAATTTTTTTAAATCAACCTAAAGGCTAAGATAGGTTACTGGACAAAGGTAAAATGACAAAGTCCAAGAATTCCTCAGAGCTGATGGCCGTTTTGAGGTTTCAATGTCTTTGTATGTCAAATCTATTAAGGGCTTCTGTTTGTGTATAATTTGATGAGAAAGTATGTACCGTAATTATTCAATTAGTTCGAACACTCTAATAATTCAAACACCAGAAATTTTCCAAGAAAATAATTTTTAAATTGACTCGTTTAGTTCGAACAGTCAAATTTACGATCAAAATTTTGATTGAAACAACAAACGAAATCAACTTGTCAGCTGCCAAAACTTACAACTCACCAGGTGGCAGCACTACGAAATGAGTAATCAGCTATATTCGCCAGGTTGCAGTGTGTGCGATAACCAATGCCAGGGTATGACAAAAAGCTCGGACCTCATAGTGCCAGGCGGTTTGCGGGCCATTGAAGATTTTCCGAGTCGAGTGACTCGATTGCACATGCAATATGACTAGAATCTAGTATCAATGCGAGATTATAAATTACAGTTACCCGGCGATTTAGCAGCCAGTTATTCAGGTTTTTAAAAAAAATGCTAGTTGTCTGCAGTTAACCTGTCAATCGTACAGGCCCTAACCAGCCAGCATGAGCGGCATCTGTCAACTCGCGTAGGCCTATCTGCCATGGCATTATCGATCTGGGTTTGGGCTTTTTTTTCGTTTTGACGGACGATTTTATCGTGAATCTAATAATTCGAACATTTCAAAATTTAATTATTTTCGAACTAATTAGCTGTTCGAACTAATTGAATAATTACGGTACTCGCTCGATGTATCATTTTGTTCAAATTTTCAGAAATATACAACCATAAACTTAAGACAAAAAAATGCCCATATGAGAAAATGAAATTTTTTGGAAAGATAAATAAATTTCTAGAAAAAATTAAAAGAGAAATTCTAAATTCTAAAAAGATCAGTTTGTGGGGACTATTCCATAGTATCAACAAACGAAGTTCAAAAGATTCCATCAAATGGTCTCAGAGGAGAAGACATTGGAATATTGGCAAGTCCAAACCTGGGCACCAGCCATTTTGAAAATGTGAAAATAAAAAAAAAATGTTGATTTTGAAATACTAGTAGCTTTAGTATTTTTGTGTGAAATTTCAGAAAATTGTGGATGATGGGCGGATGACAGGCGCAACACCATGCCAATAGTTTATTGGATCAAAGGTCCATTTGTGTCTGTGTCACCTTTCTCTCCATATCAGCTTTGCCCTGCTCGGCTTGAAGCGCCTTCCTCATGCCGAAAGCCACGCTGCTCTCATACAAGGTCTGGTAAGCTGCAATCGTCATTCGGATCTCATCTCTAACTCGCAGTAATAACAATCCGCGCTCAGCACAGTTGATGGTCACTTGTCGGATCAGCTCATCTGTGACAGAAGTAAGAACACTATTGATCAGAACTTTCGCTTTAATAAAATATCACAATAAAACAGAAGTTATACCCTCAACATGCTTGAGCAAGTGAGAGTAGAGTTCTCTACGACTATTACATACCAAAGCACTGAGAGTAGAGTTCTCTACGGACGGGACAGATTCCGGTTTCTCGAGCCTGTCGCTGCTGCAGTCTCCTATCCAGTTCCTCCTGAAGATTAACAACGTCTAGTCGTGTCGCGGGCGTTGACGACACTTGCTGTACCCAGAGTTGTCCTGCCTCTGTCCACTCCCTGTCGACAACACAACGAATAAAGTCATGATACACATACACAGCTAATAAACAAAACAAACACACAACATTAACCTATATGTGTGCAAAAATACACAGACAAACATCAAGTCAGCTGAGAATGCAAATCTCAGAAAGTGTACATATTGTCAGGAAGTGGACATAACTGTCAAAAATTGTCAGGAAATAAACATATAATTGTCAAGAAGAGAACATAATTGTCAGGAAGTGGACATAATTGTCAGGAAGTGGAGATAACTGTCAAAAATTGTCAGGAAATAAACATATAATTGTCAAGAAGAGAACATAATTGTCAGGAAGTGGACATAATTGTCAGGAAGTGGACATAATTGTCAGGAAATGGACATAATTGTCAAGAAGTGGACATAATGGTCAGGAAGTGGGAATAGCACTGAGTGAATGATCCAGAACTGCGTCCATGAGTATTTTATAACTGACCTCGGCGGCAGTATTGAGTTGAGGATTTCATCAGTCTGTTGAGCGGCCTTAGCGTCCATGGGTGGCAGTTTCTGCTTGGCGGGGGGACTGGGGACCGGCCCTGCACCGCCTGGCTGTGCTGCCGGAGACACCTTCAGGGCGCGTGCCTATATAAACAATCAAATGGTCATCCTCATATAGAATTAAATGGTTCGATATGTATGCTCATGGCACAGGAATAATATAATGGAGAATGTATAAGTCATTTAAAGTAACTGCCTTCGAATATATTGGATACTTTCAAACTAAAATTTTAGTGCAACACATCCACTAGTATTACAAGATAACAAATCATGTGCACAATGATTTGGACAATTACAAGCAGTCAGAGTATTCTTTTCATCCGTTTTAACAGCCATATTGTGTTTTGTATGATTAAAGTGTATCAATCAAATCAGAACGTTACAAACAAAAGCCTAAACTGCCTTGTATTTACACTTAAAATCTCCTGTGAACCGCCTGTTTGAGCAAAATTTGCCCAAAGGACTGGTTTTATTCATATCATTCGATACTAGTACCGGGTAAGTCTCATTTTCGTATGTTTCATATGAGATATAGTTTCTAAAAATATTGCCTGTTTTCAAAGTGAGTTGTTTGTTCTCTGTTTGTATTTAATTTTGATATATGTGTAGGGATGTTCTTTTACAATCATTTAATTGATGAGGTAAAAAAAAATCTTAAAGTTTGATGCACACAAAACAAACAATACATAGGTATCATGTATTTTTGCATATTGTTGGGAATAAAATATTTTGATTTTGAATTTGACCTATGGCTACGTCGCACAGCTTCAGGGGCTATACTTGGCCTTATCGTGAAATAGGTCCCGCTTATTTCGTACGTTATGATTTTAGTGTGTACATTTGTACCTCCATCCACCCCCGCCACCAACCTCCAGGATATAGAAGTTGACTGAAAACATTAAAATGGTGTTACTGATTTAACTGAATAAGCCTCGTCATAATGTAGCGGGACCTATTTCACGAGAATGCCCTATACTTGCCTGGTCCAACAACCGAACTGTTTAGTTAAGATGAACCAGTTGCCTGCACGAGCTCGTGCACCTTCGCGCATGCGCAGTATTGCGGAGATCGATGGCGTTGAAAAGAACAACAGAAATACCACGCGGATCTGTCAAATTTCCTAAAACTATAAGGAATGCACGACAGCTCTCAGTTTTAGTGCGGCGTGGTCGCTGCACGCGAGTGTAACACAAAAGGAAGATTCTGGGAGCCCATTTCAAGGTATTTACGTTTATATCAGAGATTGTTTGTGAGCATTGTCGTCGTCCCGAGAGAGACGTACATTGTTCGCGACAGTCATGATCGAATGACCCGTCGCAAGCGTGGCTAAGTAAGTAAGTAAGTAAGTAAGCTAGCGTGCAGCGACATCGCTGCAGTCTTAGTTGGGCGATTTCTATGAAAAAATATAATGTAAATGTTCATTTATTGTGCGGCGTTAGCCGTACTATATCTGTTAGTGTAATTTTGACCCCATGGTACTACTGGTGAGGAACTTGTCCATGCGTGGACTTATTGCTACCGAATTAAGTCAGCCATGACATTATCCATATTTCATGTCACAATCTCAGATTACAACAAAGTTAAGTAGCAAATATTGAACAAAGAAAACATACACCTTTGTCATTTGTGGAAAGTGCAACTAAAACCCATTTTGGCAAGAATAATGGACGAATCGACAAACAAATGCGAGTAATAATCAATTTTCGCATGGACAAGCTCTGCACCAGTATTGGAGGTATTATGGTAGTGTAAGACCATCTACGAGAATTGTTCTCTGTGAGAGGGAAGTAGAGAGTTATTACAATACGAGTTCGAGTTACAATACGATTCGAGTTCATTGTTTCATATTGTTATCAAACTAATCAATAGGCTTTAAGTTGATTTGCAAATATTTTGTGAGTGAAAACACACACCATAGTCCTTTGTGGAAAGTTCAACCAAAACACATTTGGGCAAGAATAATGGGCAACTCAACAAAAGAGCAGGTGAGAATCAATTCACCCATGGACATCAAAATATTCGACAGGTTGTCATAACGTTCAGGTTCACAATTAGAATTTTTATATCACATGGAAACAAGACCCACAATATTTTGTTTGGTTGTTTAACCAAGAAATGTGTTTCGTGTCTACTTATCCTTGATTTTTTTTGTGTTCACTCAGCCTCGAGTACTGGTTCTACTCTCCTTTGTCCCTGTGGCCGCACACGTAACCTCAAGTTCTGCTGTTGTGATGCTTGTTTCAGGACACATTTATCGAGTTTCCGTTGATATCTCAGGTCGCCATAAGCCATTGTGCGCATGCACAGGTCAGAGGTCAGCTAAATATTTGCATACTAGGTCGAGGTCACATTAGCTGCCCATGCGCACGAACATGCGCAGATAATGTGACCACGACCTAGTATGCAAATATTCAGTTGACCTCTGACATGCGTATGCAGAACAGCCCAGAATATGGCGGCAGATGTCAACAAAAACTTCACGAAATACGTGTGGAAATAAATAGTGAGTTTGTTTGGAATTTTCGGTAGAAATCGCCCAACTTGGCAACTAAGACTACAGCGATGTCGCTGCACGCCAGCTGGAACAGACCGCACAGTTTTTGGAATGCACTGCACGATAATTATGCTTCAAATACTTTGATCAAGATTTTCAATTTTCGCGGCCAGGCGCGAGCCATTGGCTCGGCACAGCGATGTATACACTCAATACAGCGCTGTACACAGTAAAGCCTGAGGAGTGAGGTAAGTGCCAGAGGATGAAACTCACCCTGGGTGTTTTCTTGTCCGTATTTCTGCTGACAAGGACTGGGTTGTCATATTTAACCAGAGATGCGTTCGGTGGGATCATATTGGCGGCGAATCTTTTTATACGATGTTGTTTTCGTGTTTCCAAACGGTGCGAATGACAAAATAAACCGCTGTCGTCTCAGGTTTTGATTACACAATTCCCATAGCAACGAGATCTCGTCCGGACAAGATCTCGCAAATTTCGATCTCGCTTCGGGGTAAATATAATTCACGGACTGTAGAATATTGGAAATAGCGATGACCATGATGACACCGATAAATTATCTGCACCCGACGATCTCGAACAAAATCAACGATTCTATGACTGTTAACCACCCTATATAGGCCTACTCTGGTTTTTCTAACTCATTTACACTATTTTTTGCTGATATTTTTGTCGTGCTGCTATCGTTCTGTAACTTGGCATACTTCACCTGGGATTCAAACGGCGATTTTCTAACGATTTTCTATCTCAGACGTATATCGCGAAAATTGAAAAAGTTGGCAATCTACCTCAATGTTACATTTAGCCCTGTCATTTAATTTCTGGGTCCTCACACAATATTGTGCATTTGCTCGATTTTGTAGCAGTGAAATCTTTTGAAAGTAACATCTTTTTAGAATACACCCCGTTGTGTCTTCTGATACATAATCACAATAATACTTTGAATCCTGGTGGATGTGAACAGAACCAAATCCTCAAATATGCTCAGATTCTCGAGATTCTGTTTTGGTCTGTAATTTAACATTGGGGTGATTGCCAATTTCTTCTATTTTCGCGATAGAAGTGTGAATTTCGGTAGAAAATTGCCGTTAGACTCTCAGATGAAGTATGCCAAGTTATAGAACGATTTCAATTAGCATCGCAAAAAAATCCGCAAAAAGCGGTGTGAACAATAGAGTACCCAATACATATTTCATGCTGAACTCGCCAAATGACCATGGTTAGCCCAGCCCCCATTAGGTACAAAAAAAGTATTATGGTTCTGGTTCGTAGGGTCCTCGAAAACGGGTTGCGGCTATGCGATTTTTTTTAAATCCCTAAAATTGGCTGCTGGTGAAAAAGAATGGTCAAATATTGCAATGGGGAAATAATGGGTACATTTTTCTGTGTTCAGGTCACATTCTGGTGTGTAAATAAATCACGAATACATACATTTGTGGAAACAAACTTGAATGAATAGTGTTTTATGATGTCCATCCGACAAATTCATGCTAAAACATTTTTGGTTTGTTTTCAGGATTTTTAAAAAAAAAATTGCTTTCGAATCTAAAATGTGTTGTTGAAAATGTCTTCTTCTAGCAGTATCAACTGCAGACACTCAGGAGTCTCAGCTGATGTGCTTCAACTTACGTGTGTTGTATTTCACATTGGAGATTTTGTCCACTACATGTACATATTTTCATCAAATGTACAACGCCTTACCAAATTAATTTCCGAATAACAATCGGTGAATAACTAAAGCCTGACAGCCACATAGGATTCACAAGAATAACACTCTGGAAACAGTGTATCCAGAATGAGTCTTCAGAAATCATAATGTAGTGGTTATAAATACTAGCACACAACGTGCGTTACCCACTCATCAATAGTACCGTCAAAAATACTAGCACACCACATGAATTAACCACTCATCAATAGTACCGTCATAAATACTAGCACACCACTGCGTAACTCATCAATGGCACCGTCATAAATACTAGCACACCACGTGCATAACTCACTCATCAATAGTACCGTCATAAATACTAGCACACCACTGCGTAACCCACTCATCAATAGAACCGTCATAAATACTAGCACACCACTGCGTAACTCAATCATCAATAGTACCGTCATAAATACTAGCACACCACTGCATAACCCACTCATCAATAGTACCGTCATAAATACCAGCACACCACTGCGTAACTCAATCATCAATAGTACCGTCATAAATACTAGCACACCACTGCGTAACTCACTCATCAATAGTACCGTCATAAATACTAGCACACAACTGTGTATCTCAATAATCAATAGTACCGTCATAAATACTAGCACACCACTGCACAACTCACTCATCAATGGTACCGTCATAAATACTAGCACACCACGTGCAATAACCACTCATCAATAGTACCGTCATAAATACTAGCACACCACGTGCATTAACCACTCATCAATAGTACCGTCATAAATACCAGCACACCACTGCGTAACTCACTCATCAATGGTGCCGTCATAAATACTAGCACACCACTGCGTAACTCACTCATCAATGGTGCCGTCATAAATACTAGCAGACCACTGCGTAACCCACTCATCAATAGTACCGTCATAAATACTAGCACACCACTGCGTAACTCACTCATCAATAGTACCGTCATAAATACTAGCACACCACTGCGTAACTCACTCATCAATGGTGCCGTCATAAATACTAGCAGACCACTGCTTAACTCAATCATCAATAGTACCGTCATAAATACTAGCACACCACTGCGTAACTCACTCATCAATGGTGCCGTCATAAATACTAGCAGACCACTGCTTAACTCAATCATCAATAGTACCGTCATAAATACTAGCACACCACGTGCGTTAACCAATCATCAATAGTACCGTCATAAATACTAGCACACCACCAGCGTAACTCACTCATCAATAGTACCGTCATAAATACTAGCACACCACGTGCGTTAACCAATCATCAATAGTACCGTCATTAATACCAGCACACCACTGCGTAACTCACTCATCAATAGTACCCTCATAAATACTAGCACACCACTGCGTGACTCACTCATCAATGGTGCCGTCATAAATACTAGCAGACCACTGCTTAACTCAATCATCAATAGTACCGTCATAAATACTAGCACACCACTGCGTAACTCACTCATCAATAGTACCGTCATAAATACTAGCACACCACTGCATAACTCAATCATCAATAGTACCGTCATAAATACTAGCACACCACTGCGTAACCCACTAATCAATAGTACCGTCATAAATACTAGCACACCACTGCGGTACCAACTCATCAATAGTACCGTCATAAATACTAGCACACCACGTGCATTAACCACTCATCAATAGTACCGTCATAAATACTAGCACACCACTGCGTAACTCAATCATCAATAGTACCGTCATAAATACTAGCACACCACGTGCATTAACCACTCATCAATAGTACCGTCATAAATACTAGCACACCACGTGCATTAACCACTCATCAATAGTACCGTCATAAATACTAGCACACCACTGCGTAACTCACTCATCAATAGTACTGTCATAAATACTAGCACACCACGTGCGTAACTCACTCATCAATAGTACCGTCATAAATACTAGCACACCACTGCGGTACCAACTCATCAATAGTACCGTCATAAATACTAGCACACCACGTGCATTAACCACTCATCAATAGTACCGTCATGAATACTAGCACACCACTGCGTAACTCACTCATCAATGGTACCGTCCTAAATACTAGCACACCACTGCGTAACTCACTCATCAATAGTACCGTCATAAATACTAGCACACCACTGCGTAACTCACTCAACAATAGTACCGTCATAAATACTAGCACACCACTGCGTAACTCACTCATCAATAGTACCGTCATAAATACTAGCACACCACTGCATAACCCACTCATCAATGGTACCGTCATAAATACTAGCACACCACGTGCGTAACTCACTCATCAATAGTACCGTCATAAACACTAGCACACCACGTGCGTTAACCAATCATCAATAGTACCGTCATTAATACCAGCACACCACTGCGTAACTCACTCATCGATAGTACCCTCATAAATACTAGCACACCACTGCGTGACTCACTCATCAATGGTGCCGTCATAAATACTAGCAGACCACTGCGTAACTCACTCATCAATAGTACCGTCATAAATACTAGCACACCACTGCATAACTCAATCATCAATAGTACCGTCATAAATACTAGCACACCACTGCGTAACCCACTAATCAATAGTACCGTCATAAATACTAGCACACCACTGCGGTACCAACTCATCAATAGTACCGTCATAAATACCAGCACACCACGTGCATTAACCACTCATCAATAGTACCGTCATAAATACTAGCACACCACTGCGTAACTCAATCATCAATAGTACCGTCATAAATACTAGCACACCATGTGCATTAACCACTCATCAATAGTACCGTCATAAATACTAGCACACCACTGCGTAACTCACTCATCAATAGTACTGTCATAAATACTAGCACACCACGTGCGTAACTCACTCATCAATAGTACCGTCATAAATACTAGCACACCACTGCGGTACCAACTCATCAATAGTACCGTCATAAATACTAGCACACCACGTGCGTAACTCACTCATCAATGGTACCGTCCTAAATACTAGCACACCACTGCGTAACTCACTCATCAATAGTACCGTCATAAATACTAGCACACCACTGCGTAACTCACTCAACAATAGTACCGTCATAAATACTAGCACACCACTGCGTAACTCACTCATCAATAGTACCGTCATAAATACTAGCACACCACTGCATAACCCACTCATCAATGGTACCGTCATAAATACTAGCACACCACTGCGTAACTCACTCATCAATAGTACCGTCATAAATACTAGCACACCACTGCGTAACTCACTCATCAATAGTACCGTCATAAATACTAGCACACCACTGCGAAACCCACTCATCAATGGTACCGTCATAGATACTAGCACACCACTGCGTAACTCACTCATCAATAGTACCGTCATAAATACTAGTACACCACTGGGGTACCAAATCATCAATAATACCGTCATAAATACTAGCACACCACTGCGTAACCCACTCATCAATAGTACCGTCATAAATACTAGCACACCACTGCGGTACCAAATCATCAATAGTACCGTCATAAATACTGGCACACCACTGCGTAACCCACTCATCAATAGTACCGTCATAAATACTAGCACACCACTGCGTAACCCACTCATCAATAGTACCGTCATAAATACTAGCACACCACTGCGTAACTCACTCATCAATAGTACCGTAATAAATATTATGACCCACCACGTGCGTAACTCACTCATCAATAGTACCGTCATAAATACTAGCACACCACTGCATAACCCACTCATCAATGGTACCGTCATAAATACTAGCAAACCACTGCGTAACTCACTCATCAATAGTACCGTCAAAAATACTAGCACACCAATGCGTAACCCACTCATCAATAGTACCGTCATAAATACTAGCACACCACTGCGTAACTCACTCATCAATAGTGCCGTCATAAATACTAGCACACCACGTGTGTAACTCACTCATCAATAGTACCGTCATAAATACTAGCACACCACTACGTAACCCACTCATCAATGGTACCGTCATAAATACTAGCAAACCACTGCGTAACTCACTCATCAATAGTACCGTCATAAATACTAGCATACCACTGCGTAACCCACTCATCAATGGTACCGTCATAAATACTAGCACACCACTGCGTAACTCACTCATCAATGGTACCGTCATGAATACTAGCACACCACTGCGTAACTCACTCATCAATAGTACCATCATAAATACTAACATATCACGTGCATTAACCACTCATCAATAGTACCGTCATAAATACTAGCACACCACTGCGTAACTCAATCATCAATAGTACCGTCATAAATACTAGCACACCACTGCGTAACTCAATCATCAATAGTACCGTCATAAATACTAGCACACCACTGCGTAACTCACTCATCAATAGTATCGTCATAAATACTAACACGCCACTGCATAACTCACTCATCAATAGTACCGTCATAAACACTAGCACACCACTGCGTAACTCACTCATCAATAGTACTGTCATAAATACTAGCACACCACGTGCGTAACTCACTCATCAATAGTACCGTCATAAATACTAGCACACCACTGCGTAACCCACTCATCAATAGTACCGTCATAAATACTAGCACACCACTGCGTAACTCACTCATCAATAGTACCGTCATAAATACTAGCACACCACGTGCGTAACCCACTCATTAGAGTCATTGAATTGGTCTGAGTCACTCACTGTTCATTCAGAATACTTGGGTACTAATTCAACGTTTGCAGAGTCATTCTGATGGACAATGCGTCAGTGCCCTATAGTCCGGCTGGAGTCAATCATGGAGAAGGCTGATGAGACCAGGCCCACTGACTATTTTGAAAATGATTTTGCAATATCATCATGTTAACTACATACATACCAGTATTATAATTGTTGGCACAACAACCATCGGATTGTTTTTATTAGGATCCCGCCCCTGTATGCTACATTTCGATTCGTTTCGTACTTTCACGGTCTGTTTCGGAAATTACAGTACATGAAAGCTTCTTACATGGAGGTGAACATGGAACAGTAACCAAAAAGTCACAGTCCACGATTACCAAAACATCTATTTCCGGTGAAAATGGCGTCCACCTTGACTTGGGAAGGTAGAATTTTGTTTTGATACAAAAACATTGTTGAATGGAGAATTTGTTTGATGAAATCAGTTTTACGAAGAGATCAGTGAGGCGAAAAGGGATCAGTGGGGGATGTGCACCTCGATAGAAGGACCTCATAGGCTTATTGGCCGGGTACACACCTCGCCGACTTGACATGTCAACCGCCGGGCTGTTTTGTTGCTAGAGAGCCTAGACTAGCCATACATATGACTATTCATTTGGTACCGTCATCCCTTCGGGCGGACCAAATATAGTCATAAAGGCTTTCGACCGTGACAGTTCTGACTAAAATTGCGGCGGCTCCAGCATCTACAAAACACTTGACAACACATACCTCGATTTTTTGCCAGAATGTCCCTCCATTTCCGAGCAAAACGACACTATCACTGTGTTGATCACTAAAACGGATCGCCGACAATAAATTTATTTCCATAGCGTCATAAATTTCGACTTTTCTGGCCGCCTTCTGGCAAGCGGGGTGATCATTCACCGTTACGTTTATTCGATCATAGGCTTAGCTTCATTTCAAATCGACATGATAATCCACAACTTCTGATTTCGCCATTCCTGGGCGATGAATGAGCTGTTGCACACGGCTCGGTAGCTGATTGCGTGTCTTCGCATGTGCGGCCACACTACCGAGCCGTGTGCAAACAAGCAATCAGCTCATTTATCGCCCAGGAATGGCGAAATCAGAAGTTGTGGATTATCATGTCGATTTGAAATGAAGCTATGATCGAATGAATAAGTACATGACCAAGAAATCTGAGTACATAAGTTGTTTCAGAAGATATTGAAGAACATCACAGCAATGAGTAAATGTCTGGTCACGCAAGATGTTGCTTGGTCACGATCGAAATGTAGAATAGTTAGGGCCCCATGTCCGCTACACTCTGTGTCCCACTCGCGCTTCACGCTCGATGAGTGGGGCACCTGGGTCTAACATATCAAATTATTATATGCATCATTGGATGAACTTTGACCTTGACCTGATTTTTTTTGCCAATTTGACATTTTTCATTTTTCGTCAATATCTCAGTAACGTTATATCGTAGAGTGAAACGGACGTTATCATCAGACTCGTCGCCCTAGCACAATGAAACTTTCTCTTAAATCGCCTTTCCTGGGTTGCGCATGCGCATTCAAGTTCTACAAGCGTTGCAACTGATTTAAACCGCACCAACGAATGTGTGTTTCCTCATTTATGTGACCTGCACATGCGCAGTCGAGTTGCATCTGCGTGTACGAGACACAAGTTTGTTTGTGCAATTAATAATGATAATAATAATATATCAAACTTTTATAGCGCTTAATTTCGTATAACGAATTCTAAGGCGCAACAGTCCTGATTAATAACCAATATCATAAAACGTGGTCAGAAATAGTTTGTGATCGAGATGACAACCGGCTGTGTTGAGAAGGTTATTATGAGATGTTGAGAATTAACATGCGCATTGGACCTATGGGAACAGGGTAAAATATAATTTATGCGCAGTAAATCTAGGCTGGGTCAGAAGGCAAAAACACACACGTAGGTGTTTGAATCGTGGAAATCCGTCAGATATAACTGGAGTTGTGACCTCGAAAGTAGTTTCCAAGATGGCTGGACATCCCCAGGAGCTATTCAGCTTCGTTTGCATTGGTGCCAATTTGAAAGTCTTCGGACTTTTGTTAGGGAACGGTGACTTTTTCTCGGGTGTGTCAAACCTTTAGCTTTGTTTTGGTATAGCGTTTACCCGGTTCCGGACAGAACTGTGGAGGGCCGCGTCATGTTTTCACTTGGCAAGTGACATCTCGTATATGAATGAAGGGAAATGGTTACTGTTTTCAGTATTCGCCTTTATATTTTGATATTATGGTTTGAAATTCATACTTTTATGCATCTTGGACCGAATTACAAGTATTAATTTTAAGGTATGGATGAAATATGCATGTTTTTCAGATGACAATTGACATCATATAGTACATGTAGTATGACAATCTCATGAACTTTATTCAAATCTCGTGCGGTTTGCTCATTCAATGGGAGGCAATGCACAACGTTTCATTGTGCCTAGACAAACTTATCTAAGGGGTACTAAAAATGAACCTTGCCTGATTTTTTTTGCCGAGTCGGCATCTTTATGTTTTCGTCGATATCTCGGAAACGGTGCGTCGTAGATCGAAATGGACATTATTTTCAAACCGTGGTGCTTGACAAACATACATAAGGGGTACTGGGGATGAACTTTGACCTTGACCTGAATTTTTCGCAGAGTTGGTATTTTTCGTTTTCAACTCTGCGTCGTACAGCGAAACGGATGTTATTTTCGGACTCGTGGCCCTCGATAACATATCCAAGGGCTACTAGGGATGAACTTTCACCTTGACCTGAAATTTCATTGCCAAGTCGTTTCGTCGATATCTCGGAAACTGTGCGTCGTACAGCGAAACAGACATTAGACAGATAGTCTTTGGGGTATCAAGTTTGTCCTTCACATATATGTAGTTGCATAAATGTCTTATAGGTCTCATTGGGAGCTTCGTCATTTTTTTACCATATTTACTGAGTCAGCATTTTGTTTTTTCCATGCTCCACCCTGAAATTCCTCCAAGGCCTTCAGGCCTCGACACCTATTTAGAATAGAATTGTCTTGATCAGAAAATAGCAGAGTTCAAAATAACTTCAAAATCTTGTTTAACTTTAATTGAATATTAAAGGTAGCTTCATCAGACACACATGTACTTTACAGCGGCCAAGGCGCGGTTACGCAAGCTACGAGATGAGCAGCGACGTAGCAGTGAGGAGATCGTCAGCCTCTGGGAGGACGTTTTGTGTAGTTACAGTTACAAGCTCGGAGACGAATGTAAGTCGGATGTTTTCAGCTGTGATATTGCCTGGAAACATTTGAGTCTCTAGTGGGTTAAGGTTGCTGTTTTCTCTGATTTGTACACAGTGTGGCCGATCCATGAACAAGTTTGTGTCGCCGCGCTTGACTGTGGTCGAATGGACATTGCCGTGGTGAGACTGACCTTGATGAACTGACCTTTGTTTATTTCATTCATTGACAATGTACGATGAATTTCCATGTAGCAAGAGGTAGGGTAAGAGTATGTTGCCTTGCTTTCTGTGCACAGATGTGTATCCAGGCTCTGAAGGCACAGTTCCCATCCAGTTTACGTGTCAAACAGCTAGAAGGTTTGGCACATGAGGCCCAAGAGAAGTCAGTACTCAGTGTGCGATATTCAGCCAGTATCAAGCCAGTGCAATATGTATTCAATATCATTGTAACAGTTAAATCACATTCATGTCAATTTTCTGGATGTTGTCAACACGGATATTTACATTTCTTCTCACAGTTATGACAGAGCTTTAAGGATATACGACGTCATTCTGGGCCAAGATGAGAATAACTCCGTGAGTATAGTGCACTGTAGCTATGGTAAATTCATGAATAATGTTTGTATGTTCAGCTTAGAATATAGGAATAGAAGATCAAGTTATATCATTTGTATATGTATAAAAAAACCAAGGTATTTTTCTTTCAGATGGTGCGAAAGCGGAAGATAGCAATCATGAAATCCCAGGACAAAATCCAAGACGCAATAAAAGAATTGAATAAATACTTAGAAAAGTAAGGAGTTCAGTGAGCAGAAATAATAGATCGGTTCAGGATATGTGTGACAGTTGACCTGAGTGTTGGATATCTCGTTACTTTGCCAGGTTTATGAGTGACTATGAAGCGTGGATGGAGCTCTGTGATCTGTATCTCCAGGAGCAGGATTACACAAAGGCAGGGTTCTGTCTGGAGGAACTGCTGATGTCAAACCCTCACAGCTACCTCTACCACCAGAAGTATGCTGAGGTCAGTCACACAGCAGCTAAACACCTGGACTGGGGCTAGTTATGGGTAGTGTGGGTCTAAAGCAGGATTACACAAAGGCCGGGTTCTGTCGGAGGAACTGCTGATGTCAAACCCTCACAGCCACCTCTACCACCAGAAGTATGCTGAGGTCAGTCACACAGCTAAACACCAGGACTGGGGCTGGTTATGGGTAGTGTGGGTCTAAAGCAGGATTACACAAAGGCCGGGTTCTGTCTGAGGAACTGCTGATGTCAAACCCTCACAGCCACCTCTACCACCAGAAGTATGCTGAGGTCAGTCACACAGCAGCTAAACACCAGGACTGGGCTAGTTATGGGTAGTGTGGGTCTAAAGCAGGATTACACAAAGGCCGGGTTCTGTCTGAGGAACTGCTGATGTCAAACCCTCACAGCCTCTACCACCAGAAGTATGCTGAGGTCAGTCACACAGCTAAACACCAGGACTGGGGCTAGTTATGGGTAGTGTGGGTCTAAAGCAGGATTACACAAAGGCCGGGTTCTGTCTGAGGAACTGCTGATGTCAAACCCTCACAGCCACCTCTACCACCAGAAGTATGCTGAGGTCAGTCACACAGCTAAACACCAGGACTGGGGCTAGTTATGGGTAGTGTGGGTCTAAAGCAGGATTACACAAAGGCCGGGTTCTGTCTGAGGAACTGCTGATGTCAAACCCTCACAGCCTCTACCACCAGAAGTATGCTGAGGTCAGTCACACAGCTAAACACCAGGACTGGGGCTAGTTATGGGTAGTGTGGGTCTAAAGCAGGATTACACAAAGGCCGGGTTCTGTCTGAGGAACTGCTGGTGTCAAACCCTCACAGCCTCTACCACCAGAAGTATGCTGAGGTCAGTCACACAGCTAAACACCAGGACTGGGCTAGTTATGGGTAGTGTGGGTCTAAAGCAGGATTACACAAAGGCAGGGTTCTGTCTGAGGAACTGCTGATGTCAAACCCTCACAGCCACCTCTACCACCAGAAGTATGCTGAGGTCAGTCACACAGCTAAACACCAGGACTGGGGCTAGTTATGGGTAGTGTGGGTCTAAAGCAGGATTACACAAAGGCCGGGTTCTGTCTGAGGAACTGCTGATGTCAAACCCTCACAGCCTCCTCTACCACCAGAAGTATGCTGAGGTCAGTCACACAGCAGCTAAACACCAGGACTGGGGCTGGTTATGGGTAGTGTGGGTCTAAAGCAGGATTACACAAAGGCAGGGTTCTGTCTGAGGAACTGCTGATGTCAAACCCTCACAGCCACCTCTACCACCAGAAGTATGCTGAGGTCAGTCACACAGCTAAACACCAGGACTGGGGCTAGTTATGGGTAGTGTGGGTCTAAAGCAGGATTACACAAAGGCCGGGTTCTGTCTGAGGAACTGCTGATGTCAAACCCTCACAGCCTCCTCTACCACCAGAAGTATGCTGAGGTCAGTCACAGCTAAACACCAGGACTGGGGCTAGTTATGGGTAGTGTGGGTCTAAAGCAGGATTGCACAAAGGCCGGGTTCTGTCTGAGGAACTGCTGATGTCAAACCCTCACAGCCTCCTCTACCACCAGAAGTATGCTGAGGTCAGTCACAGCTAAACACCAGGACTGGGGCTAGTTATGGGTAGTGTGGGTCTAAAGCAGGATTGCACAAACATGACAAAGGCAGGGTTCTGTCTGGAGGAACTGCTAAGTTATTTGTAAAACGTGGAGAATGACTCACTGCAGAATATATTGTCATGATTATTGTATGTTGTCCTTTGTTTCTATGGTAACAGATCAAGTACACCCAGGGTGGAGTGGACAACATGATCACAGCACGGCGCTACTTCGCACAGGCCTTAAAGCTGAATCCCGGCAGCGTCAGAGCGATGTTTGGCATGTTCCTGGTCAGTCCTATAAGTGTTAGAACTACTGTTATATATCTTGTTCTATGTTTGGCATGTTCCTGGTCAGTCCTATAAGTGTTAGAACTACTGTTATATATCTTGTTCTATGTTTGGCATGTTCCTGGTCAGTCCTATAACTGTTAGAACTACTGTTATATATCTTGTTCTATGTTTGGCATGTTCCTGGTCTGTCCTATAACTGTTAGAACTACTGTTATATATCTTGTTCTATGTTTGGCATGTTCCTGGTCAGTCCTATAACTGTTAGAACTACTGTTATATATCTTGTTCTATGTTTGGCATGTTCCTGGTCAGTCCTATAAGTGTTAGAACTACTGTTATATATCTTGTTCTATGTTTGGCATGTCCCTGGTCAGTCCTTTAACTGTTAGAACTACTGTTATATATCTTGTTCTATGTTTGGCATGTTCCTGGTCAGTCCTATAACTGTTAGAACTACTGTTATATATCTTGTTCTATGTTTGGCATGTTCCTGGTCAGTCCTATAAGTGTTAGAACTACTGTTATATATCTTGTTCTATGTTTGGCATGTCCCTGGTCAGTCCTTTAACTGTTAGAACTACTGTTATATATCTTGTTCTATGTTTGGCATGTTCCTGGTCTGTCCTATAACTGTTAGAACTACTGTTATATATCTTGTTCTATGTTTGGCATGTTCCTGGTCAGTCCTATAACTGTTAGAACTACTGTTATTAGGCATCCCGATTGAAAATCGGGAGGCCTTATGTTTTTGTCTGTTTTTTTTTTTTTTTTCTTTTTTTTTTGTTTTTTTTTCTTCCGCCGTTCGGTTTCCGGATCATAACTCTTGAACGCCTTAATCTATCTTTCCGAAATTTTCACAGCTCATCCGAAATACTTTGCTCCTAACCCCTATTGTTTTTCGTCGAGACCCGAAATCCAAGATGGCCACCAGCTGCCATTTTGGAAAAAAAAATCGGGCGATTCCTGTCAATGTCATAATTTGATTCAGGCAATTTCCAGGGGGAAAAAATTTTTTGGGTGTATTTTTTTTTTGGACTTAGAATTTTTCCCTCGCCTGCCCCCATGCAGATGTAATACTGTGACTGAGCCATGCTACTGTATTCACTGACTGCAGCCTGCATGTCCCATGTGTCCAGCATGAGGCTAGGCTCTGCCCTCTTAGCCAGTGCAGTATATGAGAGCCCTGCTCAGTAATGCCTGTGATAAGGCAATACCCCCCCCCCCTGTCCCTCCCCCACCTCCACTGTCAGCCAGTCTAATCTGCATATGAATGTAGCAATGTATCAGTGACTTGTATGCACTGCCCCTCTTTCCCCCCCCCCCCCCCCCCCCCCTCTCCTGTCCCCTCACCCCAGTTTACTATACTAACACCAGCAAGTTGGAACAATGCCCTCCTTCACTTTCTAAAGAAAACAATAGGTGGTTATATAATGATGACCCAAACTGAAGATAACAGCTTTGAAGGTCTGCCTGGGCCTTGGTTGCCGGTCAATTGTTCATTGTATTCAGTTAAAACAGCACTGTGTTTATCTGGATGAAACTACATGCATTGTTTTGTTTTCTAGCTGTATTTCACATGCAGTGACCAAATTATCATTGTTTTACTTAGCCAGAACCCAGAATAATTTCCTTTTTGCTTGTATTATGAATGTCTGTCATGTCTGTACATTTAATACCTATTGAGATTAAAACAAATATCTGATGGACATTTGTCTAGTGAGCAACTGCTATAATTTGAACTCTCACTCCCACCTGTGTTCAATAATCCTGGTATATGTATTATAATAACAGTCAAGTTTCACCATTAGAAAAGAACAGAAAAATTGGGGGATGCCACAAAGCCTATAGGCTTTTATGTCTAGTTTATCTTGTTCTATGTTTGGCATGTTCCTGGTCAGTCCTATAACTGTTAGAACTACTGTTATATATCTTGTCGTGTTGCTGCTCATGATTTCATCCACCAAACAAAGTTTGGGGAAAACTATGGATATGAGATCTTTGCACTGTGAAGGGCACCATATTTTTTACATATTTTGGGCGTATTATATATTTTAGGATTGACAATGATTACCTTGCTGTGCATGAGTCGTGCAGACACTCGATGACCCCTCTTGTAATATCTGATCCCTTCTTGACCTGTCACAGGCTGCCAGCCACGTCGCATCGTCCAAAAGCAAGGACGCCAAAACCAAAAAGGACAACATCAAATATGCAGCCTGGGCTGCAGAACAAGTTTCCCGCGAGTACAAGGTTAGTAGTCATACCCACCAGCTGATATCAGTCCACATAGCAATGAGCCGATATCAGTAACTATGGCAACCAGCCAAGGTTGGTAACCATAGTATAGAGCTGAGGGTCAGTTACCATAGTATCCAGCTGATATCTTTAACCACGGTTACCAAATAAGGTCAGTAACCATAACAACCAGCCTGCATCAGTAACCATGGTAACCAGCCATTGTTGGTGACCATAGCAACCAACCGAGGTTAGTAACCATAGCAACCAACCGATATCAGTAACCATGGCAACCCAATAACATCAATAACCATAACAACCAGCCAATAGGGCTGGAAAGCGGAAGTACTGATCGATGACAAATTCCAATTAATTTATTCGGACTGGGGATAAGCACCTGACGCCTCCCTATCTTTTACCATGGGGGCGCTTTTAATATGGTGATTTTAAGTATATAAACGATGTCTTTAGTGTATTATAGTATCCATACATGATGAAGATATACCAAAATGTTGTAAAAGATAAAAATTGTCCAATTCCACAACATATTCAAGCTTCGAAGAGGCACCGAAAAAAACGACACTTCAAATAAAGCCTTGCTCTAGCAAAATTGCCTGCAGACGGCCTGTTATTCTAAGGAATTTTGACACAAGTATACCTGCTTTGTACTTTCGCTAAAGCTATTTCACACAAGACATGTTATTTCAGCAGTAATTGACGTTGTTAGAAATGGGCGATAATTGGGTTTATCCCCGGCGATGCCTTATTCACGAATACATGTATTTCATTGGAATTTATCACCGATCATACTTCCGCTTTCCAGCCCTATATCAGTGATCAAAGCAACCAGTCAAGGTCAGGAACCTTAGCATCAAGCCTAAGTCAGTAAAACTTTATTAGATGTTTTCAGTGATAGGCTGTGGTATAAACATACATAAGTGTGTACTGTAGTTGTTCGAACTTTGATTTCAGGAGAAGAACGAGGTGGCACCCCAGTGCCCCACAGACCAGCAGGTGGCCCTGATAGAGCACATGCTCGACGACCTACAGGTGTCGCCACCGACGTCCTGAGGACTATCATTCCGACAGCACCACATATAACATGTACCACACGGAACCACGTCGCACCACACCACACCTCGCCTTATATAACCATGGACACTCAGTCGGCGACACGAGGGGTTCTTGTATTGTCAGGGGTGAGGGTGGGGGTCGTGTTCCAGAGGCAAAAAAACAGCCTCTTGTCAAACAGCACGTCTGGGGGCTCATGGATACTGGAGCCCACAGAAAATAATGTGTCAATAATAATAATCTGTAGTCTGTATATGGCTGGATTACTGTATTTATTACTGGTTGTTGATTATGTGACTTGATAATAAATGTGTTGTCTTTCGCGTCATCAAATAAAAAAAAATGGGTCAGTCCATTAACAAACTTGATATTTTAACACATTAATACACTCCAGTTAACAGAAATAAATACATTGTACTCATCTCAAATACTGTATTGGTCCTGCACGTAATAGAAGAGAATTGCTCTGACGCAAGAAAATCATTGATACAGTGTCAACTCAGATATGATGTTCAAAAGAATACATGTACAATGTACAAATGATGTATATAACACCTTAATATCATGAGTAAGTAGGGACAGTTATGTAGTGAAGAACACATAATTTTTTCTGCAAAAGAGGACATGTACTTTTATTAGGACCAATACAGTATTGAAAATAACTTGGTTGCAACTGACACCCCTGTTACAATTGTGTTACAATATGTGATAGTATTCTCAGCCAGTGAACACATAACCCCACCTCCCTCCGAAATACATGTACAGTGGTCCCCCTCAGCTAAGACCTACCCCTCTGCCATAAAATTAAGGTCTTATCTAAGGGTTCATTTACATGTTAACATTATCCTAGCGCCACACAAAAAGGTCTTTACAGAGGAGGAAGTCTTTATTGAGGGGGGTCTTATCTGAGGGGGAACACTGTACAAGTTGCACACCAGAATTGATTCTAATAATATTTCATGATTCAAATAAACATGTCTTGTGCGAAGATCGTAGAATCAACGCTGGCCGAATGGCAACACATTTTGTGACAAAATCAGCTGTTTCAACACACATGGCTTATGAACACTAGGGGTGGTAATTTAACAGACATCTCTGTGATATTGAACAGGCATCATGTTCAGCAATGCTCAGACACAAAAGCTTTTTTTTCAGAATGATCGAATTAATAATAACAAGTTAACTTATCACAACAATTAGGCATATTAAATAAGAGTTCTGTGGTCATTACTTTAGGTTGCAATTTAAAAACAAATCACGCTGAATGTGTACACATGTACAAAACTGATGGTTTCGTGTAGAATAATACTATTGCAGTATTACTGAATAAGTTTACATATAGTTATGTCTATTATTGACCACAATATAACTGTTAAGATGTGAAACATTCATTACTGGACTACTAAGCAAACGTTTTGTCTGGTATAGATTTCATACAGTATTCGTAATAATGTTTGTTTGTTTGATCTTTATTTCAGACACCATGGTCCATAGACACCTACAATAAGTATGAGTTGTATAAAAACGTACAGATTACAAAAATAAAAATATCGTGTAAAAAACACGTTCACACAAGAACAGTAAACAAAGATAAATTCCAAAGTTTGACAAGGACGGATTCACGGAAGACATCACTGGATACAAGAGTGAACAAAATACTGTTGGCGGAATGGAGCACTCTGCACTTAAGGCCATACACTGTGTTTCGAAGATATGAATGGAAATTATCAACATGAGAATGTGCAAACATCTGACTTGCACTACATCGCCAGGGCCGGTTCAGCAAAATTCTATAGGCATTATTGTAAGCAACCTTGATACTATTAAAGGAGGAATTACTAAATTTGGCCCAGAGGCCGACCATATATATATTACGACAATGTACATTAAACAATTTTACTTTAATAACATCAGAACAAAAGTAAAACTTTCGGATCAGCATATTGGCTCTAGCATACAAAACACTGCGTTTAGATTTGATGTCATCATCGTCACATAATTTTGAGTTTACAATGTGACCTAGATATCTATAACAGTCAACCTCTGCTAACACATTAGAGCCCAAAGACAGTTTAGAGGGTTCAATGATATTAAACTTTTCCTTATTACATACCATAACTTGTGACTTGGTTGAGCTAAATATAATATCATTATCAATGCCAAAGGCGAAACAATGATCGAGGAGGGCCTGTAACCCTTTAGCCGACGGTGCAATTAAGACTAGATCATCAGCGTAAAGTAAATGATTAGTAATCTTGTTGTCGATACAACACCCAACAGGAATATTATTCAGTGTAGTACTCAGGTCATTAATATATAAATTAAACAAGAGAGGAGATAAGGTACCACCCTGTCTAACACCATTTGTTATCCTAAAGGGTTCAGACACCTGTCCGCCCCACCTAATGGACATAGTTTGAATACTGTACCAATAGGCAATAAGTCGTATGACATAAGTAGGGATACCAGTATTACTTAACTTTACAAGAAGCTTGTGGTGATTGACCCGATCAAACACTTTTGTAGCATCTAAAAATGCAATGAACATACATGAACCATGTGAAACATAAAACCTGAGTAATTCTTTGAGAGCAAACACACACAGATCAGTTCCATGCTTCCTCTTGAAACCAAACTGGTTTGCAGTGGACACAAGAAAAACATCAACTCTGTTCAAAATAATTTTTTCAAAGATTCTAGTGAAAACATTCAACAAACAGATCGGTCGATAATTATGTTTGTCAGTGATACTACTGTGTTTATTTTTAATAATTGGATAATAATAATTGATTAAATGTATAATAATAATTGATTAAATGTATGTTAATAATTGATTAAATGTATGTTTCTTTTTATCGTGGTCAATAATAGACTTAACTGGTAAAACTAATGTTAACTTGTTCGCTTACAGCCATGGAATCTCTACTGGACAGATCCGTTACCTTGTTGAGCCCAACAATAAATATTTCTTATCTTTAACTATTTTTAGGTTACCGGACCTATGGTCCGATAACCTATTGCCGTCACGTTGCGTCCGTCGTCCGTCCGTCGTCCGTCGTCCGTCCACATTTTTAGGTTACCGGACCTATGGTCCGATAACCTATTGCCGTCACGTTGCGTCCGTCCGTCGTCCGTCCACAGCTGTATCTTTAAAGTTTACAGGCGGATTTTTCTGAAATTTTGCACAAAAATGCCTAAAAATATTTCAAGAGGGGGTTTTTTTTTAGTTTTTTGATTTTCGCATTTTTCTCAAAATGGCGGCCATTTTTGACGAAAAATGGCCAATTTTGGACTTTGGCGGCCATTTTCTCAAAAACTGTCTGATCAGTTTTGAGATTTTTGTTTCAAAAGATTCCCCTTATGTACCTTTATGATGTGTATAAGTTTTGTTGCCCTTGAATCGCCGGTCTCCGTGTGGCGGCCATTTTGAATTTTTGATGGGTCAGCGAAAAAAAAATTATTTGTCCCAAATCGCGTTACTATCCATTTTGGGTCATTTCTAGACAAAAAAAAAATTTTCACCCTTTGAAAAAAATTTTGGACTTGGAAAATTTTCGGCACTTTTTTCCTTCATAATGAGAGCTGCAGGGACTGTACTCATAGAACGCTTAAAGATAGAGCTTAGATATTGGCCCTTTCAAATGGAAAGTCATATATGGCGACTTGTGTGGTGACCTTGAATTTGACCTTGGATGACCTTGAAAGGTCAAAACAGCCATTTTTGGGTCGAGGAATGCTCAAATTTGCACCTGGCCTGTCTTTTCTCGAAAACTGTCTGATCAGTTTTGAGATTATTGTTTCAAAATATTCCCCTTATGTACCTTTATGATGTTTATAAGTTTTGTTGCCCTTGAATCGCCAGTCTCCGTGTGGCGGCCATTTTGAATTTTTGACGGGTCGGTGAAAAAAATTTTGTTTGCCCCAAATCGCGTTACTATTCATTTTGGGTCATTTCTAGACAAAAAAAATTTTTTCACCCTTTGAAAAAAATTTTGGACTTAGAAAATTTTCGGCACTTTTTTCCTTCATAATGGGAGCTGCCAGGACTGTACTCATAGTACGCTTGAAGATAGAGCTTAGATATTGGCACTTTCAAATAGGAAGTCATATATAGCGAGTTGGGAGGTGACCTTGAATTTGACCTTTGATGACCTTGAAAGGTCAAAACAGCCATTTTTGGGTGAAAAAATGCACAAATTTGCCTCTACAGATGAAATGTATGTAGATAGAGCTTCAGTTTGCATTATGAACATATAGGAAGTCATATATGAAACAACTGATGATGACCTTGATTTTGACCTTGGATGACCTTGAGTGCTAAATGTCTGACTTGAAATCTTGAAAGTGGCCTCTGAAGCATAAACTTTTGCACATACAGGTTAGGATTGTGTATAAGTCTGTAAAAGAGGTGACCTTCAAGGTGACCTTGAACTTGACCTTAAAAACCTTGAAGGGCGAATCTCAAAATCTGAAATTGGCTTGTTGATAAAACTTTTTTTTTTTGCTGACTCGGCACTTCCTGTTTGGCCGTATCTCGGAAACGGTGAGTCGTAGAGCGAAACTGAGCTCAATTCCGGCCTTCTGTATTATGAACATACGAAGTCATATGCAGCATACCTGATGGTGACATTGAGATTCACAAAGATGACCTTGACTGGTAAATATCAAAATCATATGTCACCTACAATGCTTGAAACCAAAATTGTCCGGTAACCTATCTTAGCCCTTGGGCTAATTTTTAGGTTATCGATAACCTATTGCCGTCGTGTTGCATCCGTCGTCCGTCCACATCTGTATCTTTAAAGTTCACAGGCGGATTTTTCTGAAATTCTGCACAGAAATGCCTAAAAATATTTCAAGAGGGTTTTTTTTTTTTAGTTTTTTTTACTTTTGCATTTTTCCCAAAATGGCGGCCATTTTTACCGAAAAATGGCCAATTTTGGACTTTGGCGGCCATTTTCTCAAAAACTGTCTGATCAGTTTTGAGATTTTTGTTTTAAAAGATTCCCCGTATTTACCTCTATGATGTGTATAAGTTTTGTTGCCCTTGAATCGCCGGTCTCCACGTGGCGGCCATCTCGAATTTCTGACGGGTCGGTGAAAAAAATTTTTTTCGCCCCAAATCGCATTACTATCCATTTTGGGTCATTTCTAGGCAAAAAACAATTTTCACCCTTTGAAAACAATTTTTGACAGAGAATTTTCAGCACTCTTTTCCTTCATAATGGGAGCTGCCAGAACAGTACTCCTAGAACGCTTTTAGATAGAGCTTAGAAATATGCACTTTCAAATGGGAAGTCATATATGGCGACTTGTGTGGTGAATTTGACCTTGGATGACCTTGAAAGGTCAAAACAGCCATTTTTGGGTCGAAAAATGCCCAGAGTTGCCTCTATAGATGAAATGCTTGCAGATAGAGCTTATGTTTGCATTATGAACATATAGGAAGACGTATATGGCACTACTAATGATGACCTTGAACTTGACGTCAGATGACCTTGAGTGCCAAATGTCTGACTCGGAATGTGTAAATTGACCTGAGCGGCCTAAACGATTCCACCCAGATATATCTTTGTATTATGAACATATAGAATATCAAATGCTGCACACATACATGTAATGGTGACATCGAAGTTCACACGGATGACCTTGCTTGGTAAATCTCAAGGTCATATGTTCACACTGCGAACCTTGATGGGTAAATCTAAAGGTCTGTTACCTGCCAATGCTGCCATGGCCAAATCAAAATTATCCGGTAACCTATCTTAGCCTTTGGGCTAATTTTTTATTGTGGTCAATAATCCATAGACTTAACTAGTGAAATTAATGTTAACTCATTACCGTAAGTCACTGGCCGAATGGTTTTAGCAGAATTTTTTTATTTCCGCCGTTTTGATTTCCGACCGATAACTTTGGTTTGCCTTGATGTATCTTCGTCAAATTTTCAGCATTGGTCAGACATATAAATCCATGTCGATTTAGGCAATTCAAAAAGTACAAAGGCAATGGCTGCAGAACTTTGCATGGAGGTTCATATACCAATAGGGAAGAACCGTATTGATTTTGGGATCAATCCATCAAACGACCTTTGACCTAGAGGTCGGAAGAATTTTCGCCAAGTCATCCTTGGTTTTCCTGCATATCTTGGAAACGGTGTGTCATAGAGCGAAACGGACATAATTTTTCGAATCGTCACCCTAGATTTTGGGGATGACCTTGGACCTTGACCATAAATGTTTTTGCCGAGCCGGCATTTTCGCAAAACGAAATTTTCAGACTCATCACCCTAGACAAAGATGTCCAAGGGGTATTATGGATGACCTTGACCATAATTTTTTTGCTGAGTCAGCATTTTTTGTTTTCGTCGTTATCTAGGAAATGGTGGTTCATAGAGCGAAACTGACATTATTTTCTGACCCGTTGAATGGACAAACCTGTTTTTAAAGGGGTATTAGGGATGAACTTTGTCCTTGACCTTAATTTTTTTGGCCGAGTCGGAATGTTCCATTTTTGTCAATATCTTGGAAGCGGTGCACTGTAGAGAGAAATGACCCTGACCTGAAATTTTGTTTTTGAATTAGCATTTTGTTTGTTCGGTATCTCAGTCAGTGTCTAGAGCAAAATGGATGTCATTCATGACAAGCATATTATAAATGTTATAGGTCTCTACACCGAAATGCCTCCAAGGCATCTTCAGGCCTTGACGTCTTCAGGCCTTGTTTTGTTTTCACCAAAGAAAACATCCGTTCTCTATTCTGAACAAGAATCCAGTGCCATTTTTCTTCATGGTATACAGGTTATTGGATTGATCATCTCTCGCATCTTTCAGACAAATTGTAAATAAAACGGAAGACTGCAAAAAGCCTCTTTATTCACATAACATCGGTGTCATCACAGAGGCACCCAGATAGTAGTGAACATACCCAGTTCAGGATGCCTCACAACAAAACAGCAACTCCAGCTACATGTGCTCAATATGATATTTGTCGACAGAGAGCAATTCATGCAGCATAGTCACATAGTAGCATAGTTACAGAGTAACACAGTCACAGAGTAACATGTACATAACCATTGCAACATAGTCACAGTTACATGTGCATAACCATTGCAACATAGTCTCAGAGTAACATGTACATAACCATTGCAACATAGTCACAGTGTAACATGTACATAATTATTGCAACATAGTCACAGAGTAACATGTACATAACCATTGCAACATAGTCACAGAGTAACATGTACATAACCATTGCAACATAGTCACAGTGTAACATGTACATAATTATTGCAACATAGTCACAGAGTAACATGTACATAACCATTGCAACACAGTCACAGAGTAACATGTACATAACCATTGCAACATAGTCACAGAGTAACATGTACATAACCATTGCAACATAGTCTCAGAGTAACATGTACATAACCATTGCAACATAGTCACAGAGTAACATGTACATAACCATTGCAACAAAGTCACAGAGTAACATGTACATAACCATTGCAACATAGTCACAGAGTAACATGTACATAACCATTGCAACATAGTCACAGAGTAACATGTACATAACCATTGCAACATAGTCACATAGTAACATGTACATAACCATTGCAACATAGTCACATAGTAACATGTACATAACCATTGCAGCATAGTCACAGAGTAACATGTACATAACCATTGCAACATAGTCACAGAGTAACATGTACATAACCATTGCAACATAGTCACAGAGTAACATGTACATAACCATTGCAACATAGTCACAGACTAACATGTACATAACCATTGCAACATAGTCACAGAGTAACATGTACATAACCATTGCAACATAGTCACATAGTAACATCTACATAACCATTGCAACATAGTCACATAGTAACATGTACATAACCATTGCAACATAGTCACAGAGTAACATGTACACAACCATTGCAACATAGTCACAGAGTAACATGTACACAACCATTGCAACATAGTCACAGAGTAACATGTACACAACCATTGCAACATAGTCACAGAGTAACATGTACATAACCATTGCAACATAGTCTCAGAGTAACATGTACACAACCATTGCAACATAGTCACAGAGTAACATGTACATAACCATTGCATCATAGTCACATAGTAACATGTACATAACCATTGCAACATAGTCACAGAGTAACATGTACATAACCATTGCAACATAGTCACATAGTTATATGTACATAACCATTGCAACATAGTCTCAGAGTAACATGTACACAACCATTGCAACATAGTCACAGAGTAACATGTACATAACCATTGCAACATAGTCACATAGTAACATGTACATAACCATTGCAACATAGTCACAGAGTAACATGTACATAACCATTGCAACATAGTCACAGAGTAACATGTACATAACCATTGCAACATAGTCACATAGTAACATGTACATAACCATTGCAACATAGTCACAGAATAACATGTACATAACCATTGCAACATAGTCACAGAGTTACATGTACATAACCATTGCAACATAGTCACAGTGTAACATGTACATAACCATTGCAACATAGTCACATAGTAACATGTACATAACCATTGCAACACAGTCACAGAGTAACATGTACATAACCATTGCAACATAGTCACAGAATAATAGTACATAACCATTGCAACATACTCACAGAGTAACATGTACATAACCATTTCAATTATACAATGTTGTTTCTAAAGTTTTCCAGAGACAATGAACATGAAGATTCACACACATACACCTACACACACACACACACACACACACACACACACACACACACACACACACACACACACACACACACACACACACACGGACTGACAGGATCAGGAGGTTTCGGCCTCAGCGTGTTTGACGCGCAGTACGACTGGTACGGACACATACACCTACACACACACACGGACTGACAGGATCAAGAGGTTTCGGCCTCAGCGTGTTTGACGCGCAGTACGACTGGTACGGAGGTACATGGCACCATGCCGAGCTCAGTGATCACGAGTGAGATCAGCTCAGAGGGCGTCACGTCATAGACAAGGTTCAGCAGACTCAGGGACTTCATGTCGCGCCAGTCCCCGAGGTGGACAACCTTCCTGTCCGTCTGCACAAGGTCATCTGGGTCACCTGGGGGACAAAAATAGAGTGATAAATCTCCACATCATAAAGCGGCTACAAATAAACCTGGGGTACAGCCATGGCTGATGAATCTCCACGTCATGGTCGGCTTTAAATAAATCGCACCTCATCTGTGATCATCGAGATACATTCCAGAATTGTAATAATAACTTGTTATTATGTTTGTTGAATGATTGAACTAGTTATCTCAAAACTGCCCAAGAGATGAAAGTAAGGGTTGGGATCACATATTATTTCACGGTTAAAGGTTGAGTAGACCCACCGAGTTCATTGAATACGAAGGAGTCGGTCTGCACACGCTCACAAAACTTGTAGGTCTCACAACACACCAGAACCGGGACGTTGTACGATTTGGCGATCAGCGCCACCTGGGAGCTGCCGACCCGGGACATGACGTAACCATTGGCGAGGAGAGCGTGAGCGCCCAGAAACACCTTTGTGACCTGAGGATCAGCACAGAATATATAATAATATTGATGTACTGTCGACTGAGTGATTGCTTGAACTGTGTATCATTATAGACTACAAACCTCTTTCATCAGGTAGGATGCAGCATTGATGAGAACATAGGAACACTTTATGCCATGCTGCACCAGTCTTCTCAACATTTCCTTGCCTGATGGAAACATGAGAACATCTATCACATCAACAAACATTATTAAACTTAAGTCTTGGATATTTGTTAATGATTCTGAATAAATCCCATTAATTACTTATCACAGTAACGATAACTGTACCTTCTAGTTTTGGTCGTGCATCCACAACAACCACCTTGAAACTGATTCCCTTGGAGTGTGCCTCACACAGAACTTGTCGAATCAGCGAGGAACTGCAGAAACAAATGAAGCATTTCATACAAAATATAGCTTTGTGCATTTGTAAACCTTGATAAAGCTGAAGGTCCTGTGGTGTCGGAAAACTTACTATCCATAGACCATGATTCTGTCAGAGTCTGCTATTTTCTGCACAGCGATGGAGGCGATTCCTTTTCCAGCCAAAATGATCTTCTCTTTCTTGTACTGGTCAATAGCTGCATACAAAGTGTCCTTCGCCTGTCATGAACAAAAGAAACTTACATTGTACAAATAAAACTCACACCATATCACGGTCAATTATGTCTCTAGCATCACCACGGTTACTCACGTCTCTGTCGGGTGTGTCGGTGGGGATGTGCGTGATCTGCCACTTAAGATGTTTGATGGCATTACCCATGCTGATTGACAGCGGCCGACACTGGTTCAGAAACCTGCAATTGACATTAGAAATTACCATAAGAGTGCATGAAAATATTTGGTCAGGATTATTTACGAGATGTATGGCTTGATATTAGCCTCTAGGTCCAAGAACAGCTCTGTTTACTTACGAGATGTATGACTTGATCCTGGCCTCTAGGTCCAAGAACAGTTCTGTTTACTTACGAGATGTACGGCTTGATCCTGGCCTCTAGGTCCAAGAACAGTTCTGTTTACTTAAGAGATGTATGACTTGATCCTGGCCTCTAGGTCCAAGAACAGTTCTGTTTACTTACGAGATGTATGACTTGATCCTGGCCTCTAGGTCCAAGAACAGTTCTGTTCACTTACGAGATGTATGACTTAATCCTGGCCTCTAGGTCCAAGAACAGTTCTGTTTACTTACGAGATGTATGACTTGATCCTGGCCTCTAGGTCCAAGAACAGTTCTGTTTACTTACGAGATGTACGGCTTGATCCTGGCCTCTAGGTCCAAGAACAGTTCTGTTACTTACGAGATGTATGGCTTGATCCTGGCCTCTAGAGTAAAGAACAGTTCTGTTTACTTACGAGATGTATGGCTTGATCCTGGCCTCTAGGTCCAAGAACAGTTCTGTTTACTTACGAGATCTATGGCTTGATCCTGGCCTCTATGTCCAAGAACAGTTCTGTTTATTTACGAGATGTATGGCTTGATCCTGGCCTCTAGGTCCAAGAACAGTTCTGTTTACTTACGAGATGTATGGCTTGATCTTGGCCTCTAGGTCCAAGAACAGTTCTGTTTACTTACGAGATGTATGACTTGATCCTGGCCTCTAGGTCCAAGAACAGTTCTGTTTACTTACGAGATGTATGGCTTGATCCTGGCCTCTAGGTTCTAGAACAGTTCTGTTTACTTACGAGATGTATGGATTGATCCTGGCCTCTAGGTCCAAGAACAGCTCTGTTTACTTACGAGATGTATGGCTTGATCCTGGCCTCTAGGTCCAAGAACAGTTCTGTTTACTTACGAGATGTATGGCTTGATCCTGGCCTCTAGAGTCAAGAACAGTTCTGTTTACTTACGAGATGTATGGCTTGATCCTGGCCTCTAGGTCCAAGAACAGTTCTGTTTACTTACGAGATGTATGGTTGATCCTGGCCTCTAGGTTCTAGAACAGTTCTGTTTACTTACGAGATGTATGGCTTGATCCTGGCCTCTAGGTCCAAGAACAGCTCTGTTTACTTACGAGATGTATGGCTTGATCCTGGCCTCTAGGTCCAAGAACAGTTCTGTTTACTTACGAGATGTATGGCTTGATCCTGGCCTCTAGAGTCAAGAACAGTTCTGTTTACTTACGAGATGTATGACTTGATCCTGGCCTCTAGGTCCAAGAACAGTTCTGTTTACTTACGAGATGTATGGCTTGATCCTGGCTTCTAGGTCCAAGAACAGTCCTGTTTACTTACGAGATGTATGACTTGATCCTGGCCTCTAGGTCCAAGAACAGTTCTGTTTATTTACAAGATGTATGGCTTGATCCTGGCCTCTAGGTCCAAGAACAGTTCTGTTTACTTACGAGATGTATGGCTTGATCCTGGCCTCTAGAGTCAAGAACAGTTCTGTTTACTTACGAGATGTATGGCTTGATCCTGGCCTCTAGGTCCAAGAACAGTTCTGTTTACTTACGAGATGTATGGCTTGATCCTGGCCTCTAGGTCCAAGAACAGTTCTGTTTACTTACGAGATGTATGACTTGATCCTGGCCTCTAGGTCCAAGAACAGTTCCGTTTACTTACGAGATGTATGGCTTGATCCTGGCCTCTAGGTCCAAGAACAGTTCTGTTTACTTACGAGATGTATGGCTTGATCCTCGCCTCTAGGTCCAAGAACAGTTCTGTTTACTTACGAGATGTATGACTTGATCCTCGCCTCTAGGTCCAAGAACAGTTCTGTTTACTTACGAGATGTATGGCTTGATCCTGGCCTCTAGGTCCAAGAACAGTTCTGTTTACTTACGAGATGTATGGCTTGATCCTGGCCTCTAGGTCCAAGAACAGTTCTGTTTACATACGAGATGTACGACTTGATCCTGGCCTCTAGGTCCAAGAACAGTTCTGTTTACTTACGAGATGTATGGCTTGATCCTGGCCTCTAGGTCCAAGAATAGTTCTGTTTACTTACGAGATGTATGGCTTGATCCTGGCCTCTAGGTCCAAGAACAGTTCTGTTTACTTACGAGATGTATGACTTGATCCTGGCCTCTAGGTCCAAGAACAGTTCTGTTTACTTACGAGATGTATGGCTTGATCCTGGCCTCTAGAGTCAAGAACAGTTCTGTTTACTTACGAGATGTATGGCTTGATCCTGGTCTCTAGGTCGAAGAACAGTTCTGTTTACTTACGAGATGTATGGCTTGATCCTGGCCTCTAGGTCCAAGAACAGTTCTGTTTACTTACGAGATGTATGACTTGATCCTGGCCTCTAGGTCCAAGAACAGTTCTGTTTACTTACGAGATGTATGGCTTGATCCTGGCCTCTAGGTCCAAGAACAGTTCTGTTTACTTACGAGATGTATGGCTTGATCCTCGCCTCTAGGTCCAAGAGCAGTTCTGTTTACTTACGAGATGTATGGCTTGATCCTGGCCTCTAGAGTCAAGAACAGTTCTGTTTACTTACGAGATGTATGGCTTGATCCTGGCGTCTAGGTCCAAGAACAGTTCTGTTTACTTACGAGATGTATGACTTGATCCTGGCCTCTAGGTCCAAGAACAGTTCTGTTTACTTACGAGATGTATGACTTGATCCTGGCCTCTAGGTCCAAGAACAGTTCTGTTTACTTACGAGATGTATGGCTTGATCCTGGCCTCTAGGTTCTAGAACAGTTCTGTTAACTTACGAGATGTATGACTTGATCCTGGCCTCTAGGTCCAAGAACAGTTCTGTTTACTTACGAGATGTATGGCTTGATCCTGGCCTCTAGGTCCAAGAACAGTTCTGTTTACTTACGAGATGTATGACTTGATCCTGGGCTCTAGGTCCAAGAACAGTTCTGTTTACTTACGAGATGTATGGCTTGATCCTGGCCTCTAGGTCCAAGAACAGTTCTGTTTACTTACGAGATGTATGGCTTGATCCTGGCCTCTAGGTCCAAGAACAGTTCTGTTTACTTACGAGATGTATGGCTTGATCCTGGCCTCTAGGTCCAAGAACAGTTATGTTTACTTACGAGATGTATGGCTTGATCCTGGCCTCTAGGTCCAAGAACAGTTCTGTTTACTTACGAGATGTATGGCTTGATCCTGGCCTCTAGGTCCAAGAACAGTTCTGTTTACTTACGAGATGTATGGCTTGATCCTGGCCTCTAGATCACGTGACAGCTCTGTTTACTTACATGATGTATGACTTGATCCTGGCCTCTAGGTCCAAGAACAGTTCTGTTTACTTACGAGATGTATGACTTGATCCTGGCCTCTAGGTCCAAGAACAGTTCCGTTTACTTACGAGATGTATGGCTTGATCGTGGCCTCTAGGTCCAAGAACAGTTCTGTTTACTTACGAGATGTATGGCTTGATCCTGGCCTCTAGGTCCAAGAACAGTTCTGTTTACTTACGAGATGTATGACTTGATCCTGGCCTCTAGGTCCAAGAACAATCTGTTTACTTACGAGATGTATGGCTTGATCCTGGCCTCTAGGTCCAAGAACAGTTCTGTTAACTTACGAGATGTATGACTTGATCCTGGCCTCTAGGTCCAAGAACAGTTCTGTTTACTTATGAGATGTATGGAATGATCCTGGCCTCTAGGTCCAAGAACAGTTCTGTTTACTTACGAGATGTAACAGTTCTGTTACTTACGAGATGTACGGCTTGATCCTGGCCTCTAGGTCCAAGAACAGTTCTGTTTACTTACAAGATGTATGACTTGATTCTGGCCTCCAGGTCCAAGAACAGTTCTGTTTACCTACGAGATGTACGGCTTGATCCTGGCCTCTAGGTCCAAGAACAGTTCTGTTTACTTACGAGATGTATGGCTTGATCCTGGCCTCTAGGTCCAAGAACAGTTCTGTTTACTTACGAGATGTATGGCTTGATTCTGGCCTCTAGGTCCAAGAACAGTTCTGTTTACTTACGAGATGTATGACTTGATCCTGGCCTCTAGAGTCAAGAACAGTTCTGTTTACTTACGAGATGTATGGCTTGATCGTGGCCTCTAGGTCCAAGAACAGTTCTGTTTACTTACGAGATGTACGGCTTGATCCTGGTCTCTAGGTCCAAGAACAGTTCTGTTTACTTACGAGATGTATGACTTGATCCTGGCCTCTAGGTCCAAGAACAGTTCTGTTGACTTACGAGATGTATGGCTTGATCCTGGCCTCTAGGTCCAAGAACAGTTCTGTTTACTTACGAGATGTACGGCTTGATCCTGGCCCCTAGGTCCAAGAACAGTTCTGTTTACTTACGAGATGTATGGCTTGATCCTGGCCTCTAGGTCCAAGAACAGTTCTGTTTACTTACGAGATGTACGGCTTGATCCTGGCCTCTAGGTCCAAGAACAGTTCTGTTTACTTATGAGATGTATGACTTGATCCTGGCCTCTAGGTCCAAGAACAGTTCTGTTTACTTACGAGATGTATGGCTTGATCCTGGCCTCTAGGTCCAAGAACAGTTCTGTTTACTTACGAGATGTATGGCTTGATTCTGGCCTCTAGGTCCAAGAACAGTTCTGTTTACTTACGAGATGTATGACTTGATCCTGGCCTCTAGAGTCAAGAACAGTTCTGTTTACTTACGAGATGTATGGCTTGATCGTGGCCTCTAGAGTCAAGAACAGTTCTGTTTACTTACGAGATGTATGGCTTGATCGTGGCCTCTAGGTCCAAGAACAGTTCTGTTTACTTACGAGATGTACGGCTTGATCCTGGTCTCTAGGTCCAAGAACAGTTCTGTTTACTTACGAGATGTATGACTTGATCCTGGCCTCTAGGTCCAAGAACAGTTCTGTTGACTTACGAGATGTATGGCTTGATCCTGGCCTCTAGGTCCAAGAACAGTTCTGTTTACTTACGAGATGTACGGCTTGATCCTGGCCCCTAGGTCCAAGAACAGTTCTGTTTACTTACGAGATGTATGACTTGATCCTGGCCTCTAGGTCCAAGAACAGTTCCGTTTACTTACGAGATGTATGGCTTGATCGTGGCCTCTAGGTCCAAGAACAGTTCTGTTTACTTACGAGATGTATGGCTTGATCCTGGCCTCTAGGTCCAAGAACAGTTCTGTTTACTTACGAGATGTATGACTTGATCCTGGCCTCTAGGTCCAAGAACAATCTGTTTACTTACGAGATGTATGGCTTGATCCTGGCCTCTAGGTCCAAGAACAGTTCTGTTAACTTACGAGATGTATGACTTGATCCTGGCCTCTAGGTCCAAGAACAGTTCTGTTTACTTATGAGATGTATGGAATGATCCTGGCCTCTAGGTCCAAGAACAGTTCTGTTTACTTACGAGATGTAACAGTTCTGTTACTTACGAGATGTACGGCTTGATCCTGGCCTCTAGGTCCAAGAACAGTTCTGTTTACTTACAAGATGTATGACTTGATTCTGGCCTCCAGGTCCAAGAACAGTTCTGTTTACCTACGAGATGTACGGCTTGATCCTGGCCTCTAGGTCCAAGAACAGTTCTGTTTACTTACGAGATGTATGGCTTGATCCTGGCCTCTAGGTCCAAGAACAGTTCTGTTTACTTACGAGATGTATGGCTTGATTCTGGCCTCTAGGTCCAAGAACAGTTCTGTTTACTTACGAGATGTATGACTTGATCCTGGCCTCTAGAGTCAAGAACAGTTCTGTTTACTTACGAGATGTATGGCTTGATCGTGGCCTCTAGGTCCAAGAACAGTTCTGTTTACTTACGAGATGTACGGCTTGATCCTGGTCTCTAGGTCCAAGAACAGTTCTGTTTACTTACGAGATGTATGACTTGATCCTGGCCTCTAGGTCCAAGAACAGTTCTGTTGACTTACGAGATGTATGGCTTGATCCTGGCCTCTAGGTCCAAGAACAGTTCTGTTTACTTACGAGATGTACGGCTTGATCCTGGCCCCTAGGTCCAAGAACAGTTCTGTTTACTTACGAGATGTATGGCTTGATCCTGGCCTCTAGGTCCAAGAACAGTTCTGTTTACTTACGAGATGTACGGCTTGATCCTGGCCTCTAGGTCCAAGAACAGTTCTGTTTACTTATGAGATGTATGACTTGATCCTGGCCTCTAGGTCCAAGAACAGTTCTGTTTACTTACGAGATGTATGGCTTGATCCTGGCCTCTAGGTCCAAGAACAGTTCTGTTTACTTACGAGATCTATGGCTTGATCCTGGCCTCTAGGTTCAAGAACAGTTCAGTTTACTTACGAGATGTATGGCTTGATCCTGGCCTCTAGGTCCAAGAACAGTTCTGTTACTTACGAGATGTATGGCTTGATCCTGGCCTCTAGGTCCAAGAACAGTTCAGTTCACTTACGAGATGTATGGCTTGATCCTGGCCTCTAGGTCCAAGAACAGTTCTGTTACTTACGAGATGTATGACTTGGTCCTGGTCTCTAGGTCCAAAAACAGTTCTGTTCACTTACGAGATGTATGGCTTGATCCTGGCCTCTAGGTCCAAGAACAGTTCTGTTTACTAACGAGATGTATGGCTTGATCCTGGCCTCTAGGTTCAAGAACAGTTCTGTTTACTTACGAGATGTATGACTTGATCCTGGCCTCTAGGTCCAAGAACAGTTCTGTTTACTTACGAGATGTATGGCTTGATCCTGGCCTCTAGAGTCAAGAACAGTTCTGTTTACTTACGAGATGTATGGCTTGATCCTGGCCTCTGGGTCCAAGAACAGTTCTGTTTACTTACGAGATGTACGGCTTGCTCCTGGTCTCTAGGTCCAAGAACAGTTCTGTTTACTTACGAGATGTACGGCTTGATCCTGGCCTCTAGGTCCAAGAACAGTTCTGTTTACTTACGAGATGTATGACTTGATCCTGGCCTCTAGGTCCAAGAACAGTTCTGTTGACTTACGAGATGTATGGCTTGATCCTGGCCTCTAGGTTCTAGAACAGTTCTGTTGACTTACGAGATGTATGGCTTGATCCTGGCCTCTAGGTCCAAGAACAGCTCTGTTTACTTACAAGATGTATGGCTTGATCCTGGCCTCTAGGTCCAAGAACAGTTCTGTTTACTTACGAGATGTATGGCTCGATCCTGGCCTCTAGGTCCAAGAACAGTTCTGTTTACTTACGAGATCTATGACTTGATCCTGGCCTCTAGGTCGAAAAACAGTTCTGTTTACTTACGAGATGTATGACTTGATCCTGGCCTCTAAAGTCAAGAACAGTTCTGTTTACTTACGAGATGTATGACTTGATCCTGGCCTCTAGGTCCAAGAACAGTTCTGTTTACTGACGAGATGTATGGCTTGATCCTGGCCTCTAGGTCCAAGAACAGTTCTGTTTACTTACGAGATGTATGGCTCGATCCTGGCCTACAGTTCTGTTTACTTACGAGATGTATGGCTTGATCCTGGCCTCTAGGTCCAAAAACAGTTCTGTTTACCTACGAGATGTATGAATTGATCCTGGCCTCTAGGTCCAAGAACAGTTCTGTTTACTTACGAGATGTATGACTTGATCCTGGCCTCTAGGTCCAAGAACAGTTCTGTTTACTTACGAGATGTATGACTTGATCCTGGCCTCTGGAGTCAAGAACAGTTCTGTTCACTTACGAGATGTATGGCTTGATCCTGGCCTCTAGGTCCAAGAACAGTTCTGTTTACTTACGAGATGTATGGCTTGATCCTGGCCTCTAGGTTCAAGAACAGTTCTGTTTACTTACGAGATGTATGGCTTGATCCTGGCCTCTAGGTCCAAGAACAGTTCTGTTTACTTACGAGATGTATGACTTGATCCTGGCCTCTAGGTCCAAGAACAGTTCTGTTTACTTACGAGATGTATGACTTGATCCTGGCCTCTAGGTCCAAGAACAGTTCTGTTTACTTACGAGATGTATGACTTGATCCTGGCCTCTAGGTCCAAGAACAGTTCTGTTTCCTTACGAGATGTATGACTTGATCCTGGCCTCTAGGTCCAAGAACAGTTCTGTTTACTTACGAGATGTATGGCTTGATCCTGGCCTCTAGATCCAAGAACAGTTCTGTTTCCTTACGAGATGTATGACTTGATCCTGGCCTCTAGGCCCAAGAACAGTTCTATTTACTTACGAGATGTACGGCTTGATCCTGGCCTCTAGGTCCAAGAACAGTTCTGTTTACTTGATCCTGGTCTCTAGGTCCAAGAACAGTTCTGTTCACTTACGAGATGTAGCCTTGATCCTGGCCTCTAGGTCCAAGAACAGTTCTGTTTACTTACGAGATGTATGGCTTGATCCTGGCCTCTAGGTTCAAGAACAGTTCTGTTTACTTACGAGATGTATGGCTTGATCCTGGCCTCTAGGTCCAAGAACAGTTCTGTTTACTTACGAGATGTATGACTTGATCCTGGCCTCTAGGTCCAAGAACAGTTCTGTTTACTTACGAGATGTATGACTTGATCCTGGCCTCTAGGTCCAAGAACAGTTCTGTTTACTTACGAGATGTATGACTTGATCCTGGTCTCTAGGTCCAAAAACAGTTCTGTTTACTTACGAGATGTATGGCTTGATCCTGGCCTCTAGGTCCAAGAACAGTTCTGTTTACTTACGAGATGTATGGCTTGATCCTGGCCTCTAGGTCCAAGAACAGTTCTGTTTACTTACGAGATGTATGGCTTGATCCTGGCCTCTAGAGTCAAGAACAGTTCTGTTTACTTACGAGATGTATGACTTGATCCCGGTCTCTAGGTCCAAGAACAGTTCTGTTTACTTACGAGATGTATGGCTTGATCCTGGATTCTAGGTCCAAGAACAGTTCTGTTTACTTACGAGATATATGGCTTGATCCTGGCCTCTAGGTTCAAGAACAGTTCTGTTTACTTACGAGATGTATGGCTTGATCCTGGCCTCTAGGTCCAAGAACAGTTCTGTTTACTTACGAGATGTATGGCTTGATCCTGGCCTCTAGGTCCAAGAACAGTTCTGTTTACTTACGAGATGTATGACTTGATCCTGGCCTCTAGGTCCAAGAACAGTTCTGTTTACTTACGATATGTATGACTTGATCCTGGCCTCTAGGTCCAAGAACAGTTCTGTTTACTTACGAGATGTATGGCTTGATCCTGGCCTCTAGGTCCAAGAACAGTTCTGTTTACTTACGAGATGTATGGCTTGATCCTGGCCTCTAGGTCACGTGAAAGCTCTGTGTGCTGTGGAGTGGTGTAGTCCGATATCACCTGCAGAACAACCATACAGCGATGCATTGCACATCTCACAAAAATGAAGTTATCACACAAAATGTTCAGTAGTTGACTCCGCGCGACATCAGCCCCGACCTGTTTCAGTGCCCCGAGCAGCGCCAGACAGCGAGCGTTGGAGCCACAGATAACTCCCTCAGCGTACTGCAGACCAAGCTTCAAGATCGCCGGGTGGATCCCGCTGCCATTAAACCTGATCGCAAAACAATGAGCAAAATAGGAACGACGGTAAGTCTATCATCACAGAACAACAAATTAAAATAGGTAAAACATGAAGTCTATCATCACAGAACAACAAATTAAAATAGGTATGCCGTTTAGTCCACTATCACAAAATAACGAGGTAAAATTAGCATGTTATTGAATCCACCATCACAACACAGTGAGTTTCAGGTAAAACAGGCATGAACTGGCAAGAGATGAGGCATATTTCATGTGACACGCTACATCTGTACCTAGTGTATATCTGTTTGTGACTTACTTGACAGCCTTGGTCAGGGACACCTCTCTCTCGTATTGGTGAAGATGATTGAACAGTCCAACTTTCTTCTGTGCATCTGTTCGCTTGGGAATCTGCTGTTTCTCCAGTTTTTTTGCAATTTTTTTTGCCTTTTTAGCATCGTCAACTGCTAGATGATCAGGTACCCGCTTTGGTTCTTTGCCTGCAATGTCCAACATTTACGATCATCAATCGAGAATGACAATCAATTAACAATGCATCACTTGCATGAATCTGATAAGAATACATTACTGGCATCACCGACCAATGAGAGACTGACCAGTGCTCGACCAATCAGAGACTGACCTCCGCTCGCTTGCTCTGGTTTCTTGGAGGCAGTGGCTGGCTCAGTTTTCCTGCCTGCGGGCGCACCACCAGTTGCCTTCGCAGCTTTGGCAGCTCTCTGAGCTTCCTGACAACATATAGAACTTTTATCAATCAAACTGTAAAACTTGTATGACTTTGAGTGTAACACCATGAACACAGCAGGCTTCAGCACACAATTCCAGCACATTGGGTTTTCTGGTCAAAGTTTTTAACTGAGGTTGAAAAATATCGATTGGGATAACTAACCTGTAAAGCCCGACGTTCTGCCTTGAGCTGGGCCTTAGACTTCTGAGGAGGTGCCTCAGCTTGACCCTGGGCCTGCTGAACTTGTCCTTGAGGATTCGCCTGGCCGGAATACTGTGGCTTTTGATCTTCTGACATCTGTTGACCAGAACCTTGGACTTGCCCTGTCTTCTGACTCTGTCCTGGTTGTGTATGACCTTGACCTTGATGCACATGACATTTTGGATGACCTTGACCTTTGTGGGAATGACCTGGTGCATGACTTTGACCTTGTTTTGGTGGAGTTTGTCCTGGACTTGATCCTGCTGTCAACAAGATGTAATGTTACAGGACAATTTATACACCATTGTCCAATAAAACGCACACTTTCAAAAATGGTCATTGCACAACTTGTGTCATTTGAACTTGAATGAAATGTGCTCATGTCATGATCACTGCCAAATCTCCAAACTCTGGTCCAATATTACATGTACAACAAACAGAAAATCACATACATGTATACAAATCCTCACCTACGCTAGTTACTTGGTAATATTTTGAGAGCTCAGCACTCTGCCTAGATGGCTACCTTTGTGTTTTCTCCTGTTTTTCTTGCCTCCGCTGCCCCCAGTTTGACCTTGACCTTGAGGCTGTGGCCTGCCACCGCCTGTGGCCTGGTCAGACATCACCGACTGCTGCTACGGGAATGGAAATTCCAACAAATAACTCAGGTCAAATTGAAACTAATACCGAGTCAAATACATTTCCAATACACTACATGTCAGACCAAAATATACATGTTTGATTTCTCACCGTCACATAATTTCTCTTGATCATGCACATGCTTATCATGATTATCATTTTACCATGTTTATGACTGTGTATAGCATAGCATTCTCGCAACTTGATTGGTATAATAATATGTTTCTTTTTAGCTTATATCTCTGCTATTTTTCAACATACTTTTCATGATAATTGGAATAGATATTCTGTATCAGGGAGTGATAGCACAAACTTAATGGTAAACTGACAAGGACATCAATTTTTTAGTTTTTAAAAGCAGTCAAATGTCACTGTCACCAACTTAAAATACATAACGTACACAAAGCCATCTGTGTCGCCATCTCTTGAGCAGAGCCTATACCACAATCGGCCATTCTGGTTTCATTTATGACACGGCAGGTACACATTCAAAAATTCAAGGCGCTCAGAAGAAGTTTGCTTCTGGACATGCAGCTGACTGCTTGTTGTCTCCCCAGAGGGGAGACTTCTTGAACGCTCTCTGAGAATCCCATGGGGGGATACTCTTCGACTGGGGGAAAAACCTGGTTTTGAAGAAAAAATACTTTGAACGTGTGTTCTACAGAGCTCGAAGTAAATAATTCAGTTAGTTAATATAATCTGACAAATATTTTCGTCGAAGGGAGCAAATTTTTCGTCATTATCGCCGATTTACGCGAACATTTGCGTGTTGGCTGGATTTGAGAATAAATACATAACTACGGTGCGCATTTAGTTAACCGGGTGGCCTTTTGTCCCTACTGCCGAGCCTTGCTCACTTCTCACACTTATACTTTATGTCAGTGCCTAATTTTCCTTGTTTTGAAGCAGTAAAACTAGCGCATTTGTTTTGTTCCATTTTTCTGACTGCATCTTTACTAGCAAGCTTAAAATGTAAACCCTATTGGAACAATCAAAAATATTATTTTCGAAAGTGTTGTGATCCTTTTGTTGAGATTACTATATCTAAAACAAATGCCAGCAGGACCGAGGCCGCCCATGCCTACCCTCCGTGAGTATGTTTTTACCCAAACTTAGACATGTTAGAAGACCAGCCCAACGCGCTGGCCAACAATCATACACATTTATTTTTTTGCTGTCCCATGACGGGCTAATTTTTCGCTCGCAAAGTGCGGAAGGTTGCGAACCATGGTATTGATCATTGGCAATGTGTAAAAATCGGAATGGGTTCCGAGTTTAACACCACCAACTTCAACATTGATATTTCGGTGCTTATAACTAATCCGACGGTACTCCAATTTTGTAGACACTTCTCATATGGTATACTTTATCAACTTTTCGAACAATATTGACCAAAAAACAATCTTATGAATATATTGAATTCCGGGCCAAATTGAAAATGGTGCTGAATTTTATGGACACCTTGTTATCACAATGGGCGTATTCGATCACGGAATTCTATTTCTACGAACGACCGTTCCTTTCACACCGGTATTCGTCCTGCATGGACATCGTATATGGTAATGGTCCTAAGAGTGGCACACGCCCTAATAGTAGAGTGCCCCTCTCTTTTTCCCGAAAAATGTTTGATTTTTGTAACCTTGTAATTCATTTCATATCTTTCTAATAAGATCTTGGAGTGTTCCAATCCACATATTTATGTTATTTGAATCATAATGAAAGGGATTGAAGGCTATAGGTGTATTATTTGATTTTTTAAAAATTTAACCTCCAAAAATTATTTCGATAAACCCCAAGTCCCCCTCCATTCCCAAGCGTCTGGATCCAGCTACATGGGACGAAGCCCTCAGGTATATCCCATTTGGGTATACAGGAAGTACCCATTTGGTGGCATATATCCCATTTGGGCTAGAATGTACAATAACGTGGGCAATTTTATTACCAACTAATTTCCCATACTTAGTATCCGGAATGACAATTGGTTATGATAGAAAAGTGGGAGCACATGTACAATGGTGTGGGCAATTTTTTCCCGGGTGAACTGTCACACTGAAAAGGGGCGATACTATTTTTTGGGGGTGGAGATATAAATGGGGGTTTGTAATTTAGGGGGATACACTTAAAAGAAGGGTGGCTTTCATTTTCGTCCTGTTCCTCCGACTCCATTTCGCACCCGTTTGCCGTCCGTTTGTCGGTCGCCGTCAACTGTCATTTAATTGCTACCTATATGTTGTATTCAATTGCTTGTGATGTTGGTGTTTGTGAGTGTTGCAGATCCGTGCCGACAGTGATTCGATCCCGGGTCCCCTGGCGTGGAAGTCCCGTGCACTGCCCCTGAGCCACGGTGCTCGCTGAGATGACTGAGCTTGGAACTTTTAGCCACGATTGATGAGTGGCGCTATACGTCAAGTCTCGTTTGTGACCTTCGGCCCAGTTGAATATTGACAGTGGCTTGACCTAAATAAATATGTATGAGATCACGTGTGTTTTGTTTATACTGAGCTATGAATATTGATGAGGTCACGTGTTGTTGTGTATGACATATAGAGTTGGGCTTGACAATAATGTTTACCACAGGGGGGAATGACAAGCAGTGGTGTGAAAGGGAAGCCGGGGGGGGGGGGGGGGGGGGGCAGCGTGGCGGTGGAAGCCAAGTTTGGAAATCAGGTCCGAAGTGGATGATGTACATATAGTTTGTGTGATGTATTCATAAAATTCCACCACGTGTATCTGTTATCAGTGGCCATCGAGTTGAGGGGTTCTGGGCCTTTGGAGCCATGGAAAGAGGCAGCGGGAAGGTGCGCATGGTCCCTGTAGAGTCTCGATCGAAGGAGACTTTGCTGCCTCTTATAAAGGAATGGATTTTGCCGGGTACGACAGTAATTTCGGATTGTTGGCGTGTCTATGATTGTTTGTCTGACGAAGGCTATAAATATTTCAGTGTCAACCATAGCGTTAACTTCAAAGACCCTGAAACGGGAGCCCACACTAACACGATAGAAGGTTCTTGGCTGCATGCCAAGAAAGTGTTTCCCCGTTATGGGACGTCAAAGGCACTGGCCCCGTCCTATTTGACGGAATTTTTATGGCGATGGCTAGTGAAGCGTCGGGAGGAAGACGCCTTTGAGGCGTTCCTCCGCGCTGTTTGTAGAGTGTATACGCCTGCGACATTTCCTGATGTTCCCCAATAATATAGCGGCAGACTGCGGACATTCCCATGGCTAAAAAAAGTAACCCCCAAAGCAATGGCACCAATATAAATGTATGTTTTCAGAGCGTATACAAGCTCTGTGTTTGGGCACAATGTGCTGTACATTTTTTGACGTGCAACGAGAGTTGCACGTACAATATCAATACAAGAGTAAATGACCCCCTTCATTGTCCCTTGCTTTGCGTGGAAGTTGAATACATGTAGTTTTGGATATGTGTACAAACGTAAAGTAATTGATTCATTGGTAGGGTGGACATGTGTTTGAGACTACTTAGAGTAATATAATGGTAGGCAGCCTAGTGTGAACGGCTAGTATGGATAGATAGACGTGATATGGGTCCGTGAAATTATAGATTAATGGGTACAATCGGGAATGGAATATGGAAGTGTGTCAGTGTATTTGCGTGTTGCACGTGGCGTTTTGGGAAGTGTGCTCGCACTGTTTATTTGTTATGGTAGCTGGGCTCACTCTAGCTGATCGCACTGTAGCATTTTGCTAATCAAAGGCTCAAAATGCTAAACAAAAATAGCTTGCTTTCGCACAATTTGTGAAAGTGTGATTAGCATTGTCGTAAAAAGATATACTTTTTCACAATAATCAATGGTCTGACTCTTGCATTTCTTTCAACCATCATAATAATTGGAGTACTTTCGTCAGTTATTGAATAGTCTTTTGTACAATGTGAATGTGATATACGTGCAAGAATTATCGCTAAAGGAAATTGTAAAATGCTAAAAGAAATTTGAAGTCTTTAGCAATTTTTGCTGAGCAAAATTTGTCACTAGAGTGAGCCCAGGGTAGTGGCTTATAATCATAAACAGTTGGTGTCCCGGCCAACGATCCTCCCTCCCCCCCCCCCCCCAAATGACGCAATGCGCAACTGAAGAAAATGCGTTAGGCATGTGTAGTGATGAGTGCTACTCAAGAATGAGCATGCTCCTTGGCGCACACTGTGTTTGTTTGTGCACGTGGAGGGACTGCGGCCTTCCACGTGCAGGAGCGAGGAGCACATGGTGTGTTTATTATTATATGATAATAAGGTCAGTGAGACCATAGTGAAATCTCGTTTGGTCACGAGATTTCGCTTAACATGGATGCCTCCAGGTAGGGGTAAAACGTAGTTTTGAAGTATCCAGAAAGCCGTGATAACCTGCATAGAATGAAATATGTTATGCTCATAAGTTGTATAGTAATGGTATAGATTCAAAATCCATTATTAGATTTGGAATTGAACGATTAGAAATAGGGGTGAAATTGCCCACGTTATTGTACATCCTAGCCGAAAAGTGTTCTTTATTACACACCAGATGTTCTTTTTATCTGTGTTTATCATTTTGTGCAACTGATGAACTTATCATTGTCATTGATTATCATAGAGAAACAGGATTGCCCACTAAATTGTACATGTGCTCCACCATTTGAGCATATACGATGTGCCACCAAATGGGATTCTTCCCAACTGTTAAACACTGACACTGTGACTGTTAAATTGTGAAGTTATCCTGACTGGGCGATAATAGGGACAAGGAAAGAATATTTCGCGATTCTAAAGTTCTCCAAATATGACTTATGCTTAGCTACAAAACAAGAATCATAATAACAATTAGAGAGACACGGCAAATAGCGAATGAATCCTGAAACAATACCTTTCGCAACAATTTTCGACAAAAAATATTATTTGTTCTGATGCAAGATTAGTAGTTTACACTTTACTCGCCAGGGATTTCATCCTCGTGTACAATCGTTCGCTAGATGGCGGCTCGACTCTCCATCATAATGTAGCCTACGCACTGTTCGTCATCACGAACTTGATCAAAAATTTGTCATTAATTGGCCAGCGCTTCGCGCTGGTCTTCTAGGTTTGCCTAAAATGAGACCCACGGAGGGTAGATATGAGTGGGCCCGGTCCTGCTCATGCTGCTATCCTTTGTTAAATACAGTAATCTCAACAAAAGGATTACAGCACTTTCAAAAATAATATTTCTGATTGTTTCCATGAGGTTTTACATTTTAATCTTGTGAAATAACGCAAATACTGTGAGAGCTTTGCGATATTTGATGATTTACCGTAATACATACGCATATAGTAGCGCAACAAAAATATTGAGCTAAATTTCTTATGTCGACAGAACAATTACGAAAGTTTGCCAACTTTTATAGCTTGAGATATAAAAGTGATAAAATGTGATGACAAATGTTTTTACACCAAAATAGACGCATAAACTATCAATTTGATCCAAAACATTGGGCATCATTAAAACCATTGAATGTCTGTGCTCGGATATACATCGATAGATATGTTCTTCTTTGTTTATTATATGGACAATAATGAGCAATGTAATCCAATAAATTAAGGTTATTAATCGCATAAACTTTCCCATCCCAACATATTTCCGCTGGCCACAAAAATAATTCTCTTCACTGTAGGTTACTTGTATCCTAGTGTGTTTGGTGGCTGATTTATCACACGCATAAATTTTCTCGTTCTATTGAAATTTTTTATGAAACAAATTTCTCATGTGTACATCCTTAACCTCAAGGATTTATTCCTAATCATTAAAGGGCCACTGTATGGGATTCGGCTTTTAGGGGCCGGTCATTATTTATCGGGTGGGGGGGTTGGATGGATTTTCCGAGAAATGAGTTTTCAAAGTTTGACCCCCCCACCGATATTGAAAAACAATGTATGACCCCCCCACCAAGATCAAAAATAAAAGTGTGATCCCCCCCAATCCCCAAGTACATATACAAGGCCATAATACGCAATTGATGACAATTATGAGGAGCCAGTATGATATCTAAATGCTGTTTTTACACTTCATTCACATTTCTATTAAAACATTTGTGACTTTTGTCGCAATTGTTTTTTACTATAACGTAAGTGGATATTATGAATTCGTTACAACTGATTTAGTTATTATTTGTGGGCATATTATATCGGTATGGTAATGACAGGCTCCGAGTGAGCTCGAAAAAATTATGACTCTTCCACATATCATTGATGAATCAGGCCATCCTGGACTGGTACTTTTCCGACCTTGAATCAAAACTGTTTTGGCTCCATGATGGGTTCATAATGTTCCGTGATGATCCGCGATTGTCTAGCAATGTCCTGGCCACCAAGAAAGTCAGGTAAATCAGATTCACTATATCGTCATCCGGGACGATCCAGGACTATTTTGCAATCCTGGATGGAAATGTCCATATTTTGTTCATGGTGGTCCAGGACATTCCTGAGCTCATCGAGGATTATCCTCAGTGGCCTAGGTTCCTGAGTTGGCAACATGTTGAGTGGAAAATCGGTCTGTGATTTTGACATGCTGGTTCGGGGTCATTGGATGTTATGGCATGTTGGTCAGCATGGTATGGGCCGGGTGATCCATTGTTAGTCTGTGACAGTGCCCTGCATGTTGATCATCCTGACTGGCACCGTATTCAGCTGCAGTGCTGCTGTGTTCTACTAAGGTCCATAGGTGATCCGTGGTGACAATGTTTCAGTCTATGGGTGATGAACGGTTGTCGATTCACGACATCTCCTGATTTTGGGTGTTCCTGGATGGTCCTTTCTAGGATCAAATTTTGGCGGAACTATAGTTTCACTGATAATGTGACAAAAGGATGGTTTCCAAATGCTGTATACCAAATGCTGTATACTCCAGTGAACCATCAGTCCAGGTTGAGTGGATTGTTTTCACCCAATTCACTATTTCAATATAACATTTTCTTCAAACTAACTAAAATTCGAACTCCGACCCCCCCCCCCCCCAGTTCCATTGAAAATAAAAGTATGACCCCCCCAATAATGTTTAAAATGAAAGTGTGACCCCCCCAGTTTTTACCCAACCCCCCCACCTGATAAATAATGACCGGCCCCTTATAGTCCAGGACTTTTATGGCCTAAATGGGGTCAGATAAGAAAAAATTGCAACACTACATATCATTCGTGATTTGATTACAGAAATATATGTTGAGCAACATATCAAAAGTCTAAAGTTCACAAAATATGGGAAGTTGGACAAAATCACAATTCTTTGGACCCCCCATTTGAGTAATTTTCCACACCATTTCGCCATGTCAGAATTTAGTCTGGTTCTGTTGTAGTCCGATGGCTCCAGGTGTGAATACACGAAAAGGAGCTCCTCCTTGGAGAGTAAGTCCTGCCATCCACTTCCTGGGAACGAGCGATGTTGGAACTCTGGTCGAGCTAATCCACCCCCATGGAGTCCGATTCTCGATTCACAAAGAGGCTTCGTTCAACCACAACTGTGTGAATGGTGTTTGCTCAGCACAGCAAAGAGCTTTGATAATCCCTTGTCATATTCGCAAACGGGAAGACTAGCTTATCCAGTTATTGTGGCCAGAGAGTTTGATGCTAATTTATGCGCGACAAAGCATGTCAAAAATCTTGATGGAGCATGCTTACTTATACTTCTAAAGCAGAATATTGCATGACAGGAACTCTGCCACGACGGATCGGAGCTCATTCACATCCACAACTTCCAGTCACAATGAAACCATATGGCCTAAACAATTGGTTCTGCTGAGATCCCTGCAACAACCCGCATGTTCCTGTTAGTTCAGTTTTGGCATGGCATATATTTTGAGCCCAATGGTTTCAGAGGGGAACTACGAGCTTGAAAGTTCCTAAGTGTTGGCTCGGATCGTGCTGCTGTTTCAAAGGAACTGCTCAAATGGATTTACTATGATTGACACCATGACGTATTTTTTTGAAAACAACACGTTTTGTTGTGAAATGTAACACGACAAGACGTGAAGTAGTAGCAGGTTATGTGGATGACACCCATCGAACCGTTTGGATATTGATTCCATGTTTCCTGAGCACAGGGCGCCAGCATGAGGCAGTCACAACTTTGTCCAGAAGACTCGAGGGCCTTGAAATGGAGCAACTTGTCACAACTGTGCAATACAAAAAGGTTCCAAAAAAGGCTTGGTGGAAGCATTCAGGGGTGGATAAGTGGCGCAATGCCTCCTTGGGAGGGCCAAAACGGCTTGGTAAGAAAGTCCTTCTGGGAAGGTTCAAAGAACTTGGAGAGCTTTGACCGCTTGGTATTTTCTCCCTTGTTCTTAAAAACTCCCTGCCAACGGCGTTTGAAAGCTTGGCAAACACTCCAGCTCAGAGGCAACTGCTGATGAGCTTCAGCTGGAGGTATGGGAAGGCCGCAGGCCACCAGTCCTGGTCCACCGAAATGGACGACTTAATTGGGGGTTCAGGTGGGAACTGTGACCCCAGGCGTGAATACACGAAAAGGAGCTCCTCCTTGGAGAGTAAGTCCTGCCATCCACTTCCTGGGAACGAGCGATGTTGGAACTCTGGTCGAGCTAATCCACCCCCATGGAGTCTTCTGGTGACAGCATTTCAGCAATACCAACGAGGAAAGCGGATAGGGTGGAGCCAGTGAGAGCCTTATTGGTCGCTGAGGCTGGCCTGGTGTAACCAAGCACAGGAAAGGCAATTGGGATGTAAAAATACTCTGTACCAGAGTAACCACGAGAAAGTGTTCCCTTGGGAACGAGCCTGGGCTGGAGAGCCTGGCAGCGTCGAAGCAGTGATGACAACCAGCTGCACATGGCTTCCCGTTTTAAACCTGTGGAAAGCAGGAAGATACTGGGTGGAGACAGCTCTTGTGCAGGCTGGCATGCAACAAACGATGGGTCATCTGAGTTTTCAGCTACTGACGCATGGAATTGAACATCGTCTGGGGCTGAAACGTTAGACGAGCGCCGAGGCTCAGCTCCAACTGCCTGAGACCTTTGGGGTAGCTCCTGAAGGTATCGTTGTACCAGACGGAAATCCCACGGAAAGGGCCTTAGCCGGGAGTCCCACTAAGCATTCCCAAAGCCGAGGAGAGCCCGAAGGAGAGTTCTAAATCCCTCGTTGCAATGGCAGCAGCGAAGACAAGGTTCGAGGCTGAGACATCGTCTGGAAAAGAGGATATATTGGACCCAACCAGGTTCCTATCAGGACCCGACCCCGGGTCCGGACCCAGACAGGGCCAGCCGACCGTTACGAAACCCATTCCGACTCGGTGCTCAATTCGCTCGGTGCTTGGGCCCCAAGAGGGATGATCCTGGTGATTCCAACAATCCCAGTTGGTGAAAAGCAACGAGAAAGACGCGGATAATAAGAGTTGGTTATAAGTATTGCTGTTCCGATGAGTAGGAGAATGGGAGAATTTGACACTATTCTGCCATTTCATGACTTTGTCGGGGGACTAGAATGGATACCGACTAACAGACAAATTCACAATTCCAAGACCTAATCCATGGATGAATTTGACAAAATCAGTGTACGAGGTCAAATCGAAGTCATACTAAAGTATCAAAGTCAAAGCCATGTGAACATCACAGACACCCATCCAGCTGAGCGTGAGATCAGTTGCTCGGTAGGAGTGAGGTCATTCCTTAATCTTTCGCAAAGGGGGTTTCGCTATGTGGGACGCATATTTTAAGTAGGATGTATGGGTAACCGTCTTATATGTTAATGTACATGTATATGAGTTAATGTGCATGTATAGGAGTAGTTTTGGTGGATATATATGCAGCGAAATCGGTATAAACACAATGTTCTATTGCAACAGACATACGTAATTGTGGCATTTCGAGAGTGAAAAACTAGAAAAGTTTCAACCTATGTTTGGGAATGTTCCTGATTTTTTATCTCTTTAGACTTTTAGTATGTTATTTAGATGCCTTCAATGCAAACAATTCCACATGATTTGTTAGTGTTGCAATTTTTTCCACGTGAAACACTATATACCCTAGACTATTAGGGGATTTCCAAGATTTTTCATGCGAAGCTTCTATTTATAGAACAAAAGGTCAAATGATGTGTTTGACCCAGGATTTCTGCCGAGCCGACCTGGGCTGATCTGAGCATTGGCTCGGTACAGATCCTGGGTCAAAAACGTAATCTGACCTATTGTTCTATAAAAAGAAGCGTCGGGAGAATAATGTTGGAAATCCCCCAAAAGCCGAATCCCATACAGTGGCCCTTTAACTGATTTTATGGTATCACTCTGTATACAAACGGTCGAACCCAGATTTTATTCAGAGGGGAAATGATGTAATATTGGTCACCTTTGTTTCGAGCATCCTGACGTTCATTTTCTGCAACCATTCAAATATATGTGTATCCGTGTTTCTAAAAATAATTATGTCACAGTTTTATCACAAGTTTCATGAGACATAACTATCACATGGAATAAATTATATTTTCATTATTTAATGAAAATATCAAAAGTGTGCCATAGTCATGGTGATTGATGACTCAATCATACTTCTTTAATTATAATATGAAATTAAATCGATATATAGACACAACGAGATAAATATCTCGAAATAACGATAGTTTTTGTTTTCTAATTCAGCCACCGTAATACAGCAGGCCTACTATCTTGAAATGTTAAGTTAATATTAAAAAAATTGACTTACTATCTCGAAATTCCGAGCTATATTTCAAAATTTTGAGATAATATCTCGAGATATAATAATTTTGACTAAATATCTCGAAATTTTTTAAATACCTCGTATAAATATCTCGAAATTTAAGTTATTATATCAAATTTTGAAATATTATCAGTAAATTTCGAGATATAAATCTCAAGTCTCAAGTATAAAATCTTTGCGAATATATCTGTATGTGGGGCAATTAGCAAAAATAAATGCACGCAAAATAATATGTGGATGTACTATCAATTGACGCGTCGGGCCCATGTTTTGGTGTAAATCCGTCAATTGACTTTTATTTGCTGAAATATTCTTCTATTTGCTGAAATATTCTTGCTGCAAATCTTGGTAAGTACTAAGTATGTGCTGTAAAGTGAAACAGACATCGTCTTCCAAGATATACATATGTTAAACTTGGAGGTAGATCTATTAGGGATCGATAACTTTGACCTTGACCTGACAATTTTTGCTTCGTCAGGATTTTTTATTTTCGTCGATGTCTCAAGAATGGTGCCTCGTAGAGCAAAACTGACGCTATTTCAGAACTCGTTGCACCAGAAAAAAAAGTCTGAGGGATATTGGGAATGAAATTTGACCTGAAAATGTTTGTGATGAGTCGGACTGGTCACTTAGACAAACATGCGTGGGGTATAAGGGATGAACTATGACCTGGACTTGAATATTTTTGCAAAGTCGGTATTTTCAATTTTCCTCGATATCCCTGGAACGGTGCGTCGTAGACGAACAGGTCTTAGGGGTGTTGGGAATGAACTTTGACCTTGCCCTGGATTCCAGTTGTGAGGCGGTATTTTGTGTTTTTGTCGAAATCTCGGAAATGGTGCATATTGGACGAACAGGTCTTGGGGGTGTTAGGAATGAACTTTGACCTCTCCCTCTAGTTGCAAGGCAGTATTTTATGTTTTTGTCGAAATCTCGGAAATGGTGCATCGTGGACGAACAGGTCTTAGGGGTTTTAGGAATGAACTTTGACCTCTCCCTCTAGTTGCGCGGCGGTATTTTGTTTTTTGTCGAAATCTCGGAAATGGTGCGTCGTGGACGAACAGGTCTTTGGGGTTTTAGGAATGAACTTTGACCTCTCCCTCTAGTTGCGCGGCAGTATTTTGTTTTTTGTCGAAGTCTCGGAAATGGTGCGTCTTGGATGAACAATTCCTAGGAGTGTTAGGAACGAACTTTGACCTTGCCCTGGATTCCAGTTGTGAGGCGGTATTTTGTTTTTTGTCGAAATCTCGGAAATGGTGCGTCGTGGACGAACAGGTCTTAGGGGTTTTAGGAACGAACTTTGACCTCTCCCTCTAGTTGCGCGGCGGTATTTTGTTTTTTGACGAAATCTCGGAAATGGTGCGTCTTGGACGAATAGGTCTTAGGGGTTTTAGGAATGAACTTTGACCTCTCCCTCTAGTTGCGCGGCGGTATTTTGTTTTTTGTTGAAATCTCGGAAATGGTGCGTCTTGGACGAACAGGTCTTAGGGGTTTTAGGAATGAACTTTGACCTCTCCCTCTAGTTGCGCGGCGGTATTTTGTTTTTTGTCGAAATCTCGGAAATGGTGCGTCGTGGACGAACAGGTCTTAGGGGTTTAAGGAATGAACTTTGACCTCTCCCTCTAGTTGCGCGGCGGTATTTTGTTTTTTGTTGAAATCTCGGAAATGGTGCATCGTGGACGAACAGGTCTTAGGGGTTTTAGGAATGAACTTTGACCTCTCCCTCTAGTTGCGCGGCGGTATTTTGTTTTTTGTCGAAATCTCAGAAATGGTGCGTCGTGGACGAACAGGTCTTAGGGGTTTTAGGAATGAACTTTGACCTCTCCCTCTAGTTGCGCGGCAGTATTTGTTTTTTTTTTCGAAATCTCGGAAATGGTGTATCGTGGACGAACAGGTCTTAGGAGTGTTAGGAACGAACTTTGACCTTGCCCTGGATTCCAGTTACAAGGCGGTATTTTGTTTTTTGTCGAAATCTCGGAAATGGTGCGTCGTGGACGAACAGGTCTTAGGGGTTCTAGGAACGAACTTTGACCTCTCCCTCTAGTTGCGCGGCGGTATTTTGTTTTTTGACGAAATCTCGGAAATGGTGCGTCTTGGACGAATAGGTCTTAGGGGTTTTAGGAATGAACTTTGACCTCTCCCTCTAGTTGCGCGGCGGTATTTTGTTTTTTGTTGAAATCTCGGAAATGGTGCATCGTGGACGAACAGGTCTTAGGAGTGTTAGAAACGAACTTTGAACTTGCCCTGGATTCCAGTTGTGAGGCGGTATTTTGTTTTTTGTCGAAATCTCGGAAATGGTGCGTCGTGGATGAACAGGTCTTAGGGGTTTTAGGAATGAACTTTGACCTCTCCCTCTAGTTGCGCGGCGGTATTTTGTTTTTTGTTGAAATCTCGGAAATGGTGCATCGTGGACGAACAGGTCTTAGGGGTTTTAGGAATGAACTTTGACCTCTCCCTCTAGTTGCGCGGCGGTATTTTGTTTTTTGTCGAAATCTCAGAAATGGTGCGTCGTGGACGAACAGGTCTTAGGGGTTTTAGGAATGAACTTTGACCTCTCCCTCTAGTTGTGCGGCGGTATTTTGTTTTTTGTCGAAATCTCGGAAATGGTGCGTCTTGGACGAACAGGTCTTAGGGGTTTTAGGAATGAACTTTGACCTCTCCCTCTAGTTGCGCGGCAGTATTTTGTTTTTTGTCGAAGTCTCGGAAATGGTGCGTCTTGGACGAACAGGTCTTAGGAGTGTTAGGAACGAACTTTGACCTTGCCCTGGATTCCAGTTGTGAGGCGGTATTTTGTTTTTTTGTCGAAATCTCGGAAATGGTGCGTCGTGCGTCTTGGACGAACAGGTCTTAGGGGTTTTAGGAATGAACTTTGACCTCTCCCTCTAGTTGCGCGCCGGTATTTTGTTTTTTGTCGAAATCTCGGAAATGGTGCGTCGTAGACGATCAAGTCTTAGGAGTGTTGGGAATGAACTCTGATCTCGCCCTGGATTCTAGTTACGAGGCGGTATTTTGTGTTTTTGTCGAAATCTCGGAAATGGTGCGTCGTGGATGAACAAGTCTTAGGGGTGTCCGCGATCTTTTCGCAGTTATTTTGTGATTTTCTAAATGGAAAGAATAGACCTACATGTACTATTTTCAAAATAATTGAACAGAAATCTCAGAACCGTTCAGATTCCAACATAATCAGGTATGATGGTAGTCCAGCTGCCTCCTTGGTCAATTCGACCAATTCAATTTGTTGATTTCTCATCAAACCTGGCAGGACCCGAATGGTTGTCGATATCACATCACAATAATTGAGAGTACTTGGAAAAAAGCCATGAAAATGAAGACGAAACGAACGAAGTCTCATACCTAGAATTGTTTTTATCATTCCTGTCATACTTAGAGCCTGATGATAGCTCACCTGTACCCCCCCCCCCTTTACCTACCCCCCCCCCCCCCACACACACACACACCTACAGGCACGGTGACACGGCGGAAGCAAAGCTCGCCTAATGTCCCGGAACACGGACCCGTCAATGAATACCGCGGACATGACTAATGTTAGGTCTACCTTATCATCTACTTGACTTGAGATCGTGTTGTCACAGACAAGGTCTAATACCCACAAACACATTCATGTTGTATCGCGGACGGACGGTAAACAGCCTAACAGCTGATGTATAATGATTTCACTTTCTGCCCCATGGATTGACACTAATATTGAACATAGCTCTTAACGTGTTGGATTAACAAAGCTTTGTGATACGATACAGAAGGTTTGTGATTAATGTTTTCTTGTTGTTGTTGTTCTTAGATTTAGTGACACACGTTAATTTGATTTAACATTTTAACTTGTTTGACACAATTAATATGAGTGTGACATTCACTACCACACTGATTTGACCTACTTGCACACACATCTCAAACAGACCTGACAAACCTGTGAAGTAGGCCTATCTCACTTCAAGATCAGGTGAATATATTTTGTACCTTGTTTTACAAGTAACTTGGCCGTGTATACTGTAATGACACATTTTTCGGTCCACCTCCGATATTTAACGCCCTAGGTAGGTCCAAATGTTGATTTGATTTGATTTGAGTTTTTTTCAGTAAACACATGTACAATATAAAAATATGATAAAAGTACATATAGTATTTAACACATGAATGTTTACCTGGGATAGCGCAAAAAGTCAAAAGACTTAATTCCATTGCGGTCCCATATGTTTAAAAGAAACAAAAATGACAAGGACAAGAACACGATGTAAATGAAAAAGTAGAGAAGACAAACAATGACTAACTTAAAAAAATAATTAACAATACAGATTTTTGAAAACAGGAATACAAAACTAATTCACATATATATCAGACTCCTGAGATAGCACCTGATGTAATAAAAAGGATTTAACTTTGCTCCTAAAATGAGATCTATCTAAAATAGACTGTGTCCCGACTGGGAGTCTGTTCCATTCCAATGCACCAGAATACACAAAAGAACTTTTACCAACTAAAAAATTGAAACCTGGAACAACTAAAGACATGTGACTAGAACGAGTGCGGATGTTATGACTGTTGTGTACAAGTGTAAAATGGTTGGACAAATAGGAAGGAGCTAGATTGTTCAATATTAGGTGTATATGGCCTAGTTTTAACTGTGCTATTCTCTTTTCAACAGGCAACCAGTTTAATTTTTTAAAATGACTGTGATCGAGGTGGGTTTTAGGTGGTAATTTGAGAATTACACGGATCAGCTCATTTTTGGGCAACCTGTAACCTTTGTTTAGATTTAACCGTTGTACCACTATACCAAGACGAACTGGCATAGCCAAACTGACTAGCCACTATTGCATTGGCAAGCAATTTCATTGTCTCTGTGTCCAGGAGGTTGGATTTCCTTGCAAGAAATTTGGTTCTGGAGACTACTTTTTGAATAACTTTATGGGCCATTATTTCTCCAGAGACATATTGATCTATTTCACAGCCAATGTAAATTTGGTTCTGGAGACTACTTTTTGAATAACTTTATGGGCCATTATTTCTCCAGAGACATATTGATCTATTTCACAGCCAGGGTACATTGTGTATTTCACATAAGATTTGACTTCAACAGGGATTCCGTTACACTCAACGTACAATTTGGAAGATTTTGTCAATTTATGTTTAGATTCAAAAACAATTGATTCCGTTTTTCCTAGATGTAAAGACAACTTATTGTCGACCAACCACGTGCTGACATTATGTAACTCATCACTCAAAACATTGCCATAATCATCAACGTTGTTACCTGATACAATCAGAGCTGAGTCATCTGCATATAACAGAAGGTCACAGTTAACAGCAGATTTCATATCATTAACGTATAACAAAAATATAAGCAAACCTAAGGTACTACCTTGTGGCACACCACATGTAATATTCGCTGGTTCTGACATTAAACCAGCAACATCCACTGTTTGTTGTCTGTTACTTAGGGATGAGCTAATCCATTTGATACTGTTGAGTTGGAAACCCATTGCTTGTAGTTCTTACAACAAAGTGTCATGGTTGACAGTATCAAATACTTTCTGTAAGTCAAGTAATACCAAACCACACATTTTATCATTGTTAATTTCTGATTTAATGTAATCGATGAGGTATAACAAACATGTATCGGTAGAATAGGCCTTTCTGAAACCAGATTGTAAACTGTACAACATATTCTGACCTTGTATGTATTCAGATATCTGATTGTAGACCACACGTTCCATAACTTTGGATATGACACTTAACACTGACACTGGTCTGTAATTACCACACTCAGTCTTGGAACCTTTTTTATGCAATGGAAATCCTTTTGCAAGTTTGAGATCATGAGGCACAGTACCATGATGTATGGAAAGGTTTATGATGTGGGTAATACATGGTGCAATTGATTCAGCTGCATCCCGAACATAACGAGCTGGAAGACCATCTAGCTTGATGCTAGTACGCATTTGACAGAGTTAGTTATGACAGAGTTCTGTTGATGCTATATCCATTTAGAAAGTTTAGTGCCATAAAGTGTACCCCATATGACGACAGTTGCTGAATAACTCAACATCGAGTCCACGGACCTCAAACCTGATAAATCGAGAACAGAGTTCCACGTACATTAAATCTACCTAGGGTGTCAATTGTACAACCTGGAGTTCCTATGTTGAACGTCCGCACCTGAACGGGACTTTTTGTGGGGGGTTTCCTCCGTTGTATAACCGACCAGAATACACCTTGGGTTTATCACTGAGTTGTGCTTTATCGAATCGTTAAATCTGTTCGATATCGTGGCTTAAGACAGACATGTCTCCATTGGAGATAGGGAAGGGTTTGATTTGTCTTCAGCGATAAACGTTTCTGCTGAGTGTGTAGTGGTATTACATTGTGCTAATTTGCATTTACAGTTTTAAGCCATTCGCCTGGATTTTGTCACTTGCAGGACGGCGACAAAGTTTACCTCTTCACTATGTATCAAAATGGTATATGGCCCGGAATGACTTTCGATTTATGCCCAGGGGCTGAAATTGGCCTAAAACTAGATGTCATGGCCAAAGATGCATTTTGGTGTTACGACTAATAACATGTTTGCCCCGGGCTCCACGTCGCACCGTTTACGAGATACATTGTAAGCCTCGAAGATGAAAAAAAAAAAATTTCCAGCTTTGCATGTAATGACGATTGGAGGATTGATCCCCGAATCAGTAGGTTTCTTCACTGGTGGTATATCAACCAACGGGCAAAGTTCTGCAGCCATTGCCTGCTTCCTCTTAGATTTATCTCCAGAAACCAAGTCCCAAAATCAAAATATATATTGATTTCACCCTCATGGACCTGACGGAGACCCATTTGACTCCCAAGTTTGCCACATTATAATACGATAACATTTGGTTTCGAGATTATATATGCAAATAGCTGTGAACATAATTTTTTTTTAAAAAGCAGAGTATATAATCTCAACAATCGTTCGAATATGTATGTGGTCTTGCTTGATGCTAGTAAAGCATTTGACAGGGTTAAAGCAACTGCCTTCAAAACCAATCAATATTTTTGAAAACGACATTTCATATTAAATACGCTAGATTAACTGAATGAGACATACTCACATCAAATGTAATGACTATAACCAGTCCTCTGGGAAATTTTGCTCATTTGAACAGGCAGTTCTCGCGTAGATACAGGAACTGTATCCATCACACGCAGATGTAAACAAAGCATAAAAGTGCAAGATGCACTGACGATTCCACCTACATTATGGTATATCAGTGATTATTTTCTCTCAACTACACTATATATGCAAATACGAACGGGAAAATGTACTCAATGTGGAATATTAAGCGCGATTTTGGCATTTGTTCACATTCGGGTTTGATGGATACAATTCGATTGTTTATGTACAAAAACGGTGCAAAATGTGTATTAAAACGGATGAAAAGACAACTGGGACCATTGTAATCGTCAAAATCATTGAGCACACCTTTTATTATCTTGCATTAGATGTGTTGCACAAAAATTTAGTTTTGGAAAAAAATATTGCATATATTCGAAGGCAGTAGCTGTAATTATGTTAAGTTGTTTCATCTACTAATTGAGCGAAGTCTGAACTCATTGATCATACTTTTCTTGCTCAATATGTATACAAATCAAATTATCCGTGTCCAGTGGGCAAATCATGTCTCAGAATGTTCTGCAGTGTATAATGGTGTTAAACAAGGTGGCATATTATCACCTTTATTGTTCAATATCTACATTGATGAACTGTTGTGTTCATTAAAAGATTCACACCTAGGTTGTCATACTAGACAAACATTCGCTGGTGCCTTCGGATATGCAGACGACGTTAATTTACTATCTCCTTCTGTATCAGGTTTGCGAAAAATGTTGAAAATATGTGAAAAGTACGGCATAGAATTTCATGTACTATTTAACCCTAATAAGAGCAAACTCTTGGTGTTTTCCATGAAACCTACTTACTGTGATCCTAAAATTGTGTTCATGAATAGCCGAATACATCTCGTGAAGAGTGTGAAAACCCGTGGCAATATAATCGGTAATGATGTAAAAAAAAAAAAGTGATTGACAATACTGGCGCAGATTTCTTTGCACGGTTATATTCGCAATTCAACAAAATGACATACGAGGTTAAACATCAACTGTGTATTTTGATATTAGTATTTGACGTAAGTATTTCTGCATAATGAGCCATAATATGGTATCGCAAGTTTCTGAGTGGATAAAACTTAAGCTACTCTGATTTTTCTAACTTGTTTACACCGGTTTTTGACGATATCTTTGCGATGTTAAATGGTATCGTTTTATAACTTGGCATACTTCACCTCGGAGACAAACGGCAATTTTCTTCCAAATTTCAGACTTCTATCACAATAATTGAAGAAGTTGGCAATTTACCCCAATGTTAAATTTCAGCCAAAAACGGAATCTCGAGAATCTGAGCTTATTTAAGGATTTGATCCTGTTTACATCCACCAGGATTCGAAGTATTGTTGTAATTTTAGACCAGATAACACATTGGGGTGTATCCTACACACACATGTTGATTTTGAAAGATTGTTCTACTACAAAACCGAGCAAATGCACGAAATTGTGTGCGGACCCAGAAATCAAATGACCAGGCTAAAAATAACATTGGGGTAGATTGCCAACTTTTTCAATTTTCATGATAGAAATCTGAAATTCGATAAATGATTGCCGTTTGACTCCCAGGTGAAGTATGTCAAGTTATAGAACGATTGCATTTAGCATCGCAAAAATATCAGCGAAAAACTGTGTAAACGAGTTAGAAAAATCAGAGTATTATACTTGACATTTCGAGGAAGCGGGCAGGACAAGTGTTTTGGTGTCCTGTAACGGCAGTCTAGAGTGAAGACATCGCCTTATATGGAAACATTGACCTCAGCCAAACACGAGGGCCGTCTTCTATCAGGTGTGAAATGATAAAAAGATTTAAATCGCACACAATTCCTTACGAGTTTTCACGAGAATAAAACGAAAACGGAAACAAATAAAAACTTCATCAAGAATGTGTACCGTGAATCAATGTGTGCGATAAACATGTGTAAAACCTTTCATACTCTTACAGAAAATATCTCAGCAATATATATCAGCAATATATCTCAACAAAACACTGATGTTCGTGTTATTGTTCTTGTTCTCCCATGCGACGGAGCACTTGTGTGTATGGTTCCAAACAAAGTATACCCAGGAATACAAATGTAGCACTCCATATCTCATGTGGGACGATTCAGGGTAACTCGTCTGAGTGATACTGGCCTGTCTACCACCCCTCGCGGAGAGTGTAGCCCCCCCCCCCCCCCCTCCCACAAACCACTCAGTGACCAAGGCGGGAGGGTTTCTGTCTCGCTCCGCCGAATTCTTACTCTGACAACGCCCGGCCTGCAACAACCGTCTAATTGTCAACGTCAGACGCCAGGCCAGAATTTTAGGGAAAAACTATACTTTTAGAAACAACATTTTACTGCATGAAGTTTTTAACACTGTGCCTGACGGAGATGTTTGAGAGGCGGGCTCCCTCGGTCGATGGCGTGTTGGAGATAGTCAGGTGCAGGTCTGACGCCGGAGTCACACAACCTTTATTGGAGTTAATTAATCCTCATGAACTCCACAGACCGTGAAAACAGAACGACATCAGGGAAAGACAGTAACATCGCTCGCTCCTCGGCCGGATTATCTCGTGCAATCACTGGAGATTTAAACGCGACTGTTAAGAATATAAACACGTTTATACAACAAACAATTCACAATGGCCTTACGGAATGTTTACAAACAAGCACGGAACTCTGGAGATTTAGAGGTAAAGTTGCCCGTGTTGGATTATCGGATTATATACAGGCGATTATACCGTGCGACCTTTCACATGTCATTATTACATATTACTTCATTCCGTTGTTTTGTTCATGTCGCTTCTTTCACATGTATAATTGCCTTTCACCTTTTTGTTTCAAGATTTACTTATATTTAAGTTTACACAATGCGATAGGGAACTGAACACATACAACCTTAAACCGGTTTACAAGAAAGAAACAGTAGCTTTATTGCTACAAAGTACGTCATATTTAGTGATAAGTTTTACTCTAAGCCAAACACTTGCGAAACAACACTATATGAATGTATAGACTGTACACACTGTCAGTACATTGTAGTGTGCCTTGGAAATGATGTCAATGTTGATGGCTAAATGTATACTTCACTACTTGCAAAAGTGAAGTATATACTTGAACTATGTAGACTCTACTATGTATGGCCTGTAATATTGAATACTCCAGTCTACATAATTTGTTTGCTACGTATCACTTATAATTACAGGCATAAGTTAACAATTTCACAAATAGTGTATGCCTACATGAACATATGAATATCAAAGACTGTGACGATCTTTTGCAGCATTCAATAAAAGTAATTAATATTTTACGAGCCATGATAGGCAATGTCCTTAAAGATAGACCACGTGACTTGTGATATGTAAACAAAGCCACGTGGTTCGGGCGGTTGTGGGCGGTCCTAATATGATAGACCACGGTGACGCATCACTGACAGATTTAATAATAACAACATGCGACCTAGAAATCACAAAACGCTGCACCCAGCAATGACAGGATGTAATCAGTCTCAATCACCCATCAGTATTCATTAGGACAGACAGATAATTATGTGGATCAATCGTTTATAGAAGGTTTGTGATCATGGATTGTCAAATATTAGCGTCGAGAACTAGGAATCATTTTCAGCACGTCTCACACAGGTAAGAAAATCTATATTTGATGACAGATGTTTACATGTACCAAGAAACATTAATACGCTCATGTGAATTGCACAAGGCACTCCAAATACACACACACAAAAACAGACATACTCGTGCAAAGCTGTGAAATTCACATACATATAGGTGGAATATAGTCAATTACCAATCTGAGTCACATTCCGAACATACCGAGGTCACAAACTTTGACCTTGATTGTTCTAATGTTGGTTTCTGTTGTCGAGAAGTGCTTGAAACTATAGCGCTCATTCGTGTGCAGTTAGGCGCGAAAATTGTCTGTTTTACCTGTGTGTAATGACTGGATGCACGTAGTAGTCAGAGGCGCATTGTGTCTACTGGAATTGTTGTTACAATGTCATGTTTACCTGTCATCATCAGGGATAATTTATGCTGCCAACTGAATAATTGGAAGAGGGGGGGGGGGGGGGGGTGTTGGGGGTTGAAGGCCCACATCCAAACTACATACCGGTAAATGTACGAAACACATGTCATTATACATATCATCACCGGTTAATGTTTCCCTAGACACCAGAGAACAACTCAAACGCACGATGTTGTTCACTATATGCCATAAATGACAATAAACAGATCAAATTACTGCTTTATCTGGCATTGTGAGACTCAAAACACACCATAATTAACTGGGTAAAACTTTGCCGTGATCTCGACTGAATTCACTGATTAAAATTACGAGGAATTAATGACTGTTGATACCATCGTCAGAACAAATATCCGAACAGTGACTTGGAGTGGTTTTACAAAAACATGCCATGCAGTCAGATTCAGGCAACACTGAATACTAGTATAATGATGTCATATTACTTTCCAAATTCGCATAAATGGTATATGACCTGAAACGCAGCCTGAGCTCATTATTATGATCATTATTATTATTATTATTATTATTATTATTATTATTATTATTATTATTATTATTATTATTATTATTACCCAGGCCGTGAGTAGGGCCCCGTCAGTGGAGCAGTTAACCCGCGGAGTCAGGCGACAAGCCCCGGCGCCCCCCGGCCCCGTCAACCCGGCGACCGCTCAGACCTTCATAGCCGACCAGTTCAGCTTTCTGCAGACCGACAACTTCAGTCCTTACACCAAGTACGCAGACACAGCCCGGGACACGAGCTACCCAGGTACAGAGAACGGCATCCTCGCCCGCGGTATCCAAGACAACTTCTCGTTTGGGCCCCCGGCCCTGACAGACAGCCGGGCCCGAGCTGATGGTGCTGACACGGACGTCGACATCGGCCTAGCCAAGGACCTCATGTCTCGCTTCAACCCGGGCTTCGTGCCCGACCACCCAGACGACCACGTGCTTGGATATGCCGACCTGGGTGCGCACAATGGAATTGCACGCGAGAAAGAGCGCGCCACACGGATACCGCCAACAGGACGTGAGAACGACGTGTATGTGGTAGGTACGGACCCACGGAACTACGCTCGGAGTCCGCCTAACTATGGCGCTAGCGGGCGGCCCACAGAGGCCAACTACATGGACATGGGCCGCTACAGGCCCACACACGGGGATAAGCCACGGGATCCACCTTCTTATAACAACAATTTGCGGGATCCGCCCTCATACAACAACAATATGCGGGATCCGCCCCGCGCCTCAACGGATCCGCCGACCCCCGTGCGGAATGACAAAAAAGACAGTTATTACTCCAAAAACAAGCGCTGTTTGCTCGCAGTGATTCTAGTCATCGTGGCGCTGATCGTAGTCGCCGTGGTCGCCATCCTTGTGCTCTTTTTTCTCGGTAGGTGGCGCAGTTCTAGTGTTAATTTCCTCGATAAGTGGTGTCAATAGTAGCCTGATATATGGGAAATCTTTCCATCGTACCTCTCATTTACAATAAATAAATAAATAAATAAATAAAATATACGATTGTTCTTGAATTTGTGATATTATAACCATTCACGCTCCATTCATAGGCTACTTTGAAGATAGTCCGGTATTAAATGGTAAGTATTCTTGAAATAAAATATTCTACGGTGGCTCATATATGTAATAGTATTATTTTTTATTCAGGATATTAAAGAAGAATACTTTAAATAATGTGATCCATGGTTCCAAGAAGAGTAATCTAAATAATGTATCCACGGGGAAACTTTTGCCCCCACGAGAAAAAAAATATCTCACCCGCAAGGAAAACCTTTCCCCCACGAGGTGAACGTTCCCCCCACGAGGTGAACGTTTCCCCCACGAGGAAGACTATTTCCCCCGCGAAGGAAACGTTCCCTTCATGAAGAACAAAAATAAAAACTATGTCATGTATGGGCCACCATAAACTTTGCTCAAATTTCTGCGATTTTATTTTGATTTAGGTGTAGCTCGGTAAAGAATATTACTCTTAGTTATCACACGTGTATACCCCCCCCCCTCCCCGTGTTCTTTCAGTGGAGTATGGTGGGGAAGTCAGATTCAACGTCACGTGGTCCCCAGAACTGGCCAATCACACGTCTGATATTTACATGACCACTTCAGAACATTTTATGTCATTGGTAAGAATCGTGATCATTATTAAACACATTTGGAGCTTACCAGGGATGGGCATAAAGTTCCTGAACACGCTCTAGTCAACTCTCTGTAGTCAACTACAACCGCTGGCACTGTATATTTTTCCACAGATGTCACAAGTATTGGAAGATACCACACATAAAGCCCAACACGAAGTAAAATTAACAGAAATACAGTAAGTCCATCAAGACCGAGAAATTCACTTTAACAAACCAATGACATTGTTTTCACAATTGTTCAGAAGGAAGTTTCTAAAGAACATGTATTGAATAATGTTTGTCAAATATACCTATTAACCGCATGTATTTCAATGACAGTACATGTAAAAATGTGAAGTGACATTCAAGATGGCAATCTGATCAACGTAAACTAACGTTATTTGTCCGAAATTCAAAGTCGCACATCTGAATAAATTCTGAGATTTGTTCTTGCTGATATCCAGAAGAAATGGACATACACGTATTGTTGCAATTTTGAACCACATGATCCATTTCGCTTTCACTGATACTCAATTAAATTGAAGCGAACATACAAATGTATTATAATCATTATTTTAATCCCCGCCCAAACACAATGCGCCCTCTTTGCCCTGCCCCTCTTCTGTACCCCCTCCTCTCCTTGTGTCTCCCTCCCCCCCTCCCCCTCTCCTCCTCTCCTTGCCCCCCCCCCCCCCCCCTCCCAGACCCGGCAGTATCCGCTGTCTGTTCCGCCTGCTCCTGAGTTCCGTGGATGACACGATAGAGACCACGGTGGACTCGGGCCTCAAGGCGCTGTTCCACAGCGGCGCCACGGACTGGTACACGGAGTACACCAATATTGAACGTCAGTACACGCTCTCCTTACAGTCTTACTGAATATTTCTTGCACTTGAATGATGCATGTGGGGTGAGTTTGAGATATTTCTGAATTCGGAGTATGAAGTTGTACGTTGTGTTCTTGTAGAGCTGACAACGACCTCTGGTCCCACAAGCACGCCTTCCTCTACAGGTACATCACTCCTACACGCTAACACACTAATACAATACATGTATACAGTTTACACTAACATGCTAACATAGTCACACACTAGAACACAAAAATGATAACACTAACATACTAACAGACTACATGTATACAGTTCACACCTTACACTAACGTGCTATAGTAGTACACTGTGCACTATTTAAAAGTGGATTCACACTATAGCGTTTGGGCCGACATTTACCGACGTATTGGCAAATGTTGTTAAACGTTGGTAAAAGTTGTTGAAAGTTGATGAAAGTTGGTGAAAGTCGGTGAAAGTCGGTGTACGCTGGTGAACGCTTGGGAAATTAAAGTTCGTCGGAAATTTTGAACATGTTGAAAAATTCTCGACGTTCGGAAAAGTACGTTATTGAAAGTTAGGCTGCGTTATGCAACGCTATGAAACGCTCACGTAAGTTGTGCTAAGTTACATTAAGTTCGCCTAAGTTGGCCCGCGTTGAAGAACGCTGGTGATAGAACTGTCAACGGTGAACGTATGTCCAACGGAGCTTATCGTTCATGAACGTGATTGGAACGTAAGGGCTGGCGTAGACAAACTTTTACAGACGTGCCACCAACTTAGGTTAAATTTTGCCAACTTAGCACAATGGAGGCCAACTTTGCACAACGTTATCGAACTTTTATAAACTTTTGCGAACGAACTGAAAACGTTCTATAACGTTTGCCGACGTTAACAGGCGCGAATCAAAGGTTGGCCCAGCTTTCGTAGTATAAGTTTGTGAATTTGGCCCTCAGCCCTCATTTGAGTCGCAAGAATTGAAGTTGGATACATGTACTTTGATGAATTGCTGAATAGCTTCATTCACCGGATGAATGTCCAGAAACTAATTGAAATTTTTATATCATTTTGATCGTTGTATATGATCGTTGTATAACGTTGAGCTCCATTGATATGCGCTCAGCATGTGTTGAGCTAGGTTCTGCTCAGTTGGCCTACGCTGGACAACGCTCCACCAACGCTAGTGTAAGTTAGCAAAAGTTCGCATTTGTTCATGTAAAGTTCATGCTGCCATACGTTCGCTAAATAAACGTTACCAAACGTTCACCAACGCTCGCCAACGCTGTACTCCAAACGCTCACGATGTGAACCAATTATTATCTTCCTCTGAACGTATTTTCACCAACGTTTGGTCTCACTTTGGTAACTTTTCAAAACGCTGGCCCAAACGCTATAGTGTGAATCCACCTTAACAACTAACACTCTAATACAATGCATGTATACAGTTTACACTTTACACTAACATGCTAACAAGCTAACACACTTGCACAATGGTGTAGATATACGATTTACACTGACATCCTATTCTGCTGACGTCACTAACGCAGTCACTGGATTTGTTTTCGCCATTAACAGCATGATTAATATGTACATACGTGTATGATATACATGTACATATATAGTTTCAATACATTTTCTTTGCAATAGGAAACTGTTATTAAAACCGTTCATGTTCTATTTTACAATGGATTATGTATGAAATACCAGTGATTTATAATACATATTCTTGCAGTGTCAGGTTCGACTACCCTGATCTACACAACCCCCGGCAGATACACTCCCGAACCAGGTGAGTTCTCTTGACGTCAGGACTTCTGAGGCAACATAAAGGGTCAATAGCGCAGACACTCAAGGCGATTATTCCCGGCCCCTCAGGGCCGGGTATATGTGATTGTCGTTGACCTCACCCTATGTATCTCCTGTCTTCCGATTTCTCCGGACGACTCTCTTAGATTCAGCATACACTGGTGTGGGTTTCGCAAATTTGCGATAAAACCCGGTACATCCCGTTAAACTGATCGAAGAACACTGCTGGCTTTAATGTATTAATAACAGTAATTGCATGACAATGGAGAGCGCTGTTTTGAATTAGTTTGCGGCTGGTATGCGCAAGTGCAATTACCGAATCTCCTACCAGTTATCTTGGAACTCGCATAAGTCTGACCTGGTTTAATTACTATAATTACCTATATTACTACGCCAACACGTAACCAGTAGAAATATGTTGTATTGCAGCGATGGACAGTGATACATTAGTTGTAATCATTTCAGACAATAGTTTGAAATTCTCTTTCCGAATTGATTTCATTGTATCAGGCCTATTAGGCTACTTCTCTGAATATCACTGGGGATTATTTGTTGGCAATGAGCTTAGTCTATAGCATAATGAATGTGAAGCATGAAAATTGCTTTACAAGCGCGACCGCATTAAATAGCCAAGACCACCGTGACGAAGCCGAGCTTTTACCGTACACCAGTCGTTGAAATAATTAGCTAATAAAGGCATAATTTTCCTATTTTATATGAACCCTATTATATAATTTTATTATTCCCAGGGGCCTAGGGTGCAGAAACTACACATCTATTCATTGTAATAGGCCTAAACGTATTCATCAAATCCTGCCACCTGTTTATAAATATTTAAAGGGAGTGGAAATTCGTTTTTGTGCATCATTCATGATAGGCTGTTATGCCCTATCGATAATTTTCTTGCATATCTACGGGAAGGGGTTAGACCCGACCAGATTGCGGAAAGTGTTAAGAAGATTATAAAGGCGCTTTGTGTATACCCATAGTGATGTTTGGAGGATATTGGTAATGCGGGATTTTAAACTAGAAGGTTCAGAGTTCTGGGGCGACTTATGGAACTGGAATTCAGTGGGATGTTTTTAACAGAGCCCGGCTAGCAATCTTGGTATCTGACAAAGATACAGTACATCTAAATAGACTTGGGGGAGATGAATTGGCTGAGGATGCACACAATTTCAACACAATTTCCCATATCATTTACTTTGATGTGACTGATTGTCTGACTTTCTATATGAACTGCATACATATCGGTATGACTTATTCATATGGAAATAAAATGTGTACCCAAGTTTTATGGGACATCTTCTTACAATGTGAACTCGACATTGAGTATTGTGAGTCCATAGAAAACATGTAAATATAAAAGGGCCGGGTTTTCTGCCATGTTTTTCTAAAAACATGGCGTTATACTTGTAGTACTGTATAAATCACTCTTGCTTCTCTGAGCGCTACATCCAAGTCTGATGGCTACATAAAATCTGTAACACAGCAGATAAGCATATCATCTGTTCAGTGTGTTTGTATGTCTAGAGAGCCAAAACAGTCAAATCATTTACATCTGAAGAGCTGAAAAATATCACCTCATTTACATCTGGAGAGCTGAAAATATCGCCTCATTTACATCTGGAGAGCTGAAAAATATCACCTCATTTACATCTGGAGAGCTGAAAAATATCACCTCATTTACCCCCTCACTAATCCTCCTGATGATCAAGTGAACATGATTTTTATGCACATTTCGATATATCATACATGTACTATAGTCTCACCAATCAATGGATGTTAGAGGAATTAAAAATAAAAACATCTTCTCCCCTAGTGACCTGCAAGCCGATTCCAGAAGCCCTGTGTACCGTGTTTGACTACGACAAGTCTGGTACAAGCAGTGCCCTCCGCTTTAACGCTCTGTACCCGGCCGTACAGCGTGAGTGTTACACTCATGCGCTCCAATACGCCTGTGTGTCCAGCTACCCGCCCTGCTCCGCGGGATTGGAGAGGTATCCATGCCGACAGTTCTGTGACTGTGAGTAAAGGGTTAACCATAAACTCAACTCTATATCTGTGAGTAAAGGGTTAACTTCATCAACGGATAGTTCTGTGCCTGTGAGTAAAGGGTTGAATCTGACCGAAAACTCAATTCTATATCTGTGAGGAAAGGGTTAACTTTATCAACAATTTATTAATTTTACAACTGTTAGTGAAAGGTGAACTATCAGCAAACATTTAGTTCTGTGACTGTGTGTGTCAGTGAAAGATATGAAATTATTATTTTGTTATTTCAAGTAAAGTGTTACTTCTCTGACATGGAGTGTTAGCTATCGGACGCCAAATTTTATATACAATTATGCACTTCGATTTGTTTTCAAACCCTATTTAGTATTGACAACTTATTCATATTCCAGCCTTCACGATGAACTGCAGTTTTCCAGTTAATTGTGAGGGATTTCTGGATGACGACATCAACACTTTGTGTTATGTGTCACCAGGTAAGCTCAAATTGACACATGAATTAACGACCAGAAACATACAATATTATGCAGTACAACTGAAGTCTCAGATCTGTAATTCCAAATATTGATTGTGTAATGGATATTGTTGTTTTTGTCAGAGCCAAAATCTACTGAAGAAATAATTGAGAGAAACCCCCCTCCAGGTAAGACACGTCTTCTGTAAACATACACTAATATCTAAGGTTGCATATTGTGGATATACAGGAAGTAACGCTTGTACTTTCTCGCCTCCAGTGCCATGTGGTACAGGAGAGTTCCAGTGTGGGGATGGCCGTTGTATCCCTGAGTCAAGACTATGTGATGGTGTAGATCACTGCGGAGATTTCAGTGACGAAACCAACTGTGTGGGCCTCAGTGAGTGTTGACCAAGTCTCATGTTTACGACCATCCTTAGTGGAATAACGCAGTACTGTGTCCATGTACCAGTAAACCCTATAAGTTTCTTATCTCGTTGGCTATGTACTTTATTTCAGCCTCACCACTCGACTGTAACTTTGAGCTGAATGACGTGTGTCGGTACGGTAGCTATGGCGACGGGGACTTTGCCTGGAGCCTGCAGGTCGGAGCCACTCCTTCCCTGGATACTGGCCCTTTGACGGATCACACCCACCGCACCCCTACAGGTGATGTCTCAATAGTTTCCAATCAGTAGACACCATGGTGTGCAGAAAATCCACGTTAAGTATCCGTACATGATAATCCCGTCTGTTTTCTTGACCAGGTCACTATCTGTACGCGGAAGCCTCTGGTCAGTACCCGTATTCCCGCGCTGGTCTGCTGTCTGTTGAGGTCTCCCTCCAGGAGGATTGGTGCCTCAGGTTCTATTACCACATGCTCGGGGCACAGGTCGAGCATCTACAGGTACCACATCATCGTAACAATAAACTTGCAACAACTCTTCACATCCCTGCCAGGTCATGGTAACCCTGCTCTGGCATCCCTGTGATCCCACTTTGTGATGGAAGTTACCAGAGGACAATGTATTTACTGTTGATTTGTAGGTTCACCAGTACTTTGCCAACAACGCCGTAGACAAAGAACAGTTATTGTGGCAGAGATCACGTCACCATGGAGACGATTGGAGGTTTGGGGCAGTGACTCTCCCTGCTGGGACGTACCAGGTCCTGTGGGTGGCCAGCACTGGGCCTGGTTACCGCGGGGATATCGCTATAGATGACATCACAGCCCGAGAGGGGGCGTGTCCATCAGAGTCCCTCGGTCAGTGCTCATGCTTCCTTGAATCCTCGAAAGGGATTGCTATTCTTCGAACTTGGGTTATAGTTTGTTTACTGCATACTCGAATTACAACACGGTACATTGGCTGGTGTGATTGTGTTTCAGGCTGCAGTGTGGATGAATTTCAATGTGCCAACCAGAACTGTGTGCTGTACGAGTTTGTGTGCGACTCTTACAACGACTGTGGCGACCTGAGTGACGAGAAACCGTGCAGTGAGTTCACGACTTGCTTCAGGCACTAACTGCCTTCAATGACAGCTCGATATTATACTGATCACATACTGCTATGTACATGTAGTGTACAGCTCTAATGATGAAGACTGCATATAGAGTTTGAATACGTTTGTTAATTTGTGACGACAGATTGTACGGCGAGTGAGTTCCAGTGTGACTTCGGGATGTGTGTTCCTGACTACATGCGCTGTGATGGTCTCGTCCAGTGCTCAGACGGCAGCGATGAGAACAACTGTCAAGGTACTGGTATAATTGCGCCTGTATGACACCTGTCTGATCGAGTTTAACCTTTGCAAGTTTTGTAATGCCATGTGCCTCTGTGGCTCCAGGTGTGTGCAGTAACGGCCGCCACCGCTGTTCTGACGGCACGTGCATCATGCAGGAGTGGGTCTGTGACCACGAGGCCGACTGTCCTGACGAGAGTGATGAACTTGACTGTTGTAAGTATACTTCCATGTTTTATTTGTAGGAAAATTTTGGCAGGCAATTTCTCGAGCCTTGTCGATAACGGCTGTCTCGGAACAGTGTGAAGAAAAAAACTCCTGCGCTCCAACTCATCAGTTATCTGCGTGAATAGGAGAGGGTCATGCAACTCCACACTTACAATTATTCCAGCATTCACACTCCTAAGTTTGTTCAACAGTCCGACTCATCCACGTGTATATCTCAATAATGTTTATCCGTTAATTCACGCAGCAACTCGATCACAACTGTTGTGTATATCCAAGCTGCCAAGATGGCGTCTTTGCAGATGTTGAGTCTGCAAGTTTGGACGGAAGTCCTATGTTGCGTGTTCTGATTGGCTGTAGTGTAGTGCAGTGCGGTGAATGGAACGCTATACACTGTTTGATAGCGCGAGTTTCATGTGGTTTCCTTGTGGATTACTGTCTGCGCATGCCGTCTCATGCACGTGTTGTAATGAGAGTGCTTATGCCTGGGTCACATTTGCACAGGTCGCCGGCCAATGTGGGGACATCGGTGGTGTTTACCGATGTTCCGACCGCCGGTGATAGATTGTCAGGCATCTGTCCCATATCTATGGAGTGGTCATGAAACCACCAGGCATATCTGCCGGTGGCCGCTTTAGTCAACTACGATCGCGTTTCCTCACCGTGTCCGTCCAAATTATAAGAATTTCAAGAAAGACAACGTTATAAGCCTTGGCTTCTATGCATTCCCTAGTATGCATTTCCTTTCATGCTATGCATTTCCTTTCAACATCTATATTTTTCATGTAACTCTATGGAATTGTACTTGTCAATGTTGATGTTGAAATAAACTTATTGATCTTGAACTTGAAAGACTTCCGATGCCTCCACCGACGTCTCTCCGATATCCGATTGTTGTGCGATGGTCACGGATGATCCTAAGGCGCTCGGTGGGTGACCGTCCGAAATGGCAAAAGTTAGCCTTTTCGGGCATCGTATCCTCATCGGTGTAGGCATCGGTGCAAATGTGACTCAGGCATTAGGCTGCTCGTGCGTATAGTGTAAGGGTCTGTGAGAGGCGGTTTGACCTGCTGAGAAGTATTCTGTATAATGACGACCACTCCATAGATAAATGGAAGATGTTTTTCATCACACACTGACGTGGAATGCATACGTATATTTCTTACAGCGACTTGTGGGACGGAACTGTTCCGTTGCCGAGACTACGGCTGTGTGAACGAGTCAGACATTTGTGATGGAAGTCCCCAGTGTGCTGACGGCTCGGACGAGTTCTCGTGTTGTAAGTGAATGTTAAAATAGACACTGGAATCGATAACAATCATCACAATAATGTTTTTATCGTTTTGTGCTTTCAGTACTGTTGTTCCATATTTACACACCAGTATCTCAATTACCTCATATATAGTCAATTACCTTTCTCATTGCATCAGTTCTATTTGTGAATTTAATTCAAAAGAATGATAACTTCAGTAAGGTTTGGACTAATAGTTATAGTTGTTCACTAGCTTGACACTAGCTAATCAGATTATAACCCCTTCCTTCCTAAATGTTCAGTCCGTACCCGGGATGATAACGTCGTGGAGGTGTTGAGGGGTCAGGATTGGAGAGGTCTCTGTGCCGAGGCGCTACCAAGCAACACGGCCATGCACGTGTGTCAGCTGATGGGGTATATGACGTCACTTAGTTACGAGGTGGTGGTTGTGACAGGAGGAAACTACGTCAAATACACGGCTTCCGGGGATCCAGCCGACAATTTCCTGTCCCAACTACACGGCGTGTGAGTGTAACACGGCAAACAATAATCACATCAAGTCACCACCATCCATACATTCTAATAATACCGTTTATCCACGTATGAATGAAGTATGTAGAATATTTGTCGATGTTTTCCAGTGACTCGTGCACCAATGATGAAGTTTTGTCGGTACAGTGTCTGGTTCCAGGTAAGCTATGACTGACCCTAGGGCGCTCATATAAACCAAAGGGCATTTACGGAAGTACCTACTCAAAATATTGTGTCGCACTTGAAACAATGGTCTTATCTAAGCACTAACCTGTTCTAGCTTGTATTGCAGACTGCGGGAAGCCGACTGTTGATGATCACGTCGAGTCGTACATTGTACACGGCCAGGACGCACGACCGGGTCAGTGGCCCTGGCAGATCGGCCTCTATTACAACAACCTGTTCTCGTGTGGAGGCTCGCTGGTCAGCCACCATCACGTCATCACTGCCGCCCACTGCCTCAAGTAAGTCACAGTCACCAAGTCTACTTTCCAGTATTATTCTTATCGTAGTGTTGGTGATTCACGATTCTGATGACTCCTGTTGTTGCCTACAGAGTGTCACGAGAGCCGAACAAGTACCACGTGATTGTTGGCGCCACCTGGCGGGAGCCAGGCGATGATGACAACAGGATGGAAGTCGGGGTCGCTGCGCTACATGTGAGGAAAATAATGCTGTTGTCAAATAGTATCGCTAGCTTTCACTGACATTGTAAGCCAAAGTATCCTAAAGCCTCTGTCAGTGATTCATGATCCCACAGACATACATCGCCTGGTTCTATCACCTGCTTGATGTTTGTCATGTCACAGCAACACCCAGGATACACTTTGGAGGCGGTGTGGGGAGACGACATCGCAGTACTGACTCTGGACCAGTATATCCCGTACAATGACTTCATCAAGCCGCTGTGTCTGCCTAACGACCTGGACCAGTTCCCGACCACCTCGCAGTGTTACACGACCGGCTGGGGTCGCACTGACTACTACAACACATCATCTGTGCCGCTCCGCCTCCAGGAGGCCAAGATGAAGCTGTGGAGTGACAAAAAGTGTGGTCAGGCCCACATCAGCTTCAAGGATGGCATGACTTGTGCGGGCTACGACTCTGGATACATCTCCAACTGCCCCGTCAGTCTCCTCCGTCTGATAGAGTAACCGCCAGTGCTTAGTGCTGGCTGAAAAGTTCGGAGTTTACAGTAAATAACAAATAGCAGTAATTAGCAGTTATCTATCAAATTGACACTCACTATATTTGCAGGGAGATAGCGGCGGCCCACTGCAATGTCGAGACCCTCAGGGACACTGGAAGCTGTATGGTGCCTTCAGCTTTTTTGTCCGGGGCTGTAACGTGCCACTTCAGCCGCCAGTGTTCACCAAAGTTCAAAGCTACTTGCCCTGGATCCTGGAACAGATGGGTCAGTTTGTGTGGTTGTGGGCAGCATTACTCGTCTGCGATCTAGTGCACTTCGTCTATTGTAGGTTTGATAACATATTTGAGTTCGTTTTGGACAGATTGTGCATTCATTTGTGACAACCAGCGGTGTATCTGGGATGATGCTTTACTGTGCAATGGTGTGGATGATTGTGGGGATCTTAGTGACGAGATCACAATGTGCAGTGAGTTGTTTAATCTTAACTTTTTTTGTGGCATAGGCAGTTTTGATCCATGAGAGCTATTAGACTTGTAGGATGACTGTGATACTTTCTTTGGTTCTAAGACCCGACGATGGACTGTACCTTTGACGAGGGGCCGTACCAGTGCGGGTACAGCCACACCAGTGACATCTCCAAGTCCAGCTGGGCGAGACTCACCTGGTCCAGAACAGTCAACACCGGTCCAGTGTCTGACATCACACGCGGGAACTCCTCCGGTACGGGCTCATCTCTATAACATATCACAAACAACGGGGCTAATATCATCCAGTCACAACTCTGAAAGATGTGATATATATATTCTTGCACTGGTACATTTGCAGGCTACTTCATGTATGCGGGAGTGTACGACAGTGTTCTGGTGTCTCCAATTACCACCAAGTCTGGATCCTCGTGTCTTCAGCTCGAGTACCACATGAGAGGACCTATTGCCGGTACCATGACCATCTCCATGGCAACCGTGCCTAACCACATCCAGCATCCGTCCCTTGTGGACCTGTCCACGACTCAGCTCAAACAGACACTACACGGTAACAAGTATGACATCTGGCACTCTCTCCGGGTCAATCTCGACCCCGGCCGCTTCGTCGTCGTGTTCTCCGCCTCCTCACAGAACCCCACAACCCTCCCTCTGGTTGCCATTGACGATGTACAGCTAATAGACGGGACATGCGAGTCGATCAGTGAGTAACATCGAACTATACTTTCAGTGTTAGTATCGCGGTGGTTCCAGTCTGAATATAAAGTGATATGGCTGTCGTTGTGGTTCGTTCCACTCTGATAATAAAGTGATATGGCTGTCGTTGTTGTTTGTTCCAGCCTGTGGCGAGGGGGAAGTTGACTGTGGAGACCGATGTGTACCTCCCCACGAGGTCTGTAACTACCACCCTCTGTGTAGCAGTTCAGAAGACGAGGCGGTGTGCGGCAGCAGCAGTAGAGGTGAATATCACAACAGTACAAATTCTGAACATTGCAATCAGTGGGGTGCTGGATGATATATTGGACAGAAATGAATGGACAGTAATTTCTTCCTCAGTAGTTTCTTCTTCCACAATTCCTACAGTTGAGATTGATGTTTAAATACATTTATGATGAAAATCAAACAACGTTTTAATCATAGTCGATTCCATCAATTCCAAACTGAATTGGCCATATTCAATCATAAAACCTTAGCATCAACATGATAATATTGAAGTTTTAGTTGACTCTATTCTCCACAGACACATACAGTTGTGATATGGAGAACTACGGTTTGTGTCGACTCGAGCAGTCTCTCTTCCTCGGATCAGACACTCGGGACTGGACGCTGCTGGAGACTGAAGACTTCGGCAACCTTCCACCGGACCACACCACCGGGTCATATGGAGGTAAGTATAGTATATGTACAATTCACTGCATCACTGTCAAAGTGTTTTCAACATTTGAGCATGGTCGGGCAATCTGTTAGACCCGAGATATACCCAGTTGAAAGTGAAGACTGTCTTTCCCTAGGTCACGTGATGTACTACAGCACGTTGGTTGGTTCCCCCGGAGACTCCGCAGTCCTCCAGCTCCCCATCAGCGTCCCTTCATCCGGCGACCACTGTCTGCAGTTTTTCTACAGCATGATCAGCACCGGTGCACTCCGGGTAAGCACCATTCTGACTTACTAATACTCACTCCAGTTTTACTCGGTCTAGAGAACGATACCCACCTTCTTCACATGTTATACTCTAAGAGTAGACACAGTATTCACCGTCTGTATATGTTGTACGCTGTAAATAGAGGTAGTACTTATCCTCTTTACCTGTTGTACTCTGTGAAGAGAGGCAGTAATGTTCCCTTTTACATGTTGTACTCTGTAAAGAACGGCGTTACTAACTTTTTCAACTGTTGTCCTCAGCTGATGTTGTGTGGCACTGATGGATGTGAGTTGAAGTGGTCTGTCCAAGACGTCAGTATTCCTGGCTGGGAATTGGTCCAAATCCCCATCACTTCCCAGGACAGTCTTGTCCAGCTATTTGGCTACACGGGTGCCTTCAGCAGTGAACCCTGGGGTTACATATTTGTTGACGACATCTCAATCCAGAGTAACGCCTGTCCTGCACCGTGTGAGTGATGTATTAAGTCGATGCTTATCCAAAACAATCACAGAATTCAACACAGGACTTTTTGTTGTTTTCATGATGGTATTACCTTACTGGGCCTTACTCTGTCCATCCATAAACCAACCTATGAGAGTAAAATGAGAGTATGAAATCAGTCGGATGAATTCCACAATAATGTTGTTCATGTTCCTTGTTGGATTATCTCAAAGCGGTATTGGCAAAAAACTTTGATCCAATCCAAGTCAGTAGGTGTTCAGAGCCATTTCCATGTAAAAAATGTTAACTTTCTCGTTCATCATTGAAATTTTTGCGACTTGGACTTTACCTTCATGTGAGCTTTGGGATGGATGTTCTCTCTGTAATGGGGAATGTATAAAGTGAACTACCATAATACTTCGAAATAGATCATAGATATTTACACATTCAACTGTGGAGTCGTTTTACAATGAGACGATTTCAGGGTGACTTAAATTTAACCTTCAATGACCTTGGGAGGTCAAAACAGCGATTGTTTTCTCCAAAAACAGTAATTTTAGAAACTAGTCCACAGTGGCAAACTCCAACTTAAGGTTACACCAAGATGTGGGAATTGGCCTTTAGATCACGTGATTCAACGTTTACAGATAATATAGAAAATATATAGAAAATATAGGCATAATAGTTTGTCCTATGAGCATATTATATGAAATCAAATGTGCTGCATTTTGGTGTGACCTTGAACTAGACCTCAAGAGACATGACAGTAAAAATCAATGTGCCTGGTAAAAAAATGTTCCTTCTTGGTACATGTTGAATTCATGTTCTTATGGAGTACCGACGCTGGTTTGATCATGTGTATCACAGATTGTGTACTTGTTGTGACAGCCTGTCTCAGAGACCAGTTCCGATGTTCCGACGGGACGTGTATTGAACAGTATGAGGTGTGTGACGCCCGGATTAATTGTCTAGACGAGTCTGATGAAAGTTCAGAAACTTGTGGTGAGTTTCACAGTGCAGCCGAATATAGCATATTCCAACAAACAAAAATGTAGTAATTGTTACTGGATTAATAAGTAATGTAACAACTGTGAGATGATTGTGTACCTATTTTCGTACAGAGTGTCTGCCAGATATGTTCCAGTGTGGGGATGGGTCCTGTATCAAGGCAGGCTACATGTGTGATGGATACGATGATTGTACAGACAGCTCAGACGAGACAAATTGTAAGTCACTACTCGACAAACCACTTAAAGGGATTCATAAGTAAGCAAGTCGGCCAACATTGATAACATTTTTGTTTCCAGCCATTTGTGGTGCTGATTTAAGTTGGCTACTGGGTGGCATTACCTGTTTACACAATTGCTTGTGTCGCCAGGTGACACGTGTACTGAGGACGAGTTTGTCTGTTCTGACAACACCTGCAGGAACCAGTTTGCATGGTGTGATGGGTTCTCGGACTGTGCGGATCACTCGGACGAGCCGGACAATTGTGGTCAGTACACTGTGTTACATACCACGTGGTTCCCTAACTGTTCGTGATTAGTCAATGTATGAAATAACATGCCTTACGCTAGCTGTTTTGTCTATTAACTACCACGTGGTATTCTAGATGTTTGTGGACTGGCTGTATTGATCATGTTGATAATCTGATTATCCTCTGTTGTTGTTGCCAGCCTGTCGCCCGGACCAGTTCCAATGTGTGGTCGGTATAGTGGGCCACCCGACGGTCGTGGTCTGTATCCCCGGCTTCCGATATTGTGACGGAGTCTTAGACTGTGTGGATGGATCTGACGAACCCGTCACTGGTTGTAACAGTACGTGATCGCTCCTGATTATTGCACAATAATTCACAATTAAAATTTTGAATTATTTCCTGTAATTGACAATTACCTCATTACAATTTAAACTATTCAACTTTGAAATATCTGCTTGAGCTGAGTCTGCTCCTGCAACACATCACTCATGCAGCATGAATGAAATCCGATATTGGCCACTTACTAGTGACCCTTGTACTCACACGAGAAGTGTTTTTGATGGCCAGGTTGCGACCCGCGCTGGCACTTTGATTGTGGGGACGGGACCTGCATCCTCAAGGAGCAGCAGTGTGATGGGGTGGCTCAGTGTGCCTCGGGCAGAGATGAACACATCTCTATCTGCCGTTAGTATCTCCATCCTCGCAAACATGAACAAGCCCATCATCGAGTTGATAACTTTGCTATCAGGGAACATTATGATTGTGCCCTATATTCTGATACATTCAATGCAATCCTGTTTTCCACCTCATGTTTTTGTATATGATATAGATAACTATATGAGGCCGTGGTGTTTATTTAGAAGTGTTTGTTGTTGCGGCAGCCTGCAGTCCAAGCTTCCTGCCGGAGCAGGTCTGTGACGGCTTCCCGGACTGTCCCGGCGCTGTGGACGAATCTCCTGATTGTGGTGTGTGAATAAAACACTATATCAGCTAGAGAATTAATCTCCCATTTATTAACCTGTCGAATACATGCCAGTGAATACTCAATGTAGTGAGGTGTCTAATTATCACAACCATTGTATTACCTGTATTACCTCTTATTACCTGAGTCCCTGTCATTTTGGGAGCATTCCCACATATCCCTTATAAATGCACGGTATACCTAAATATTTGGAAGAAAATCCTCATCACCCACTGTAATATTTTGAAACCAATACACCACAGAATGTCCGACCGGGTACGTGGCATGTCAGGGGGGTGGCTGTTACCCTGTAGCCGAGGTCTGTGACGGCAAGTATGATTGTAAGGACCACTCGGACGAACTCAACTGCAGTAAGTCAGCTCACTCAACTCATCATGTGTAATAGGTTGCCTAATAAAGTGTGACATATAATGTCAATCATTATTGTTGGTATCATACATCATTATGCTAGAATTCTAGATATTAAAATGTTGTTACATTACTGTTATTTGCCCTGGCAGATTGCGGACTGAACACCCGGCAGTGCTCCAGTGGAATGTGTTACTCCGTCTCGCGGCGATGTGACGGGTTTGTCGACTGTGATGATTGGTCCGACGAACTACAGTGCTCCTCCGGTCAGACTCACAACTAAATCAGATACTAAGCAAATACTGCATTGTGCTGTGATATAATTCACACGGGTCCTTTCATGGAGCACGAGTTTACGAGTTCTCTGCGGAAGGACTGATTGCAATAAACATGGAAACAATAATAGTATAGAATCCGAGCAAACAAAACCCGAGTCCATTATCCAACCTCAAAGACCGATGTCAGGCAGTTTTGTAATCAGTAGCTGACCCTGTTTGACAGAACCTGGTTGTGTGTTAGTTACATTGTAGTAGAGTTTTGTAATCAGTAGCTGACCCTGTTTTGACAGACCCTGGTTGTGGAGTCGGGCGTTAGTTACATTGTAGTAGAGTTTTGTAATCAGTAGCTGACCCTGTTTGACAGACCCTGGTTGTGGAGTCGGACAGTTCGCCTGTGATAACGGCGTGTGTATTGACAGCTCCCTCCGTTGTAATCGTGATGACAACTGCGGCGATGCCTCGGACGAAATCGACTGCTGTAAGTGTGCCGAGTCGGATAAAATGATGCTTATGCTGCATGATAAAACCGAATATTGTGAAAAGCCCGACATGGTCGGGTTTCTCATGTGATAAAAGTGACCATGTCGCTTTTTTCACGTGAAATATCCGACCATGTCGCTTTTTTCACGGTTGGTGTTTCCGGCGTGAAAAAAGCAACATGCCCGTGAAATACCCAACATTAACTGCGGAGCTATTGAAATAGCTTTTGTGCGTGAAATTCACGACATGCATGTCCATATTATCGTCCAATTCATGGACTTCCACTCAATATTGAATCAGGATTCAGCGCTGAAATCGAGTGGGGGTGGGGGATCTGGCAGAACAGCACAACAAAGGATTTTATGGTGCGATATTAACCAATACATCGAGCTATGTTTTGGGTGCCTTATGTGCTGCGTTCCATTCTAGTCGTGCAAATGGTGACGGTGGTGCAGTACGCGAGTTCGAAGCATTCCATTGGCAAAACACACAAATCGTCATTAAGACTGTCTGTTTACATTTGCTAATGAAAAAATAACTTAATTGAAACGTATTAAGAAGTCAAATAATCTTTGATGTGGATATCGCAAGCAGATTGGAATAAATATTATCCACCAATCACATCAGCCGTGAAGAATGCGACATGGGCGATAATAAGCATTTGACTATGAGAAAGGCGACATACGTGATGTTCGGGTTTCTCACATGTCGCGTTTGTAATGCTACACTTACACACATTGTTGAAGACCTAGCCCACGATGCTACTATGTGTGTTTACAGCGTGTGGGGTGGGTGAGTTCTCCTGTGCTGTAGACAAGACCTGCATCACGGCGCTATGGAGATGTGACGGGGTAGAAGACTGTTCTGATGGCGCAGACGAAACAGACTGTAAGTTTTATTCCTCATACTTCAATAACTATAGCCAGACTCACAAACTTAAAGCACTGATGTATTCATGAACACGTGACCTGTTATCATGGTTATACACTGTATACCCCATCAGGTACGAGTGTATTCATGAACACGTGACCTGTTATACACTGTATACCCCATCAGGTACGAGTGTATTCATGAACACGTGACCTGTTATACACTGTATACCCCATCAGGTACGAGCTGCCCGGCAAACACGTTCCAGTGTCATAGCGACAAGTCGTGTATCACACTCTCACGGCGCTGTGACAACTCCCCGGACTGCCCAGACAACTCGGACGAGGCCAACTGTGGTACGCTCGCAAACTGACCTTCAATGGTTACTTATCTACGGCTATCACTGTAAGTCTTTCCTAAATGTTTAGGGAACAAATCATTACTAAAACTGTTCAATGTTTACAGAGCGTGCCAATGATGACGGCTTTCTGGAGGTGTGGAGGTTGGATGGATGGGTAGCCGTGTGCTCCACAAACTGGCAGTCTGAGTGGAACCAGCAGATCTGTACACGCCGTGGCAAAGGGTGAGTATCGGATAGTTAGAGAGTGGCAAGTAGTTATTGGTTAGAGTTATTAAGGTAATTGTAGATGATGTTTATTTATTAACAAGTTTTTAATTTATAGGTTATTGGTTAGTTTATTAAAGAGTTATTGATCAAGAGTTATGTAGGTAATGTCTAGTTATGTATGTAAAATTATTTCGTTATTTGCACTTAGTTATTCATTTCATAACTCACCTGAACTGTGTCAGAGACTTTCGTGTATTAACAAGATAGATACTACAAACTCATCCTCAATAAAGGTGTATATTGATAAGCAGAGGTGCTTATCAACTAGTACAATATTTTAGGTAAGTTTTGTTTATGTGCTGCAGGCTTGTGAGTGGGACGGGTTTTGAGGCACTGACAGTTGCGGAGTATTTAGTCGTGGATTCGGGCACATCTGTCGACACAGAGTACAGCCCAGCCCTGCTGTCATCAGGGTAAGTGCATCAGTCTACACCTTCTATCAGACAACCGAGTGGGTTGGTAATATCAAAAAGAAATCATTTGTGATGCTTGGCTCTTTGTTTCCCAACAGGACATGTACAAGTGGCAAAGCCGTCAAACTCACATGCGATGAACTCCGTAAGTCCTTTAGTGTAGTAGTACAAAATCAGACTGCGGGTTTATCATGACAGATAAGAGTCGTTTTGATGAACATTTTGAATAACTCGTTCATATTAGTCTAGACTAGATATCAGGAAGTATCAGAAGTGCATAGAAGCATTGTTCATTGTTACTCTCCGCAGTGTGTCAGTCGGATTCGTTCGTCCAGCCCCTGATTATCGGCGGCAGTCTGCCGGCCAACAACAAGTGGCCGTGGATGGGAGCGCTGCAGTACCTGGGCGGGCCGCGGTGTGGCGCCACCCTTGTGGATCAACAGTGGCTGGTGACGGCGGCACACTGCTTCAGCAACCCCTCCTCTCTCAGCGATCCTGTCCTCTCCCAGGTCCCACATTACTTCTCAGTGTTGCTAGGCAACACCCGTCAGGTGTACATCGGCTCCCCAGACCACGTCAGTGACGTCAGCAGGGTGGCGGAGATCATAACGCACCCACTTTACCACGTGGACTCGACCAGTGGTGTTCTGTTCCATGACATCGCCCTGGTGCGGCTCACAGCCCCCGTACAGATCAGTCCAGGAGTCCGGCCGCTATGTCTGCCAGAACAGGACCAGGACTTCAACCAACATGCCGAGTGTTACAGTGCTGGCTGGGGCTTCATCGACAGCCAAGCCAGTCAGTAGCCACAACATAAATAGATGCTAAATATATCGACAGCAAAGCCTGTCAGTAGCCACAACATCAATAGATACTAAATATATAGGAATTTCATTAATTTCAATTCATTTGGTCTGATATCAAGTTACTGAATAAAATTTTATATCCATTTATAAACCTTTAAATCCACTACCCATTGTTAGAACATGTTTTGAAGTGTCAAGGACTGGCTATGTTGCAGGTCAGTCAGACTTTGGGCCGGTGTTGGACTTGCGTGATGGCCGGTTTCGGCTGTGGTCCGCGGCGGAGTGCGAGGATCCTCAGGCCTGGGGCACGGACAGCAACTCTACCGTACACGTGTGTGCTGGACTGAGCTCTGGCGCAGTGTCCACTTGTCATGTAAGTATCTGATGAGGCACTCTGGCAGTGATGCTCATAGCTGGAAAAGTCCAGAGACACTTACTAGTAATCTGCAGAAAATTAATATCCACATGATTTATTTGGAGCTTCTGACATTAAGTACCATTCTGACATACTCGGGACACGTTCAGACCATTCTGACAGCTTTCGAAGGTTCTGACATCAAGGATATTGTGATCCTTTCTGACATTAAGTACCATTCTGACATACTCGGGACACGTTCAGACCATTCTGACAGCTTTCAAAGCTTCTGACATCAAGGATATTGTGATCCTTTCTGACATTAAATACCATTCTGACATACTCGGGACACGTTCAGACCATTCTGACATACATTCTGACATACTCGGGACACGTTCAGACCATTCTGACAGCTTTCGAAGGTTCTGACATCAAGGATATTGTGATCCTTTCTGACATTAAGTACCATTCTGACATACTCGGGACACGTTCAGACCATTCTGACAGCTTTCGAAGCTTCTGACATCAAGGATATTGTGATCCTTTCTGACATTAAGTACCATTCTGACATACTCGGGACACGTTCAGACCATTCTGACAGCTTTTGAAGCTTCTGACATCAAGGATATTGTGATCCTTTCTGACATTAAGTACCATTCTGACATACTCGGGACACGTTCAGACCATTCTGACAGCTTTCGAAGCTTCTGACATCAAGGATATTGTGATCCTTTCTGACATTAAATACCATTCTGACATACTCGGGACACGTTCAGACCATTCTGACAGCTTTCAAAGCTTCTGACATCAAGGATATTGTGATCCTTTCTGACATTAAATACCATTCTGACATACTCGGGACATGTTCAGACCATTCTGACATACATTCTGACATATTCGGGACACGTTCAGACCATTCTGACAGCTTTCGAAGGTTCTGACATCAAGGATATTGTGATCCTTTCTGACATTAAATACCATTCTGACATACTCGGGACACGTTCAGACCATTCTGACATACATTCTGACATATTCGGGACACGTTCAGACCATTCTGACAGCTTTCGAAGGTTCTGACATCAAGGATATTGTGATCCTTGAGAACATTCTTACATTTTCTGGACAATTTGGCATGCGGGATATTGTAAAATTTCATCGTAGATATTGTAAACACTCGGAGCATTTGACATTCTCTGGACACTTTGACATGCAAGATAATGTAAAAGTTCATCATCCAAATACTTTGACATGCAAGATTTTATGAAAGTTCATCATAGAAATTGCGTACGCTCAGTCAATTCTGACATTTTCTGCCAACATTTGGGGGTATTTTAAATAGTCAGAACATTCTAGATATGCACATATTATTAAATACATTACGTATTGACGTATTGTACAGGTGCAGGAACTGATGCGGGGACACCCCACAGGATCGATATATACATAGATAATCACATAGATATTGATTATATCTCAAATCACACACTTGCTGAATAACACTTCCACCATTCCACAGACAGTAACATTCTTGAGACCACTATAAAAGCGCAATTGTCTGAAAGTCTAACTTTTTTTTCACCTTTTCTTGGAGGGAAAAGGCCTAAAACACATAGGTGTAATAATTTGATTATGGCCTGTTTTTCTCGAAATGGGGATTGTTTTTCGTCCAGAAATGCCCAATTTATTATTTTGGCGACCAATTTCTCAAAGTCTGTCTAATAAATTTTATTCTGATTCATGCATAGGACTCCATATATGTACCCTTGTAACGTGAATAAGTTTCGTTGGTCTTGAGTTGCAGGTCTGCATATGGCGGCAATTTATATTATCGGAATAAACTTGTTTCGGAGGCTAAAAGCAAGTCACTAACTGCTTTCGAGCCATTTCCAACCAAAAGTGCATTAGCTTCATAAGGGGAGCTTCATGGAATAAACTCCAGGAAATCACAAAGTTCAACATGTTCAAAGTGGCATAATCGGTTCTGGCTTCCTATGTGAAAGTGGTCATTACTTGTCTCCAGAGCAGCTGTACAGTGCAAAACTTTCAATGCACACCTGAATTTGTCTAAATTTGACGTTGGGAATATGATTTCAAATAGTTTCACAGGGAATGGCCCCCATGCAGTGATGTTAAAATAAGAGACATCTAACACAGTCCAATCACTTGAAACTCTTATATGTATGGTATATGATGGTGATGAAAACCCAATTATCCAAATTGATTCTTTTGTATGGGAAACGGAGGCAATAGATGGAAATTCATGTTTTTGCTTATGTTAGCGCAGATGTAAACGCAGATGTTTTCAGGTATATCCAAACGCCTCTGAAGGATCACGTGGATGTATTTTGAAGGTTGTCACGGTGCTATTTCATGGAATATATGCTAGAAAAGTTATAATGATTTTCAGAAGCTTACTAGTATGCTACTTTAAATATTCGCATATATGACGCTTCCAAAGTTGACCTTGAATTTTACCTGCAATGACCTCGAGAGGTAAAAATGACCATTTCTCGTGGGAAAGAAACTGACCATTTTCGGACTTTGTCAGTTATTTCATCAAGTTTGGTCTCGAAACTGGTTTCTTACTTATGCATAAGCCTTGACCTTGACAAAACGGTCATTTTTGTATAAAAATTATTATTTTGGAATCACTGGGTTAAGATTATGCATTTCTCTGGGAATCTTTCTTAGCCGTTCGGCTAATTTGATAAATTGTTCTAATCAATGACTATTGGATAAACAGGGTGACAGCGGGGGTCCTCTGATGTGTCGGGGGCTGAGTGGACGCTGGGACCTGGTGGGGGTGACCAGTGCCGGAGCTAACTGTGGCCAGGGAGCACCCCCCACACAGCCAGGGATCTTCTCCAAGGTGGCTCACTACCGGACTTGGATACAGACACACATAGAGGACAGCAGATAACGGAGCCTATCCTACACTGTCTTGTTGTGGCGTGTGTATAGTGTTAATGAATCTATTAAGTATGAAGTATGAGTTATATTGTTACTTATATTGTTATTTAGTGTTCCTGATGGTTTTAATTTATTGGGGACCAATGCCAAGAACTTTTGATATGTTTTTTTACCATATCATGTATGCATGGGATGTGACTGATTTTTTTTTGTTATATGTTTGGCTAATGTAAATAGCACATCGATACCACTTTCTACATTCCATGAACTGAACTTTTTGCTATATTATGTTCTTTTCATATACTTGATCATCTTTCTCATGAATATGCAAAGTATGTTTTTAAATTTGAAAATGACGTTTCGATCATGGATGTATTTTCAGGACGTTTTTCTTCTGTGTTGAATAAATTGGCCACATGTTAATGTATTAATCCAAAATATGTATTCTTGCATTTTGCCTTGTTATCATGCCATTTGTAAATACACCGCACATGAAAATATTCTCGTTTTATATCATGTTCAATCAGCGTCACAGAATTATACCGTGGACAAAACATTCCGTTTGAGGAATATATTTTTATACACATTTTTGCCCGTTATATACTCATGTTCGTGTTACAATGTGATTCTGGCGCAATTTCATGAACGGTTATGAATTTTTGTACGTTTTGAACAATATCTTTTGTAATATTTGATGTTCAATACAACTATATAGTCCCACATCATGTAAAAACATATCAGGTTTTAAACATTTTTAATCGTTGTTGTTACAAATATTGATTATGTGATCAACAGATCAATGGTTTATTTATTTTTACCTTTTTAGATTGTATTTGAAAAAAGTCCTCTAGACTTTCCTGACTGTTAGGCTATCGCAATAATATTGAGCATTGTCTGACCCATATTTTAGACAATTTTAACTTTTTGTACATTATTTAACTTCTTTAACTTTTTGTACATTATTAGAATAGCTTGCACGTGAATCTACGTCGTTGTCTTTGACATGTAAAGCTAAGATTCTACAATCCATTTATGTTTTCTTTGACATGTAAAGCTACGGTCCTACATTCCATTGATGTTTTCGTTAACATGTAAAGCTACGGTCCTACATTCCATTTATGGTTTCTTTGACATGTAAAGCTAAGGTCCTACAATCCATTGATGTTTTCATTGACATGTAAAGCTAAGGTCCTACAATCCATTTATGGTTTCTTTGACATGTACAGCTACGGTCCTACATTCCATTGATGTTTTCGTTAACATGTAAAGCTACGGTCCTACAATCCATTTATGTTTTCGTTAACATGTAAAGCTACGGTCCTACATTCCATTGATGTTTTCATTAACATGTAAAGCTACGGTCCTACATTCCATTTATGTTTTCTTTGACATGTAAAGCTAAGGTCCTACATTCCATTGATGTTTTCTTTGACATGTAAAGCTACAGTCCTACATTCCATTTATGTTTTCTTTGACATGTAAAGCTACGGTCCTACAATCCATTTATGGTTTCTTTGACAAGTAAAGCTACGGTCCTACATTCCATTGATGTTTTCGTTAACATGTAAAGCTACGGTCCTACATTCCATTGATGTTTTCATTGACATGTAAAGGTACGGTCCTACATCCCATTGACGTTGTATTTGACATGTAAAGCTACGGTCCTACATTCCATATGTTTTCTTTGACATATAAAGCTAAGGTCCTACATCCCATTGACGTTGTATTTGACATGTGAAGGTACGGTCCTATATCCAATTCGCGTTGTGTATTTGCAAATACAGTTGTTGATTCAGTTGGTGAAAATATGTTGCAATAAATCTGTTCATACTGACGTTGTGATTTGCATTCATTATACATGTTTTGTGGTGGAGATGAACTGGAAGATGTAGTGATTGTAGATGTAGTGATACCAAACTGGATACCACATACCTACAAATGCACTACGCATAAACACAGTCAGACAACAGATAAAGTAGTTATTACATAATGTACGATTGTAACGATAACGAAAATCTCGTTACCATATACCTACACCTACCATATAAGTCAGACGACATACTGAATACTACAGCAAATCAAAGTGAAGACTACATACCTTCATATATACTACGTCAGAGAGACTGGTAATGAGGCAAACTCCTATTTATTCCTGTTACCAACTAGTAATGAACTTGTGTTCTTTGGAGGATGCTCATTCTGGGGCCATTTTAGGGCCTGTTGTGTTCGATCGTATATCGGCTCTTCAGAGTCAACCATTGGTGAAATATGGTTAGTTATCTGTTGGCATATTCTATTGTATTCTATAGTATTCTATTGAAGTGCTGGTGGCTGACATTATCTGTCTATGTGTCATCAACTCGTATAACCTCAATCAGGGAGAGTTTATCACCATAGAGTGCAGAGTCAAGCAAAATATACCCATTCAAGGTCATGCCCTTTGGTCTATGCAGCATGCCAGCCACTTTTGAGTAGCCACACATTGAGTAAACCTTCAGTGCCCTACTAGGTTGCATTATGTGCTTTAGTCCTGAGCTCTATTTATAGGCGAATTCAAATGTTTGAAGCGGATGAGTTCGAAACCGCCTCCTGCCCTCTCGTCTATCCATTATGCAGATCATTTTAGAATAGCCCATGGTTATGGTTCCGCATAGCATTACCCGACTCATATTTTATACGATTTTGTGGCATTTCCTTACATTTTATACATGTATTAGAATAGTTTGCATGTGAATCTACGTAGTTGTCTACACGTAAAGCAAAGGTCCTATATATGCCATTGGTGTTGTCTTTGACACGTAAAGCTAACAGCACGTTTTATAACAAAACCGACATTTGATCATTGGGTTTGACCAGTTTGAGTATTTTCTTCAATCATCATGTCAATTTTTACAATGCGCTCAGTCCTCAACACAATATTTTTATCCTCCTTGATATATAACAGTAATGAGTCAAACTCTGTACGGTATGAGTGCGGTATGAGTACGGTATGAGTATGGTATGAGTACTTCCCAATCAATGTTATTTCTTCCCACTTAATGTGACCAATTCTTATTCTGAGTTCACTCATGCATTCAGCTATGATGTGAGATAATGGTCCTGATCAAACTTCCCCAAGCGGATAACATACTGACTAATCTACGACATCAGTTTTGTGTGACTGTCGCCTGCTGAATTCGTGTGTGGATATAATATACAGCTTCCAACCATTGCTGAAAACACGAGAATGGAGCTTATTATTGGGCTGATTCTGCTGTCCTACACATCCAGAGTTGTTCCTGTTCCATATAAATGTGGAGATGATATTCGTGGTGAGTTGACATCATCTTCATCTTGATAATATAGTTTTCACTTTTGCTTGTAGAATGACTGGTTTAGAGTGGAATCAATCAGTCCTTTGTTCAACATCATGTCTACATTCATGATCATACTTTACATAGAAGATGCTTTATTTCTCCATAACCTCCAAATAAACCACGCTCGATATAAACATACCCGGTAAAGAGACAAGAAACCTATAGAAAAAAGTCCTGTGTGAGAAAAAATCGGGAAAATTTAGGGAACTATAGGTTCAGGAACTCCCTTATCTGGCAATATGAGGAGGTGGAATCTTGTAACCTTGTATTTATTACCCTTCTTGCAGCAAGCGATAACGTGATCCTTGACTCGGAATGGACTCAGTTCGGAGGTAACGAGTATGTGTTGTCATCACCTGGCTGTGAGTACACGTGGACAGTCGCTAGGCGGCGCTGTAGATTGTTGCGTGCGCATCTCGCCAGGTTTCCGGATGAAGAGAGCGCTAGACACATCACGAACAACCTGACACAGGAGGAGGTCTGGCTTGATGTCAATGACAGGAGAGAGGGTAAACATCACCAACTCGCCAGAATGTAGCCACAATTCACCATCTTACACATTGTATTGATGTATGATATAGAAAACTGTAGGTATCTATATATGTAAGATCTGTGTTTATCCGTCTAGAGGGAACTTTCCGATATTCTAGCAACGAGGAACCGGCCTGGGTTTCTGAAGATTTAGATGATGATAATGAAGACGACAAAGACTGTGTAATTTATAAAAACAATGAAGAACGAGAACTGAGGGTCCAGGAATGCACAGAAGAGCATCCATACATCTGTGAACGAGGTACGTAGATGTATTTTTGCTATGAATTGGCAGACGTATGTCGATGCCCGCAAATATATTGAGGTTTTTTTTTGCAAATCGGGGAGTACTATGATCTGCAAAACGAAACACAAAGTATTTGTTATCGGATAACGTTTCTCTCCATATAATAAAAAATTTCTTGAGAAATAATTATGCAATTTTTGTTAATATCGTTTTATTTTAGCTGTAATATCTTGGGTTTTGCTCCACAACAAAGAGTTTGCCTTTGTCGACATTCCCTTGACTTGGCAGAGAGCCAAACAAACGTGTGAGATTCAAGGTGCACATCTCGCGAGATTCACCGACAACGTGACTGCAAACGAAATCTCGAACTCGATAACGAACCACACAATTTGGCTGGATCTGACTGATATCACACAAGGTCGGTCTGGCAAACATTACACAGAGTGTGATAAGCTGGCCCCTTGTGAAACGGGAGCTTTTCGAAGCATGATGTATTCGTACTAAATCATTCTGGTGAAGCTTAATAAGGAACTTCGAGATAGTTTTGTCTGATGAGTATAACATGTTAAAAATTCGCTCATTTTTCTCTCAATTCGAACTAGGTCCTATGAACAACGGATCTTTCAATGCGTGTGTGTTGATGTTTCAGAGAGAAATTTTCTCCAGAGTGACGGCTCAAGTCCTCTATGGCTCCACTGGGCCAGAGATGAGCCGGAGTCTGCTCTCGGTAATCTACAGGACTGTGTGGTGTACGGTCTCGGAGCCGATCAGGAGCGGTACATGAGTGACGTCCGCTGTAGTACACTACACTCATCCATATGTGAACGAGGTACACACAATCAATCTCAACTGTCAAACTCCAAAAATACAAATACACTGTATCTCGAACACTGGTGGAACTGTCAGCAACACTCACGCGAATCATTTAAACAGTTTGAACCCAGTTATTTAATTACTCTATAAATAAAGGCTGTGTGGGAACCACTGACCAGGCGGTGACCACGGGTGAGGCGTGGACTGAGGGAGTAACAGATGGTCTGACATCAGAGTCTACAGCAGACACAGGTCAGCAGTCTGCCAGCTTCTGGTCGGAACTATGCCGTCCGTGAACCTTTCAACCACATCGCAGGCACAATTAAAGTAATGTATTTATTGGACGATGTTCCAGAAGAGGGAAATTTGTTTTTATTGTGTGGTGGCTTTGTGTTGTCACAGATGTTGTGGTTGTGGCTCTGTCTGTTTGTCTTGGGTTGCTGTCAATCTGTGTACTAATTCTGGTCGTGATCTTGTGCAGGTAACGTATTCCTCGTAACCCTATTCCATGATAAAATATGTATGATATACAATACAAAGTTATCGGGTATGCATATCATACTGTACCGTCTTTCTGGTGTTCGCATTAGTCAAGCTGCACTGAAGTCAGTACGGTACGGTACGGTACGGTACGGTACAATACGGTTCACACTGTTCTTTGTTCTGTAGAAATGACCATGAGGACACAAAGTGTAAGTTGATAGCCGATGACACAAAGTCCACCAGAACACGAGCAATGCCGACAGAAGTATCTAGTAATCCTGTGTTTCTGGCTGTGAGTAATCCACACTATGAGAAGTGGGACCTCCCCAGGGATCGGCCAGGGGACATCATTCAGGCCCTAGCAACCGTCAGTGGCAACCTCCCCAGGGATCGGCCAGGGGACATCATTCAGGCCCTAGCGACCGTCAGTGGCGACACCTGGCGAGATCAAGAGAGGATACCTGAGTCAGCTGACAGCGCACTTCCCTCGACTGTACGCTGCTCAGCGACACTGATTGTGGAAGACATGGAACTGTTCGATAACTCACAATATGCCTTGAGGGATACTATGTGACAAAGAAACCACTGTATAGGCATATACATATACAAAGTTAACATTGTATAGTGTAAGTAGATTGTAAAGTGTTTGAAACTTGCTAGAGAAAGTCACCACGACAGCTGAATGTATCTTACACAACGTTACCCTTTCCTCTACCCCCCCCCCCCCCCCCCCTCCGAAGAAAACCCATAAGCTCTCATTTCCTCCCCCTACATGATTCCAATTCATTTCAGTATACTAGTATTGAGATGAAAAAACATGGCCTACTTCATTCATATTCCTAATAAGTAAACATTTATTTTAAAATCGATCAATGGAACAGATACACCTGCTAAAATGATATGGAACCTCATTAAGATATCCCTAAAACATTGGAAACTATGAGGAATATCTGCATCTGATATCATCAGATATAGCCTAACACATGCCTTTACTGGGCAAATTAAAAGACCAGTTTAAAATAAAAAGGCTTCGCAACCCAGCACGGAACACCAGCTTAATTGTCATGTGATGAAATACGTCAAATTACGGTAAATGTAGCCGTGGCATTGCAGACGAATCGTTGTGTTTACTTCATAACGCCAAAGATGTCCACACGCAGATGCCCAAATGCATGTATGCATGCACGAATTGCAGAACAGAAAATTGTGTTCCAAAATACGCGTGATTGTGGTAAAATTCGCTTTGCATTCTGGGAACGTCAATTTCCACCGGCTCCGCCATTTTGGGACGTTTTTAGATAATTTGAACATTTTACGCAATTTTCTCAAACCTAACACATCGATTTATATCTGTGGAATAGTCAAAGTTTCCCATCAATTCGAGAGATTTTATGTCAAGGACGAAGAAAATCCTCATTTGAAGTAGGTGTCTAAACGTTTACTTGCCAAAACGAGCGTCGATAGGTTGGCATGAAACCTCCATAAAAAAGTCAGCACATAGACATGTAAGGGTTGGGGGCTTCGCCCCCAACGCTCTAATGTCAAAAAACGTATGTGAACAGGCTTGAAAAAAAAACAGCTTGCAGGTAGGCCCAGAACTGTTTTTGAGGAGATCGCAGGATCCATCTAATATTCATCAGTGATGACTATACCGTATTGTATAGCGATGTAAATACTATGATATTGACCGAGAACACAAAGTATAAGTTGATATACCGCGGTGTAATACTTCGAATACACCACTTGTGTATCAAGCGGAATTAGGAACACTCACATTTTGATCTCAAACGTAATAAGATAAGTTACAGAATAGTAGGAATGGAAAGTGTTAAGAATATGTCCGGAGGAAATGTTTTGCTGTTTTTTTTTATTTATGAATTAAATTAATATCTCGCCTATTATTTCCCAGTGCTCGAGTCTTCACTCCAGGTTTTTTTATGCGCATATGCCTATATCCTATTCTAAGTGCGATTCTAATATGATTCTATTACATCAGCGTTATATCAGCGCGTGCAAAAAATCCCTGCCTGGGCAAATAGAGTGACAATATTTGCGACTCCCGCTGTACCACACAAACATCCCTGACATCTGACATGAGACATTGTGAACTACAGTTCACAGCATAGTAAACGGGCGAAGCCCGCACAATAGTGCGCAACGTATATCCACCGTGGAATCACTCCCTACCCGTCACTGCGGGAGACCTCGCAAAACGGAACCAGCTGAAATTAGTGCGTTTTTAGTATATCCGGGCCCGGGGCCCGGACAATAACCGCAACCTACCCTGATATCTGAGCATCCCCACCTTGGAATTTCTAGGCTTTAACATGGTGTGCCCCAATGTTCCATACCGAGGCTTCAGTCTGCAGCAACCATAAATTCTGTAAATTATTCTGATATTTCCTAGATAAATCAATTGTCTCGATAAATTGAATACCAAAGCGTTTGCCGAGAATCGCCGATAAAATTCACTGGCACGTACGTACAAGCTTGTCATTTATTATACTGAGAACAAATCAAGCTTTGACAAATATATTTTTGCAAACATTATAAAACGCGTCTATACTTGTCTGAATAAATTACGTTTGTCAGTGTGTGTGTGTGTGTGTTATCATATGTATTCTTTTCCCCAAGTAATATTGATAATGAATGAAATTTATTCGAAACCGTACAAATTACAAGAGATGCAAAAAACATTTGCATCTACAGAAGGGTTTGCAAAGTTTCTGGCCGTTAAAAGAGATTCCTGCGACTGTAGTCTTCAAACACAAGCTGTGAAATTAAAATTGGAAATAGAAGGTTTCTACATTCAGGTTATTTGAGGCTTTTCACGAGTTAAAAAGAGTAAAGAACACATAAAGAAAACTAGCCCACAGGCTATAAAGGATATTGTTGTGAGTTGTGAGCAAACTAGGTCAATGATTTTCTGGCTAAAGCGGCAGTGTTTATATATTCGATGTAATACGGGAACACTGGATTCATCAAATGTGACTTCCCTACTAATATAATAAAACCTTGCAACAAAAGTAAGACTACAAAAGTGAGATACAAAATACTTTTCAATCGTTTAGTGAAGCGTAAACCACAAATAACTCGCTCTCATGCAAATCTCTACCTTGTTATCTCTGACATATTATGAGGTATAAATACGCGAGGTATAAAACGCGTGAGCCAGTGTACTCGATGTTTCAACTTCCTCGTTGGTAGTGTTTTGTATATTTTGGACGTCATGTTTACATAGCTTATTTCTCTTGCACCTTGTACGGGGTTTGTCACCCGTGTAACTATTCTTGTACAGAATCAACGTATTACCAGCAATATAATGTATACTTGATGAAGCATACTTTATTGTGAGCGAACCAGTAACGGAAGAAGATAGATACGTAGATATAAACCATGGACTAGTTTGTGTGTATAACAGTGTGTCGTATCTTATGGACATGCGGCTGACGATGTGTCACTCCAGTTACTTTACTGGATATCTAGTGTTGTGTGTTGGATATACGGCCACGAAAGGTAACAATTAAGGTAGTCCGCTCCAGACAGTGAGGAGAGGGGGTCAAAGCGTTTTTCAATATAAACAACTGTATCAACATAATCTAGAGCTTCAAAATGTTATATTTTATAGAGTAACTGTGCAGAATCCTAAAACTGAAAAGAAAATAGGGGGTCACCGTATCCGTTCGCATGAAAAACACGATGCAAGGTGTGAATATGGACAAAAAAAATGTGCGAAAATGCAACAGTTTATGTCATTTTAGGTAAACGTGTGTGATTTTGATTGAATATATAGAAAAAACGAGCACGGTGACCCCCTATTTTCTTTTCAGTTTTAGGATGCTGATCATTCACTCTATAAAATATGTCATTTTGAAGAGATAATATTCAAGAAATGGCTTTTAAATTTGGACTCTTTGTTACCTCACTGTTTGTAGCGGACTACGTTAAGTGTGATTAATGGTGTTACTCAAGAATAAAAATATTGAACAGTTCAAAAATATTGAAAGATTGAACTCATTTGGCATTGTCAATAATTTCAAGAATATGAAGATAGATAAATGGATGGGGAAATATGACAGTTTTCATGGAAACATTTGTGCAACATCAAAATGGTGGTGCATATTAATGGATGTCCAAGATAGATTTGAATGAAATTGTACGACTCAATACCCTTTATTTTAGCTTACATGTTTCGGTTGGGTTTTTTTCTGGGCCACCCTTACAAGTCATTGTATCATAACTTTGATAGATCAATGAAAGATTTGTTCCTGTACACTTGCACATGTTTCAAGAACGCACAGCCCGCCGGTTCCAACCAAAACTCAATTTCAGATCAAGTCAAATCTTCTTGATCTCTCCTATACACCTAAATCCCCATTCTGTAGACTGACATCTAAATTTGTGGTCTTTAATGTGAATTGGTGAGATTCAGTCAGAATACTTTTCTTGACAGATGATAGAATGAATCTCATGGATAATCATAATTTTAATACATGTCGATATCTCGATTATTTATGAAGATATCACAGCTTCAATGGAAATTTTAGGCTAACCTTTTATACCTAATTAAGGGTAAAAGAAGTTAATTAAGGCAATGAAACGTCTATTTTCAACCACGTACGATGATAATATATGCTTTATTTGCCAAGTACGTTGTTTGGCATGATATATAATCACTTTTCAATCACCAGATTTGGTTGCCAAGATAACTATTCTCGAGATAAGTCCCATAGCGACCGTGGTTGCTAGGGGCCTAACGCCATGAATATTGAATTGGGTACCACAAAACTGGTGAAAATGTGGACAAGCGCCTTTTCTGAAATCCATTCAATAATTGCAAACCCCATTTGTATGCAAGTCTCGAGTTAAACCCCTTAGCAGTCGCGTTGGTATGGGTTGTATGTTAAGCATGGTTGGCCTGGTCATCAGACGATCTTCTTTGTACTGTTTAGCGATACTATGCACGGATCATTCAGAAAAAAGGCTTTCAAAGTAGCTGATTAATGCAACTTACAACTTACAGACATGTTAAAAATTTGACACAAAATTGGTAATATCTTGAGAATGGTTAATGATATTAAGCTTCTGTAAAGCCAACACATTTACATTTTCTATCGCACAAAACATGATGACTTGAATCTCATTTTTACTCGAGTTAGATTTCAATATGAAAACAAATCAACGAGCAGTAAAAAATCTTCACAGACACACAAACATATTCCAGATCAAGCCTGCTGGGTGCATCCAATGATTCATGTACTCCTGGTGACATGATCATTGTCAGGGGATATATTAGAATCCGACTGAACAAACTTAGATTAGCACCAGCATTGTGGTGTCCATTCATCTATTTTCGACGGTACTCATCGAATGTAGTCACAGTTTCTTCCACCCAATGTCGCCTCCAGATTAGTGGTTATACGTGTAGGCTACAAGGTATTGATATCATTGTTATTGTTATTATTATGTACTCATTAAACTTCAGCAAAAGACAACTTCGTGTGGGTGACAAGTTCGTCACGTTACCCAGTTCACTGAGCGGTTTCCACTGTCTGCCCTGTGTTTCAAGGTTGACGATCTTGTAGGGTTTGCTTCTGGTGTGTTTATGAAATATTTTGTTTATGGAGAATGACCCCCGAGATATCTATGTGACAATCTTCACTAGGTGTTGACAGATCCATGTCACCTCCGAAGTTTGGCTAACTTAAAATTTTTCATAAATGTTACGAAGTCGGGATTCCTCAGGGTCCGATCAGCCCTTTTACTAACGTATATTGTTCGTAGTGTTGTGCTTGAAGTATCACAAACCAGTCCGAATTCGATTAATCCAAGTTTATTGTGATGATTGTCTCGATGGCACGATCACGGCCTCATACGTACTTTCCGATATAGTCCGAATAATAGTCCGACACGTACAACAATATATCACAGATATTCTTCTTCAGAACTTCGTTACAATTTATTCAATATTTTAGAGATCCGTCTACACTCTCTAAATCTCTAAACTCGACTCCGAAAAACGCGGGGACTTTTTCATGGGTGTCTGGTTTTTCCCGCGTCGTGGAACAGGAGTTCATGTGATTTGCTGAATGTGATGTAATGTCTGTGTGGGCTTGGTTAGGTGTCTGGAAATGTTGTGATTGGTGGTGTGTTCTGCATGACGTCATTTGTGGAGTTGTTTACGTGTCTTGGGCGCTGTGTGTCGGTTCTCTTGAGTATGAAGTCATGTGATGAATCTGTGCCGTGTATGTCAAGTGGGATAAAGTGTAAGGGAGGGTTTCGGGCCGATAACTGTCATAAATATTCTACAATAAATATATGAAGAAAGATTGGGATGAGAAAATTTTGGAATGGAAAATGAATGTAACAAAATCGTGATGTGATGTCTACGGATTGGATTGCATGGCAAAATGTGACCACATCATCAATTTGCTAACATATAATATGTATATTCATTCTATTTTGGTTAGTCATAGCCTTGTCTATGTCTCTGACTGTTCCCTGAGTATTTTGTCATTTCGCTGTGATATCGATCAGGTAGTCGATCACACATTCAACACAAGATTGTTACAATCAATAGTCTATGGTTGACAGAAATGTATGTCGGGTACCGGGCAGAAATTTGTTGATTACTGGTCGGTAGTTCCTGTTTTATTGCAAGGAATATCGATTAGTTTCGAAATACATGTCAAACAATAACTTCCATGGAAGTTTTCACAATTTCGAGTGGGGGCAGAGGAAACTGACATAATAATTGTAAACACTAATGATAACATGGCTTCATGCGAAACAAGTCATCGGTGTTATCCATGACCTAAACGCTTGCAGGCTATTTTTAGTTTCTTAAAAGCGGAACTAGAAAAAAAAAATAGACCAAGGCTGGATAGGTTTCCAGACACTTTTTGTTTTAATCATTGTACAGATGACCTTGAAATTAAGCAGCCAAGGTCACCTTGGTCAAGTTCAGGCCCACCAGAGGAGTCACCTTTGTATGATTTTCTATATAATACAGTACCTAAGCTGAACTATTAATGCCAGATGTGACCTTCAAGGTCATCTGAAGGTCAAGTTCTAGTTAACCAAAATTATTATTGTCAGGTAAGAGTAATAGCGTCAGAGGTTAATGTATATCATTTAAGACGTGAGTTAAAGTCCTCAAAATCATCAGAGTTGAAATTCAAAGGACACTGTTATGCAACTGCCTTCGAAACTAGTCAATATTTTTGGAAAATTATGTTTCATATTAAACATGCTAAATTAACTGAATGAAACATACTCACATCAAATTTAATGACTTTGACCAGTCCTCTGAGAAATTTTGCTCATTTGAACAGGCGGTTCGCTCGTAGATACAAGAACTGTATCCATCACACGCAGATGTAAACAAAGCATAGAAGTGCAAGATGGGCTGACAATTCCACGTACATCATGGTATATCACTGCTTATTTTCTCATAACTACATCATATATACAGATACGAACTGGAAAATGTACTCGATGTGGACTTTTAAGCGCGATTTGGGCATTTGTTTACATTCGGGTCAGATGGATACACTTCGATTGTTTATATACAAAACCGGGACAAAGTGTGTATTAAAATGGATGAAAGGCAACTAGGACAATTGTAATCGTCAAAATCATTGAGCAAACCTTTTGTTAACTTGCATTAGATGTGTTTCACAAAAATTTAGTTTTGAAAAAAAATATTGCATACATTCGAGAGAAGTAGCTTTAAGTAAACCATACATGACTTCCTAGGATATATATCAAGTTCGAGGTCTCCAAAAGACGCACCATATATGACTTCCTTTATCCTTATAATACAAACATGAAATCCATGTACAAGTGTTTGGTCCCAAAAGCCAATTTGTGCATACCAGGCCTTCGTGGACTTTTCGGGGCTACATATCAGGCCTCATGAACATTTAAGGCTTTCCATCCTCACATACAACAACAAGGATCCTAATTAGCATGTTCTGAAGAAAAAGAAATGAAACAAATGAAATAATTTTTGAGAAAATATGAACACAGTCCAACATCAGGCAATTTTCATTAAAAAATGGCTGTTTTTGACCTTTCAATGTCATTGAAGGTCAAATCCAAGGTCACCACACAAATCGCCATACATGACATCCCATTTAAAATTGCTAATATCTATATAAGCTCTGTCTGCAGTTCCGGCATCTCCAAGTATGAAGAAAAAATGTGGTAGAAAGTTTTAATTCATAAATGTTGGGTATAATGGGGCAAATTCTTTTTGGCGAGGAGTTCTTTTTTGCCGACCTGTCAAAAAAATCAAAATTGCTGCCACGCGCAGACCAAAAATTCAAAGAAAATAAACATCTACACATCTCAAAGTTATTTAAGGGGAATCTTCTGAAACGAAAATCTGTCTGAACAGTTTTCGAGAAATTGTTCGCAAAATTCAGAAATTGGCCGTTTTATTTTTTCGAAAACGACCACCGTTTTGAGGTATTTTGTGCAAATTTTAAGGAAGAATGGACCGTAAGCAATCCATGGCCTCGGTCTTGCAATTTGAGATTATCTGTTTTTCGGTTCCATTACAACTGTGATAAGACATGTTAGATACAAGGATACTATATAACCGATGGTCGTTCCTTATTTTCGCCCAAGGTCGGATATGTTAGAGCCATCAGGTGAAACCATCGATCCGTGATATTTCAAGTACTACTGATGCCAAAATAAATGACGATATTTAATAGAAAATTGAACATAAAATATTCAGTATGAATTTGAGAGAGCTTGCAAGTTTGGGAGGTGAGTATCAATAATTCAAGTCGTGGTCGATAATATAGTTGAAATAGAAACATCACAAGAACTCTACTTTTAATAATGATTATTTCTCCTATGATTTTTGTAGTTTGCCATGACCAATTCTCCACCATTTGATATATGATAAATGGTCGTGCGACCAAAATACCCGATTATCGTTCAGGTAGAAAGTTTGAGGGTCATCAACTTCAATTTTAGTGGCCTCATCAAAATTTGGCTGTACTGGTGGTAATAGATTGATACTTACATTAGTAACTTGAAGGGCGAGGGTTTGCAATCTCTGATTGTCTCGTTTTGTTGATGGATTTCCACTAGAGTTCTATTAAGATTCTAGCGAATCGACTGTTATTATGTGAAACCTGGATACAAAACATGCCGCATGAGCTAAGAATCATCCCTTCGCAGAAACCACAGATACTGACTTTTTGTAAATAATGGATAAAAATGTATCCTCTATGATGATAGGCGACACGTCTGTACTGAAACAAGGGCCCATGGGGCGCCGTACTCACCGAAGATGGGTACATATGGGTACATGAACCCCTATGCAAGCTTACAGAAAAATACAAAATAGGACCACGTTTCCTGTAGCATACCAGCTAAATTTGAATACCAATAATCATCCCAGGGACAAAATTCATGTTTCATACACCTGTGGCAGTTTTTTTACCGACTAAAATACAGTGTGTCCTACAAGTTTACGGAAAATACCTGGAATATACTGTGGCAATATACATGTATGAATATCATATCTATAATTGATAAAATGAGCTTTTTGATGTTTAGGCCAGAGGTTCAGTTTAGGAAAATAGAAAAGTATATACTTTACAACATTTTGTCAGTACGTATGTTTTATCGCAGTTGCAACTGTTTTTCACTAATTGGTAACTATTTATATTCATCACATAATCCACCAATTTTCAGTATGTTTATACTCTGATTTTTCTAACTCGTTTACACCGGTTCTCGACAATATTTTTGCGATGCTTAATGTTATCGTTCTATAACTTGACACACTTCACCCGGGAGTTAAACGGCAATTTTCTACCAAAATTCAGACTTCTATCGGAAGTATTATTTCTATCGGAAGATTGCCAACTTTTGCAATTTTCGCGATAGAAATATGAAATTTGGTGCACAATTGCCGTTTGACTCCCTGGGGAAATATGCCAAGTTATAGAACGATAACATTTAGCATCGCAAAAATATTAGCCAAACACAGTGTAAACAAGTTATAAAAATCGTACGTATGTTTTATCGCAGTTGCAACTGTTTTTCACTAACTGGTGACTATTTATATTCATCACATAATCCACCAATTTCCGGTATACTTCTTTTTTGGGGACACAATTTATCTCGCCAGCATATATCCAGAGTCACTCAATTCAAAGTTATATATGAAAGACCATTATTCATTAAGCACACATACATTGGGATACGTGGTATAATATATACAAGTACTGCTAATAGACGTGGAATCAATACCCAGTATCAAGTATTCCGAGCAAACAAAACAGGGTCCGTTATCCAATCTCATAGTCCGGGGACAGAAAGTCATATCAGGCATACGAAGTGAGAGAAAACAAAAATGACAGGGAAACTCATGAACCCCCGTAAATGGCCATCAGGAGGTGAAATCAGGTGTTCCGGAAAGAGTGAGCATTTCCTGCCCCACTAGTGGCACCCGTCATGAATTCCCCAAAATTAACATGAAAATAGATCTAGTTGCATGGCAGACATGGATTTGCTGTATTTATCAACCAGATCATGATGACGTCCATAGAATTTCTTAAACGCAGCGATAAGTCTTGGTAAAACATATCCTTGTCGTAGCAGTTTAGAGACTAGCTGGGCACTTCGATAGACAAAGTCCTCATATTTGCAACTAGCTCTGGAATAGCGTATAAGTTGAGAAACAAACACACCATATGCCGGTGACATAGGAATGTTGCTGCTTAGAAAAGGGAAATTGACTATGGAAAAATTGAAATCATCACGTTTGTCATATAATCTAGTTGACAGGTTAGAATCATTATCAATCTCCAACCTCAGGTCTAGATAGTTGGAAAAATTAGCGGATTCTGTAGTATCCTTAATTTCAAGTTCCTTAGGATATATGACATCCAAATAATCACCAAACTTGGGATTATTTAGCGACAATACATCATCTATGTATCGGAAAGTGAAATTAAAATTACATGTTAGTTTCTTAGAACCTCCTCTTTGTAAATGTTGGACAAAATCTGATTCATATGAGTATAAAAACAGGTCTGCCAATAATGGTGCACAGTTTGTACCCATGGGAATACCAATAGTTTGTTGAAATATTCGACCACCAAATTCCACAAAAATATTATCAATCAGAAAATTAACCATATTTACCACATCTATTTCAGTATATTTGTATGGGGCATCAGAGTCGCCTTTAACAAAATAAGCGGTATTATATTTAACTACAATATAGTGGTACCGACGTTGTCCCTTTTTAGAGAAAAATGAATTATTGATTAGTTTTTTAAGCTGAGATTTCAGTTCAGAATGAGGTATAGTTGTGTACAAAGTGGAGAAATCAAATGTTTTGATAGACGTTACTTTTGAAAGTGTGTGTGCATGTAGATATTCCAATAAAGATTTGGAATTTTTTAATATCCACATTTGGTTTATACCACTTCTAGAATAGATGGTTTCAGAGTACTTTTGGAGACCCTGTTTAATTTTAGACAATATAGTAGTTAATATTTTAGAAAGGGCTTTGGTAGAACATGATGCTGAACCTGAAATATATCTTTGTTTGTGTGGATTTTTGTGCAACTTTGGGATCCAATATAAGTTCGGTAGATTAGAATCTTTACATGAGGTAGTAATACCAAACCAATGCAATACAGACAAATGATTTGATAAGATATCCTGTTTGGGCACGGTAATGGCTTGGTATGTACTATTGGGATTAGTATTGTTGGCAATACCCAGTTCGTCAAACAGGCACTGTATATAGTATGCTTTACAAACAAAAACAACATTATTAGAAGCTTTATCTGCAGGGACAATGACGAACCTTTCTTGAAGTTTCAACAAACTATTAGTAACCACGGGATCATTGAAGACAGAGCTATATTTAGTACTAACTGACTTTGACAAAACATTGATGCGTTTGTTTACCAATGACCTAATCTGTTTGACCCATTCTGACAGAGAATCAGTTTCTGCCTTTTCTCGCTTTGTCCATTTTCTGGCATGCTCCTCAACTGCATCCATGATTAACTTAAAATTGTATCTCCATGAAAACGACGTGGGCTCTCTATATTTGGGACCTTTGGACAAAATGTCTTTCAATGATTCATTCTCCACTATATTGAGGTCGCCTGAAATAACATGCCCAACTGGATCTAAGTATTTATAGCTAATTAAGCTATAAATACTTAAATATGCACCTGACAATACTCTACTGAGGTACAACACAATTATACAATTGTATACATAAATATACTGTACATTTCTGCTGAAAAGTATTTTGTACATGTTGAAGTCTCAAGACATGTATTACTCTGGACAGTGTACTACAACTACTGCACGAATCTCATGTTAGAACAGAGGACCACGAAATGTGGTCAAAATCCCACAGATTGTCCAAATCTGGTTCATACAAGAATTCACACTGAGTGGAAGAACACCATCAAAAATATGATATTCTTTTATCCTTCTGATTGCCCGTTCAACGTAGGTACGAAGTCTTGCGATTTCATGTGTCAGCTGCACTTCCTCTCAGAAAACTTTCCTTTCTGGCCTAAGAAGGGTGGAATCACAAGACGTGATTTCTTTCTTGACAAAAGATCCGGAATAAGAAATCATTTGTCCGCCATGACGTCGTCGATGGGTTCTAGTAAATCCACGATTCCAGATCTTGATGTTATTTCTTTGTCAGAAATGCAGCCAGTATACAAAGAACTGATAAAAGTAACCATTTCACAAGGTGATATACCTATCAGGCCTTCAAATGTGGTGTGACGTTTATAATTGGGGAATCCGAGTTTTAAGACCTTGGAACTCGGCGTCAGCACCTTTAACTCTGTACAGTTCAATATAACCCTAGTTGGGGTATGTGGACCTGAAACAATCTGGCATGTTTGTGTTTATGGCAGCACGACTATAAAATAATATAATATAATTTAATTTAACTATAATAGGCCATATTTCTAAGGAGCCTAACATGAAATCACCTGCTCACAGATGATTGTGATATTCCAACACTAACGGCAGTGTTCATGCGCTGGGAATGTCTCTAGATCTGACTCCATATGTATGATCATATTTTGGGCATATTTTACTCCTTTGAGCGTGACTGACAAGTTACCTACACAATATTTCAGTCAATGAAATGCATGGTGTTGTTAATAACTTGTTATTGTACTCTAGATCCACATTTCTTCCTTTCAATCATCAAATTATATTATATTCTGATATTAACAATAACATAGTACAGTATCGCTTTGTAACCGGAAATTATAACATGGCATTGCTGTGACAGAAACGTCTTTCCGTAATCTGAAACGGCCAGCAGCGGTTTCTAATCGAGTACAGAGATCGAGGAAAACGTAAATAAAACTGACCAATCACATGCGCGTATTTGATCGATCGATATGCAAATGAGCCGTGGTGCTACTTAGCCATGCAGACTGCAACAACGGAAAGTTGTTGACATGGACAAACCGGGTTTGTTGATCATTTTCATTAAAGATTGGAAGAAACCAACACGTTAGGATGCCATGTTATAATCGGAATAAAACTGTGTTTGGTTCGATGTCTGTGACTAACAAAAATCTCCGTTGAGCCAAACAAAGTTTAATCCCTTAAACAGCAGCCACCGTATCTCGCCTACTTATTCGACACGCTTCAAATACTTAGAACATGTTCGTTCGGTAGATGCGTTGCTATGCAACATCGTAAACATGCACTCGATCTGAGAAACCCGCGCATGCTATTGGCTGACTTCGAAATTTGCATAATTTATGTACATACATAGTTCTGCTGTGTCATGGTAAACCCGCAAATGCTATTCGCTAACTGCGTAATTTGCATAATTTATGTACATACAAAGTCATACAGCACTCGATAAATCAATACGGTGGTAAATCAATCTTGACAGGTTGTGAGACAAAAACGAACACATTTATTTGAATAATATGTCTATGATTTGGCCGCAAATTTGTGGTTGCCTGTCGGGCGACTTCTTGTATTTTCTCACTTGCCCTCACCCAATTATTACTTGACCCGGGAGATCCCAAGTGTGGAGCCCTGCGTTCGCCCATCTCAGAACACGGCTGTCACGTCTATCATCTCCCTCCCTCCGATCTTAGATACATGTTGGCGACTGGCGTTGTGTGCGGAATTTGTCCGACTCGACATTTAAATTTGCAACTACGTCAACATGGATGCACGAAGAAATTCCAAAGTTGGCATATCGATAGAGGGAGCAGAAAGGGCCAGAACGTGCCCCAAATGGAAAAAATCCGTCCCCATACAACAAAACGTGCCACGTTTGTGACATACATACATCCAAACATACAAAACGGTCGATCCCATATACTCACCTTCGGTGAGTAAAAAAAAAATAGACTTTACTGAAGAGTACTGTCGGTGAAAAGTTCGAAATGTGGATCAAACTCTTTATGCTTTGAAATTATGCTTTAGCGTGAGAACTTGAAAATTATATTCAAATGTATGTAAAACCATATCCAATTATAAAATATAATCTTTGGATTTCACGATTTTACGACATTTGAGTGGGGCAAGTGTTCAATCTTTTAAAACAGCTTTCGTTCAGGAAGTGTGCCTTAACAATACTGTGAAATTTTCAGCTCAATATTCAACGACAAGGTGAAGGTCACAGAAAAAGTCAAAATTGAAAAAATTCAATAACTCGGTATTTTTCATGGTCAATTCCCCATTAGGTCATCGTAATAATCCAAGTGGTAGTAATTCCAAAACCACTGGCGATATTCAATAGCATATTGAACATAATATATGCAATATTCATCTGAGAAAGCTTGCAAAGTTTGGAAGGTCAGTTTAAATAGTTCAGGTCGTGATAGACAATAATAGTCAAAATATGAAAAAAAATATCGCAAAAACTCTACTTTTATGATGATTATTTTTCTATGGACATTTGCCCACTATATGATATTCGACCATTGGTCATATGAACAAAATATCCGATTATCGCTCCTGTCCAAAATGTGAGGTCCATCAGTTTTAATTTTAGTAACTAAATCTGAAAGGACGATCTCTAATTTAGATATTAGACTATAATACTCTCCTTCGGACTCGTGCATCCTGAATTCATCCGCCAGACCAAACTCGACCGATATCTTTTTGCGGAAAACACACTCGCATGGTTTTATATATGTATCGGTTGTAGTGAATGTTGTGGTTCTCTCACTGTTAAAAAGTCGAGTATTTCATATGTCACTTCAAAGCTTATCAAATTGCTATAGTCATAAGTGTCCATGGTTGAATACATAAAATATATAAGACCCGACAGTCAGTTATGGAGAAGAGTGCCTCTCAAATGTGAAGAGTGCCTCTCGATCACTGGTAGCCACCACATTTATTGTTTATTCGTATATATACGAGTTATTAATTCGTATGTACGAGTTGTTAATAATTATGTGTTTTGGAATTAGACAATAAAATAAATTTGGCAGCTCCACGCTGCCATTCAATCTTGGTACTATACTCTGCTCATTTTCACTTCTTTGTGTACGCATTCGTATGCAACATTTAGTGATGGCGAAATGTAGAATGCCACTTGGCACATTTCACCTGGGAGCGAAACAGCAATTTACTACCAACCTTCAGATTTTTATCTCGAAAATTAGCGAAAATTGGCTGATGAATTTTTGGTGAGAATTATAGGTATGTCATGGAAATTTTCAAAAGGTTTTTCAATTCATTCTACATCATTTTGGTTGTCGTACGTTAGCCAGAACTCAAGTCTCAAGTTCTCACAAATTATGGGTACTGGGTAGTATGTGTACTTATTAAATTCACACATTTCATAGAAAACGTTTCTGTGATCAGGTTACACCACTTGATCTAGAGTACATCTGAAAAAAACTCCTGATTTCCCATAAACAATATTACACTTCAATTGACCAATTTACACGTATTCAAGCTCCGATGGAGTGGACTGTGTTTGATGGGATGGAGTACGCCTTCAGAGATGTGGAGGAGAGATGGGAACCCGCTTTGGAAGCCTGTCAGTCAGAAGGAGCTCATCTGGCTAGATTCCCGAACAGCGTCATAGCGAACAACATCACAAACTACTTCACGAATCAAACTGTCTGGCTCGATGTTAACGACAGAGAACAAGGTATCAACAATATCAACATTATCACAACTTTCACCATGATCACCTCCATCAACAGCAACATTACTATCATTATTATTATTATTATTATTATTATTATTATTATTATTATTATTATTATTACAGACAACGTATATGTATACACGGATGATTCCCTTGTGGCCTGGTTGGACTGGGACGAGAAAGTAGGAGAACCATCTAAAAAAAATGGCGAAAAGTGTGTTGTTTACCGGCAAGTCGATGGAGGACTTGAACGGAAAATGAGGGATAGAAAATGTAACAATTGGGAGGAAAAACATGGTAGCATCTGTGAAAGAGGTAAGTAAACATATTTTGTCAAGAAAGGTATAATATACATGAAATTAACATGATACTTAATTGATTTGACTTTGATGCCAATACGTCACTCGGATATGACAATTTACTCTGATTTTCTAAACTTTGTCCATGGAAACGGCATTGAGTATTTTGCATTGAGTTGTCATCTAACTACATGTACTCCTGCGGCATGTGACTCCGACAGGTCACTCGTGCAGCTTTCCTAACCCGTGCACACTATGTTGGCATTCAAAGGACAACACTGCAGTGATTATTAGGTGACCGGACCTTTTGTTTCATGGTAAAATAAAAGGTTCACGGTAAAATAAATGCTTAAAAGTTTAGCTTTTATTCCAAAAACTTGGTGGTGATGAGTTGATACACACATCACGGCTTTTTGTCATAGATTCGATAGAAGTCCTCATGTCTACCTCTAGCTCTGGAATAGCATTACGTTTTGAGACAAACACGCCATATATTGGCGGCATAGGAATGTTGCTGCTTAGGAAAGAGAATTTCGTCATTTCTACACGTATCAGTCGTACCATGGCAGGAAATGTGATTTTTTGCTGCTTTGATTTTCAGCCCTTTTGAAATTTCGAGACACCCAACTTGCACAGGTACTCAGTAATGTGGATTCCCCTTCATGAAAAAAACATGGGCATGGACACCAAAATCATGTTTCTATATTATTAGAAACTGGCCCGAAAAACTCTTTCTTTTGTCAAATGTAGGTATCAATCTATCACCACAAATACAGTAGATTTTGATGATGCCAATAACAAACGTAAAATACAACATTTTACAAAAGAAACAAAGCCCGACCAAATAGTTTATTCAAAGACACACCGACGTCACCAGGGGCAGACAGTGTGTTAAACGTAGTTGCCTCCACTGTACACCTGATGGAACCAGTATACAACTGCCCAACAACCTAAGAAAATATTTTAGAAATCCGAAACAAACCCATGGAACAGATATATGACAAGTACATAAGTACCTAATCAATAGCCAGAAGGCTACTGAGTTGCTAGTATCCTCGGGGACAGATTTAACGTCCGCCAGCAGTGACACCGACTCAGTGGTATGAATGTAGGTATCAATCTATTACCACAAATACAGTAGATTTTGATGATGCCAATAACAAACGTAAAGTACAACATTTTACAATAGAAACAAAGCCCTCCGAGGTGTGCCCTCGGAAACATAATGTTGAAAAATATCATAAAAACTACCTGCAAAAGTTGGTTCAGAAAGATCATGGAGTCTGGGACGGTGTTTACTGGCACAGCTATCATACATGCCCAACCAATATGTTGCCTCTAAATAATCACCAAATTATCCAATGACAATTGATATTAAATTCACCAGTTTGTTTTTTAGATCCAACGCATTGTACATGTTGAAAGTAGGGAATTATCCAATAGGGAATTATCCAATATGGGAAATGAAACCTTCAGGGAATCATCTGCGTGCCCCATTGTCCCAATGTGGGCAATAAAATCTTTAAGGAATCGTCTGTGTGACTCATTATCCCAATATGGGCAATAAAAACTTTACGGAATCGTCTGCGTGCCCCCATTGTCCCATTGTGGGCAATAAAAACTTTATGGAATCATCTGCGTGACTCATTGTCCCAATGTGGGAAATGAAAACTTTATGGAATCAGTTATGGAATTAAGTTCACACATTTTAAAGGAAGAGTTTGTTTGATCATACATGGTTACACCACTCGATCTAGAGTACACCTAGAAACAATTGATTACCCATACACAATATTACACTTCAATTGACCAATCTACACGTATTCAAGCTCCGATGGAGTGGACTGTGTTTGATGGGATGGAGTACGCCTTCAGAGAAGTGGAGGAGAGATGGCAACCCGCTTTGGAAGCCTGTCAATCAGAAGGAGCTCATCTGGCTAGATTCCCGAACAACCGCACAGCAATCAACATCACAAACTACTTCACGGATCAAACTGTCTGGCTTGATGTTAACGACAGAGAACAAGGTATCAACAATATCAACATTATCACAACCTTACATCCTTCACCATCATCACCTCCATCAACAGCAACATCGTTATTATTATTATTATTATTATTATTGTTGTTGTTGTGGTTGTTAATGTTGATGTTATTGCAGATAAAGACTACGTTTACACAGATGGTTCCTCTGTGGCCTGGTTGGACTGGGACATGGATGAACCATCAGAGGGAAATAAGGAAGATTGTGTCATCTACCAGCAAGTCGGTGTTGGATCGGAACGAAAAATGAGTGATGTAAAATGTAACAATAAGAACCAACAACATCTCAGCATCTGTGAAAGAGGTAAATATATACATCATGTCAGGAAATCCATAATATAACTTTGGAATACAGACACAGCTCGATAAAATCCCATATATCACACCGAATTATCTGGGAGAGGAGATGAGAAAATATGGCCATACACTGTGAATATCAAAAATGCTCACCCTTTCATTCAATGGAAAAAAAACTATAGCTACCGAATCTTTGGTCTGATGACATGTTGGCACAGTGTTGTCTCCCTTTGAATCCGCTGTTCATCGTCCGCCAACCGCAATATTTTTTGTTCTGATGGTCGTTCTCTCTTTCTAATTCGTTTTCTAACTCGTATAGTGGGCTCCCACTTCAAGTCGGTAAATTAGCCGTTGAATCGCTGATCTGCATACATGCGGTGGCCATTTTCATTCCATGACTGGTCAGCAAAGCATAATTGTTCTGTAGTAAAGTTACACTTACATGAGATGATCAAACTATTTCTTATGTTTACCCTTGGAAATAATATCTGTTGGTCTTTTTTCCGTTGAAATGAACCTGTCACTTTTCTGTCGAAATGAAGATGTCCATATCATTACACCTAAAATGCCTCAGAATATAGCTCATATATTGGCACATGCGAATCCGGAGTCATACATTTGGGGTACAACCGCCTCTGTGGCCGAGTGGATGGGACCGGTGGCTCTTGAAGCAACGAAGCTCAGAGGCGGTAGGTGACGCGGGTTCGATCCCCGTCACCGGCACAAAGTAGATGGAGTTTTCATCCTGGCAACGCAAAGGTTTCTCCATTCGAATGTGCTTTCCAAATTCTAAAATGTCACCCGACGGGGGATGGGGAAGACAGGCAGAATTGCCTATCATCATGGACCGTCGTTAAATAAATCTGATTATTATTATATTATTATACATGATAACTTAAGTTGTGATTTTGAATTTGACCTTTTGATGGCGACAATTTTGGTCAAAAAATGACAAATTTTTACTTCGGAAAACGGAATTCCATTTTCTCAAAATAATGGCAGTAACTTTTCCTTTTGAATGGATGCATTAGACTTCCCATCGTGACCTTCATGATATGTGTAAGTTTTGTTGTTCTTGATCACCAGTCTGCGGATCGTTTTGTTTTTTTGTTTTTGTTTGACAAGTCAGTGAAACAGTTTTTTTGGGGTCAGAAATATTTCTCTTTTTTGTGAGTATTATGTGTTTGAGCCAAATATTTTTGGTCTCTGGTTGTGGATGTTTGTGTGTTATAAAGTTTAGCTAATGTATGTGTATGTAAAACATACTCCAAGGCAGAGCATAGATATTGGCACATTCGAAAGTGAACTAACATTTAGCAATGTCATTGGTAACCTTGCATTTGACTTTTGAAGGGTCAAAATGGCCATTTCAGGTGAACAACTACCATTGCGGGACATTTTTCCATTATTACCCCTCAGCCTGATATATGTATCTGAATATTTGTCACTACAGTGAATTGCAATTTTATAGATAGAGGTATTGACATACTTATACCAAGTATGAGGCATTTCCAGGAGATTAAGATTGGATTTATTTTTGAATATTGATTGTTGTATTAGGTTGTTGGGCAGTTTTTTGTTGATTCCATCTGGTGTACAGCAGAAACAACTTATTGTAGAATATAGAATCTTGGATATAGGTATAGGTCTTGAAATTTGAATTTGTCTGTTTGTTGGTATCCATTTTTGCTGTTACACACTATCTTCCTTGATGATGCCAGTGTATAAGTTGAGACAAGCACACCATATGCTGGCGACATAGGAATGTTGCTGCTCAGAAGAGGAATTTTCGGGATTTCTCCACATATCAGTTCACCATGACAGAAACTGTGACTTCATTGTCAACCATTTTGAATTTTGCGGCAATCAATGGGCACAGGTATTCACTGTTGGGGAATCCCCAAAATAAAAAAGAACTTGGGTATGGACACCAAAATCTTGTCTTTACCTGCAACAACAACTATTATAGCCCGAAACATGATTTTGGAATTTTCGACACCAATCATTTCGAAAAAAGGCCCAAGACACCAATTTTGCCACAAATACGGCCCCGGAAAATATAAAACAAACTATCCGAAAAGATGTCTAAAAAGGTGTTTTCCGGAGGATCTGAGTGGGGGGGGGGAGGGAGGGGCACAGGGTTATCAAGTGACAATGCATCACCTACGTATCAGTATCCTATGCACATTTTATGCATGTATATTGCATACCTGTCTAGTAAGATAAATATGGACAACTTAATATCAAATCTGTTTTCTTAAAACAGATATTTCTATGACACATACTAACACATTCCCCGTGAAAACTGACGTCTCAAGAATCACAACGGTCGCGACATCAACAATAACAACAAACACAACCACCGCAACATCACTTGACAGAACAGAGTATGAGCTTTCCACTGAAACTGCAGCAGAGAACATCACGGACGAGATCAGTGGACAGGGAATGAGTGTTGGTTGGTACAGAATATATATAGTAGTTTTTTTTTTTGGGGGGGGGGGGGTGTAACTGTCATTTGACTGCCAATTCTTGCTGAATTTTATATGCTAATTGTTATATGCTATGACGCTCTGTGGTTGTGTTGTTACAGAATTGGCGGTGGCGGTCGGTGTCTCCGTCGGTGTCTGTCTCCTGGTTCTTGCTGCCATCCTCCTCATCCTCTGCCTCAGGTCAGAACAACCATACAGTTTGGAATTGCGTATCCCAACCTTTCTTGATATAACAAAGAGGTATTTTCCTGGTTTCTTGACTATGTTTCACAGTACTCTCATTCCCAATATACTTTGATTCGTTAGACGGAGGAGGGAGGAGAGTGGGAAAAGCCCACCCCCAAACATAGAAACCCCGGCATTCACGAACAATGTGTACGACGGAGATATCAGCACTGCCCCACCACAACACGAGGTAGAGGACGTAACGTTGGTCGACAACTCACTGTATGAAGGCTGGAAGTCTGATGGTCACCCGGCTCCTAGTGTCTCAGCTGAGGAGAAGGACCCTGGTAAACTGGAGGAGGAGGAGGTGGAATTGTTTGACAACCCACAATATGCTTCCAGCGATATCACTCGAATAAAGCAGACACAGAGACCAGACGCCGGGGAAGGAAGTGATGAGACGAAACTGGTGGAGAATCGGGGATACACAAGCTGGGGTAGTCTCGCTTGAACACCCTTCGTACATGTACGAGCACCTTGTTATTGACGGGAAATGTTTCTGCATTTTCTTGTATCGGAGTAGTTTTGTAAATGTTATGTACGTTGATTATATTGCCTTTGCACACAGCTGCAAATATAACTTTTGTTGCTTGAGGGCATTTGTTCTGAAAATGTGAACGTGTGGCTGCAGAAAATCATGATATGTACAGAGAATATATTCATTCAGATGAACTTTACTTATCATTAGCTTACGACATTTAGGTTAATCTAGCATGACACACGCATGTTACATACAATTTGTGTCTGTGTTCATTTTTTATGGTAAGGACATAAGTCTCTACAAATTGTTATGATGGACACTGGGCTGGGCAAGGGCAAATTCGAGACCTGGTAGGGGAGGAGGGGATGGAGAATTGAGCAAAATTATTTTACTTTGGTTAAAGTAGTTTGGGAGGTCTGATAGGGAAATAACAACAATGAACTGAAATGCCTGAAACTGTACTTTGATCAACATAAACAGAGCTTTTTATTGCCCTCGAGTGTTATGTTTGCATTGACTATGACGTCAGATTACAGGTATCTTATTGATTTCTGCAAAGAAGACCCGTGGTGTTGTAATTATGTCAGTCAAGCAGAAAAAGCCAGATAGAGCCTCGGCAATATACATAACAATTCAATGGTACACACCTGACTTTCTCAAGCCTTTTTCATCCCCGCGAGCAGGTGTTCTGAATGACTATGTACTGGCACAGACTATCGGCAATCGATGATGTTATAATCCGCAGGCAATCTGCTACACGTGTGTGATCCGCCATTTAACACATACAAAAATACATTTTTTCCTGGCTTCGACGTGAATGACAAGATATCTTGACAATTTGTTGAACAGTACGGTATTACAACAACACATATCCGGGATATTACAGAATGCTGCCGGTGTATCTTATGTCAACCTTTCAAAGTTATTGGTTCACGTACATATCTTTCCAACGATATAATACATTCGGTTATGATGAAATTTGATCCAGTAATTGCTTTCAAATAATTTTATCAATTCTTCAATTTTATCCATCCTTTCATATGTATCATAAAAAATATTATCCACATTGAATTGTGATATTCTTGGTGTAGTTATCATCATAATACCATCTATTTCCGTCGTACATAATTTTCTTTTATGTATTCCTGTTGCTATCAAATACAAGAATTACTGTGATTGACATTAGGCTCCTAAATTCAAAGAAAACAAAAAATGTGCCAAAGGGATTAAATATGGTATACATTCAGTGGGTGAGTAATATTAACAGAGTAAGTAAAAAATCTGGGCCGCTAATTATACGACGACGGGCCACTCATCGGGCCCAAGTATCATATCCTGCGCCTTCCTTTATATTCAATAAGGATTAAAAAGCTGACAGACGGATCAAATGGTATGTTTTCAGTGGACGAGTAGTATCAAGGCGCAGTGTACGGTACTTGGGCCACTCAGGGGCATACTATGTTGTAATCGGGGGCTTCATTGTTAACGTTCCACGATTACTCAGTAGGGCCTGTAAGTCACGTGCCGTCACGGTGTGATTCTGGTGACCAACAAACATACACCCACTATACACCTTTTGTTCAATATGAGTAATACTCCATTTAAAACTCAAACTACTCAGGTAACACAATGTATGTTTGTTGGTCACCAGAATCATACCGTGACGGCACGTGACTTACAGGCCCTATAGAAGTGAACTGGACTGGATTCAGTCGTTCTGATGAAATACAATTTTGTAATTGAATACAAAATGAATGGTGGGCTAAATAGGAGAGGAATAAATCATGGAATTACCATTGTTATTTACAGTGAATGCTTTCTCAATTGAACACGATTTGATATTGTTGTATATCCTTGGAATGCAAACAGTAGAATGAGAAAACCATTATGTTCTCAATCCATATATCCAGAGGCTATTTAGTGTAAGATGCAATACCAGGCCTATCCAGTTCCATATCCCTCCTGATTACCAAGGTCAATGTCAGATCCTGTTACACACAACATCATGATACGGGTGATAATGGATCTCATGGGAAGTGCTGTCGTCACAAACTATTCCATGTGTAACTGGATTGAATCACCGAGAACAAGCTTAATATTACTGAACATTTTTTTTTTGAAAATAAGCGATGTAGTTTGTTGTAGTTATTGCTCGAAAGTTCTTTCAACTTTATACATGGCAAAGTAAGTATCTTGCAAACATTGTTTTTTCCATTTGTATTCAAAATAGAGTATTTGATCTTTTGTATGTGGATGACTACTGAGATCAAGCCTTATTGAAGTCATTCATCATGTGGGATAGAACCACGATAGCAGGAGGGCAATAATACTCTGGATAGAACCACGATAGCAGGAGGGCAATAATACTCCGGATAGAACCACGATAGCAGGAGGGCAATAATACTCTGGATAGAACCACGATAGCAGGAGGGCAATAATACTCTGGATAGAACCACGATAGCAGGAGGGCAATATTACTCTGGATAGAACCACGATAGCAGGAGGGCAATAATACTCTGGATAGAACCACGATAGCAGGAGGGCAATAATACTCTGGATAGAACCACGATAGCAGGAGGGCAATAATACTCTGGATAGAACCACGATAGCAGGAGGGCAATATTACTCTGGATAGAACCACGATAGCAGGAGGGCAATAATACTCTGGATAGAACCACGATAGCAGGAGGGCAATAATACTCTGGATAGAACCACGATAGCAGGAGGGCAATAATACTCTGGATAGAACCACGATAGCAGGAGGGCAATAATACTCTGGATAGAACCACGATAGCAGGAGGGCAATAATACTCTGGATAGAACCACGATAGCAGGAGGGCAATATTACTCTGGATAGAACCACGATAGCAGGAGGGCAATAATACTCTGAATGGAACCACGATAGCAGGAGGGCAATAATACTCTGGATAGAACCACGATAGCAGAAGGGCAATATTACTCTGGATAGAACCACGAGAGCAGGAGGGCACTAATACTCTGGATAGAACCACGATAGCAGGAGGGCAATAATACTCTGGATAGAACCACGATAGCAGGAGGGCAACTACTACTCTGGATAGAACCACGATAGCAGGAGGGCAACTACTACTCTGGATAGAACCACGATAGCAGGAGGGCAATAATACACTGGATAGAACCACGATAGCAGGAGGGCATAATACTCTGGATAGAACCACGATAGCAGGAGAGCAATAATACTCTTTAAAGTACCACGAGAGCAGGAGGGCAATAATACTCTGGATAGAACCACGATAGCAGGAGGGCAACTACTACACTGGATAGAACCACGATAGCAGGAGGGCAACTACTACTCTGGATAGAACCACGATAGCAGGAGAGCAATAATACTCTTTAAAGTACCACGAGAGCAGGAGGGCAATAATACTCTGGATAGAACCACGATAGCAGGAGGGCAATAATACACTGGATAGAACCACGATAGCAGGAGAGCAATAATACTCTTTAAAGTACCACGAGAGCAGGAGGGCAATAATACTCTGGATAGAACCACGATAGCAGGAGGAATATAATACTCTGGATAGAACCACGATAGCAGGAGGGCAAAAAATATTCTGGATAGAACCACGATAGCAAGAGAACAATAATACTCTGGTGACTAAACAGAATATCAACAGGTCCAATATCAAAGAGTGAGGTTGTCAGTGAATTCTTGTTTTGTTATTTATCTAGATATTTAACTGTAAAGGTATTCGAGGAATGTGTCTAGTTACTGGTAAAACAAGCTTTCAGCAATATTATACAATATACATACTTTAAACATTAGTTATAATTAGGATTGAGAAATATATTTGATAAACATATATAAAAAGATGTTATTTCCCATGATCATGGTTATCTTTCTAATTATAATCATTGTTTCAGTGATCGTGTTCAATTATGTGATGCAAACAGACCACACAATTTAAATATATATATATATATATTCACATATTGCTGATACCATCAAAAGGATGAAGACAACGCAAATCACACGGTTATTTTCACACCAAATCATTGAAAATGTTCACATTAAAGTGATAAACACGTGCATGAGTTTGTGTTCCCATGTCGTGTTCTTCGCCAGAGTAAAGTGGGATCAATAAGACACATTATATCACATGATCCATGTCACGAACTCAATAACCAACTCCCAAGGGTCATGAAAAGCTACAAAACATTCGCAGACCCAAGAACACAGCGGGAAGTCTTGGAGCACATTTCGTTGAGACCCGTGCAAATAAACCTAGTTATCTTAGAATATATGGGAACACCAACGCGAGTGGACACATAGAACGAGACCGAAAAAATGACCCTATTGTCTCAGGGTATCGTACAGGCGGTCCCCAAACCTCAGTTATCGTATAAATGACGTGATTATTATAATATGTTTAACTGGATCCTGAAGGTGGCACAAATGCTAATTGGCCTCTACATGCGCCATTTGGTATTTCCAAATACCCGATTGTCAAATGGTCGTACGATTCACAATGTATCTTGTCAGGTATACATGGGCTTGGCAGACTAATTTGGCGCCGTCCTGTACAGTCTTGCGTATATTATAACAGATTGAGATATAGCCCTAATGGAATGAGCCAGCTTCTCACTCAAGAATATATTAGATTGTGCACTTCATGAAAGAAAGTATTTAGGTATGTCATGAATGATGGACACGAGTGATTAAATGGCAAGAAAGCTGATAAAATACTTGACAAATAATATGGTTCATTATTCCGAGGCACATATACATAATGTGCCAATATTTATAATATGGTATTAATTATTTTTACGAATTGAAGAATGTTTATATTTACACACAGAGTGACAATGGAGTGATTTAATGGCTGAAAGCTGAAAAAATACTCGACAATTTATATGGTTCGTTATTCTGAGGCACATATACATAATGTGCCAATATTTATAATATGGTATTATGTATGTTTACGAGTTGAAGAATGTTTATAATTATACACGGAGTGACAATGGAGTGATTAAATGGCAAAAAAGCTGATAAAACACCTGACAAATTAATAAAAAAAATATATGGTTCATTATTCTGAGACACTTATACATTATGTGCCAATATTTATAGTATAGTATTATGTATTTTTACGAGTTGAAGAATGTTTATAATTATACACGGAGTGACAATGGAGTGATTAAATGGCAAAAAAGCTGATAAAACACCTGACAAATTAATAAAAAAAATATATGGTTCATTATTCTGAGACACTTATACATTATGTGCCAATATTTATAGTATAGTATTATGTATTTTTACGAGTTGAAGAATGTTTATAATTATAAACGGAGTGACAATGGAGTGATTAAATGGCAAAAAAGCTGATAAAACACCTGACAAATTAATAAAAAAATATATGGTTCATTATTCTGAGACACATATACATTATGTGCCAATATTTATAGTATAGTATTATGTATTTTTACGAGTTGAAGAATGTTTATAATTATACACGGTGTGACTATGGCCTATTTAAACATCACAACCTGGATGATAGCGATTTTTATATATTGCTTTGTGTCTCAGAAGAGTGCGTCTATTGAAAAATGTCCTGGATGATATCACACCGAATAGATATGCCTTTGTGTCCCAAAAACAAGCACCAAAAGTGTGAGATGTCAATGTATTGTTTGAGACATGGATGAACGATCTGTTCTCCAACACTCTTCAAGAACGAACACCTCGCCGGTTAAAACCAAAACTCAATTTCAGATCCAGTCAAATCTTCTTGATCTCTCCTATACACCTAACTCTCCATTCTGTAATTATAGATTAACATCTAAATTGGTGAGATTCTCGCAACAACTTGTGTCATTACACTGATGGGAGTTGGTCTTTGATGATGACAAATCACCACAATGTAGGTGTACCCAGCAGGGTATCTATGACTATCTCCAATGTGGGGTTTGCGAACAAAATTTGAACTGAATCCTACATACACACTCTACCCTCCCAAAATGATATATTTTTTGTGATAAGCAGAAAACCAACACTTGATGATGAACATAACATGGGCGAAACCTGGGTTATTGTGTGGAGGATATGCCGATTATGCTGGAAAAAAGCAGTAACAACATCCAACCATAAAGAACATATATTTTATTGTAATCAGTGAATCAACACGTGCATTTGGGGAAAACAATATTTATCTCGTATATGTATGATTATTACATCCTATTGACACAAACCCATACTTCATCCAATATCCTCTATTGATATTGGCGCTGCTGTGTTGGCTGTCTAACACCCTTGGGCAAGGTGTGTACCACAATGTGTCTCGGTTCTCTCACTCTCGGTCGTATAATTGAGTACCCGATTGGCAGTGTTGGAAATTGTACGTGTGTCCTAGTCACCTTGTGCCAATATGGCAGCAAAAAGTCTCTGACAATTAGGTGATTGTATATGGACCCCAGGGAGTCGGAAAATGGTTACTGGCCATATATCGGGGGTAATAATTGTGAAGCGCTTTGAGCATGTTCCTGGGAAAGCGCTATATAAAAACTTGACATTATTGTAACGGTTTTGGGGTGTACCCAAAAGTTTCCCCTCGGTAATTCTAGCAGTGTTTTGTGATATGATGGTTAAATAACCGTTTATTAAATTGTATATGTGTTTAAAGGTTCATTCGGTTCCGTATTGGTGATATTTAGAAGGTTTTCCGTCTCGGAACTTGGTATATTTTTGATGTTGGTAAAGCCGGAGACGGAGCCGGAGACGGAGACGGAACCGGAGACGGAGTCGGAACAATGGAGTACAAAAACGTAATGACGTTATTTCCGGAAGGTCATGTGATCAGCCTCGTTTTCGGTTTAAAAGGTGACGTGTCAGCCACTGATTGGTTCTAGAGTGTTTTTAGAAATTACGGAAAAATCAGTGTTTTGGCGGACTATGACGTCACAATAGGTTGGTCACGTGACGTGGGTCTCAGGTCTATAAAAGCCCCCACTTCACAGCGGACGGTGGAGTTGGTGTCCTGACGTCGGCCTGTGCAGACCCCTTCTCCCATAGCAGAGTACTCCCTTGCTCCGGCTTGTGTCATACCAGATGATAGCAGTTATGTCTTCTGACTGTGCACTTGGAAAATAAACATGAAAACTTCAACCGAGTTGTTTTTCCGTGTTGGTTAGGGAACTGGAATTTATGATAAAGTTAGTTCACCGGAAAAGAAAGTAATACGGAGAAAAAGTTCTAACGACGTCTTAGAGTGATCCAAGAACCCAGATCACCAAGGAAGGAGACGGAGACGGAGGTGGAATTCAACGGAGCAACTACGGAGGCGGTACCAGACGGAGCAGTTGCAGAGACACGAACGACGAAGCAGTTGCAGAGCGGTACCGTACAACGGAGTAGCAGAGGCAGTACCTGACGGAGCGGTTGCGGTAACCGGAAGTGAGAACACTTCCGAGATTCTCCATTTCAGGTGCAGTCGCAGGTTGCGGTGAGGCAGAGCCAACCGGAGCAGTTTGCAGTGAGGCGGAACCTGGCAGAGCGGTTGCAGTATTCGGAAACAGCAACGTTCCCGGATTCTCTATTCCAGGTGCAGTCGCAGTTGCAGTAAGGCGGAAAACGACGGAGCTGTTGCAGTAAAGCGGTATCCCGACGGAGCAGTTGCAGTTCCCGGAGACGGAAACGCCTCCGGATTCTTACTTTACAGGTGCAGTTGCAGATTGGCAGTCGGACAACGGTTAAGAGGTCCATTCCAGACTACGCTACCAACCTTCAGAGACTTCTAGCCAGAGTGCAACCGTACAGCAGTAGCAGTTTCCCGGAGTTTTACCGTTTCAGCTCCGGTTAAACAACAACTCACCCACCTCCCAAGAAAACCGGTTTATCAAGACGTCACAGAAGGGTGAAGAACCCGTTACAACTTTTTGGTGGCAGCGGTGGGATCATCTGCAGTATGACTACTAGACGGGGCAAATTGGCGGAACAGCAGCTGAAGACAGCCGTGTCGGACACGGAGCAGTCAGCAGGAGCAGTTGGAGCTGAGCTGCTGCAGATGCCGGTTGCGGAAAAAGAAGCAGTTCGTCCTGCCGAGCGAAAGCTGTTGCAGCCGGAAATGCAGAAAGCAGTTGCAGAAGAGCCCCCTCGGGTTCCTCAAGGAGTACAGCCTGCAGAGCAGTTAGCAGAGGCGGAAATTAACTTTCCGGACCAGGCTGGCGATCGGGAACCGGATGCGGAACCGGAAGGCGGTGAGAATTTAGTTGACAACCTGACCAGATTATTGGCGACCCAAATGGAGGTGTTTCAACAGCATCTGGCAGTGACCGGAAAGCAGCAGGCAGAAGCAGTACAACAACCAGCACCAAGGGCAGGAGTAGCCAGATTAATGACCTATGACGGAACTGATCCGTGGTCGGAGTATGAGGCTCACCTCCTTGAATATGCTCGGTACTACCGTTGGACAGAAGAGGAAAAGGCGCTGAACTTATGTGTCAGTTTGAGGGGTAACGCCCGCAGCATACTACTGGATTTGTCCGCGGAGCAGAGACGTAGCTTTGATACGGTTGTGGCGACATTAAAAAAGCAGTTTTGTCCGGGGGAGAAAACATTTGTTTTCCAGGCGGAATTGCAGACGCGGAAATTGCAGTCAGAGGAGGAGCTGTCCGAGCTGGCCAGAGACATACGGAGCAAGACGCGGCTAGCTTACCCAAAAGCGGACTCGGCAACAACAGAAGTGCTCATGAAGATGCATTTCTGCAACAGTCTTACTAACCGAGATATGCGGTTGTCGGTGTTGAAAAGCCATCCGGAAACGCTGTCGCAGGCTCTGGCTTCCGCTACCGAGTATGAGAGCATCATGAAAACAGACAACAGTAGACCAGCGGAGCGACACCGGACGAGACAGCTGAACACGGAGCCAGAGTGGAGCCAGCAGGTGAACGAATTGCGGAAGCAAGCCGAGCAGACTCAGCAGCAGTTGGCGGATCTGATGACTCAGGTCAAGGAAGCGGTTAGCAGGCAGCAGCAGCAGGGCAGTTCCCGAGCGGATTTAGAATGCTTTAACTGTGGCCGGAAAGGGCATTTTGCCCGAGACTGCAGGCAGCCGAAGCAGCAGCAGCAACGGCTCAACCACAACAGCAGCAGTCGCCGCGACAACAGCAGCAGCAGCAGCCGCAGCAGCAGCAACAACAGCAGCAGCCACGACAGCAGCAGCAGCAGCCGGAAAACTAGAGCGGGTCGCGGAAAAGGGGAATTCCGGAACCCGGAAGTGAGGACACCCCCATAACCGGCAGGTGGTTCACGGACCCGGTCCAAGGGGCGAGGTGGGCATGTGTGTGACAGCCAGAGTATGCGGAGAACCAGTAACGTTGATAATCGACACCGGCAGCACTGTCACAATGCTCAACCTACAAACCTGGGAACGGATCCGGAAACCCGGAATGAAGCTGAAGCGGTCGCCGATTCGTCTCTCAATGGTTGACGGAAGTAACATACGGACGCATGGCCGGAAAGAACTCCCACTCAACATCGCAGGAGTAGCTGAAACCGTTATGTTCGAGATAGCAGACTGTGAAGACGAAGGAATACTGGGAATGGATTTCATCCGTTCCCGGAATATCCGGCATAAATTTTGACCGAATGACCAAGCAGATGGGCAGCCAGGAGGTGTTCCTCACCATGTTCGAGCAGACCAGAGAGCCGTTTCCTATCAACGCTGTAGCAGATTACCAAATTCCGGAAATTCCGGAAACGGAACAGCTGATAATAGGACAAGAGAGTGTCCGTGAAGCAGAAGGAGTACTAGAAATGCCACAGGAGCCTACTGAGAAAAGACCATGGCTGATCGGGAGAACTTTATCCCGGATAAAGCAAGGAACAGTCCCGGTTCGAGTGATCAATGTGATGGCGGAGCCGGTAATTATCAAGAAAGGAGCGCAGTTGGCGACGATGACCACCTTAGCAGCCGGTTGCAGTGTTGTTCCGTTGGCGGAGCGGAGCAGGAAGGTGCAGATTTCTCCGGAATCGGAGGCCGGGCGGAATTGGAGCGGGTATGAGAAGCTGCGGCAGCTAGCAGAGCAAACCAAGGATGCAGTGCCGAGTCATTTCCGCGAGAGAGTAACCGACCTCCTATTTCGGAATAAGCCGACCTTCAGCAATGATGCCGGAGAACTGGGGCAGACCAATGAGGTGCAACATCAGATAAACACGGGCAGTCACCGGCCGATTAAGCAGGAGATGAAAGACAAGAACGTCATTGAAGAAAGTAGCAGTCCTTGGGCTTCTCCGATTGTGCTGGTGAAGAAGAAGGATGGAACCACCCGGTTCTGTGTCGATTACCGGTGGTTAAATGCAGTCATGGAGAAAGATGCTTATCCGTTGCCGAGAATTGACGACACCATAGCAGCCTGTGCAGACGCCAAGTGGTTCTCCACTCTCGACCTGACCAGTGGATACTGGCAGGTCGGTGTGGACGAGGACGCCCGGAAAAAGTCAGCCTTCTGTGTTCCCGGTGGCCTTTACCAGTTCAAAGTCATGAGTTTCGGCTTGTGCAATGCTCCGGGTACATTCGAGCGGTTGATGGAGAAGGTGTTAGGCGGACTGTCCTGGAAGACCTGCCTCATATATCTGGACGACATCATAGTCTACAGCAAGACCCTGGAGGATCACATCCGTGATCTTCAGGAGGTTTTCGACAAGCTAAGAGAGGCAGACCTAAAAGTCAAACCGTCAAAATGCAAGTTCTTCCAGCCGGAGGTGTCTTCCCTAGGTCACATTGTCGGAAGAGACGGTATCCGTACTGACCCAGCAAAAACGGAGGCAGTACGGAAGTGGCGGACACCCACCAACCTGACGGAGCTGCGCAGTTTCCTGGGGCTATGCTCCTATTACCGGAAGTTCGTGCCAAAGTTTTCCGAGATTGCAGCGCCGCTGAATCGCTTGACGGAAAAAGGGGTGCAGTTCCGGTGGCAGACGGAGCAAGAGCAGGCATTTGCAGAATTGAAGAACCGCTTAGTATCGGCACCGATACTCGGTTACCCAAGAGAGCAAGGCCGATATATCCTGGACACGGACGCCAGTGACACCGGGTTGGGAGCAGTGCTGTCACAGAAGCAGGGCAACCAGGAGCGGGTGATAACCTACTTGAGCCGCAGCCTAACCAAAGAAGAACGGAGATACTGTGTCACCCGGAAGGAGCTCCTGGCGGTTGTGTTTGCGGTACAGAAGAATAAGCAGTACTTGCTGGGACGACACTTCCTTCTTCGCACGGATCATGGCAGTCTTACCTGGCTGATGAATTTCAAGGAGCCACAGAGGCAGGTCACCCGGTGGATTGAGCTCCTGAGTGAGTTCCATTTCGACATCGAACATCGTCCGGGGCGAATCCATAATAACGCGGATGCATTGTCCAGATCCCCGTGCAGCCAATGCGGAAAAATCGACTGGAAACAGGCCAAGATAGACGCCTGGAACTACGGAGAAAGGATCCGGCAGACACGGAGTGAAGAAACTCCTCAGCCCAAGCCGAGGAAGGGGGGACGCCGGAAGCGGTCACGGAGATCGGGCGGAGAAGCAGAACTGGCAAAGGAGGAGTCTACAGAAAATGAAGAATTCCGTGCGGTTGCGGTGACGGAGAAAGCAGTGTCCCGGAAGCCGGTTGCGGTTGCAGTGACAGAGAAAGCAGTCCCAAGGAAGGCGGTTGCAGTAGTGGAGAAAGCAGTGTCCCGGAAGCCGGTTGCGGTTGCGGTGACGGAGAAAGCAGTCCCAAGGACGGCGGTTGCAGTAGCGGAGAAAGCAGTGTCCCGGAAGCCGGTTGCGGTTGCGGTGACGGAGAAAGCAGTCCCAAGGAAGGCGGTTGCAGTAGCGGAGAAAGCAGTGTCCCGGAAGCCGGTTGCAGTTGCGGTGACGGAGAAAGCAGTCCCAAGGAAGGCGGTTGCAGTAGCGGAGAAAGCAGTGTCCCGGAAGCCGGTTGCGGTTGCGGTGACGGAGAAGGCAGTTCCAGGAAAAGCGGATGTGGTTGCAGAGCAGATTAGGCTGGCGGAAAATGCGGACCAGGATACTGTGCTGGGGCAGAAATATCGACCAGATGATTTGCGGAGAATGCAGCAAGCAGAACCTTGGTACCCACTGGTGACGTCGCTGATCGACGGGAGCGGTACAGCTGGAAGTGCAGACTTTTCCAGCATGAGCAGCGAGGAGAAAGTGCTGTACGGGATGCGGAAGACCTTGCTGAAAGTCGACGGAGTAGTCTACCGGAAATGGAAAACGGCAGAAGGAACCAGTCGAATGTAGTTAATAACCCCGAAGGAGCTGAGACAGGAGATTTTCCGTCTGGCCCATCAGAGCCGGACGGGAGGACACCTCGGAAGCAGAAGGATGGTGGCTAGCATTGGGAGGCGGTATTTCTGGCCGGCTATGATGCGGGATATAAAGCAGTGGGTACTGAGCTGTGACGAATGTGCGTCGAGAAGTATGCAGAACTTGAAACGATCTCCGATGCAGAAATACCGGGTAGGAGCGCCCATGGAGAGGGTGGCAATGGACGTGATGGGTCCATTACCTAAATCCACCCGGGGGAACTGGTACATCTTAGTAATCGGTGATTACTTCACCAAGTGGGTAGAGGCCTACCCGATGCCGAATCAGGAAGCGGTGACAGTTGCGGACATATTCGTCAACCAGTTTGCAGCGCGGTACGGCATCCCGATAGAGATCCACACTGACCAAGGCAGAAATTTCGAGTCCGACTTGCTGAGAAATGTTTGCAGAATCCTGGGGATTCACAAGACACGGACAACCACTTTCCGACCTCAGTCGGACGGTTTCATTGAGCGATTCAACCGGACGTTGCAGCAGATCCTGAGCCTGTACATAAGTGAGTGGCAGACCAACTGGGATCAGCTAGTTCCGTTGGCGATGGCAGCTTACCGGAGTACCCCTCAGGAGACAACCGGGCAGAGTCCCAATTTGCTGATGCTGGGCAGAGAAGTCAACACTCCGGTAGAGTTACTGATTGGCAGGCCTCCGGGCGAATCGACAGCAGAAGTAACAGAGTATGGCAGTCAGCTCCGGGAGCGACTAGAAGCAGTATACAAGGCGGTTCGAGCGAAATCTGGCAGAGAGATGGAACGGCAGAAGAAGCTGTACGACCGGAGGAAGGTCGACAATCAGTTCCAGCCAGGAGACCGAGTGTGGATGGCGGTCAAAACACGGAAGAAGGGCAAGGCACCCAAGTTGCAGAGGAAGTGGAGCGGTCCAAAGCTAGTGCTGAGCAGATTTACCTGACGTGACCTACGAGCTTGCAGAGAGTGAAACTCGGCAGAAGGTGGTTCACTTCGATTTGCTAAAACCGTATAATGGTATCAAGCATCCGAGATGGATGAAGCGGAGAATGGCGGATTCCTGGAGGCAGACGGAGCCGCTGAAGCAGAGTAGTGTTCCGGAGTCAGAACAGACGGTCTCTGAGTCGGAAACGGACTCGGAGTAAAGCCGCAGAGGACGAAGAAATATGGGAAGATGGGGCGAGCTGTAGAGCGGGAGAAGGAGATAGCTGAGACCCTGGTAAAACGTTGAGTTCCGGCAGAGAGCGACCGCAAGAAGTTGGAACAGTGAGCAAGTGCTGGTTCCGGAAACAGGGCGGAGAAAGGAAGTAGAGCGGAACGCGGTGCAGAGACCGGATAGAGACATCCTAGAGGTTCTGACTGGGTTGAGCGCATAGTCAACCAGTCCAGGGTAGCGGCCAGGGGTCCAGAAGAACCTGGGTTAGCGGTCTAGTATCTCCAGAGGAAGCAGCTACACGTCTTCCGTATGAGGAGAATTAAGACGGAAAAGTTATCCGGCTGTAGACATCCAACCGGAGTTTCCACTTAGCAGAGACAGTAAACCGACTGCAGATTGACAGAAACGGAGAAACATCACCCCAGATAGGAAGGCGCCTCCTCCTGGACAGAATGTATGCAGTTTCCAGTGTCGACAAGCAGTAATACCAGTGAGCAGATATGCAGTTGACGAAGCAGTACAGATGGCGGAAACGCCCAACTTGCAGTCTAGATGTACGTCTGGCAGGCAGATTGAACTGGCTGAGACTCTATTCAACCCTCCTGATGGCAGAGATACTTCAAAATTGCAGATACTTCGCTCGGAGAAGCAGTTGAAAGGGAGCCGGAAAAACCCGGAGAAGCCGGTTGAGCCGGAGACGGACACCTCTCGGTTAACGGTTGAGTTTTTGCATAATTGTGACGTCACTCCTGAGGCAGCCAATCAGGGTGGAGCTTTTCAAGTCACGTGAGCAGAAAGAGTATAAAATTACCCTGAAATCGGGCTCTGGCAGCAGTTGAAGAGCAGACCTCGAGCTGTGCACATCGCAGACAAGGTTTGGCGGAATTGAATCAAGTCCAGCATTTTCCGGCAAGAGCAGATTTTGCAGTAAAAATGACAAAGTATTTCCCGGAAGACCACCAGTCCGGAAGAAAAGTGCAGTAAAAGCAGTGTGGCAGTAGACGGAGGCGGTTGGCAGTGTAGCGGTCGACGGAGGCGGATGGCAGTGTGGCGGAGGCGGTGTGGCAGTAGACGGAGGCGGTTGGCAGTGTAGCGGTCGACGGAGGCGGATGGCCGTGTGGCGGAAGCGGAGGCAGTGTAGCGGTCGACGGAGGCAGATAGCAGAGCAGATAGCAGAGCATATAGCAGAGCCGATAGCAGAGCCGATAGCAGAGCAGATAGCAGAGCGGATAGCAGAGCAGATAGCAGAGCAGATAGCCGAGCGGACAGCAGACCCGATGGCAGATCAGGAGGCAGAGCGGAGACCAAGGCGGAAGGCGGAACCAGGAGCAGAGCTGACAGTGAGACGGAGACCCGAGGATCCACGGAGAGAAATTTACCGGCAACCATTCAAGCAGTAGCCGGAAGCAGAACCAGTACAGCGGCTAGGGATGATGGAATGGAGTCTTCCGCGTCTGACCGAAGCCATGTGGACGTGCAGAGAGCCCGGAGGAGTATCCTGATAGATCAAGCCAGAGCTACACCCGGAATCCTGTCTCCGGTGGAAACCAGGCCTCGACAGTCTTCCAGTGAGCGGTCCGGAAGGAGCCAAGCCCGAGCACCAACCCAGAGTCCACCATACACTTTCTACCCGTTTGGCGGTCCTTCAACTCAACCGTGTCCGTCCCACTGTTTCCCAGTGAACATTGGAGGACGGAGTGCATCCGTCTTTGCACCGGCAGTCCCGGAGCATGCCAGATTCTATGCCGTACGTTGGGGACCGGAGCAGTGGGGACCAGCCGAGATGAAAGACTCCGGCGTCTACGTGGAGATCATGGAGCAGAGAGAGTCACCGTTTGGTCTCGTCCTGACCCGTCAGATCGTCCGGATTCCAGATTGGTCCATCTGGGACGAACGCCTCAGGAATGGGTTCTACGTGCCACCCCAGTGGAGTTTACATGATCCCGATCTTCTCCCGGTTGATGCCAGAGGAACAAGCTTCGGACGACCGTTGGTACCACATACCATTCCACCTCGTCCGCTGTCAGGGAGCAGTTCGCGCCGTGATACTGGTGGGCAGTAGTCGTCGCAAGTCGTCGCAAGTCGCCGCAAGTCGTCGCAAGTCAAGTCGGCGCAAGGAGAAGAAAGAAGAACCGTTTCCCAGATTTCTCACCACACAGACCAGAATTCCACCCGGAAGGATGATGTCGCACAGTTGGAAGGAAAATAAAGTGTGTTTGCGTCTTTTTTGTGCGAAATATGGCCAAATTTTCATGATTGCTATCGAAATTCAGGCACAATGAATAAGTTGAGATTATCGATCAGTCAAACTGACAGATTCAAGCACTTGTTTTCAAACGATATTTAATCGATTAATCGATTTTTCGATTAGAGTAATCCAGCCTATTTTCAGACACCACCAGAAATCGGACACTTCATGATTCACCACCAATTTTCTATATCAGTATGTTGCATATAAATTTTGTCTAGCACTGAACCGGGCCAAGTGTATGTGGTCTTTGCTGGTTTGAAGAAATTTCTGCGAAGTGTTACCAGAGGTATCTAGTTCAATAAGTTCCACAATGTTAGCTTCCCTGTTAGCATGGTTAGTGTTAGTGTCCGAAAACTGTATGGTGTACTCTATATGATCTTCCTGTCCTCATGCATACTTAATTTTATTTCATAGCTCATCTGTAGCCTTGCAACAACTACCGATTGACTGCTGTATGTATATAACCTCAAACTATAATGATATACCTATTATTTTTAAAGACACAGAAGGTGTCCGATTTCTGTCTGGGGTGTCCGATTACTGTCATTTGAACTCACAGTTCGTAGTTTACCAATATTGAAGTGAGGACAAAATAATATTTCCATATGACTTTATAATTTTTACTACATTTATTTGCATATGTCGTTACATGTAAAATAAATCATCTAGCATTTTCCACTACAGTCATTATTGATATTTCACCTTAAGTGTCCGAAAACTGTATGGTTTACTCTAATCGTCCGAGCACTACAAATTACGAAAAGTTACGAAACTCCGCGGAGCCGCTTAGTGCAGGTTCTTAGCAAAAAATTTGTTCACATTGTGATAAAAGCATAAAACTTTGCAGAGGGGTAGAGTATCACTCACTGATCAATATAAGCTAGGGAGCCATTCTCAATATGGCCTGTAGCGAATATGGCAGCCATTTTTCTTTTTGCAGTAAACCAACCTGAAACGGCCTGTTTGAGAAATTGGATATTTCTACCTGTGCATGTCAAATATTATCCAATATCAACAAAATTGGTATCAAACTGACCGGAATAACAAGACCAACCCACTTATAGCAGAAAAGGATAATTATTTCGAACATTTTACAGCTATATGTCCCAAAAACACTTTTTTGCTTGAATATCGACAAGTTATCTATGGATCTTGTAGTCGGACATGTACTATATATGTGTCTGCATCCTCTCCTCCCCCTTCCCCCGATGATTTTCTGAATTTATTTTTTTTTCAGTTATTTTCGAATATATTACTGATTATTAATACTGTTTCTAGAGACCCATCGCTGGCAAATATGGTTTTCTGCGCCGTTTTCAAAATGGCCGCCGTTGAAAACTCTGAAATCATGTTTTGGGCTATATCTCAGCTTCTGTTGCAGGTAGAGACATGGTTTTGGTTTCTATACCTATGTTTATGATACTGTGGAATCCAATTTTATCAATGCTGAGCACCTGTGACTGCTGATTGCTTCAGAATTACGAATGGCTGACAATGAAACTGGCGAAAAGCACATTTCCAACCATGGTTCGACTGATATGAGTAGAAATCCTAAAAGAGGCCAGATTGATAGTAAAAGCAGTTCCATTCCCACATATCAAGCTCAAAAGATAAAAATCAATTTACAGAATTAGTGCCAAGGTGGATTCTTTTGAATTCCTGGATACATGACTCGATGATGAATGCGATGCTCGTTTGTGGTCTCTGGAAAATATTGCATTTTCCTGGCATTTACCTAGTAAGATGGTGAAAAATACAAATGAACTAGTATTTGAGGTCTGCAGAAACCATCATTCATCAGTTGTGCATGGAATGCAACACTTTTTACTTCATAGAAATCAAATCCAAGATGGCCCTCATGGCCAACAAATATTTTCTGACTTTAAGCAAGGCCTCTGCATACAAATTACCAGTAATGATCAAACTAAACAATCCAATAATAGACCAGTACAGATCCTGTAATTTCCCGTCTACTGCATTGGAATCAAGGCACCATAGAATGCCATTTAAGGTCACTTCTACCACGTGTTTGTTGATCTTATCAGCTGCCATTAACATGGGAAATATCTCTGCCTCAACAACCATGCATAAGTTTTGTTCTGCTTGGCAAATGGAGCATGTTCATTGTTGATTAGTTTCCGGTTGACACAGGTGTTGCCCCTTATGTATGATACAGTAATGACATGTGATTTGTTTGTCCGGAACGATATGACAGTTACCTGAAAACAATGCAGTAGCTCAAGATAAATGTTCTATGCCAATGATAGTTTTGACCTCTAGTCTCAAGAATGACTACACGGCAAATTTGGAATGACATTTACATGTATACATCCCAAGTTAGACCATTTTGCATTCGCATAATTGACAAGGGTTTGTGCAATGACATTTGACATCAAGAACAAAGACATCCCTGACACAAGATATTGTGGTTAACATGAAATGTCGTCTTTGTCGTCTTTCCCATTCCATCCATGCCCTGTAGGGTTTTGAACAACCCCTAGTGGTTAATGGGCTCTCCAGTCCCTGTGCTTACGAGGTTACGAGGTCCATGCTGATATCATAAATAAATGTTGATGTCATAAATAAATAGATTCAATGAAAGACAGCCCACAGACCAATTGCATCGTCTCAGCTCAGATGATACTAACATATGAAGGAGGAAGCGCTGTCAGATCCAGTGAATGCATGAAATAGGATCATGAATTTATCACTGATGACATCAACGTTGCCCTTGTCGGGATGAAGCTTCTCTTTCACAAGATCAGTCATATGTAATGAATTCCTGAAATAAGTGATGTGCTAGAACAACATATCAGAAGACCTCCAATTAACATGATCAAGGACATGAACTAGAGCCCATTAACCAGTAGGGGCTGTTCAAAACACCACAGACCATGGATGGACTGAAATATACAACAAAGATGGTTCCCATCTAGACCATAATGCCTTTTGTCAAGGATGTCTTTGACCTTAGTGTCAAATGCCACTGCACAAAATATAGTTCACCTTGCGAATCCAGAAGATCCAAGTTGGAATGAACATGTATATGCCATTGCTTATTTGCTATGTAATTGTTCTCGAGATTAGAGGTAGGATTGTCATATAATTTGTCGGGAGCAACTGCATTGTTTTCAGTTCACTGTCATACCGTGCTGCACAAAAAATACACATATTTCTGTGCCATACATAAGGGGTAATCATTTTTATTGTATTAAACACATCAGCACGATTATGCTACTGTGTCAACAGGAAAGCTTTTCAACAATGACCATGCTTCATTTGCCACGCAGAACAAAACTGGTGGGTGTTGAGGCAGGGACCCTTCCCATGTTCATGACAGCTGATTAAGCGATCAAAGAATGATAGGGAACTTTACTGGCATTTTATTGTGCCATGATTGCATCGCAATAGAAGGGAAATTACAGGGAAGGGAAATTGTAATAGTCTATTATTGGATTGTTCAGTTCCAATACTGATAATTCTTATGCAGAGACCTTGCTTTTATTAAAAAAATAATCTGTTGACTTTGGTAGCCATCTTGGATTCCCCTTGTTTTCCGTGAAGTGAAAAAGTGTTATATACTGGTTCATGTGCATTTTTGACTTTCTTACCAGGCCAAATGACCGAAAACTGCACTCGTTTTTAATGACTACAAGCGGGCGTCGCATTCGTCATCAAATCATGTGTCCAGGAATTCAAAAGAATTCACCTTGGCCCTATTTCTGTGAATTGATTCTTATCTTCTGAGCTTCTTATGTGGGAATGGAACTGCTCTCACTATCAACCTGGTCCCCCCTCAGGGTTTCTACACATATCATTCGCACCTTGTCAGACATTTTTAATTCTGAAGCAACCAACAGACACAGGTACTCAGCAATGACAGAATTGGATTTGTCAGTATCAAAAACATTGGTATAGACACCACAACCATGTCTCTACCTACAATAGAAGCCGAGTTATGGCCCAAAACATGATTTCGACATTTTCGATGGTGGTCATTTTGAAAAAGACCCAAAGCAACCATTTTCGCCAGTGGTAGGTCTCTGGAATCTCCCTAATAATCAATAATAGGATGAAATCTAACTAAATTTTTTTATTTCAGATGATCATGCGGTGAGGGGTGCAGGCACACCTATTGTACATGTCCGACTACGAGATCCATAGATAACTTGTCGAAATTCAAGCAAAAAAACTGTTTTTGGACATATAGCTGTAGAATGTTCCATATAATTATCTTTTTCTGGTATAAGTGGGTTGGTCTTGTTATTCCGGTCAGTTTGATACCAATTTTGTTGATATTGGATAATATTTGACATGCACAGGTAGAAATAACCAATTTCTCAAACAGGCCGTTTTAGGTTGATTTACTGCAAAAAGAAAAATGGCTGCCATATCCGCCACAGGTCATATTGAGAATGGCTCCCTAGCTTATATTGATCAGTGAGTGATACTCTACCCCACTGCAAAGTTTCATGCTTTTATCACAATGTGAACAATTCGTCCAAAATTATGAGCTAAGAACCTGCACTACGCTCACACTATACGCTTTTTCCCCTATGCTTTATCCAACGTTGCCGACAGAATTCCCCGGCAGAACGTTAGATAAAAGATAGGCGCACTCGCGTGTGTACATAACTTATTTCCTTTCACGATGGCTACCAGCACATTTCACTGTCCCTGCCTGGTAGCGTGAACAAGTGCCTGTGATTGTGATCACCTGGCTCAAAAAAGTAGCGCCATGTCATTGGTTGGTTTATCCGACCAAATGATCAACGACATATTTTTTGTACTCATTCAGACCTGTTTACCTCAAGTACTTTATCCTTCTTTTTCTGTTCAGTCTTTTTACTTGGTTCATTTTTCTTTGCTTTTGGTGGCATTTTTGCCTGAAACTTTCATCCGTTCTCCACACGAAATGAACTTCCGGTTATGACATATTCTGCAAAACACGTCAATATTTTGGAAACTGTTATAACGACAACTCCAATTCATTCACAAGGTGGCGGGGCAACAAATTATGAAGGCGTTATGATTATCCATAGATCCTCTCGAAAGGATCTATGGATTATCATAATGACCTCATATTTTTACCGTATTTGTGATTTTGTAGGTTTATTGCATACATCTCTGATAGATTCTACAGCGGAAAACCGAAATCATGACTATGTATCATGGAAATATATGAGGCCTTTTATGTTTCCACGTAGGCCTATATATGGAGAATAAAAATGTAAAATGTAAGTCCTAAATAATGCCAGGTGAAATAATAATGTCAAGAAAAAAGAGAAAATGTTAGGAAATTCATGGAAAAAAAAATGTCAAGAAAGTCCAGGTCTACGGTGGCTGATATATAACATGAATCTTTTTTTATAACAGCTCATTTGCATATCAGAAATGAAATACAGCAAAACATTTTATCCCGGCATTTTATACGTGGATAAAACTATTTCATTCGAGAATAGAACATTCTATTCAAAAATAAAAAGTTTTATTCGCGAATAAAACAATTTATCTGCGAATAAAACTATTCTATACGCGAGTAAAACTATTCTATTCGTGAAAAAAATTCTATTCACGAATAAAACATCTATTCACAAATAAGAAGTTTTATTCGTGAATTAAACATACTGTAATGTTTAAGATGGGCCTTAATAAAATGTTTTTCTGTATAGTTCTGGGGCATATGTAATCTAGATAATTTTTTCTGTAAATTCTTGGCAACGAGCATTTCCTCAATCTTCAGTCATCCTAGAATTGGAAAAGTTTTGGTGCCATTTTTTTCATAAACCCGAAAATGCATTTTTGGCCCCAAAACGGGGGTTGGGGTGAAAACGTCGGCGCAAATTTTGAAAATTTTTCAAACATGTAAGAAATATGTCGTGTAATATACTGACCAGTGAAATCCCCATAGTCCCATAGATTTAGGTCCTCACCAAGAAAAAATTGGAACATAAATGAAACTTACTAATTCGTTACATTTAGGGTCTCTATTACCACCATAAAAAAGCTCATGTACTTAAAAAATCGGGAGGTTATTTTTGCAACCTGAGGTAGCTTTGACATTATTGTCAATTTTTTTAGATTATTGAAGGTTTTTCGAACTCATTTCCAAAATGGCCGCTGTCAGCCTTCCGGTAAAATTTACTTCACAACCGATTGTCCCATAATCGTGTGTGATACCACTTTTTCAACTATTTTGAACTTCCTTAACCCATTTCTGACATTATATTTGCAATCTGAGGTAGCTATGACATTATTTTCATTTTCTGAGATTATTGAAGGTTTTTCGGACTCATTTCCAAAATGGCCGCCATCGGCCTTCTGATAAAATTCAATTCAGAACCGATTGTCCCATAATCATGTGTAATACCACTTTTTCAACTATTTTGAACTTCCTAAACCCATTTATGACATTATATTTGCAATCTGAGGTAGCTAAGACATTATTTTCAATTTTTGAGATTAATGAAGGGTTTTCGAACTCATTTCTAAAATGGCGGCCGTCGGTCTTCCGGTAAAATTTATTTCAGAACGGAATATCCCATAGTCTTGTGAAATAGCACATCTTCAACTATTTTGAGATTCCTAAACGCATTTCTGATATTATTTTTGCAAATTGAGGTAGCTTTGACATTATTTTCATTTTCTGAGATTATTGAAGGTTTTTCGGACTCATTTCCAAAATGGCCGCCATCTGCCTTCCCGTGAAATTTACTTCAGAACCGATTGTCCCATAATCATGTGTAATACCATTTGCTCAACTATTTTTTAACTTACTCAACCCATTTCTGACATTTTATTTGCAATCTGAGGTAGCGTTGACATGATTTTCAATTTCTGAGATTATTGAAGGTTTTTAGGACTCATTTCCGAAATGGCCGCCGTCGGCCTTGCGGTAAAATTTACTTCGGAACCGATCATCCCATAATTAAGTGTAATACCACTTTTTCATCTATTTTGAACCTCACAAATCCGATTCTGACATTAGTTTCCCAATCCAAAGTAGTTTTGATTTTCAAAAATCTATAAACTGTCGTGAAACAACTAAAATTGGTGGCTATTAGAAATGGCATATATTACCTGCACATTATTTGGCTGTTTTAGAGTCTGCAAACATTTCTACATATATTCAGTTAATTTGACGCAAGATGTAATTTGGCAGTTTCTTCCCTACTACTGAATCCGCCAAATAAATTGTCCACCGAAATCATTGGTGATTTGGTGACATGCTCCATAGCAGCCGGGCTCCATCAACCTTTCCTGGATCTGAGGGTTTCAGACTGGGGAACATCATTTTGGACAGACCTGTGCAAGGTGCAGGGAGTGATTTGATGCGAATATTGGATAGAGATTAAACATCTTCCTTGGTAACTCGGGTCTTCCGCACAATTTTCTCCACGTGCATCACTGCCAGAGTGCATACAGTCATGACACCCATTGCATGGAGGGTGTTGTGACCATCTATGGTGACTTGGTTGTGGTCCACATTGTCACCAACAAACTCAAAGATAGTACCAAACTTGCTGCTTGTCTAAAGGTTAACATTTGTGTTTGGTGCAATAGCAGCTGCTCTTCAAGTACCGTGATACGAAGTCGTGATTAAGTTGAAGGGCAAGACCAACTGAAACGATGCTAGAAGAGAGTGTGAATGTGCAGCTGGCATGATCGCTTGACCCAGTGAAGCAATGAGAGTGGATGCCCTGACCGAAGAGATCAATTTGGAGAGGAAAATTTTCAGCGAAACAGGAATGAATTCCAAAGCAATGTTAGTTAATCTGACGCCTGATGTTGATGGATACGACTCAGTATAAGGGTTTTCCTTGCGCATGATGTCGTCCAGTCTTAACGAACCAGCAGCAGCAAATCACATATACCCCCGGTAAACTGATTTCTGAAGTGGGATTTCAGAAATGGGTTTAGGAAGTTCGAAATAGTTGAAAAAGTGGTATTACACAATTCAAAATAGTTGAAAAAGTGGTATTACACATGATTATGGGACAATCTGTTCCAAAGTAAATTTTACCAGAAGGCCGACGGTGGCCATTTTGAAAATGAGTCCGAAATTGCAAAATTAGTGTCCAAAATGGGCTTAGGAGATTCAAAATAGTTGAAAAAGTGGTATTACACATGATAATGTGACAATCGGTTTCGAAGTAAATTTCATTGCAAGGCCAATGGCGGTCAATCTGAAAATGAGTTCGAAAAACCTTCATTAATCTCCGAAATTGAAAATGATGTCAGAGATAACTCAGATTGCAAAAATAATGTCAGAAATGGGTTTCTGAGGTTCAAATAGTTGAAAAAGTGGTATTACACATGATTATGTGACAATCGGTTCCGAAGTAAATTTCACTGCGAGTCCGACGGCGGCCATTCTGGAAATGAGTCGGAAAAAACCTTCATTAATCTCAGAAATTGGAAATGATGTCAAAGTTAACTCAGATTGCGAAAAAAATGTCAGAAATGGGTTTCTGAGGTTCAAAATAGTTGAAAAAGTGATATTACACATGATTATGGGACAATCGGTTCTGAAGTAAATTTTATCGGAAGACCGACGGCCGCCATTTTCGAAATGATTCCGAAAAAACGTTCATTAATCTCAGGAATAGAATATAATGTCAAAGCTACCTCAGATTGCAAAAATAATGTCAGAAATGCGTTTAGGAAATTCTAAATAGTTGAAAAAGTGGTATTACACATGATTATGGGACAATCGGTTCTGAATTAAGCTTTACCGGAATACCGACGGCCGCCATTTTGGAAATGATTCCGAAAAAACCTTCATTAATCTCAAAAATAGAAAATAATGTCAAAGCTACCTCAGATTGCAAAAATAATGTCAGAAATGCGCTTAGAAAGTTCTTAATAGTTGAAAAAGTGGTATTACACATGATGATGGGACAATCAGTTCCAAAGTGAATTTTAATGGAGGATTGACGTCACCACTCGTGTTTTGTGATATGATGGTTAAATAACCGTTTATTAAATTGTATATGTGTCTAAAGGTTCATTCGGTTCCGTATTGGTGATATTTAGAAGGTTTTCCGTCTCGGAACTAAATAGTTGAAAAAGTGGTATTACACATGATTATGGGACAATCGGTTCCGAAGTAAATTTTACCGGAAGGCCGATGGCGGCCATTTTGGAAATGTGTCCGAAAAACCAACTTCCCGATTTTTCAAGTACATGAGCTTTTTTTTGGTGTTAATACAGACCTTTAATGTGAAGAATTAGCGGGTTTCATTTATGTTCCAATTTTTTCCTGCTTCTAGTGTCCTGAAGGCTAGATCTATGCGACTATCTGTTCGGGACGAACAGAGTCTAAGGAAGGGGGAGTGTAACGGTTTTGGGGTGTACCCAAAAGTTTCCCCTCGGTAATTCTAGCAGTGTTTTGTGATATGATGGTTAAATAACCGTTTATTAAATTGTATATGTGTTCATTCGGTTCCGTATTGGTGATATTTAGAAGGTTTTCCGTCTCGGAACTTGGTATATTTTTGATGTTGGTAAAGCCGGAGACGGAGACGGAACCGGAGACGGAGTCGGAACAATGGAGTACAAAAACGTAATGACGTTATTTCCGGAAGGTCATGTGATCAGCCTCGTTTTCGGTTTAAAAGATGACGTGTCAGCCACTGATTGGTTCTAGAGTGTTTTTAGAAATTACGGAAAAATCAGTGTTTTGGCGGACTATGACGTCACAATAGGTTGGTCACGTGACGTGGGTCTCAGGTCTATAAAAGCCCCCGCTTCACAGCGGACGGCGGAGTTGGTGTCCTGACGTCGGCCTGTGCAGACCCCTTCTCCCATAGCAGAGTACTCCCTTGCTCCGGCTTGTGTCATACCAGATGATAGCAGTTATGTCTTCTGACTGTGCACTTGGAAAATAAACATGAAAACTTCAACCGAGTTGTGCACTTGGAAAATAAACATGAAAACTTCAACCGAGTTGTGCACTTGGAAAATAAACATGAAAACTTCAACCGAGTTGTTTAGGGAACTGGAATTTATGATAAAGTTAGTTCACCGGAAAAGAAAGTAATACGGAGAAAAGGGAGATAAGTCCACAGTCGGTTAAGACCAAGTTGTAACGACGTCTTAGGGTGATCCAAGAACCCAGATCACCAAGGAAGGAGACGGAGACGGAGGTGGAATTCAACGGAGCAACTACGGAGGCGGTACCAGACGGAGCAGTTGCAGAGACACGAACGACGAAGCAGTTGCAGAGGCGGTACCGGACAACGGAGTAGCAGAGGCAGTACCTGACGGAGCGGTTGCGGTAACCGGAAGTGAGAACACTTCCGAGATTCTCCATTTCAGGTGCAGTCGCAGGTTGCGGTGAGGCAGAGCCAACCGGAGCAGTTTGCAGTGAGGCGGAACCTGGCAGAGCGGTTGCAGTATTCGGAAACAGCAACGTTCCCGGATTCTCTATTCCAGGTGCAGTCGCAGTTGCAGTAAGGCGGAAAACGACGGAGCTGTTGCAGTAAAGCGGTATCCCGACGGAGCAATTGCAGTTCCCGGAGACGGAAACGCCTCCGGATTCTTACTTTATAGGTGCAGTTGCAGATTGGCAGTCGGACAACGGTTAAGAGGTCCATTCCAGACCACGCTACCAACCTTCAGAGACTTCTAGCCGGAGTGCAACCGTACAGCAGTAGCAGTTTCCCGGAGTTTTACCGTTTCAGCTCCGGTTAAACAACAATTCAATTCAATTCAATATAGTTTATTTTACATCGCATATATTCAAACTGCACACATACGCACACAGTATATATGACTGTATACAATTTACAAGCTTTGTAAGCTTCTGTGCGATAGATAGATTGTGTAACATAGACTTGAACCATCACCAATGATAAGAACATAAGCTTGCGAGGTACATGTGGGTTTAGGCTAAAACTATTACAATGATAAAAACAATAATACAGGCACATGGTTAATTTTAAAAAAATTCGGATTTAATACATGCGAGATCAGCATTCAATATCCAGATTTTGACATTTCTTTTAAATTGAGCCAGGGAATTAGTATTTTTAACAGATGTATCCAAGAAATTCCACGCCTTACTAGCCATAAATCGGAAAGAGTGGTAACCATACGTCTTATTATTATACTGTGGCAAAGAGAATGTGCTTTGATCTCTAAAATTGTACACTGGAGTATTGACTTGTAATATTTGTAGATATGATGGAGCAATCTGGTTTCTAATTTTGAACGTATAAATTAAAAGTGAAAAAAGACATTTCTTATAAATGTCAAGATCATTATTTCTGCTTAATAATTCTTCATACGTTGATACATCGTCTCTGAGAACCAGGCGTAAAGCACGTTTATTTAACTTATCGAGTTTGTTCAAGTTCGAACGGCTGGTGAACATCCATACAGAGGCGCAGTAATTTAGATTTGAGACGATATACGAGTTATACATAGCTTTCCTACTTTTGCGATCCAAGTGATTATTTATTCTAGACAAAGCATTTATTTGTTTGGCGATTTTTGAGGATAATTTCACGATGTTATCATTAAAGTTTAGGTCCTGATCCAAAGTAATACCTAGAATAGTAATATTTTCAGTTCCACTGATAATGTTGTTATCAAATAATGATATGATGATCGGGCGATCGAATATTCGGCCCCAGGAATAAGACTTGGAACTTTTCAGGGTTAGCTCTCATTAAATTTATTCTGAACCATTCGATTGCAACCTTAGCATCATGTTCTAGGACATATTTAATCTTGCCGATATCATCATCAATAAAACAAAGCGTGTTATCGTCTGCGTAATTATATATTGTGCATTGGAGGTCAGCGAGTAAAAGATCATTTATGAAAACATTAAAGAGAAGCGGGCCGAGGATCGAGCCCTGAGGGACACCTCGTTTAACCTGAACCCAGCGGCTGGTTGTATCATTAATTTTGATCCGCTGAGTCCTATTGCACAGATACGATTTTATCAGCTCACATGAGCTCATGGAAACCCCATAGGTGTGAAGCTTTGATAGCAGAATATCATGAGGTATACAATCAAATGCCTTAGAAAGATCTATAGCGATTGCTCCAATGTACTTTTTAAAGTCAAGAGCCGTTCTCCAAGTGTCGGTCAATAGTGTAAGAACATCACTGCATCCATGACGTTTTCGAAACCCCGAGAGCATAGGGTGAAAAATCGAGTTGGTAAAATCAAGAAGCTGATAACTGAGAACACGTTCGAACACTTTCGATATGATGGACAGTAGACTGATCGAACGGTAGTTATCCTTATTTAATCTGTCATTCTTTTTGAAAACAGGACTGATAGTAGCCTTTTTCATGCAATCAGGGAAAATATTTGCGCTGATGCAATTGTTTATTAGGGTGCAGAGATATGCGGTCAATTCACCATTCAGTGATTTTAGAAATATTGGAGGCAGACCATCGTATCCTGGCGCCTTATGTTGCTTCAGTTCAGAGATGATTTTGTTAATATCAGATGTTGATATTTCTCTGAAGGTAAAAGGATGTGTGTCACATTTTTCCAGCACAGTCATTATGGACTGGTGATTCTATTATTAAAAATATCGCAAATATGTTCGTCCTCGGTGATAATTACTCCGTTTTCGCGAAGAACTATATCCTCGCTAGCACTCGAGGTACGTGAGAAAAATGGTCTCACAGTTTTCCAGAAGTGTGTATTTGATGTGCCACCTTTACAACGTTGTATAAAGTATCCGCGTGTAATAGATCGTTTAATAGAGTTGACTTTGTTTCGTTTGTATTTGTAAAGAGCATGGTAATACATTGTTCGATACTTATAATATTTATTTCTTAACATGTTCCGAGCATAAATAGCATGCTTGAGCTCTTGTGTCATGAAAGGAAAATCAGTATTAGTGCGTTTCCTTGTTTTCATAGGTGCGTTTTCCTCAAATATGTGTATCAGTGACGTATGAAAGTTATCGAAGGCTTTGTTTGGATCAGGATCTATTGGTGTCTGATATAGAGTGCGTAGTGTGTCATTTACAATCGTATAGTCAATTTGTTTAACATTTCTATAATGAAATAATTTAGAGGGTGGTTTAGGCACATGTTTTCTCATGACTGATCCAATTAAATTATGAAAGTCAGACACTCCAATATCACACGAGAAACTGTTAAGAAAGCGCGATTTCCGGTTAGTCAGGAAAACATCGATTAGCGTCGGGTTGTCTGATTTAAAACATGTTGGTGATTTAATGTGGTTGGATAAATTGTAGCGTGACATCAAGTCTGTCAGTAAGCATGGCTTAAGAATATTGAAATTGAGATCACCAACGAGCATTATATTGTCATATCGTTTAATCACATTCTCAAGAAGTGCCGTATAATAATTATCGAATATGGTATCCGGTACTTTCGGATTTTTGTATGAATGCATAAATATCCATTTATCACTGCTATCAAGTATAAGCTCAACACACAAAAGTTCTATGTTTTCGCAGTCGTGATAGAAAGCAACTTCTCTGTGAACAATTTTATTTGATACATATATTATTAATCCGCCACTGTTATTCCTCTTGTCTTTTCTCATCATTGAGTAACCATCAATTTTGAAAATAGCCGAGGAGTCCGAGGAGTCCAGTTTACACTCACTAAGTGCAAGAATATCAAAATAGTTTTTACACAATAAAAATTTGATTTCGTCAAACTTACATCTCAGACCGTTAACATTTAAGTGTGCACAAACAATGTTTTTATGATATTGGGATTTCAGTGCTTCAAGTTCAGGATATACTTGAGAAGCCGTGGGATCATCATTAGACGATAAGAATGATGTGTCAGAATCTTTTACAATTGTTTCTATAGATAAAAAGGAATTTGTAGATACATTTAAATTGTTTGACAGTGGGACAGGGTGATCGGACATCGTATATGAATTGCCAAGGCTTCTTTGGCTGATGGTCAGTTTAAATCACAGAGTTTGCTTTTGTGTCCATATTTATGACATCTGTCACACTGGATCGGTCGCCCATGCTTGCAGCGCTCCGTTGTGTGATTTCGCTCCGCGCAGTTCGTACAGAAAGGGCCCCGTGGATGGTTGTACATGTCCAGTCTTTTGCTGTCCCGAATGGACTCGAGGATGCGCCCCATAGCGTTACTGCCGTGGCCATCGGTTCCTCTGCCCCAATATGGGTCAGGCGTGTCCTCGATGATGTGTATGTGTTCGAGAGATCTTAGTTCATTTCGAAATTCAGCACAGTGTTTGAGTTTTAGGGTCGCTACCTCGTAGACAATTTGATCGTAACAACTCACCCACCTCCCAAGAAAACCGGTTTATCAAGACGTCACAGAAGGGTGAAGAACCCGTTACATTATTATTAACTTCACATTATTATTCAATATATTCCAAGAAATGATTTCCCTATTGGATTTCCATTTGACTGATAATATGATTCGCACGATCTGTGTAAATATGCAACTGGACCCGGTTGTGGGACAGAAATTCGTGAGGACAAATTCTTGTAGTTCTTCCCTGGTGACGCTGGAAAAGCAACTCGTAATCATATATTTTGGCAGTGTCACGCCTGTCGCTTGAGATTATGATACATGTCATTTAATTTCGAAAAAAGATATTCGCAATTACAATTACATTGTCGTGTCCATCTATATATTTCCGACGGTTCTCATCGAATGAATGTAAGAGTTTTACCACCCGATGTTGCCTCTAGGTTAGACGTTATACGTGTACAAGGTATCGGTGTCTTTGTTATTGTTATTAAAATTTACTCATTAAACTTCAGCAAAAAAAAACAACTTCGTGTTAGTGAAGTTCGTCACGTTACCCAGTTCACTGAGTGGTTTCCACTGTCTTCCCTGTGTTTCAAGGTTGACAACCTTGTAGGGTGTGCTTCTGTTGAGCTTATGGAATATTTGTTTATGGAGAATGACCCCGGAGACATCTACGTGACGATCTCCACTGGGTGATCAGAGCTCGACATTGCCCAGACTGTTGGCCACCTCAAGGTTAACTGTACATCCTTACTAAAAATATCAAGAACGATTGGTAAGAGGAAGTACCCGAATACCTGGAATTCCAAAGTTTTGTAACCATGGGAACAGAAAAAGAATATGAAAACAAATTTGTTATGTGATTTTTAGGGATTGGATTCTACCACAAAATGTGACACCATCGATTTGCTTAAACAAAATATATCTATTAATTCTATTCTGGTTATTCATGCAATATCCTTGTCTGTGTCTCTGAATGTTCCCCAGCATTAAATCATTTGATTACGATATCGATCGTAATTTCTTGTGATTATAACTGACAGTGAGCAAATAGTCTCATGCGAACAAAAGGATTGAGTATCATTATGCCATGATGTTTATAGTATAGTCAACTTATTATAATATGCACGCCTGTCCAGAAATTATAATTCTGGATACCTGTACTTGATGCTATGTAAACGAAAAAATATCCAACGTGTCGACTCTCCTGTTGCCAACTATATGGTACATTCCCGAAAATAATTTTGCCCAACTGATGCAGAATCTTTCGAATATGTGTTTTTTGAAATTCTTGAATACATAACAGATACGAGTTTAGCTCACACAATCTCTGTACATTAGAAGGCGTCTAAGCCCTTTAAGACGGTGACGGTGTGTGATCACCTGGAAGATTCAAGAGGAGCAACGGGAGCTCCACGTGTTTATACGGGAAATGAACCACTGACAAACTTTAGGCTGACAGTTTTCTGAACCAACGAGGAGGGTTTGATGCAATAGATATGTTTCCGTGCAGACTGTAAACATTGAAGACTTTCGATGGAATGAAGTTTGGGGGATGCTCTAGGAGCATGCCTTAGTCAATATTACATTATCCGTAACCAAACTCTTCATCTGTGACGAGGAAACATATATGTATGCCATGTCAAGCTTTCACTAAACATTGACCCATTCCAGTTGGGTCAAATTATTTTCAAATTTATTTAATATGCAAAGCTCAGGGTTATTGCGAGTAATCAATACATGTTCTACTTGCGGATTCTGTCTGGAGAAGTCACTAAACATATATAAACAAGTAGAGAAAAGGCTTTCCAGCTGATATTCACACATACGCTATGTTTTCATTTCTATATTTCGTTTAAATACATCCTATTTTCGTGAAATCCTTTTGATGTGATGAATGGAAATAACCTCATGATTATTGGGGGTATATATTAAATATATCTTGGATTCGGAACCAATTCAAGTTACTGCTGAAATGTCCAAAGCAAGAGCTGATCAGGAAAATTCCAGCTTTGTCCGTTGCATTCGCTCAATCAGGCAATCATCGGCATTGGAAAGAGGGAGGTATCTCAACAGAAACAATACACGGACATTCATTATACTGTCCCAGTGATAAAATCATTTGCATTCCATACTTTAGTAACAACTACAAAATATATAATTTATCATATTATATAAAAAATAACACTCTGAAAATAAATACAATACACTTCAGAGGTTGAGAATTCTTCTATTACGACGATAGTACAACATATAAAGTCTTCACATGCAAAGTCGATGAAAGATGTTATATTAACGGCTACAACTCCAGACCAGAACACAAAGACAGTAACCCTAGAGGTGGGAATCCTCGAAACTTTGCTCTTCATTTGATTATTCTCTTTGATTATTCTTTATGTTTCCCTCAGTGGATCGGGCTGTCGAATGTATGGTCAGATCTAACAATTTGTTTCGTTAAGAAAAATTTAACTAGTTTTGTACGTACAGAACTACTATTCTACGTACGTCAGAAACTATGTCTACACATCAGAAATAGTTTTGATCGGGATTCAAATAGCTCGAAGAACGCTTTCACAAAATATTGTACGCATAGAAAACATTTTCAACACGATCAAGTTTCATTTTTGTTTTGCATGCTGTGAGGTGTGTTACAAAAATTAATAATTATGACATATTTCAGCCAGCGTAGGAATCAAATGTATCACCATTTTAGTGTCGATTTTTACTTAGTATACATCTACATGCTATATACCCACTCTATGGGAATATCACAATGGACTTTATTTCGATTACCACACAAAGTAATAAGCTCCCTGATCAGAAATCAAATATGTGTCCGATCAAACCGGATGCATGTTGACCTTGAAGCAGCACAGACTTAACATTTTTGACATCGACGGCAATATTGGAGTTGATATTAAGACATGTTCTACATTTACAATCAAAGCGCGCTTCCTCCATTGGAACAATTTATTGATGTGGATCACGTAATGCTCCCTTTTGCAGGAGAGAGAGAATGTAGAGAATGTCGGGATTGTTTTGCATTGTTACATCAGTCAATGCATACGGAACGCCTCTTTGTTCTCCCCTGTGTAAAGAAGCTAACATCTCCGTCTGCTAAGTTGTCTGTTCGTCTCAAACCGTTATTTCATGCCATACTAAGAACACTGACCACACTACTGGAATACTTCCTTGAGATGTCATAAACCGTTGTTCACAGTGCGGGTCCGGTTATATCTTTCGCCCGCTGTGAATGATTTACATGTATCTGAATATAGGGAACTTCATTTGAGAGCTAAACACAGTCAACAAATATAAGTTCTGGTAACAGTGAGGGCCGTGGGTCTAAACGAATGGTCTCATAAAACACGTCATGATAATTACAGGCTTTTCATAAATCTACACCTCCCCTCCACACACCCCCCCCCACACACACACACACTCTCGCCCCCCCCCCCCCCCCACCGCGACATACACAATACTTCATTACACGAAAAGAGATATGATCTTTGTTTTTAAAATGATTTGTGTACCTACTAATCTGTGTTCACAATGAAATTTGATACAATTTTCTATTTACCACATACAAACTATGATATGTTAGATTCTACCGAAGTTATTTTGTACAAAGTAAGGGGTAAGGTACAATTACGATTCATTGTAATAACATAAACAACTGCTCAGTGCACATGTGGATATTGTGATACCGTACTATTTGTCCTTCTGACTCAGATCATTTTAATTACAGTAAGAAACGCACGATTATTTTTTTTCATTTGATACACCAATTACTCAAATGTGCACCTTTCGTAACTGACACCATTGTTTCCCAAACAGATCAACATTTTATATCACATGCCCATGTCATTGATACGACTCCCACACGTGACCAAGCCTGATTCTTGGGGTCAAGGCACAAGTCATTAGGACTAATCTAACAACTGCTTACGGGAAATAAAGAAATTTTAAGGATCATCGAGGTCTGAGCATTGGTTATCTATAAAAAGCAAATATAAAAATAATCTGCGTCATGTCACGTACTATTTTGCTTGATTGGCCAGCACCCTACATATTCAGTACCACCGGTAACATTGGGAGTCCTGTGACGCACTGCTTCATTTGCCATACCTTGTGTCAGCCACCATGTGTCATCTGAGTGAAACTCACATTATATATACTTATCAAAATACAAATATAATCAATGCCAGAAAATACTCGAGTAGTGAGCGATATGGTTAACTTCATATGCCTGGCTTTCGTTAGATTGTGCACTATACTTTTAGTGTTCTCTGTTGGATGAACAGTGAAAAAGCGGTCAGTTCAGTGTCATTTCAGCTATGGTTGGGACCATGTCCTTCAATGCTGCCTTGTTACTTTGGAACATACTCACGTCCATGTATGCAAATAGGAACCCCTGCACTAAGATAATGCACACGGACACGGGTCTCTTGCCAATATTGTCGATAGACCATTGTCAGTGTGCATTATCCTATACATATATTACGGCACGATCTCCTCTCGACCTCTCATTCCAAATTGATCACAATGCTCCTTATTTCTCCAAGTTACAAGCAATAGTGCTCAGTGTTGACAAATATAGTAAAATGGCATGTGATTATGGCTAATCAAGCAATGTATGACATCCAATTCAGGCTAATACTACACCACTGAGCATCCTGGGCTGAGCACTTGTCAGCCATAAAGTGCAATCACTGAAACTATTCGTGTCACGTGATGCTCTTTGTATGGTGATGCGACATGACACGGTCAGATAGATTCTACGGATGCTGGATCTAGTGAACTTGGTGAAGATTAAAGGTACGACTCATGAATATTGAACTTGGCGAAGGAGACACAAAGCGTATATCTATTATTTATAGAATTTCACGATATACACAATGGTTCTATTTGGGCCAAATTTGATTGGACATGTTGAATACGTAGCTATAAATATTTTTATCGACCTGCCACTAATACATCAATAATATGATACACAGTATGAGTGTTGATCCATGCCATTATGTGTTAACACTACACTAGTCATGGGTTAATCATGGGGTGAGGGCATATTTCGAAATCAGACTCTTTGATTTCTTATGGCGAGTGAACACGCACAACACGCGTGACCCATACAACATCTAGAGACATATCATATTATTAGCAATCAATCACATCATCCCCCGCTGAGCAGGTCAATGTACAACTGATCTTTGAATCATAGTGGAGCCTGGGGAAATTACTGCAGCCCGTCCGGATAGGAACCTGAATAAGGTTTCTTCAATGTATTGAAGTTTGCTAGTTACAATACAGTTTATAAATTATATATAATATATAAATTGAAATGTTATTATGCTCCAGGTGTGAAATATTAGTATACAGCTTGGTGCTTCTTGTGATGTTCGAAGCTGTAATATTTGTTGCTTTTCATGTTATCATAAAAAAACTTGTGATAAGAATACACCAAATATACTACAGTGTACTCTGCCGAAACCGGCTCTTGTATATACCGGAATTTTGTCCATACCGGCGTTCCTGCGTTTTTTACTTCCCCTTTGTTTCTACAGTAAGCAACTCTCGATATACCGGATTCTGTCCATTCTGAAAACCGGCCCTATTCCTGTGACCCAACCGGCCATATCGTATCGTCCAAACCGGCGTTACCCCAATAATTCAAAGCTGCGGCGTTTAAATTGCAATCAGCCATACTTAATCGGATCACAGACCGATGTCAGAGGCTGCACTTTAGTCACACATCTTTGTAAACACAAAAGCATCAGGAACATGGAGCTCACGAATTGTAATTAACAACATCTAAACATAGTCAGTTAGGGGTCATTTGAAGAATATGCATGATTTACATTTACCTGACATGATTTCTCGAGTAAATCATTGCAAGCTCATCACTGGGGTGACACGTATTGTTCAAGGTGATTGTTAATCATTGCATGCTATAAACACTGTATAGCATGCTACAAGCATGCTATATCATCACCATATATAGACAACAATTCTATGACGTCATGCAATCTTGTCTCACTATGTATAAGATGTGCTAATAGCACAAGATTATAATTATGTCAATAGAAAACCTACAATTAATAATCGATTGACTCAAATCATTTACTTGAATGTTCTACAGTAAATCTATACAGATCCGACCTATTACCAAAAACATAATATCAACTACGCCGATGTCCATAAAGTTTGTAACTACATGTACTTAAAATAGCTGGCCGATATTTAGTTATGTTATGTTGTGCAACAGTGTAAGACCAAGTCGGCCGGTGTCTGCATATCGGGTGAGATGATCGATGTTTTCTCCCTTTAAACTTTTGATAAACCGGCGCTCTGTCCATACCGGATTTTTTCCCTGGTCCCCTGGAGATCCGGTGTATACAGAGTACACTGTAGTTTCATATAAATATATATATTTGTTGCTATGAAATACATATTTGAATAAAAAAAAAGTGAACGTGCCCAAAGATTCAACTTCGTTTTTTTTTTTTTTTTTATAAAATCATTTATTTTCACACATGTGGATGGTACACGCCGGGTATTCCCGAGCACGAGGCACTCTCCACATCTTTTTCACTGGGGACAGGGTGATAATACATACTTATACATACATGTTATAATTCAATGAGTACTAGAGAAATACATGAATCTTTTTGTTTGCACAATATACTGGTGTACAGATATCATGATATCATTATTGGTAATAACGGTACTTGTAGGATGGCCGTGCATTATGATCGAAAATAGTTGTTTCCTGGTTAGCTCTGGATTTGATAAATATGTTTTTATTTTTTCAATCATAGCATCCCTGGCCATTAGATTAGCAGGGCAATCAAGGAAATAATGGATTGGATCTTCAGTACGATGTTCGCATTTGGGACAAATGGCATTTTCGACAAAATTATAACTGAATCGTTGGGAGTTAAGGGCACTCAGCCCCATACGTATTCGGCTGAGATTTACTTCGCCGTGTCCGTAGCCATGTGACCGTACCTTGGTTCGTTTTGCAGGAAAGATCGATTGCTTAGTTTTCTTTTTAAAATGAAGTAGAGTAGGAAGGTTTCGAATATTGGGGGCCGTTATATTCCATAACCGAATTGATGATGGGAAAAATGAGCGGGCATACATTAACGATCTCGCAAAGGGAACGCGCAAGTGGTCATTGTTCCTCAAGACATATCTATGATTCCGAGGAACCTCGTCAATGATTATATACAAATATTGTGGTACTTGCCTGTTAACGATTTTATAAAACAGAGATAGTTTGTAGTATTTTCTCCTCTCGCTGAGGAGCGGCCATCCAACCTCATCCATCAGAGCGCGATGACTCGTGTGTCTGTATGCTCCAGTACATAATATAGCGGCATTTCTTTGAGATTTTTCCAAAAGGTTAGACAAAAAGTTCGTGCAGTTGTCGTACAGAAGACACCCATATTCAAGAACTGGTCTGATAAAAGATATATACATTTTTTCTTTGCAGTCACGAGGCAGTGTCCGTGAACATTGCATCAATAAATTCATCATCGGTGCCGCCTTGTGGATACGAGAACGGATATGAGCCTCCCACGACATATTGTGGGTAAGTATTACACCAAGGTGGTTATGCTCCTGTATACGGTTTATACTCTTTCCACAAAATATTATAGGTCTATATCTAATCTCGTTGCGTTTCCTTGAGATAACGATATATTCAGACTTAGGCGCACTAAATTTTACTGCCCATTGCTTAGCCCAAAATTCGATTTTGAGTAAGTCATCGTTCAATTCATATATACTCTGAACTGGATCGCGAATTATTTTCATCAATGAGCAATCATCAGCATATAAATACATATCAGTGCCAATGTCTTGTACAATATCATTCACAAAAATTAGAAAAAGTAAGGGCCCCAAGATTGAACCCTGGGGCACACCTGCTTTTATAGCCAACCATTCAGAGTGTTGTCCGTTGATTAGCACTCGCTGCTTACGTTCCAATAAATAACTTTCCAACCAGTTCAATAGATTGCCGTGTATTCCAAAGCTGCGCAACTTGTGTAACAAACCGACGTGCCAGACTCTGTCAAACGCCTTTGAAATATCGAGATATACCATACAAATATCTGAACCATTGTCCAGTGCTTGGTATATTTTATGTGTAATAAGGACAAGCTGATTTATAGCAGAGTCCGACGGTTTGAAACCTGAATTTCTCCAAGTTAGCAAATCGTGTTGTTTACAAAATTTATATATATGTACAAATACGATTTTTTCTAAAACTTTACCAACAACTGGCAGTAAAGAAATTGGTCGATAATTTGATTTCATATGTCGATCGCCTTTTTTGAAGACGGGTGTAACATTAGCTTGTTTCCATAGTGTGGGAACTCTGCCAGATGACAGTGACTCATTGTACATTTCCGCAAGCGGGTGGCAAATAGTTTCTGCCGTCTGTTTCAACAATCTCGCGCTGATCCCGTCGGGTCCATTCGACTTATTTATGTTCAAAGTTTTCAGTATCTTATAAACACTTTCGGGTTCCACATTAATATCAGACAATCGATTCTCTGTCATGAGATATAAGGGTGGTAAAGCGGTGGGAAGTTCGTCTAATACACCCTGAGATGCAAAAAACGTATTTAGTACATTAGCCTTTTCCACAGCTGTACAGTATGTGGCGTCATTATCAGTTAGTGACGGAACTCCCCCGTTAACCTTCATACCTGTAAGTGATTTCATCAGTTTCCAGTATTCTCTTCCCGTTGTACAGTCGCTCGCAAGTTTGTCGCGCATTCTTTCATTATAGAGTTTTTTTGCATGTTGTCTCGTTTTTTTCGCCTCACGCCGCTTAACTTTGAAAATTTCGTAGTGTTCGTGGTTTCGCGTTCTTTGGTAGCGTTTATGGGCACGATTGCGAATTCTATCTGCATGTTTGCATGCATTCGTTATATATGGTTTATCACGTGGGCGAACAGTGATTGTTTTGTTTGGGATGCATGTTTCTGCAGTTGAGAGCATGATATCTCTGAAGCGGATTGATGCATCTTCTATATTGAAACCAATGAGATTATTGCACTCGATAAATTTCGCTTTTAACAGTTCCATAAGAAGTTCATAATCGGCCGAGTTGTAATGCCATATCCGGCGTTTGTATGACTTGTCATTGTTGTAACAATATGACAATTCGCAAGCTATCGTACAGTGATCAAGATTCGCGAGAGGTGGCAATACCTCGACGTTTTGGATAAAACCAGGGGAGTCTGTGATTAACAGATCTAAGATGTTTGCACAATTTTCTGTGTATCGTGTAGGCTCGTCAATTAGCTGGTATAAATGACATGACTCGACCATGTCGTAAAGTTTGCAACCAACTTCACTGCGCTCGTGTTTGGACTTCCAGGTAATGCACCGGTCATTAAAATCGCCCAGAATTATCAAGCTGTCGGGATGTTCAGATAGTGATTGCATGACTGAGGACTGAAAGTCTTCGATGAAATTATCAACATCAGCGACGGATTGTTCGTGATTCAAAGGAGCTCGATAGTAAGTGGCACAAATAACTTTTTTGGAGCCAACAGATATTTCGCACCATAGGCTCTCTGTATTATCCTGATGAAGATCAGGGCGTTCTTTGAATGACAAACAATCATCAATAAACATGAGAACGCCACCACCATGTCGATTTCGATCGTTACGGATGGTGCTGTAACCTTCGATTTGCAACATATCATTGCTAATACTATTATCGAGCCATGACTCACTTATAGCAATGATGTCAAAACACTGGTCATGAACGAGACTAGATTTGATCTCGTCGAATTTCAAGTGACATTTCGTAACAGGATCTTCCGCAAGCAAACTACGAGCGTTTGTATGGCATATTTTAAGCTTTTTAGTTGCAGGAGGCCCTGGATTCGGATCAATATCACCTGCAACTATCAACAGAATTGAAATATACAATGCAATAAAATGAGATAATAAAATATATAGTGATCCACATATGTCGTAAGTTTTTTTGCAATTAAACTTCAATAATAAACCAGCACATGCGTTACACCAATTACCAATAGACGCTCGGTATTGCTGAAGTGAGATCATTCGGCAACTAAATACAGACTTCTGTCTGATTTTCCAGTACAGTTATTATGAACAATTGAAATGTAATCGTGAAACAGAATGTGTAAAATGAACACGTATGGTTGAAAAAAAAAACAATGCAAAATTAAAAAAAACCCTGCCCCCAAAACCTTGAGCAACCAATCAACATGAAATACTATCTACAATTGGCTAGATTTAGTTACAGTGGATGCGTGGATCCGCACGGGCAACCACAGTCATACTTTTGGTTGAAAAAGGAAGATCAGTATCTTTCTATGAAGCAATTAGTTAGATGAACTGTTCAATCAAGCACTTAAATAGTCTTAGCTAGGACTTAGCTCCATCTTGTCTTGTCGTCGGTGTTGTGAGTATCCAGGAATTCGGATCGCAGCGACATCAGCATATTTCCAAGCTTGTTTTGGCCTGTCCAGTTGCGTCTATCGTGAAGATTCTTGTCATCGAGTGAAATACCACAGCCCCATGTTTTGTCGAACGGATTTGCCTCATCGAGTATGTCACTACCAGTTTCCAGAAGCACGGTCTTGAGAAAGCTGTTCTGAGAAAATTTTGCTCGGAGTCCCAGGTACATAGCATCTGAGGCGACATCGCTCTCGCTCCATTCCTTGTCGGTCCCACTGATACTTCTACCAATTTTTTTTACGTCTCTGGGTTCTAGAGCAGAAAGTATGGAGGTCGCAGCTTTGGTATCATTGTAGTGAAGAGCTTTTCTGTAGTAGAAGTGTGACAACCGAAAATTGTCAAGTGACATGAGAGGGTGTGGGGTGTGTGACCCGAGGTTCGGGAAAAATGAAGACAGTGTGCTCTTGTTCATTTATTACATTGCACTTGTATGCACACTCACAGACCTACAGACACAAATAAAAAACAACAGTCATATCTTGCACATGTACACATACTGATCATTGCCCATGGTCTCTAGCATATTAACACTCAAATATAATTCCTATTCTTAGTCTCAAAATAAGGTAATACCAATTTACTAGCTGTATTGTCAAAGGTCCATAATTCATCCCGGAACACACTATCATTCGATACACTAATATGTCAACTTCCCTAGTAATTGTATGAACCATTGATCGGTGATTACCCTGAGCAATGAATGCAAGCACAATAGACACTATCAGTCTAATACTGACGTCACCATTAGATTGTGAACATACCCTTATCCCGGACCAAGTCCTGACGGGCCTACAGGTTACGGAAGTTCTCTAATACACCTGGAATAACAACAACTCATTATATATCGCTGCTATATGCTAGGCAAACAGTAACATAACTCTGTATTGGCATTTAAGCCTGTTCACACTCAACTTCAGATTCGACCACGTGTTAATTGTGAAGACGTAATTTCAATTAATTGTAGCTTGAGCAATTCATAAAACCATGAACTAGGTTACACGACATATAATAAAACATGATACCGTTACCCTATTTGGGATATATTTCTTACGTTCGGACAACTGACTCGAGGATACTCGTAAAGAGCTTTGGAGACAAATTTAGGCGTGTTCTCTCCGTGAGCAAATATGGCTGACAAACCTCCCGCAAAAGTTGATCACGTGACGTGCCACGAAGTGAATGTACGGATATTATTTGAATTTGGAATAGATTACAAACTAAGCATTTAAGTGTTTCTTTTATATTCCCATGTAATATATAAGTCACTAATATTATAAAGACAATTTAGAAAACTATCTGGTCTCACAAATGGAAGTATTAATTTAATCCTGAATAATGAATGTCTTGTATTATGACGAGATCATAATGTGCAAATACATTATTCCCCAGTATGTTCCAAATCATAACGGTCACATCTGGTGGTAGCGGGATTCTCATGTCCACATGAGCAACTCACGCCCCTTTCATTCACAACCCCATATACACTTATCCCATATTATCAGTACATACACACTAAAATATTCCTTCCACACTTCAAATAACAAACACTATTCACATCTGGTATCTGTACCTGGTCACATAGTGTATCTGTTCACTACCTGGTCACATCTGGTAGCCATATCTACAAATATACATATATATAAAATCCAATTATTCTGAATCCGATGATTCTGTGTGTGGAACACACTCATAACTGTGCTGCAACATACGTCCAAGCTCCAAAATTGCATCCGAATAATCCGAGTATGATTTCCTGTGTTTTAAATGACGAGATATCGACTGACTTTGACTCATAGCAGACTTAGGTAGTCTCTGTGGATTAGAATGCTTCCCTGTTGTGGAACGCTTTGACCTGCGTTGTCCAACTTTTGGTTCACGTTTATCCTGTTTCTCACTGTGCCCCATGGCCTGTAACTGTTCTTGCTCCGGCTCTGGCAAGATTGGTGGAACATGTACGGGTTCTGTTTCTATTCCAACTATATCATCATCTGATGATTCACTTAACGTCCTATTCAACACTGCTGGGTCACTGTGTTGATCTTCCTGATCGCTTAAGACATATTCAAGTAAATCGACTCTGTTAACAGCTTTTGTCGAATCGTCTCCATGACATTTCTTCACCATATATGCATTACTGGTCGGAGAAATCTTACTAACAACCACATGTGGAACTGTGTCCCAATAGTCCTGTATTTTACTCCGTCCTTTAGGTCTGTTTCGAAGGAGTACTTTAGTTCCAGGAATCAACTCCTTAGCCTTAGCTTTCCGATCATGTCTTGATTTCCGTTTTTGTGCTTTCATCTGCATTCTAAGATTCGCCCGTTCATAAGCTACTTTCATCCTATTCCGATGTTTTGGCATCCAGCTTGTGTCACTCTGTTCATCACTGATGTTCAAAATATTATCAATCCTAAGCCTTGGTTCCCTTCCAAAGAATAAGAAATACGGACTGTAGCCGGTTGTAGCATGAGGCGTACAGTTGTACATGAAAACTAATTCTTGGAGATACTCAGGCCATCGCTTTTTCTTTTCAGTCTGTAAACATCTAAGAAGATCATGCATCGAGCGATTAAACCTCTCGCACTGAGAGTTACCCTGAGGGTGATATGGAGATGTTTTCGATTTTTTGATTTCATACATTCGGCATAGTTCCTTGATAATACTATTTTCAAAGCTTTTCCCACGATCACTATGAATTTGGTGTGGAATTCCCAACTTGTTGAACCATTCCTTTACCAAAACCCTGGCGACTGATGGTGCCGTTTGGTCACGTGTGGCACAAGCTATTGTGAACTTTGTAAAAATATCCGTCATGACTAGCACATTTTCCACTCCAGATGATGATTTCTCCAGCACCGTATAGTCAATAGCTATGATTTGATTCGGTTCTGATGCGAGGAGATGACACATTTTCGGTTTGACTTTGGGAACAGGAGCTTTAGCAATCACACAACGTGAACAAGTTTTGCAGTGGTGTACAACATCCTTAGTAAGTGAAGGCCAATAACATCGTTCACGAATTAGGGCAATAGTGCGTTCAATGCCTTGATGTCCCATTAAGTCATGTAGATTTTTCAAAACCATTCCTCTGAGACAAGACGGCAAAACTATTCTCCTTATTTCATCTCCGTTTTCCTTCAAAACCCGATAGAGTAACCCATCCACAATTTCCAGATGTTCCCACTTTTTCATTAATCTCCTCACCTCAACATTATCCAAACGATACTTTGCAAAAGAAGGTTTCCTGGCATCCAATACGAAACGGTAAACTTTACCAACACAAGGGTCATCCTGTTGGAGACGTTTCATATCATCCACTTCATATTCCGTAAATGATAACTGAACAACTTCCTGACTGCAAGATATTGTCTCCACTGGCGAATCAGAAATAATTTCATCTGGAACCAATGTTGTGTTCAACTGTTGACATACAAACTCTAAGAGTTCCTCCTGATCACAAATATTATGCCCCAAATCCAAATCATCGACAGGATTCCGGCTAAGAGCGTCGGCTGCTTGATTAGATTTTCCCGATTTATACTCGATAACAAAGTTATAATCTGACAAATCAGCGATCTTGCTCATATCCGCAGCGGTTTTCTTTGCCGTCAAAATCTTTGTCAATGGATGATTATCCGTCTTAATGATGAATTCACTCCCATAAAGATAATCCTTGAATTTGTTGGTCACTGCCCAATAGAGCCCCAGAAATTCAAGCTTCATCGAACTATATCCTTTCATTGTCTTCTCATGATTGCGCAAACGGCGACTAGCATAAGCAATAACCTTCCGTTTATTATCTTGCTGTTGAGTCAAAATAGCTCCGAATCCATCCATACTTGCATCAATTTCTAAACAGAAAGGTACAGAAAAGTCAGGAAACCCCAATACTGGTGCATTAACTAGCTTTTCCTTCAAAGTTATGAAAGCTTTGTCACAATCACTGTTCCAACCATGGAGTTCCTGATTCGTTTTCCGTTTCTTGTCCTTGCCACACAACAGTCCATAGAGTGGTCCTGCTATCTGAGCAAACCTGTGAATGAATCTCCGGAAATAACTACACAAGCCCAAAAATTGACGAAGCTGCTTTTCCGTGACAGGCTTCTGAAATTCTGACACTGCCCGAATTTTATCTGTTCCTGTTTCAATGCCATTAGCCGACACAGTATGTCCAAGAAAAGAAACCTTTTCCTTGAAAAAGTGGCATTTACTTGGCTTTAACTTCAGGTTATGACACTGTAGAATTCTGAAAACAGTTTCCAATCGCTGAATCATCTCCGGAATTGTTGAACTATATACCAGAATGTCATCCAAATATATGACAATTCCTTCCGTGTGAGTTCCAAAACACTTTGACATCAAACGAGAAAACGTAGCTGGACTGTTCGAAAGACCGAAAGGAAGACGATTGAATTCGTACAAAGACCCGAGTGCTCTGAAAGCCGTTTTATGTTTGTCCTCATCATGAAGCTTGACTTGGAGATAGCCTTGAGCTAAATCAAGTGAGCAAAAGAACTTCGCCCCACGAAGTGATTCTTTGCTTTCCTCTATCCTAGGCAATGGAAAGGCATCCTTTATTGTCCGACTGTTCAACATCCGATAATCCACACATATTCGGATATCGCCTGTTTTCTTTCTAACCAAAACAACCTGAAAAGCATAAGGGCTTTCGCTCTCTCTGATTATTCCAATATCCAGCCAGTTTTGCAGAATTCCCTTTACTTCAGGAATTAGATTTGGTGGAATGCGCCTATCAGGTTGCTTAATTGGGACTTCATCCACAGTCCTAATCCTATGTTCCACTGTTTGAGTGAACCCTAAGTCTGTGTCATTTTGACTGAATACATGTGAAAATTTCTGAAACAGCTGCAAAATGATCAAATTCTCTTGATCTGTCAAAGATGCTGACCCTAAATCAACCTTAAACGGTAAACTACTCCAAGACTCCTCTGATGTATTGATACCAGATTCTTCGATTCCGACAACAGCTTCATGAAAACCCTGTTCATTAGTATGCAAATCCAGCTTAATATCCTTGATTGGTAGTTCCCCATAACCGATTTTCCCAATACGAGTTGGTTTGTGGAAAATAATATCCTTGCAACTCAAGTTATGGACTACGAAATGAACTTTCCCATTACGTACTGTGCTATATGTCGGTTCAATCACAAATCCTGGTCTTGTCACTGTTTCTAACTGTTCAACTATAACATTTTGTCCTTCAAGTTCATGACACACGGTTCCTTGCAAGGTCAAGGTTGTATCTGATGGAACAACAATTGGCGACCCACATGTTTTAACAAATCCAAGGACATCTCGGTGTCCAAAACTAGACTCAATCCTTCCCACAGTAGCAAGACGAGTTTCATAGTTTTGAAGTCCAATTGCAATAGCAGATGTACTGGTGTCTACTTCCAGTGAACCTTGTATAGCTGTTTGTGAATGCATAGGACCTAAGACATTACACCCAATGACTCCTGGCGTTGAACATTTTTTCTGATGAAAATCAGAATTGGAAGAATCCTTGACAACCAAGACATATATGTCCTTGACAGCCTTGTCATGAACCAAGATATCACATATCATCATGCCTAAGACTGGAATGTCCAAACCATTGGCACCGGTTAATTTTATCCAAGACTTGCACTCCTGAAGATTCTTAATATCACTGAAGTGCTCCTTGTAGCAAGTTTCCGTGATTGTGGTTACTTGAGATCCACTATCAATGAGACAATTGACAGATACTCCGCCTATTTGTACAACACATTCAGGGCATTTCCCAGTAATTTTATGAATATTGACAGACTGTTTCCTCCTTGTGGTTGCGGAGCCCTGTGACCCACTCAGTTCTGGCTCCCGTGCACTGAGTGGCTGGAGTTTGACTGCTCTGATGATTGTCCTCCCTGTTGCCTAGAGCAACGCTGATCCCTCCATTTCTTCCAACAATCTCTCTGAATGTGATTTGACTTCTGACAATAATAACAAACAATATCCTCTGAAGTTCGGGTTCCAGACTCCGGCGATAATTCATTTGAGTTTGGACGATGATCCTGGCTTTGACGAGAATAATCTCTACCTCTACCTCGATACCATGAACGACCTCTACCACGAGATCTACCTCGACTATGTCCCCTATACTGTGAGCGATAACTACCTTGTTCTTGAACTGCAGCATTGAGTTCTGTTATGCGCTCCTCTTGCTGCTTCATTTGATTCAGTATAGTTTCCAAGCCAACGCTTTCCACTGTACACTTATCTGTCTTTGCTTGCTCATCCTCCATCCAACTATGTGCTAACTCTTTAAATTTATGGAACGTTAATCCCGGTTGCTCTCGGACAAGTCTTTTCAACTCATGCTTAAGTCCAGGATCAATTACTCCCTCCGCGAAACGTTGCTTAAGAATTTTATCAGCCTCATCAACAACAGACGAGTTGAGTTTTTCCATGTTAACAAGCTTCCTCATCAACACCTGTGCATAATCATTCAAACTTTCATCGGGTTTCTGAATCCGTGCAAAGAAATCCTGCTGAACTTCCAAGAAGGATTCTTGAACTCCATAAGTTTCTCGCAAAATCTCAAAAATGTCAGCAACAGATGCTTTCACAGGATTGATTCGAAAACGAACTTGTATTCGAGGCAACTTATCGAGATGATCAAGAACAAAATCCACTCTTTCCTCCTCCGTTGTAAAAACTTTCCTACTAACGTAAAGTTGAACTGTCCTAATCCAGTCATCGATATCATCATCCTCATTAAACTTTCGGATTTTATTTTCCTTGGCAAAATATGTTGGGCGACCTGCGGATTCACTTGGTGCAACCATTTTAGCTTCCGCCACCTTCAATTTGTCTTGCAACTCCTTTACAATAACCTCCAATTCCTCCTTCGTCGACATAATGTTTAAAAATCGTGAAAATGACGCCCAGTTTGAATTCCAAAATTGCTCATCAATTGACACGCAATATGACTTCCAAAATTACTCACCACACGACAGTGATCAAAATTGATAATTCACCTTCAGTGCAGAATCACGTATCTACCTACCAAATCTAGCACAATCAATACCAGCTAAGTCCCAATGATACAGTACTGAAAACAGATGTCCTAAAGCAAACTCTATAACCAGAAACAGCTAAGATTGAAACAAACTCTATCAACAGTAATAGCTATGTTGCCATCAAATTCTGTCCCAAGTAATAGCTATGCTATCAAACAATTGTACCAGGAAGAATTGTGAACTAACTCTAGCAATGTACCAGCCAGATCAACCGTAGTAAGGTGACACAGATATCGCAATCGAAGACAATTTCCTGTGACCCACCACAAAATTGTAATGCGAGTTTCAAACACTCTGCGCAAACTACCGAATAGTCAATCAAAAGTATAATGTTGTCATGACATGTATTGTGCAACGTTAAAGATGTAAACAGTGTATATCACAACTACCTGTAATGTATGTAATAATTTCAATGACCAACCATGTTTAGTTTGTAGCCAATTAAACTAAAGAATTTAACATTAAGTTCTGGTCAGTTGTCAGAAAATCAATACATCCCAAACCTGAATAAAGTGTTATTTGAAGAACTAATTATCATAAATTGCCCAAACTACTCTAACCCGATATTAATTCTGAAGTAATTCACATTTAAACATAAAACCCCAAAACAAAAATAATCTATATTTCCAAACTTCCAAATTTATCAATCTAGAGGACTCGAATAAAGCTTGAAACCCAAATCAAATGTTTAACCCACGATCTACAGATTTAATCCAACAACCCTGGCTAACCTATTCCTATACTGACCCTAACCAAATCTATCTAAACTATCCCCGAAATATAAAATATACACATATATATTCAACTCTTGAAACCTACACAAAATATCACCAATGTATAATAAACACAGACATTCACTTCCAACACATGTTGGGAGTACAATGTAGTGACCTCTGTACAACCTCTATATGGAGTAATGACCTCAGACCATATAAAACCAACTACCTATTTCAGGACGGTTGTAAACCCTAATATTTCACAACAGCAGAATATCACCCCTAACACAAGTTAGGAGTACAATGTGGTGATATCTGTTCTACCTTGGTGTAAAAAAAATTTACTGTAATTGTTGACATTCACAGTAACTGAAATTTATGAACAAACAAACAGGTAATTCACCACCAACACAAGTTGGGAGTACAAAATGGTGACACCTGATAATATTCCAACTATTTTTTATCAGACCATGTCATTGACCTGGAGTAGAATGTCACAAATTTAATCTCTGAGTATACAACACTCAACTCATGACAAATATCATGAAATCATTTGAAATATACAATACACCATGCAGTTGTGAGACACCACTGGTAACAACAAATTCTCAGAATATCCAACATATGATCAGTTTAGATATAGTCAACAAGTTACCAAGAGTTTCAAAACATCTATATGCAAGCTGTATTTAAACAAATAACACAAAGAATGAGAATCAGAATTTGCTGCAAAATGATGCAACAAAGGTAGCACAGAGTATTTTCAAGCGCAAACAATCTACAGTGAGCCAGTGAAGGAATGTAATCTTTCCTTTACAAATTTAATCAACTCCAAGAGGTAGTTGATATAAAATTAGAAACTAAATTACTGGCATCAATGACAATTTAACTGGATTATTTCAATATGCTATACAATCCAATAATCGATATAACAGCCAAAAGTCTGTTGGACGCGAAGTAGTCAGCTTGTCCAATAGAAAATTCGAAGTCAGAGCAATTCGGATCGGTCGAATATAGAAGACGTCCCTGATCTGCAGTTGTCCACGCGCGAGCCAATTCTGTGGTCTGGTTGAACGGCAGGCGACGACGTGTCCCGATGTCTACGCTCCAATCTTGGACATTAGCAAGCCCGTAAGCGTACCGGCGACAAGGGTGACTGCTCGCAGCGCCATGTGTGACCCGAGGTTCGGGAAAAATGAAGACAGTGTGCTCTTGTTCATTTATTACATTGCACTTGTATGCACACTCACAGACCTACAGACACAAATAAAAAACAACAGTCATATCTTGCACATGTACACATACTGATCATTGCCCATGGTCTCTAGCATATTAACACTCAAATATAATTCCTATTCTTAGTCTCAAAATAAGGTAATACCAATTTACTAGCTGTATTGTCAAAGGTCCATAATTCATCCCGGAACACACTATCATTCGATACACTAATATGTCAACTTCCCTAGTAATTGTATGAACCATTGATCGGTGATTACCCTGAGCAATGAATGCAAGCACAATAGACACTATCAGTCTAATACTGACGTCACCATTAGATTGTGAACATACCCTTATCCCGGACCAAGTCCTGACGGGCCTACAGGTTACGGAAGTTCTCTAATACACCTGGAATAACAACAACTCATTATATATCGCTGCTATATGCTAGGCAAACAGTAACATAACTCTGTATTGGCATTTAAGCCTGTTCACACTCAACTTCAGATTCGACCACGTGTTAATTGTGAAGACGTAATTTCAATTAATTGTAGCTTGAGCAATTCATAAAACCATGAACTAGGTTACACGACATATAATAAAACATGATACCGTTACCCTATTTGGGATATATTTCTTACGTTCGGACAACTGACTCGAGGATACTCGTAAAGAGCTTTGGAGACAAATTTAGGCGTGTTCTCTCCGTGAGCAAATATGGCTGACAAACCTCCCGCAAAAGTTGATCACGTGACGTGCCACGAAGTGAATGTACGGATATTATTTGAATTTGGAATAGATTACAAACTAAGCATTTAAGTGTTTCTTTTATATTCCCATGTAATATATAAGTCACTAATATTATAAAGACAATTTAGAAAACTATCTGGTCTCACAAATGGAAGTATTAATTTAATCCTGAATAATGAATGTCTTGTATTATGACGAGATCATAATGTGCAAATACATTATTCCCCAGTATGTTCCAAATCATAACGGTCACAGAAGTATTGTTCGTTACACGAGAACTCATGATCGTCCAGGAGGAAGCGGCATGGATAGAAGTTTGACATTGGCGAAGCTAGTCCAAAGAAGGCAGAGATTCCCCCGGAGCTCCTTAGGCCAATGTTCCTGATAACGTCTATTGGCAGTTGACTCAGATCCTCTGTGTCGTACAATTTGTCACCAACAATCAACTTGTGCTGGTTTGTCACACGAGTTTTTTCACTGAACCTCGGGATTTTCTGAGCTGCCGTGGCGACGGCTTGTAGCACTTTCCGTTTTCGGTTGATAGCCTCAGGATATACTGGTTTGATGTACCAGCCAGATTCATCAGAAAGGTTTTTTCGCTCATTCCATACCAATTCGCGATCTTTATAATGGTGAAACTTCGCGATTATCGGCCTGGTGACGCCATGACGATAGGGACCAGTCCGGTGGGCTCGTGCAAAGATCCGTTCATCATGTGGTACTTTGATCTCATCCAAGACCTTGTACAAGAGTTGCTCGACGTCCTCGTGTTTACCAGATTCAGCCACGCCAAAGAAAAGGAGACAGTCACGTCGATTGTAAGCCTCTACTTTCTCGAGGCGCATAGTTAATTGTTTATTTTTCTCGGTTAGGACATCACATCGTCGTTTGAGAGCCGTATTTTCTTTAGCAATTTGGGTGGATTTGTCAGTGACATTGTGAATATCCGTTTTGATTGTATCCAATGTTGACATGACTTTTTGAACCATTCTCGTAAGGTTGTCCAGTTTATCGTTATTGGAATCATTTTGATTGGATAATATGGCTTCGTCACAATCATCGCGTGCATCCTTCAAAGCATTTTCCATTCTGTTTCTTTTGGGGTCCTGGTATATCAAAGGACTTGTACTTGTACTGCTTGTGCTTCCTTCGCTGAGCGGGCGTTTGCCAACGTTGGCCATTTCAGGGGTGAGAGACGGCTCAAGCTTGAATTAATTGAAACAAGTATACAGGTGTGAAAGTGCTTTGTTTGCATTCAGTCTACTGATCGATAGTCCGTCAAGAAATGTTAGGCAATGGTGTTCACAAGACCATGACATTCGATCATAGAGTGTAAAATATGCAATATTTCTCAACACAAGAATCCTTGTAATTGTTGCGAATTGTCTTCATTATATTACTTCATAGTGATCAGTGGTCCTTCATATACTATAAATTCACACTTCCCTTAAAATAGCTTCACATCCTAACGTGCAAAATGACTGAGAAAGCCCATCGCATTTTCACTCTCCTCTCACGGTAGCCATTTCGTGCATTCAACTTCGTTCTTAGGTCTGTCACTTTTGATGTTGGATGGTCACATAATTTCCATTCCCCAGAAACCCAGTAGCCCTGGTTCTCGCTGAAGGCATGCTAGCATATCAAAACTTCAATATTAGTTTGGCTGAACAATTAGCTTTGGGTACACACATACACCTGCAATGAACATGGAACCAATACCCAAGCACAGAATATTCCGAGCGAACAAAACCAAGTCCGTTCTCCAATCTCCAAGTCCATCAGGCAAAATCTAGAAAATTCCATGGAACTTCATGAAACCCCATCATGCAATGCCCCATCAAACCCCATCAAAGATCATGCAATGCTAATCTTGTTCCAGTGGCATAACGAGCCAACATTCACACTCAAAACACTACACGCGAAATGTGTAAGGCATTGGATAAAGCTACTATTTTACCTGGAATGCTTTATATCCAGTTGCTCGAATATCACCATTATCTATGTAACAAATATGTGACAAGTGACATCGATCTGGAATGAAACATTTCCTCTGTGCGCTGCTCATGAATAACATTGTATAACGACAAGAATGTTAATGGACATTCCCAATTCCTCAACATTGTGACCTTTCAAACTGTACATGGTGTTCCCCTCTGATACATCCGGGAGATTTTATTGTGAGAAATGGAATGTAAGATAATAGCAACAAAATTAAATCGCCCACCTATTTCAATCTCAATTTACCCCGTAGTGTGTGTGTGAAACTCGTGTTGCACCACGACATCGAGGTTAATATGCAATTTCCTCCAGCAGATTATTGTGTCACAAAACGGCAAGACGGATCCAATCATGAGTCTGTTAAAACAGATGTTACTTCTAGAAATGATATGGGCTTTTACACGTGATGCAAATTACTTTCCACTACTCAATTCAAATGCTATTTCACCCTGGTCGTCGCTGATCTTATCCCCTCAAAGTTCTTTTCTTCTACCAATAGTTCATGATTCTTTTGTCATGGCCAAGTCCCTATTTTTAATAGGAACCTCTCAGGGAGGTTCCTATCTAGATAGGAACCTGAAAGAAATATAAAAATAGGAAAGACTACGAGTGTACAAACAGTGTATGCCAAAAACTACACATGTTTGTTCACTTGAGTCGTTTCATCATTGCCGAAATTTAATTCGGATGACGTTATAGACTGCACGCTGTGCCGGACTATGTAGATACCAGGTCATGCAATGTTGATGGTGTTCATATTGAATAACACCAACATTTGGCGACAGGTGACAGCACACGAAAATGAAATGTAGTGGCGATTCATTTTGAACTGGATGATCGCATTAACAACAAGATTGTCCCATTAGAATGGCTTGCCTCATCTACGATCCGAGAATGGAACACAATTATCTGTCCTCCAGTCAGTGAGGAAGGTATGCAAAACACGTCAAATATTTCATCTACAGGGACAGTACACAGCCAGGGCTTTAACCAAAATTGTTACGGTACTGGTACTCACTATAAATTCGTCTCTCATAGCCAGGATACCAAATATGTAAATGGTGTCGATACTGTGATACATGACATGACATATTGATATTGGTTTGTTTATACCCGTTCACATGTTAGCCACTGAGTTCATTCAAGTGTGACCACGTTTAGTTGTATGACTCACATATAGACTGGGTTGACATTCAGTGCTTGGAGTAATATTGTTGACAATGGTACGCTTGAGAACTCAGGGATTGCATGCAACTAATATATGCATGGCTTTTGGTTATAGGAGAAATTGTATATCATGAATATACAAAATTAATTTTATTAAAAACGTATTTGATGGGTGAAGCAGATATTCCAAACTCTGTTTGTGAAATGTATCACTGGGGGAATCCTGAACTATGTCGGATAGGGCCCACGGCTTCGGATCTATTGCAGATAGGACCCTCCGGCTTCGCCGTCGGGTTCCTATCTGCAATAGATCCTCAGCCTGGGGCCCTATCCTATACATAAATACTACTTGCTGCCAGTAATTTGAAAACTGTTCTGGTGACATTCGAGTTCTAATTAGTAACCAATGAGTGTCGGTAATGCAGAATAGGACCAAAACCGAAATGTTTGATCACAAACTGGTTCATTCGAAAATTGCATGGCTATTTGGATCCACAAGCTACAGGATCAAGCAGGAATAGAGAGCGTGTCCGGGAAACTTTTTTCACATGCTGCATGACCCATATTGTGACTATGCGCCCATATGGCAATTATTTAGCCCATTGCTATAATATGGCGTGTCACGTGATAATCTTTGTACATATGTGATGTTCCACCCCCTTCAGCTTCACCAGTACCCAATAGCATAGACGTGGAATCAATACCCAGTATTAAGTATTCCGAGCAAACAAAACAGGGTCCGTTATCCAATCTCATAGTCCGGGGACAGAAAGTCATATCAGGCATATGAAGTGAGAGAAAACAAAAATGACAGGGAAACTCATGAACTCCCGTAAATGGCCATTAGGAGGTGAAATCAGGTGTTCCGGAGTAAGCATCTGTCTTACTCTACCCGTCATGGTCTATACATAATTTTTTTTTTTCAATTTAATTTACATATACACTTTTTGCTATTTATATCAAGTCATAGTAATATTACCATTGTTAGGTAGTAGTAGTAGTAGTAGTTTATTTCGTGAACTCATGATACATATATATACAAAATTATCACATGTTAATTACGTACACTAAATGAAGACACGAGGACCCGTATAACCCGAAGATTGTCTTACTACGGGCCCTAGGGTTGCTGACAGGACGCAGGTGAGAAACAACACGAGCATCAACGATGACAAAGTTAGATCAATTATATCAATTGAAAATGGCGAGCTTGGGGCAGACCGAGACTGAGTCGACAATGAATACGATGCAAGTGGTGTGGTGAAATAAATATTCCCGAAAATGAATAGGAACAAGAAGTAAGACATCGAAAACAAGAAAATTTAATTATGTGTTGCAACTTTGACAATATTGACTTGAGCATGAGACATGCGATCTATACTGATCGAGGTATGAACATTTAGAGGAATGTTTAAATTGATTTCTGGATAAGCGGTGTGGATCGATGTGAGAATGTGTTATATTCCATATATTGGGCAACTTGAACGGTGGTAATTGCGAAGAGAATGTATTTTTGCATTTTGGTGTGAAAAACATTTGCGATTGCCTTGTTATGTGATTGTTTTGAATTTGGTGGTTGAATTTAAATAACCCGTCGAATGATATGGGCAAGCGACTGTGAAAAAAATCAAACATGAAGAGGCTAGCATTATACTCATATAGGTCTCTAACTTTCAATATTTCAGATTGTTTGAATAGTGGATCAGTGTGACTATTGTAGGGGGCAGAATTAATTAAGCGTATGGCACGTTTTTGAAGAGTGTTAGCTCGACATAGAACTGATTTTTTAGCGTTTCCCCAGGCAGTGATGCCATAAGATAAATGAGGATGGAAGAAAGCGAAATATAGAGTCTTTAGTGAATCTTTAGATAAGAACTTACTGGCCTGTTTCATTGCAAAAATAGCGCGGGACAATTTGACGTTGACACTATCTAGATGATATTTCCAGTTTAAGTGTTCGTCAAGGCACAGACCTAGAAATTTAGTTGTTTTTTCTTCGCATCCTTCACCAATTCATAGTTCCGACGACTTCGCAACAAGCCACGCCCCCTTAGCAACCACCGGGAAAGTCCCACAAAATGCCACGTGGTTTAGCTCGAAATAACAGCAGATAATGCAAAAAATCGGCGTCTGTTTACACATTCGTTTACTAAAATAAAACACGATACATTGAATGTATGCACTTATGAATTAATGGAGAATATTTTGTGACAGAATATTTAGTTTGTTTGGCCTAACTTGGCCGTGCGTGCGCGAGAAGTACAGACCCCGCCTACTCTTGTCAGACGACAAAGTAAACATAAACATGGCCACGTGTGACGATGATTTGCGTGTCATTCCAGACAATATTTCAGTTTCTTTTATTCCTGATTATGATAATTTATCTCAGAAAGTTCTGGAGAAAGGTTTAAATTATTTTGTACAAAGTTATGTCCACAACGTAAGAGTGTCTGTATCAGAAAGTGATAACGACTGTGTCAAAGTTCACTGCAAGTGTTGGCGGTCGATGCGAAAAAACGAGTCACCTCATTCGGTACAAATCGATATTTGCAAGAATTCAGGCACACTGACAGAGGCCCACTGCTCTTGCAAAGCAGGGTATGATATATTTGGACAATAATTATTGACATCGTTCACAACGAGATAAAAAATATAATAAAGATTGAGATATGATAACATGATCACTCAATCCATTAATCTATCACAGATCTATCTATGAATTTCTCAGAAGATCTAGTCCAAAAAGGAATCTAAAAATTTGTATTTCCAGTGTTAGTGGGCGTTGTTCACATGTTGTTGGGCTGCTGAAGACCCTGCAGGGTTTGAAGTTACATAACTTCACACACGCGCCAGCACAGCATAGCTGTACCAGCATCCCCCAGCAGTGGAATGTACCTAGGGGCGACAAGTTGCAGCCCCTGCCTATCAGCCAAGTGGTGGTGGCCCGCCCCAAGGAGAACAGGCGTAGAAGACCAATCCAATGCAATATAGATCCGAATTATGAGTAATTTCATTTATATCTCTAATCACTTCGTAGTATCGAAAGACATGATTCTATAATGACATATCAAAACACAATCTCAGACCATATCTAGTGCTAACTTTCTCTTGAAAAAACAATATACATGATTTTTTTTTCACTATCATGTCAATAATACCCTGTTCATTCCAGACTTCCGAGTATTACTCATCAAGATATTGGACAACTGCAGTCTCTACAGAACACCCCATTATCGTACATGATCAGAGAGGATGTACCCACAGTCACCACACCGCTTGGTGAAGTCCAAATAGGATCTTTGTTATCTTATCAGGTGCATTACCAAATAATGTTTGTTTAGGAAACACCCCCACAGTTCCTAGACAAACATATATGCATGTAGAAAGGCACAAAAAGGATATCCAGCTACATATATTTTTATTCAGTTTACACACATCAATCATCAACCTCAGCAGTTTCATTCTCCGACTTCACAAAGATATCTTGAAACAATGTCAGAATACAGCACACAGACCATATCTGATTGATTCTCTGGAACAATGAAGTTGGTACTCTATTTGATACAATCTGAAATCTTTTTATTTTCGCAATCAACCTTTCAATATGTACTCTGTGTCTTGCTATTTTCGTTGTCACCATACATTCATTTTGTGACATCTGACGACCAGATGCAACACAAGGCGGCACATTCAGTTCCAAACCCAGTTCTTTTAATTCATCTTTAATCGTAAACCCTTTGTCAGTCATCACAGCATCACCATTAGCAATGTACCCTTTATCCTTCAAGTTTTGGAGAACATCATAAAAACCACTTCTGTCAGTTAACGCCTTGTCTGAAATTGAACCAGTGAATAACTCAGAGACGAATGTAACTGAACCATTAGGATCACAACCTACAAGACATTTTAATGTGGTAGATGACTTGTAATCACTGTAACACTGACTTTGAAGACCAAGTGCACATGGAACTTCCGTTTTCAATTCTGTACCGTCAATAATAACTAGGGTTTTAGGGAATTCTTCTCTATACTTTTTAGGCATATTTGAGATTATTGTGTCTCTGTGAGGCCAAATTGACATTTGTCCAAATTTGAAATACATATGCTGAATCCAAAAATTGAATACAATTCCTGTTGATTGTACAGATATGCAAAATCTCATGGCCAAATCTTTCAATCCATAATTATGTCTAAGTCTACACAAAGTTAAAAACATAGCATCTTTTTTCGACATGGATACAATGTCAGTTCTTCCTTTTCCATAATCAACACAGAAATCAGTAGGTACCAAAAAAGACAGTAAACTTAAGAAACGGATATATGTGACACCAGTATAATATTTGAATAGATTCTTCAACTTTTCCTCTTTACTCAAAATTGTATCAACACAGAATGGTCGGCTACACTTTGATTCTTCACTCAGTTGTCTGATTTCTTTGTCCTTGTTTGATAAAACATTCTTCAGTATCTTGATTTCTTGATCTTTTTGCTCCAGTGTTGACTTTAGGTTGTGCACTTCTGATGTCAGAGACAACATATCCATGGCTGAGTAACCTGAAATTACAAATGAACAAAACTATATCAAGGCATGCTTATGTACAGTAAACAGTAACCCTAGCCACTAGGTATGTCAGCAAAACAACTTGATGACAAAAAGCTTACAAATACTAATAATAGTGTAGCTGGATAACTGATGATCATTGAATACTAGTATTGATAAGTGATACTCTTACAATGAATAGATCATATTATTAATGCAGAAGATCAGATATATAGTATATGAAAATCCATGAAATTTTGATAGTTAAACTGTTCTAGGGCAAAAACAGTATGATCCAGTGTAGTGTTTCATCAAGTGTGTTTTGTTGTATGTGCTGTTGAATGTTTCCAGTGAATATAATAGTGAAGCTACCGTGCAAGGAATTATTGTTGCAGACCAAGCACATGGGGAAAGCTGACCCAATGACCCCTGTGGCATCACAACAGTGTGGAGATATCTGCTTCCCTAAACCGCCCCTGGTCAAGCTGGATCCCGAGTTCCAACTGCTGAATGACGGGTATTTGTGTGCAGATCCACAGGACCTGGAGGGCCGAACAAGGGACCAGGCCGAGTCAGAACTATGGAAAAGCAGCAGAGCTGATAGACTCACTGCATCACAATTCGCTGCTGTTTTAGAGAGGAAATCACTTCCATCAGCCAAGTTTTTGTCTCGACTGCTGGATAAACAATGTCACGAAGTTCATGCAAAGTCCCTAGACCATGGTAGAAAGGGCGAAGACAAGGCCAAACATAAGTATTTACAGACATTCCCAAGCAATCACCTGCATAAATGTGGTTTAGTGATTAATAACGAGTTCAGTTTCTTAGGTGCATCACCAGATTCCAAAGTTTGTATTGATGGAGAGTGTGGTATAATGGAAATTAAGTGTCCATATGTAGCAAGGAATATGTATATCGCTGATGCTTGCGAGAAAATACCTAAATTTTGTTTAAGGAAGGATGAGAATGGTGCAATAGAGCTGCAAACCCAACACGGATATTACACTCAAGTACAGGGTCAGCTATTGATCACTGGTGCAAATTTTTGTGAGTTTGTGGTGTACACAAACTTGGATTTGCATAGAGAAAGGATCTTTCCAGATGTGCATTTCATGACTGAATTATTGCATAAGCTATGTAACTTTTTCATGAAATATGCCAAACCCTACATTCAAGAGAAGAAGAAATGAATTGAAGGATATGCTCAGATTCACAATGTCAATGAGTATACATGCCACTGATATATCAGTTGTAACAGCACACAAGTTTACAAATTGTACGTACATGTTTCTTCAGTTTGTGTCTCCGTGGTTGATCTGGCTTTGGTCACATCACATAGCGTAGCACAGTCACCACTTCTAAGAGAAATGAATGAATATATATATTCAATTTTATCCAATGTGATTTACATGTAATGATATTTTGATTGTATGATGAAATTGGTATACATGCAACGGTAATTTATACCATTAAATTCGATGTGAATGATGATAATTTTATTGCAATAATGATGTACAATGGCTTTTTCCAAATGGAGATCTACATGTTATTTAAGTATTTCTGTGATCAATTTATTTATTTATTCAGTTCCTGTGAACATGAATGAGCTGAAATGTAACAGCACATGTGTTTTTGTTATTAATTTATTTCCATTGAATAATAATGAATATTTGTTAAAAACCTTGTTGCTTTATCTTGTGGATCATCTCAAGTTTCCTTTTCTTACTCTTCAAAAGCCCAGAATGTAGAACGCCTTCTGGCTGATCAGCGGACACAGGGTCTGGGTGCTCAGCGGTTGGTCCCTGCCCACCAACAAAGTGCTGAAACAATTTAAATAATCTAATAAATAAAAATAAAATAAAAACGTCATAGGCCTAGGAACGAAAAACTCATTCGGTGTGGCCTAAATCTAAGCCGTCCTTGAACTACGCTACAGCCGCGTGACCGGCTGTGACAGCGCGTAATCCGTCGATCGATATTCGTGATATGATCAGATGATGGACTTTGTCCTACACTTTATCCAAGATTTTACTCGCACAGTTTGACATGTTATGGCTGCAGTTCAGTTTCTATCAAAGTTACACCCTACCTTTGAACATACAACACGATGTTTGTTGATTCTGTCCCGGTTTAGCTGCTCCTGTGGACGACAACAGGCCTTGATCCATCGCAGACATTTTTCCAAATGGGTCTTCGGCTTAGGAAAGCGGACGAACCACCCTCCTTCCAATCTGTCTGGGTACCGTTGATCGGCCTTGCATTTCCCCCAAACACAGCGTTTTACCATGTTTTATCCGTAAAGTAGGAAAAATGCCACAGACTGACAGTCAGTATTACTCAGTAATACAAAAAAATACTGGACGGTAGCTCACGCAGCGATATTCAAACGGAGCAGCAATCTGTCCGTGTTGCTGTTTTGCTGGTGGTCCCACACGCCGGTTTGTTTGTGGGACTTGGATCACCACGTGCAATTTGGCGCCATTTTTGTCGTACGCTGATTGGCTAGTAAATATAGAAGTGGGCGGGGCTTACATACCATCGGAACTATGAATCCTGCATAGTTCTGTACCGTTTATTGATATTGACTTATGTTCAAAGTTCACATGCTTATTTTTGGGTCTGATTACCATATATTTTGTTTTCTGTGCATTCAAAGACAATTTGTTGGCGCAGAACCAGGTGAATAAGTTATTGGCATGTTTATTTGCATCATTGTACAATTTATTTATGTCGCCCGATTTTGTTAGTAGTGTTGTGTCGTCAGCAAAAGATAATATACTTGCATCGGTTGCTTTGTTAATGTCGTTTTCATAGATTAAATATAAAAGAGGCCCGAGAATGGAACCTTGTGGAACACCACATTTAATACCGTACATTTCAGATTTATTTCCATCGAATTCAACATATTGTTGTCTGTCAGTCAAATAATTTTCAAACCACTTGTATGCAAGTCCCCTGATCCCATATGTATTGAGTTTTTTTAGGAGAATATGATGGTTGATTACGTCAAATGCTTTGGAAAGATCACATAAAGCAGCTAATGTTAATTGAGAAGGCGAGTTATTAGCTGATTCAAAACAATGGTTTAGTAGATGGATTATGGGATGTATGGTTGAATGCTTTGAGCGAAATCCATATTGATGTTTGTAGAAGAGTGAATGTGCATTAAGGAACTTAACAACTTTGTCATACATTATCTTCTCAAGTAATTTGGAAAAAGCTGGGAGTAGGCTGATGGGGCGGTAGTTTTTCAATAAACTGGGATCCGATGATTTATAGATAGGGATTGCGGTCTTCATCTCAGTTGGCACAATGCCAGTTTCTAGTGATTTGTTGATAATATGTGTTAACGGAGAGAGTACATTTTGTATAGAGGTAGTGAGAAGTTTGGTGGATACTTCATCATTACCAGAGCTGTTTTTGGGCTTTAATTTCATTGCTGATTCTTTAACAATTTCAGGCGTAACGGGTTCAATGAAGATACTATTTACGATAGGGTCAGGCATATAATCTTGAAAATTTTTGGAGACATTCGGTATAGATTTACTTGTTTCTGATCCAATTGTAGAGAAGTATTTATTAAAACTATTACTAATTATGCATTTGTCATTCACAGGTATTCCGTTGATTTCAAAATCGGAGGGGAATGGTTTAGTGTTATTCAGTTTTCCAACTGCTTGGTTTAAAATCAACCAGGACTTTTTCAAATTGTGTTTATTTTCTTCAAAAGCTGCTTGGTAATAATTAATCTTGCATTGTCGCCGCAATTATTATAGCTTTTGTTATATTCTGTGAATGTGTTGATATTATGTTCAGTAGGGTTCCTTATTTTTTTAGTCAAAAGTTTGGATCTGTGCCTTGAGGATGTAAGAAGACCCGTAGAAACCCATGGTTCACATTTAACGTATTTTTTGTTGCGTTTCACTCTGCCTAGTGGAAATGCTATGTCGAATAAAGTTTTATATTTATCCATGAACATATTATATGCAGTATTAGGACAAGTAATCGATTGTATATGTTGGAAGTCGGTTTCTCGAAGTAGGGCATTGAATTCATTAATGTTTTCTTCTGTTATCTTTCTGGTGAAAATAGGCTCTGATTTAGACTCTTGAGTTTTGTTCGAATGTTTAATAGAATGAAATATACCAAAGTGATCGGCAACGTCATTAATGAGAATTCCAGACATGCTTTTATTAGTGGTGTTGTTTTCAGAGATTCTAGTGGGTCTAGAAATTACCGGTAGGAAACCACTTGCAAAAATATTGTCCAAATATTCCCCTGTTTTCGAATGTGTGTTGAAAGCAAGTAGGTTTATGTTCATGTCTCCCATTATTATTGATTGATTTTTTTCTTTGTTTATTATTTCAAGTATATCGAACATCGTAGAACTAAAAATATCTAAATCAGCTTTGGGCAGAGTATTGGGTCTATAAACAACACCAATAATTGTAGACTTGTTTCTAATTTTTGCCTCAATGAATAAACTCTCGAATATACCATCTATGAATACTGATAGATCTGTTCGAGTTTTATATGATATATCATTTTTTATAAAAAGTCCCACACCACCTCTAAAAGAATCATTCCTGGTCATGGTGATCAAATCTTGATATCCGTCAAGTGAGAGTCGAGCATCGTGTTTACTGGCATATACTTCACTTATACCTATGAAATCGAAATAAAGTTTCTCATTATGTGTAGCACAAATCAAATCTTTGAAACCTAGCCAGTTGGAGGATAGTCCCCTACAATTCAGATGAAAGAAGTTTGTCGATTGACTAGCGAATGTTTGTATATCCTTGATCGTATCTATATCATAATATTTACAGTTTGGGTTTGAGTAAGTATATTCAATATCATTGTTGTCGGTGTCTTTCAATAGGTCAGTTAGGTCAAAGTTACTCATTAACTCAATCTGGTCAAGGCCAAACCTATTCGCCATTATTACGATTAAGTATTGATACTCGTGTTGAAGCTCCCCTGGATCCCGTCAGCAACCTGTAACATATAATATTGAACAGCATAATACGATTAGGATTAGGAACACAACACAATACAAATAAACTACTTAAAATGTTGGAACATATAATACATACAACTTAATTGTTATCAATTTCTCCTATATTATCTGATGATATATTATCCACGTGTATAACTCCTTATTTTATCTACTATTTTCTGATGTTAATGTCTGTTTTGTCATATGTAAATAATTATAAATAGCTATTTTCAGAATTTTACTTGTACTTGTGGTGCCAAGCTAATTTGGTCCCTAAGTTTTATTTCTTCCTTCTGTTCATTCAATATTCATTTACTATTGTCATTATTTACCACAAGTTAAAAACTGAACACATACTATCCTATCCTGTGGCTTATTATTTATTTGTAATTATATGTGCTGAGTCGGAGATTGTTTAGCAAAAATAAGTTGATAATCATAGACATCATGGTTGCATGCGTTTCCGTCGCAACGACTCGTTTGCCGACAACAAGTCGACGCAATTTACGCCCTGTTGTGATTCCCTATCCAACGAATGCAGAATATATGTTCCAAATTTCATGTGAGTTTGGTACGAAACGGCCGAGATATGAACCAAAATTGCACATGGTAGGAACACCTGATTTCACCTCCTGATGGCCATTTACGGGGGTTCATGAGTTTCCCTGTCATTTTTGTTTTCTCTCACTTCGTATGCCTGATATGACTTTCTGTCCCCGGACTATGAGATTGGATAACGGACCCTGTTTTGTTTGCTCGGAATACTTCATACTGGGTATTGATTCCACGTCTATGAAACCATATATCCTAGACGATACGCAATAATGCTATCCTATCCGATATGCAATGTTTCCTAGCCGATAATGCTTAATGCCGATAAAGCCGAGACTTACTTTTCTGATAAAGTCCATCAATATGTCGTATTTATTTATATATGTCGTATTTACCATATATCTGTTCATGTACTAGGCCTGGATGATTTCTCTTTATTTGTTTTTCATCTAATGTAGCCATGTGTAAGTGAGTTCAGGCTTTGTCACTCACTGTCCACCATGTTATCCACACTGGCTTGTGAAACCATATTTTCAGAACTTATTTGACCGTTGACACGTCCGATCATTTACCCGTTTTTGCCTGAACGACTAAACACTGCATTTAAACCACGTAGTCTTACATATATACGTATTGATGCTGTGATGTAAATGACATAAATGCAGCTATAAACAATATAAACTGCAATAAATTAAACATACTAGATGCAAACGTTTTAGATGCAAACAATTAATTTATGTCAATAGTTAATAAGATATCACATGCCTTGGATGACCGAGGGCTAACAGAATCAGCCTTTGAGCTTGAGAAGTTATTCTAGAAAACACTAAAAAAAAAACACTAAATGAAAAAAAAAACGTTTTCGTGAAATACAAACAAACCTTCCTTATCGAACAAAATTCCAAAACCAGCTAAACCATTTTAAAGCAACTGCCTTCGAATGCATGCGATATTTTTAACTTAATTTTATTAAAAATGGTCTAATACAAGACAACAAATCATTTACACAATGGTTTTGACCACTACAGACCGAGTTGTCTTTACGTCCGCTTTAACACACATTTTATGCCAAGTTTGTATTTAAACAGACGAAGTGTAGCCATCAAACCTGAATGTAAACAAATGCTCAAATTGCCCTTCAAAGTCCACATCGAGTACATTTTCCAGCATTTATCTGTATATATGGTGTCGTTATGAGAAAATAACCAGTGATATATGGTGTGCGTGGAATTGTCAGTCCATCTTGCACTTTTATGCTTTGTTTACATCTGCGTGTGATGGATACAGTTCCTGTAATCACGTGTGAACCGCCTCTTTAAAAGAACAAAATTTCGCAAAGGACTGGGTTGCAGACATAACAAACATTTGAAATGAATATGTCTCATTGAGTTAATTTCACATGTTTGATATCAAATATAGTTTTCGAAAAATATAGCCTGTTTTTGAAGGCAGTTGCTTTAACATTGTTTGAAAGTTAAACAAGCGAAGACGGTATTGAGTCTCTATCTGAGGCCTACTGATGTAAGTGAAGTATCGTCCATTTTATCTAAACTAAATCCCAAGCGATCAGCGGGTAATGACGGTCTCCCCCCAGGCTCCTGAAAGATTTGAACGAATATATCGTAAAAGAATCTTGTAATCCTAATAAGTAAATCCATTGAAACTGAGTTTTTTATCGATTCACTAAAACAGCAAAAGTAGTACCTGTCTATTAGTCCGAAGATCAAACTGACTTTTGTATTTGTATACCAATATCCCTGTTAGCTGCAACATGTAAAGTGTTCGAGGAAAAGTTTTTATCGATATCAAATGAATTAATTCTTATTTGCTAGTCAATGTGGATTTAGATCTAAACAATCAGCCATACAGGCAATTACTGATTTGTGCACACATATCATCAATACATTAGACAATAAACAGCATGCCCTAGCCTGATTTTGATTGATAAATTACACTATCACGGTATCCGATGTATCCCCTACAATGTTTCAACAGTTATTTACCTAATAGGAAACATTTTACCCAATATCAATATTGAAAAAATTAGCCCAAGGGCTAAGATAGGATACCGGACAATATATGATAGCTATTTTGTCCCGTGGCTTTGAAAATAAGGTCGCGGTCCAATATAAAGTCACGAGAGAATTCAGCATATATGATTTCCTATACGTTCACACAATTGCTTATAAAGCTGTAAATTCAGTAATAGGAGAGATATTAGTCATTATGTCCTGTGACCTTGAAAATGAAATGAAAAGTAAAATTAAAGGTCATCAGAATATTCAGCATATATCATTTGCTGTATGTATATAACAAAATCATAATTTGTAAATTTGATAATAAACAAGATATTAGCCATGTTGTCCTGTGAGACCATGAAAATGAGGTCAAAGGTCAAATTCGAGGTCACGACAATATTCAGCATATAACATTTCCTATATTTCCATAATTGATTCCTAATCTGTAAAGTTGATAATAAGTGAGATATAAGCCATTCTGTACTCTGGCCTAGAAAAAGAGGTCAAATTCAAGATCATGACAATATTCAGCATATATCATTTCCTAATTGTTCACAATTGATTCTCAAGTGGTGAAGTTGATAATAAGCGAGATATTGGCTATTTTGTTCTTTGACCTTGAAAAGGAGGTCCAAGGTCAAATCCAAGGTCATCACAATATTCTAACTATATCATTTCCTATATGTCCACAACTGATTCCTAAGCTGTAAAGTCGATAATGAGCGAGATATTAGCCATTTTGTGTTCTGACCCTGAAAATGAGGTCAAAGGTCACATTCAAGGTCATTAGAATATTTGGCATATGTCATTTTCTATATGTCCACAATTGATTCCTAAGCTGTAAATTCAATAATGAGCGAGATATTAGCCATTTTGTGCCTGACCTTGAAAATGAGGTCAAAGGTCAAATTCAAGATCATCGAAATATTCGGCTTATGTCGTTTCCTATATGTCCACATTTGATCGCCAAGCCATATAGTCGATAATAAGTGAGATAAGTGATTCCTAAGCTGTAAAGTCGATAATGAGCGAGATATTAGCCATTTTGTGTTCTGACCCTGAAAATGAGGTCAAAGGTCACATTCAAGGTCATTAGAATATTTGGCATATGTCATTTTCTATATGTCCACAATTGATTCCTAAGCTGTAAATTCAATAATGAGCGAGATATTAGCCATTTTGTGTCTGACCTTGAAAATGAGGTCAAGGTGAAATTCAAGGTCATCAAAATAATCAGTATATACCATTTCCTATACGTCCACAACTTAATAAGCGAGATATTAGCCAATTTGTGCTATGACCTTGAAAATGAGGTCAAACGTCAAATTCAAGGTCATGACAATAAATCAGCATATATCATTTTCTATGTGTCCACTATAGATTCCTAGTCTCTAATCTCAATATTAAGGAAGATATTTGGCATAATGTGTCACATTATAAAGCATAGGAGAATTCAACATGGGAAAGTAACATTTGGGACCCCTCGAGAAAATGAAAATGGCCGCCACACACAGACCGTTTTTCGCCGTTTTTCGGCGAGAATGGCCGCCATTTTGAAAAAAATGCGAAAATAAATATAAAAAAGTAACCCCCTCTTGAAATACTTTTAGGTATTTTTGTGCAAAATTTCAGAAAGATCCGATCGTAAACTTTAAAGATAAAAATGTGGACGGACGACGTCGACGCCGACGACGCCAACGACGACGGACGGACGACGGCGCAACGCCATGCCAATAGGTTATCGGACCAAAGGGCCGGTAACCTGAAAATCGGTTCTTGCAATTGAATCGGTACCATGTGGTGTTCCTCGGGGTTCAATTCTGGGACCCTTACTTTTCATTATTCATATTTACGATATGAAGAGTTCTTCATCTAAAACAAATTGCATACTGTTGATGCCACTATATGCCACAGTGGGAGATGATGCCACTATATATTCATCTGCCGTTATTATCAACACCCGTTATGAAATAACTAACACAGATCTTGCAGTGCTAACGGACTGGTTTACGGCAAATAAAGTGTCAATAAATGTAGGGAAACAACTTTTATAACCTTTGAACATGGAAGAAGCCAGACACATGATCACACTGAAAACATACGTATTGGTGACAATATCATAAAAAAGAGAAATATGCAGAATGTTTAGGTTGGCTCATTGACAATCAACTTAAATGGGACATGTGTCTTAAAAATATTGAATCAAAATTATCAAGTGCTCAATTTGCTATGAAATCATACAAAAATACCCTGCAAGTAGATCATCCCTGCTATATATTTTAATTATTTCAACCATATTCAGAATTTGGCACCATGTTGTGAGGTAAACGCCGTTAAACAACTACTCAATCCATTGGAAATAATGGAAAGAAACGTAATAACACGCATAACTCACCTGTAAATCACCTCCTTAAACAGCTGGATATACTCAAAATAAGCGACCTCAATTATACATATCCCTCAAGTTCATGTACAACCAAATTAACCATGATCTTCCCTTGAACCTAATCGAAACTTTTAAACCCTTGAACCTAACTGAAATTCTTACACCAGTAAAGAGTACAATTCATGGTCATGATACACGCCACAAAAATAATCCATAGTTTGTCAGTAAAAACTCATTATCTCTCCAATCTTACCTACATGTTGATCCTAAACTATGACACGAGTTTTCCACTGTGTCTAGGAGTGAAGTCGGTTAAATGCTTCAGCAATCGAGTCAAAAACTTATTTACTGTGCAATACTAAATCAATACGTTCAATATGTTCCCTCGTCGAATATAGTGAATCTCACATTTCGGTGCATGCGGCGTAGTTCTGCCGCGTTGCCGCTGACCTGGCACTCTACTCCTTCGCACAATGATCTGTGACATTGATTCAACTGGTAGGAAGTCATTCATTGTCGAGGCACTACGATGGCTCAGTGCCGCCAGTTACGTTCGTGCATTTACACCCCGTCTATATGTTAAGCCTCATAATATTAACTGAGTTATAATATCCACCCTGTATATAATTACCACCTCATGATTATCGACAAGATTCCAACCCATCTATTTTTACCACCCCATAATATTCATCGAGTTTATAACATCCACCCTGTATATAATTTCCACCTCATAATATTCACCCCGTTTATAATATCCGCCCATATATAATTACCACCTCTTATATATTCACCCCGTTTATAATATCCACCTCGTGCATATTTACCACCTCTTAATAATCACTGAGTTTATTATATCAACCCCGTCTATAATTACCACCTCACCGACAGTTAGTTTGACTGATAATGAATCCTGGGCAATGCCCACTCTAAATAGATTCCATTACATGCAGCCCGTGCGAAAATTTCACTGGCCTGAACAGACTAATCACATTTCGGAACCTAGCTGTTGTAAACTAATGTAGTTCACAAACACAATTATAGCGCGCAACGTATGTCCACCGTGGAATCGCTCACTGCCCGTAACTGTGGAGACCTCGCAAACGGCAATCGTTCAAGTTAGCACGGATATGCAAACCCCGGACAAAAATACACAATTATCAGGGTCATAGTTATCAGGAATCATGGGGGGGGGGGGTTGGGGGCGGAGGCTATGTTCCCGGGCCCCATAGACCCCTGAAAACATATTTTTAATACCTATTTCTCCGTTATGAACTCCAAAGGACCCTTAAAATACACACCAGAAGTGCTATAAAAATTATAAATATGCATTTTTTCCAGGGTTCTTACAGAATGCTCGATCGCTTGACTCGATCGCTCTAGTCAATATTTTCATATCTGCCCCCCCCCCCCCCCCACCCCAACAGATCTTCCTGGATCCGCCCTTGCAATTATAGCATTGATCAAACCAAACTTCCGATCATAACGTTCATAACGGCCGTCAATATCTGAATTGGCAGCTTCTATGAATTTTACTGATTCAGACACATAGGTTTACAATCGATATTTATTCGATTCGATTTATTAGTCATTCTTTATTGAATCTATTTAAATTTAAATGTAATTTCTTCTATTACACGAGAGTTATTCACAAGACCTTCATTTATATGATATGTACAACAGATAGCCTAGAGTCACGGGCTAGTGGGTACACACAGGATGTAATGCAGTGTACAGTGCAAAGAATTATGTGTGGTCATTGGACATGGTCTGAGTTTCATATTTTTGTATGAATTACTTGTTGCTAATGAACTACCTATTGTCAACGTAATCGAACACGAAACACTGTTTGGATTATAGCCCTATACGTTTTACTCCACGGAAAGATAGCCCTGCGTGCCACAACATAATGCGTAAGTGGGTCACTTATTGACACCACATTTATGTATCGGTCCAGGATCTTTAGGTACGACTGGCATGAACCATCGGGTAACTACATTTTGTGTATGACTAGTAACACAAAGGAGTTGACTAGAGTTAGACAAAATGTCTAAATATTTTTGAGGACCACGAATTACTGTGGTTAAAAAATGATGAAAATAATCCAACTTGACAAAATGTGTAGCGAGACGTGTTGTTTTTTTGTGCAAACGCTGATATTTACATGAAATAAACAATTGTTTGAGTTTCATAAAATTTATTTTTTCTGGATATTTCTCAGGTTTGATCGCCTAAAATTGCATATATTTAGTATTACACTCCAGTGCTCAATGTCCGCTGATTTAGTAGGCCTATATTCGCGAACATATTGGACTATACCGAAGAGAATAAGACACGTTGTGATCTCAAATTAAATTTACAGTGAGAACGGGATCAAAACCAAACTGGTTTAGTGGGCTGAATGATTTGGTGAACAACATTCTTTAGACAAAGTCGATTTCTTTATTTTCTTATGGAGATTTAACATGGGAGAGCCATAGCCATGTTTTGTGCCGCTGGGTGATTGACTGCACAAGAACGAACAGCCGCTAAATGTACTTTCGGCCCAAGTATCATACACTACGCCTTCCTCTATATTCAATAAGGATTAAAGAGGTGACAGACGGATTAAATGGCATTCGTTTAGTGGACGAGTAGTATTAGGGCGCAATGCATGATACTTGGGCCGCAACATCCATGTGACATCCCTATGCCTCGTGACAGAATTTGCGATAACAGAAAGAATATATTCGCCTTTTTCCTTTCATATGCTACAGTGTCTTCCGTTGAAGTATACCTTTACCACATACATCGCCAAATTATCTTGGGACGGTGTATTTGCTCTGTCTCGACGGTCATGAGCTCTACCGGCTTGGGCTTGGGGAAGCTATCAAGAATGTGGTCCAAGTATCATACGCTGTGCCTCATACTATTTAATCCGTCGCACACCTTTTTAATCCTTATTGAATATAGAGGGAAGCGCAGGATATGATACTTGGCCCAAGAATGTTATCCAAAAATGTTCGTTGCTCAATTCAAGAAACCGATCTACACAATATCACTCGTATTCGCATGTAAATAAATAAATATATAGGGTATGTGACGCAATAATTGACGAAGTTCATGGAAGTTTCGCAGTAATATGTCCAATGCTGTGGAACTACTATAAAATGAATTACTGATTTAAAGAATTTCTTATCATGTATCGATAATATCTATACCATGTACAATAATTGTATATTCGTTTATTTAACAAATTCCTTGAAATATGGCAGTGATTTGTGATCATTATTAAATTAGAGTGTAGTCAATATGTAGAAGTTGGCGATCACAAACATTACAAGGATTGGTCACATGATATGGAACTGTGGTCACACGCGTTATGGTGTTACATGTTACAACTGAACACATTCCAAGTCAACCACAGCATTCTTACCGTGTATTCTGACTCTTTAATCAGTAGCGTATGGAAGTATGGAATCTGTGGATGGGGCGGCAATGTATCTGGACTTGATAAAGGTCGTATTGATCGTATCATCCGACAGGCCCAAAAAATCACAGGTACGTCACTCTCCTCGGTGGAAACAGTCCAACAGTTTTTTGGTTTTGTGTGCTGAAAATGGTATGTTAGTGAGCAAAATCGACGCTTGCCTTTTTATTTAATGATAATTTCTTTGAAAGGCTTCCACCGTATCCACCGAGTTCTCTAATGATATCCTGCCCGCTTGAAATTCCCGACATATAGTGATGCAATATGCATGAGCGGTTAGCACTAAATCAAGTTCATGTATCAGTGAAACACACGTTTTGAAACATGTAGTTTTGTTTTAGGAAGGTAGCTGCCGAAGTCCACAAATACTTGTTTTCGACAAAAAGGCTCTTTTGAGCTTACAAGATCATTGAAATCAAATTCTGAACAACCGCCGTACATGATACGTTTGAAAATACTTAATCTCTACCTGAAGTGATTTCTTTACTCATAGCTGATCGTATTATGAAGGAAAAGTGGAGAAAATTTTAAAGTTCACAATTTATGGGGAAGATGAAAATGCCTCAGAATAGGTAGTTACTTGATTTGGTCGCTCAGACCACCGTTTCAAGGTGATGGAACTTATGCATATAACAAAAACGCATACGGGAAAGCTTATACACATTTCGAGAAAATAAATTGTTAATTAAATTGGCCGTTTTTCGTCAAACTACACTGTAAATACATCCATTTGAAATTATATTTAGGTATTGTTTTATGATTTTGCGGAAAGATTCGACTGTAAACTTTAAAGTTGGTCGAACCAGAGATAAACACAACCAACAAAGCATCAGCTAATACCTCTTGATTTTCTCTCTTGCCTGAGTGTTCAATGTTTGGTTTGTGTTGGCACCACTCTGTTTCAATGTATTGAGAAATTTTATATTCATATGATCGTGCATTACATTAACGTTTGGACATGTCTATGATTTACTTGCCTATCAAAATGATTGGAACCTCTGCACTACTAACAGCATTTATCAGTATGATGTCTCAGGATGAGCGGCCATTGACATTTGATGGAGGCAATTACAGACCAGAATTATGACATTGACGGGATTCCATATGTCCATTTTGATATCATTATCATTTCAGATTGATATCGTTTCGGTAGTCCATGTATCATCATATCACTGGCAATACCACAACATTCTGGTCATAGGATTAAAAACCTGAAATAACATTTTAAAGAATATAATTATGAAAGAACAGTCTAACCAAGGGTTTATATACAAACGAATATTGAGTTCTAAAACGAAAATAGTGATTTCCACGTCACACCCATTGCACGAGTCTAGAACTACCCAGCTACACATACATAGCTATATCCCTAGTTCATGTGTATCCAATCACAAGTCAAATGGCTACTGGGTTGATGGTAGAAAAATAAAACAAATATATCGATGATGATGAATTATCGCTAGCGGTGATACGTTGGTGGCCAAGTCTTCAAGAAGCCCTTCGCTTCATGCCGGGCTTCTCAAAGACTTTACACTCGGGAATAAAATCACACTCTGTGCAATACCCATTCAGTATCGACTTATGATCACACACAATGAATAAAAACCTAGAATGGAATACGTTTAAATAGACCAAACATTTCAATCAAAAGACACTGACGTTATTACTTTCAGACAGTATGTGGTTGTCTCTACTGTAAATATTTCCTCAAAATTATGTGTAAAATGGAATGTCCAGGAAACATTCAATAACATGGTAAAATTCACTGATTTTAGTGCTTAAAATGCATTCTATGAGATTACTATTTCTGCCATTTGTTTTTAATTAGTTATTCACTTAATAAATTCACAATGTGTATAGTTTATTTTGGAAGAAATGTTTCTGATTCAAATGGTAATTATATCAGAGTTCAAATCAGATTCTTATAGCTTTTAATATCTACTTTAAGGGGTAAAGGCGTGCTGAAACACATACTCTAATGTGGTCGGTTTATTAGGACATGTGAAATACAGATATCCGACTTGTTTATCATGAATGTGTGTATAACATTCGCCCGTAGCTGACATATACAATTCATTCATGACATACGTTGGTTGGTGAAATGCACCGCACTCTAGTGACCACACTGAGTATCACACTTCTATCAATAGCAAAGTTCCACACCTAGTGCTGATCACTCTGCATCAAATCTTAAGTCGGTGACTGACCTAGTTCTTTTGTCTAGGGGTCAGGTCATCAGTTGTCACCGACTTGAGGTCAGAAGTTTTGGACAGAAGATCGACACATGGTCAGAAAACTGCAATTTCTGAAATATAACGCATAGAAATAATAACTGAGGGGGATGATACGATGTCCGAGATACTACTACCCATTTATATACTTCACAAATATTAATAGCGGTTGATATTCCCCAGAAATAAGGTTTCTTCCATCAATATTCCCCCTGATTTTGACACGGTGATGACGTTCATCGTCATTTTCAAAAACTGAAAAAAGGGAGTCAAGATAATCATCCCAGGTTTCATATATCATGTGCATATGCACAACTACATTGGAATTTTTCAGTTATTCCTAAATTACTCCGCATGAGTGTCGTGACATGTCATTTACTGTACACTAATAACTTGCATCATGGGATCTGTGTCTGTCACAAAACCATCCACACGTTTGTGTGGAAATACAACCCTCTGGAACTTCTCAGTGTTTTGTTCTTACTTAAGGGACCACGTTTCATGTGACGAGCATAATTGTAGCTGGGAAAAATAAAGCGATACATCAAAACTGGACACCTTTGAAGTGAAATGTACCTTTAGTATGAAACATTATCATGATTTGCTTTGCAACGAATGCTAACTCGATCTGTGAAGATCCTTACTTGGTCACATGAAGCAATTGTCAGAAAAGTTCGAATCCCATCAGTGACCGAGAGATTTATCTTGGCCCATCCACACCCAGGATTGGTGTGCTTTGGGCTCAATGGTAAGGCTAACCACTCAGCCTTGAGTTACTCACCTACGAGTACGATATTGGGGGACTTCCTGGTGGAATGATCCAGGAATGGGAATGATTACACCTGGCTTACGCCAGGATAGATTCAGAAAACATATCAGCTCAGTAAGTTGCCATTATAACAAAATCAATGCTCTCCAGTAACTGAACCCACGAAGTCTGCTATTGACCGGGCCTTAGCATGTGAACCTCGATGTTAATGAGGTGAAGACTTCTCGCCATTCTATCGATTGAACTTGTGGTATCCATCCTCGCAAACAAAACTGTGGCAACAATTTACCTGTATATTTATCTGAAAGTGAAGAGCGCGACAATTGGTCATAACATATGGTCGTCCATTACGCAACAAGTTACGTAATCACAACTCTGTCACGTCCGGATCGTTGTAAAATATAAATGTACTCATAATCATTATTGAATGTTTTCCACTTTGCAAAGATCACTGTCAGAAAATTGATGATTCCACATGGCATAACAACGTTATTATAACCCTTTTCGTCACACCTGCTGCAAGAAAGCAAGACAGTAAGTCTCTATGATGAATGAACTGCTCGTAGCATCCATATATTTAGCTCAATATATTCCTAACTAGTCTTGCAGATGACATAATTTAGTCATGAATAAAAACACACAAGTTGATGTCCGGAGTGGAACACCAAACACTGTTATGTGATGTGATTTGTTAAACTCTATGTTGAGCCACCCTCGTGAGACAGTTGCGCTTGTAAATCAACAGGACATAATAAGTATGGCATATCTCAGTTTCTCCAGAATTGTCCTTCAGCAATCCGAATTGAGTAGGCTTGACACTACATTGTTTTTATCACGTGAATTGCACTGAACAACTGTAAGGTGGGAGTGTGCAGTCTCATGGTCCTACTTTTAGGGTGTAGTTGATAAAGTTAAACTTAAAAGAAGGCATTTGCACTTCAACCTGGGAATATCAAATGTCCTTGAAACTTCTAAGGCTCTTATAGATGTACTCATGAGCACGGAGGTATACTACTATAAGTGCCCTAGGTCTGGAGTTCATGGGGATTCATGAGTTTCCCTGTCATTTTTGTTTTCTCTCACTTCATATGCATGATATGACTTTCTGTCCCCGGACTATTATATTGGATAACTTAACCTGGGTATTGATTCTATGTCTATAAGTGTCCCTAGTGTGTATTAGCACAATGGTTTCTGTCGTTATTTCATCCGTGGTGTAAAGTCCCATTTTAAAGCAAGTTTTCCCACGAGACAACTTTAGGAGTGTTTGTTATCGTACCTGGTTATTCCAAGCCTCGTCACCTCGCATATGCATTGAATTGTGCTGAACCTGAATCGAAAATATTTTGATTGACCGGATGTTCATTTACACAGACAGATGTATATGTGTGTATTTTGTATGATATTTATTTCTCTTGGTTGTTTCTATTTCAAAAATGAATCATACTTGGTGTCATGTCATAAAATGTCTTTAAGGTGATATTCTAAGACGTGCCAAAACTCTTATATAAATCGTTCATCCATTCTTGATCAGTCTTGAATAGATTACCAAGCGATTAGATTAAGGCATGTAAAACACAAATATCTGATTCGCTTACCACGGATTTGTGGAAAACATTCGTCCGTTAGCTGTCATTTATACAGTTCATTCATGGCACACATTGGTTAGTACAACGCATCACACTGATAGGAGAATGTAATGGGAATTATACCTTAGAATGTTGGTTCGACATCGGCTCCAACCACAAAAACCTTTTGGAATATATTGGAAAATGTTAAATTTGGCATACCGCATTGTACTGATATGACGCCGTGTTTTTATGTAGATGATTGTCCGTCACATGACCGATCCCTAATCTGCGCCCACTTGATATTAAATTCATTAAATGAGGAAGAGCACAAAGGCTCGATCAAGGTTTTTGGCACGTTAAACAAATTTTACATGGGCATGAATTTGAGATTCGAGACCTTGTATTGCAATGGTACCATGGTTATGTTAGGCGATTTTACCCTTGTTGAATATTTACACACAGCGTGCCTTGTGGCGAATCCGTATCTCTGAACCATTGCCATGACATATCAACAGTATGCCTGAAGACACGGGTGCCATTGATATTTGTGTAATACAATTACAGATTTGTAGTCTGACATTGAACGGATTCCACATGACGCGTGTACCATCAGAGTAACTTTGCAGGTCTACTTTCAATAAATTAGAACCAATATAACCAAACACACAACCTCACTAGCGTTTAGTTGGTGATTGGAATATCTCACTTCGTTTTTGGTTTTTCAGGTACATATTTACTGGTCATACATCTATGTCATGTATTCCATTGTGAAGTGGCACCAGGATCTCAATAGATCTCTGACCTAGTATGTGAGATGCTTCAGTGGTTTGTACCGACCAAGGAAAGACTCATGTTGACAAGATTCAACTTATCTTATCAGCTGAGTTGTAATCAACCATATAACCTTAAAGGGATCATGAGTGATTATTTGAATGCAAATAAACGGAAAATGTACTGATTCATCCATGATTTTTTAACTACATTTTGAAGGGATGTAGCAGTTATTTCCCACATTTAGAACAAATCATATTCAAATTTCTCACATTTGTAAACATGAGAAATACAATCTGATATAGGGAATTTCCCAGAACTAAATGTGACAAGCGTTCTCACTAGCTTGGTTAGTGGGATATCCCTTGAGCTCATTTGGTATAGTGTAGCGTTAGAACCGGGATCGAATAATGTTGGAGGTGATGCTTAAATGGTCACATGAATAAATTCTTCAGAGAACATAACCGTTCAGTTCCATGTCACACCTCGGACAATGCTCTCTTGTTACTGGACTCTTAAGCGTATGTTATTGATGAGGTCATAACATAATTAGCTCTGGCGTGTCGTAACACATAACTATTTATAATCATTCTTGAAGTATTTTTGACTATGCAATGATCACTGGCAGATAAATTCTGAGTCTAGAGAGTTTTGCTTCTGTTCACTACTCCATATTTAAAATTGGTTTCACTTACTTTTTTCCTGATGTTTGTTGTGATGAAGTAAAGCATTCAGTTTCCATTATGAATGAGCTGCATGTAACAATCAGATATCTTTGTATAAGTAGAGATAGTTTTACCAATAAATCATTTAGCCACAAATCAAAGTTTACAGAAGTTGCTATTTGAAGATAACAAATCACCTCATCGCTTACTTGCATGCGAGGTAATTTGTCCATTTCTAAGGTGATTCATCACACCGTGATAGAATGGTGATGGTGATTCAACAGGACACGACATGTATGACGCATCCCAGCAATGATTTTTTTTGTATTCATATTCACCTCTGTTGGCATGTGAACTAAATGTCCATTTATGTATTATACATCGACTATGTTGTGTACTCTAGAAAAACTTGATCAAAACAATTTGTGCATGTGTTTCTATATTTTATTTTCGTTTGTGGACAGCATCAAAATTCCTATACCAGGAAATCATATCTTATGACGGTTGTTTCTTATTCTGGTATCCGATTAATCACGAAATATATGGAGATGATTAGGTTACGTATTAACAATTATTTTTAATCCGTATGCACAATATTAATCTGTTCCCACAAATAGCAAACACAACTGCTGCATGACGGCTTTGAATTTGTCGTATGCTTGTTTCATTTATACCACTGGACAGTGTCGCTGTTAATGGACGTTCAATTTAACACAAATGTGGATGTGAACTTTCGGTTGATCATGGTACTAAGCACTGTAACTTGATAGTTTTCACATAGGTGCCGAAAACCAATCATATCTATTACATCAGTTGGAAAGTACCACTTACCCCAGGAGTATGGGTTCTGTGGGGCTTTGTGATATAGACCACCCCTGAGAAATCATCATGTCTGCTGCTGGTCTATTTATAGGCTCACCGTTTCCAGCTTTTTATAAAACCTGTGAATTTATCCTGTTTCTGTTTGTAATCAACTGACCACCTTCCATCTGACAAATCCGAACAATAAATTATCCTATGATACAAGAACAACATTAATATAAAATCCAGCAATACAGTCATTCTCCCTACATATAGGAAAGTGCAATGACTGCTGGGGGCTGTATTTCGAATTGTGATTTTTTTAACCAGGCATATTATATAAAACGTTTGAAAGATAACTAACGTGGAAACATGGAGCCAATATTAGAGTCAAAAATTCCATTATCAAGACATTCTCTTGTTACGAAAATGCCTAGTTACTTTATCTTTCCGAAAGAAAATAAAAGTAACTCCGCAAGGCTGTTATAATGTAAACTTTTAATCCTTAAGCTTTATTCAACATTGCCGAGAGAATTGTCTTCACATAGACAAGTTAGACAGTGAACTATCCATATATTCACTGAAAGCTGATCTATCGGATTCACTTGTGTCCAGACTTTATAACATACACTACGTGCATTTGGGAGGAATGAAATATGATGTGCAAAAACTGCAAAAGTTTGGGATAATAAAACTCACTGGGCAGTGTGGTTTTTTTTTTAGCTATTAGCCATTTAGTCCCGTGACTTTGATAATAATCACCCTGGTCGAATTCAAGGTCATCAGAATATTTGGCATATATCATTTCCCATATGTACACAATTGATTGCTAAGCTGTGAACACAAAAATAAGCAAGATATTAGCAATTTGTACTCCCTTGAAAACGAGGTCAAAATTCAAGGTAATACCAATATTCAGCATATATCATCTGTTCACAATTGATGTGTTCACATATGATTCCTTCGTTAGTCGTTAATAAGTGAGATATGTGCACAGTTGATTCCTAAGCTGTAAAGTCGATAATAAGTGAGATATTAACCAGTTTGTGCCCTGACCTCGATAATGAGGTCAAAGGTCAAGTTCAAGCTCATGAAGATATTCAGCATATATCATTTCCTATATGTGTACAATTGATTCATTTCGTCCTGTGCTCTTGAAAATTAGGTCGAAGGTCAAATTCAATGTCATTAAAATATCCGTCATATATCATTACCTATACGTCCACAATTAATTCCCAAGCTGTGAAGTCGATAATAAGCGAGATATTAGCCATTGTGTGACCTTGCAAATGACGTCAAAGGTGCAATGCAAGGTCATAACCATTTCCAGCATTTATTACTAGTATTTCCTATTGATTCCTAGTCTCGAATCTGAGATGTCTCATTATAAAGCGTATCAGAACTTAACATGGGAAAGCCCCATTTGGGACCCGTCGACAAAATGAAAATGGCCGCCACACGCAGACCAGCGATTAAAGGGCCACGAAACTCAAACTGTCTGTACAGTTTTTAAAATGGCCGCCGAAATCAGAATACGGCCGTTTTTCGTCGAAGATGGCTATTTTGAAAAAAAAATGCCAAAATCGGAAAAAAATACCCATTTTTTATCTATAGGTATTTTGTGCAAAATTTCAGGAATATTCGATCGTAAATTTTAAAGATAAATTGTGGACGGACGACAACGACACCAACGACGACGAACGATGGATACAAAGTCATGCCGATAAGTGATCGGACCATTAGGGGCGGTAACCTAAACAAAAATAGGAGAAGTATATAGTGTTGAGCCACAACTGTTTTTTTCATCAAAATTGCCGTTGTGATCTTTCAATCTCACTGAAGTTCAAATTAAAGGCCATCACATAGTCACTGCATGTGACTTCCCATCTGAATGTGCCAGTGTTTAGGATTTATCGTGTTCTAGGCGTTTACTCCATTCAGTTCCCATTATAAATAAGCAAGATCACCAAAAGAACCACCTGATGTCAGAACCTATGTTCCCATGATAAAAACCTAAGCATTATCTACAAACATTCTGTCTACATCAAACAATTTTACCACTCAAGGCCATCCTAGGTCAAGTTCAAGGTCACCAAAAAGCTCCATATCAGATGTCTTATATAATTATATTTAAAACCTCAGGTGAATTAGTGACTTGATCTAAGAGTCGCCATCGCTTGCTCAAGTCGGCATCAGTCCACGCACGGACGAGCTCTTTCCCAAGGGCCAAGGGGGAATAAATTACAATGAAACATATAGTACGGCCAAGTACTATGGTCTAAGATGGCAGATTTGCTTTGTGTGCTCCTGTAACACAAAGCTGAAAATAAGATGACTGTTAACGAATATTTACAATGTGACTAACAAAGAAATCCACGAAACATAAGACATATACAATTTTACATGGTCTCTCACACATACATACATCTGACAGCTCACTTTACATTACATATTAATACTTATATAGCGCACATTTTTACATAGGAATATAATCAGCGGTGTTGCACAATATTTACATGAAGAACTAGTAGACTGATTGAAAGTAATGCGTTTTTAAGCGTGACTTGAACATATCAAAATTTGGACTATGTCTGATGCTGATGGGAATGCTGTTCCACACCTCCGGACCCGCAACAGCAAAGGAAAGGGCGGCGAACGTCTTCCTCCTCGTCCGGGGAATCGCCAGGAGGCGGTCGTCCGCAGATGACCGAGTTACACGTGTTGTCTGTTGAAGGGCCAGCAGATCAGATATGTAACTTGGAGCCATACCATTCATTGACATATATATGCCATTTATTCTCAAAATTCATGAAATTTATTCTCAAAATTATTGGTAGCCAATGAAGTGATGCTAATGCTTCAGAGGCACTGTCGTAGTGATTATTTAAAGGATGAGCTTAGCAGCTCGGATTTGAACTTTACGCATGGGCTCAAGTGTGCTGGCTCAGTTAATGAATCTTAGATAATAGCTACAAGATTAACTCCGAACTATTCCAATCGCAATTTACCTCCTGTGTGTGTGATATATGTGTACTGCATCATGATATTGAGGCTAATATGTGATCCCAGGGCAGAATACTGCTGAGATTAGCGTGTCACAAAAGTGCAAGATGGATTGACATGTGAGTACTAAAAAAATATGTTTCACTGATGATATGGGGATGTTACGTGTGACGCAAGTTATACCTCATTCATTCCAACGAAATGTAGTTTTAATTGATCCAAACTGCTGATTTACCTTAGCAAACCGCTGATTTTTGTGTGTTGTCCATACTTGCTCAATACTCGCCAAATAGAAAGTGTTACTGCCAATGAATGAATGAAGTTTAATGGCACTTTGGTCTAAAGTTACTACCAATGTTAATGTTTTGTGTCTGTAACCCAGAATCGGTACAAACCAAATAATCAATCAGCCATTTTGCTCTTGAGTGGGGTAGGGAGTATAAATGGCATAAAATGTATACCATTAGCCCATGTCAAAGTATTTAGTTCCAGAGTTCTAGAATTCGTGCACCCTTGGGCAAACCTGAAGAAAAACGCGACTGAAACGAGAATTGTATCTCGTCCAACTTGGAATTTAGTTGGAAACGAGCACAACGTTTCTAAAGCTCAAATCACATCATTACGCGATCGAGACTGTTAGCTGTGCGGTCGAAACACTAACTCAAACATGATAGAGTGCCATCTCTCGAAACCAATCACATCTTTTCACATGAACCGAGATGTCTCTTTGCGACATGTAAACTATATGAAAGCAAAAAAAAAAGTGAGATGGTCTCATAATCTAAATCATAGTCATATTCACAACACTCACCACGTATCCCACCCTCGCACACAAGTCGATCTGTCGGATGTGACAGTACCAGATAAGGAATGAGAGTGACACAGTGTTATTTTTGTACTGTAAACACTTAAAATGATCGACTTGAAACATACGTATTGTAGATTTATATAATGTACTGGTAGGAATGTAAGTGTCAACCCACTACCATTTATATAACCAGGTTTGATGTAGTCATAAACCATGTAGTCGAGGAATGAAAATAAACCTGTGACGAAATACTGTACTGTGCAATAGCCCCAGGCTACATACATGTGCATATTCGTATTTATTTCAACATCGGTTCACGGTCAAACGGTTCATACTCAATGTACCTAAACATTCTTTTCGTGAATTATCACTCATTACATTACCGTTGAACAAAGTCACGATTTACTTCCCTGCCAAAGTAAACAGTACCTCTGCATTATTCACCAGCATGGTGCCGCAGAATAAACGGCCATTGACATTTACAGGAGGCATTCACAAACCAGCATTATGGCATTGGTATTTTCCATAGTGCGCTGAGATTCATTTTGATGAAGTAGTGTTTCACCGTAATCATGGTAATACTGCCAATACTATAAAATGATGATGCGTTCTCGGAATAGACACCGGGATTAACAATTTGAATACCAACACACACCGACATCGGTTGTGTTTACTATACATCGATGACATCAGTGTACAATCACCCAACTACAATATAGGTGTATGTGAGTTCATGGGTATCCAATCAGAAGACGAAGGCTGCTGAGCTGATGAAATTACAAGTTACAAATAACATCCATGTATTTGTCGATAGCTAGTGGTAATAGTTAAATTACGTAAATGTTACGTAGCTGACATTGAGCCACTGTCAGGTTTTAGTATTTTGTGTATGTTGGACATGCCCAACTCTAGCCATATCCCTAGATTTCACAAATATTTCAATACCAATTGAAGTCATTTAATGCCTACCATTCACAATAATAGTTTTTGCCTTTGAAATGCGAGTGTAATCACTATGTATCACATTCAATACAAATACACGAACTTGACTCGTTCGGCAAACTTGACTCTTCCCATTAGATTTTCACGGTAGTGACATATGGTGTTGGAAGGGAAAATGTAGGTTGTCTGGAGGGGAGGAAAGGGAAACGATCTAGTACAATATACACGTAGATCTCATCAACAGAGAGTGTTGGTGTGTCAGAATTGTTTGAGATGAGTGCTTTAAAACACCCTTGCTAACATGAAACGCCCAATGTTCTGCTATTTATATGCAGAAACTAACAACAATGACCGTAGGTTATATGACCTGAATATTTTGAATATCTCCCTTCAGGCCAGCAGACCAGTGATTGAAAGAAAAAAGCCAAGTAGAATATTTAATTTTACCATATATGGGGCGTAGTAAATCATGTTTGTCTTTCAATAACCTTTGTGATTGGCCGGAATTGGTCGTATGTTCGCTTGGTCGTTACTTTCTTTCTACCAATGAAACGAAATAACATTTATATGTTTATACTAATGTTATTTTGTTTCACATCTACAACTCATAATTAATAGGATTGATAACTCCCTTTCTAGTAAACTATTTATATCAAATTCATTTCACAAAGTGTGTGTTATATTTCCGTGGGGATGCTTCTGGTTTGTAATTGTGATTATATCAGGTTTAACATTATAAATTGTCCTTATTGCAGTGATATATCAAGACGTGCCTTTTACACCTTTTATCTTCCATCCATTGACTAATCTGTCTGTGACGGGTCTAATCCGGTGAAAATATAGATGTTACCTCACGCGATTAGATTAAAACACATATATCTGACATGCTTATCGCACAGGTGTGGAAAACACTCGTCCATTAACTGTCATGTAGATTATTTTTACTGGCAAACATTAGTGGGTGAAATGTCTTACACTTTGTAAAGAAAGGTGGAGTATGAAATCTATAATCGACTATTTTCTCTCAGTGTTATAGAGCATGTGAACAATATTAACATATGATATCCTCAGTCGGCCTCGAAATACACTGTATTCCAGTCAAACTCGTGGGAGACATGTATAGTACTGTTATCTGACATGAGATTAGGGTAACTGTTAGCTTTGCTTTAGCGACAGATATTCAATAAATCAGTTGTTTGAGTGTCGGTATATGTTTCAGAGTAACTGCACTCAGACACCAGCTATATTTCATGACCAATTCCAGTGTTATGGTTGAGGTGAATGCTCACATAACGGTATGCTATGCACTTTAATAAATTCATTCAACAATGATTGCAAATATATAATTCGGAGAACACAGTAAGTGACTTCGATAAGTTGAATAATCTTTTCTCTTTTACTTCTCAAGCGCCAAGAACGAAGTAGATCAAGTACCATGTGAGAATTAATACTTGTAACTACCAGTCTCCCCGGGCTCCTGTTACATGCCATCTATACTGATTACTAGTATCATGTTCCCTGTCCGTGTGTCTGATAAAAAAATCCGAAAGTGGGTCGAGAGATTAACCCTCTCTACATTTCTAGTGATTTGTCCTTGATTCAAGGACCACTGTAATGGTGAGGATTATATGTGGTTTCCTGGTTGTACCTAGAAAAAAAAGTGATATAGAATCAAAACGGGACAGCCGAACGTAAAATGTCATCTTGAAATAAAACAAATAATTCAATAGGCACTGGCGGATAAAGAGGGGGGTGCACCCGGCGCGCAACCCCCCCCCCCCCCCTATTGGGCCGTGAAAAAAGAGAATAAAGAAAAGAGACAGAGCAAGAATCTATAGGTAACGAAATATGAGTGTAATTTTCCTCGTTTGATATTTTTGACCGGGAGGAGCGGGGGCAGGAGGGGCCCTATTGGGTGGGGGTAGAGCCCCAAAATATACTTTCAAAAAAAAAAATCTGTGACTCAGAAATACGTTAAGGTGCGTTACAGCGTTACATAGACCTAAGATTCGTTGGTCAATAATTATGCATTTGAGTCTCATTGATCATGAGTTCTATGACATATAATATGTGAAGTGACAATGAGTAGTTTTGGGATAAATAAATTTAAATACCAGCAATATTTACATGCATGTGTGGAATGAAAAATACTCAATCAGAGCCAGAGAGAGCTCAGAATCAACCACAGAATAGGAACAAAGCTCTGGCTTCTGGGGGCCCTTGTGCGGGCCCCAGACCCCACGCCGTGTAAGCTACCACCTATCCACCTCAATTCGCCCGGTCGCTTGACTCCTCTAACCTGCTTGGTACACCCCCCCCCCCTCTAATGATAAATCTAGCCCGACACACTTGACTTCATACTGAAACTGTCAGACAGAGTTCTGTATAACTCTGGATATAACTCAGGATGCCGGCATAACTTTGAAGATAATTATATCTCATCTTTATTATTAAACGATTGACCATCACTATGTCTGATGCATAGGAACCTTAGAACAGCTTTAATATGGTAGGACTATTAGACCTTCCTTTCTTTGAAAATCTATCCACATTCTATTTACAACAGAACTAAGCAGACGTCTAAAATAATTCTACTTATTGATTTCACAAGGTACAGTTGTAAAATACACCTTAGAAGCCATCTGAGAGACACTAAATTCCAAAAAATTTCCCGGGGGGCTTACGGCGCCTCCCGAACCCCCCCACCGCATAAGGCTTCGCTCGCTACGCTCGCACAATACCGGGGATCCCCGTATTTACGCCCTGGGGTTATAAATGGGGAAAGGGTGCTGTGTCGAATGAAATTTAACTCCATATATAAGCCCATGGGCTTATATTTGGGGAATAATTATTTTACGACTTTTATTTTGCACGCTTGAATTTACAATGGATTAGACGCGAAAGCACTTCTTATATGCGTAATTTATACAAACATCTATTCCAGTGTATAATCACAGATATTCATTGTCATATTGAACGCACGCATGACGAATAAAAAGGTACACATATACATGCATATGCATGCATGTACAGGATAAAATCCAGCAGGTCACGTGTATATGTACTAGTAGCCTTAGGCAAGGCACACGTACGTCTTTTATCAATTTCAGTTTAGTAGCTCATCTAGGTACCAACACTTACCAACGTCTCCTACGAAAAACAGAACGTCAACTACGTTTTCCCCAAATATAGGCCCAGTCCTGGTGCGAGACAAAAATTTATTCCGTTTATAAGCCCATGGGCCTATACAAGAGTAGTACTCCCCTTGTATTAGCCCATGGGCTTATCCAAGGAGGGGCTTAAATACGGGGATCCCCGGTATATTTCAAGATTACGTACATTTAGGAAGAGCACCCATCCCCCCCCCCCCCCCCCATTTCAAAAATCCTGGATCCGCCCCTGATAGGTGAGTGGTTCTGAAGGAATGCACCTCTTATGCACTTCGGGATAACACCAATCTGTTCAGAACATTATAATGACCCGCAAGACAGGTTGCTTTGGTATAAGTTTAGTACATTACCATTAAAGCATCGATAATCATTTATCATGTTTATTTAATACCCCCTCTATTCCAAATAAATTCTGGTTTAATTGTTCCCACAAACTTCTTTGTTTATGGAAACTCTTCATTCGATGAATGAATAGATCATTCGATCGATAAGTGACTGATTGACTGAACGCACGAAAAAACAGGGAATGTAATATTAAAAGTAGAACTAGATAAAATAAAACATAAAATAATTTCAATAGTCCCCATTGGTGTGAACCAACTATATGACAGGAATACGGTATGTTTGTTCAATTGGAGCTTAATTTCTACTGACCAGCCAATCTCTAAACCACTGGTCCAGAGGGTGAATGAATTTTCTCTCAATGAAAATCTGATTCTTACCCAGCGACTATTCTATGGAGTTCTCCTACCAATAACGTGTTGCATGTACCTATTACAATCCCTCCGTTCCGAATCAGCAGTCGTTTTTAAAATGCAATATTGAAGTATGAGGCAAGCAGTGCCCCCCTCACAAAAACAAACGACTACGCGATACGCATAACGAAAGGCAGCCTGAAATATAACAAGGATCTCCTTTCGTGAGATGGTCACATACATGTAGAAACCCGATCTATCTATTTAACAACCTTGATTGGTTTGTACTAAACGAGAGAAGACGTATGTGATGTACGTATCTCCACATCCCAAATATGATGTGGAGAAAATAAATACCGTGAAAATGAATATCCCAAATGAATACCGTGACAGTCTAATCTGTATTCTAAACCTGACAACTCACTTGTAAACGACCAGAACCTCATTCAAGTATCATACATTGTGTATATGTGTGATGAATTAAATGATATTCAGTACATACCCATATTTGTTCTGTCCCGGATCAGATGGCAATGAATCAGTTATATCTCACATTCAGGACACATCATATAAACTGTCTAACCTTGAATGTAGTTTAACATAATCAGCTATTGACGAGAATAGAAATTAGTTCAGTACCGTGGAAACATTCCAAATACAAAGCTCTTCAGTAACTGGACCCACCATGTATAATATTGATGAGGTCTTAATATCTTACCCTCGACGTTCATGATGTGACGGCCTAGCGATACTCTTTCTGTCAGTGATACAATGCTTCAGTGAAAGTATAAATATTTGTAATGGTTGTTGGATGCTTTCCATGCAAGGGCGACGGTCTGCAGAGCATTGATTACACCTCGGCCAATTACACATCATCCATCATCAATCAACATACATCAAATGTGCTGTGAGGGAAAAAGACATATGTCCCTCATAATGAATGGACTGTTGTAATGTATATATTTATTATTTTGTGATGATCTGTATATATATAAAGGCATTTCTAACTGGAGAATAATCTTTGGGAAATAATACTTTGGTCACAAACAAACACGATAAGTTGCTGTCCAAAGTGGATAACCAAACACAAGAGTGATCTATCACATTGAGGAACAAGTCACGTTATCGTGTACTTATATGTGGTGTGATTTTGTAACTTTATGGTGATCTATCACATTGAGGAACAAATCACGTTATCGTGTACTTATATGTGGTGTGATTTTTTTTAACTCTACGGTGATCTATTACACTGAGGAACAAAATTGATCACGTTATCGTGTACTTATATGTGGTGTGATTTTTTTTAACACTACGGTGATCTATTAAACTGAGGAACAAAATTGATCACGTTATCGTGTACTTATATGTGGTGTGACTTTCAACTCCATGGTGATCTATCACACTGAGGAACAAATCACGTTATCGTGTACTTATATGTGGTGTGATTTTGTAACTCTATGGTGATCTATCACATTGAGGAACAAATCACGTTATCGTGTACTTATATGTGGTGTGATTTTGTAACTCTACGGTGATCTATCACACTGAGGAACAAATCACGTTATCGTGTACTTATATGTGGTGTGATTTTTAACTCTATGGTGATCTGTCACACCGAGAGATACCGGAGCTGGTGACGTGAAAGAACACGTGATGGTAAATTGCTTCTCTAGACCCGTCCTTCAGTATTTCCATAGCAGTTATACTGAGGGTGTTAATGGTGTCTCTCATCTATAAGCTATATTTGTATGGCTTTTCTTGTGCTGTGCACTTCCATAAATATAATTGATCACACGAAATATTGGACGTATTCAATTTCTGGATGTATGGATAAACACATTCTCGTTTGTCAGTTGTTTGTTGTGGCAACATCAGAAATTCGATTGCAGGAATTTCCTTCCTGTCGTAGGACTCAGTGTTTTGCTAAAACGTGGAAGTGAAGTTTCAGTGACCAGGCGGAAAGTGGACATGCGCAGAGTCATCGATCATAGAGCCAAGTTTTATGAAGTAGTCGATAAGTTTGACATTGGGCCATTGGACAATTAATGTGTACCTTCGCAGCGCAGATCTGCTGTGATCTGTAGAGTCCTTGAAGTATCCATATCACTTTGTAATGTGCCATATTGCCGCAAAAATAGATATGTTTCTTTTTCTGGTATTCTATTGATTTACGAAATCGATACATTGTGTTGAATTTAGAATAGTCCAGAGACCTTGAGACATTCGTGAAGTAAATGTCTTCTTGATTCACGTTTATAACAGTGAGTCAGTGTCACTTGGGTGTCGAATCTGAAGCAAGTGTGTCCCTGTGAAACGATCATTCAACAGGGGGCAGTTATATTGGTAATATTGGTCAGTTTTGGCGCCAATTCACTGACGGCTATCGTCTGTAATTATCAATGACGTGAATTATGGCGGTGAAATTTCGTTTACACTGGTAGCATAAGAAAAAAAAGCCATGGAACAGTGCTGCCAGTTGGCGAATGCAGGATTTCTAGAACACCTCCCATTTTTCTGATTTTTCTGTATATGTCTGCGAGTTGAAAAGCCACAGCCCATACAGGTATATATCTGACAAATTGTCAACACAACATATGGAGTTACCGCTCTTTATTGCATCAATGCGTTTCATGATATATCATCGTTTCAGAATGATTGAGATGCGCCCACATTAAATGTGGAATGTATATTTCGAGACAGTCGATGACTATATTTGTAATGCGAGCTGTAATAATGAACGGTGAGATTATACAAGCACGTGTGTGCAGTGCAGTATAAAAATTTAATATGCATATTGTATATATGTAAACAGCTTGAAGAACTTGGAATAAATATACACGCACTGCGAAGCCGTCTACGTTGTATCCTGGTAACGCACTGGTACCGACGTCTCATGTCGTGAGAGCTCAGCATGGAAATTGACAAATTACATAATATAGGTGAGCCATAAGGTGTTTTGTTATCGCCGGAGAGCAACATTCATTAAGGTGATGACAACGCTTGAGGTGTAGATCACCATATCATCGTGCTTTACTCTTGGATCAAAGTAGTGATAGCGATTTGTAGTGGTGTTTACGACCAAATTATGTTGAAATTGCTATGTAACAGTAGACGACTTTCTATAGCTAATACCCCCCCCCCCCCCTCCTGTGAGCTCAAGGCCTTAGGTGTTGTGTAATAAGCCATCCCAGAGTCGAGACGATGATTTGCAAGTTTATCCCACAGAACACATAGGGGCATGATGCAAACACCAACTCCAACTATGGAATATTTCCTATAGACAGAATATCCCAGTAATCACATCCTTGGATTGTGCGACATTATCTAATCTTCAGCTATAACTTCCAACTGCTCTGTTTTAGGTCCACGTGTACATTATTCAAACCTCTACTCAGGACTAAACTAAAAGTGAGGGAAAGAAATTTGGAGACTTGAATCTGCTCGCACCCATGCTCACTTCCAGTACAGCCATGACTTCAATAACTTTAAACGTGTGTATGATATTTCTTTTCCTGTTGCAGGTGCAGTGTGGAGTCGGAGCTGTGGCCGCGTCTCTGCCGGGCGCCTCTCGGCCGGTCTGGGTAATGTGGGGGTCGTCGGTTTATGGTCGCTTCTCGCCGTGTGATTCAGCTCTGGAGCTCATGGAAAAGACAGACATGTTTTTCTATCATCCACCATGATAGATAACAATACAGCGACAAATGGTAGCATACCATGTGATGATATTAACTGTCTGGATGAGTATATGAAAGATACTGACGATCTGTTTAATATTCCTGGGTACTCATTCATATGCAACAATCGATCAACTATGACAAGGGGTGGGGTAGGTATGTACATTCGGGAGGGTATCAATTACAAGCGTAGAACTGATTTGGACTTGTTTATAGAAGGTGAGTATGAGTCGATCTTTATAGAAGCAGAATATGGTAACAAAGAAACTGTTATCGGTGAAATATGAAGGGTCCCAAATAGTAACGCCTCACTATCGGTCGAACGCTATCAAGATACGCTTTCAAAAATTAAACCTTCCAAAAATATTTTCATTGGTACTGACCAAAATTTTGACTTATTGAAATGTCAGACACACAAACCGACATCAGAGCTATTAGACACTATGTTTTCTCACCAATTACTTCCAACAGTTACAAAGCCGACAAGAATCACATATAGTAGTGCCACACTCATCGATAACATTTATGTCAGAATCGACAAACATCCCAGTCTGAAATCTTCAATACTGCTTAGTGATATTTCAGATCATCTACCTATACTGTGTTCTATAACAAACGAAGTACTCACAAAAATGAGAAAAAAATCCACAGTTATATATAGTCGTAAAATTGATGACAACAAATTACAAGACATTAACACAAATATTAAAGCAGTCGACTGGCAAATACTGGAACCTATGTCAGTTGACACCGCATGCGACTATGTAAGTACGAAGCTATCGTCTATATTTGATGTAGTTGCCCCAGTTAAACGCATTATTATTCCCTACAAAAATATTGCCAGAACACCATGGATGAATAAAAATCTCTTGAAAATGTCAAAAAAAAATGCAATAAGCTCTATGCACAATGTATCAACAAAACTAAAACAGACACAAAATACAAGGAATATATAACATACAGGAATTCTTATAACTCTGCTAAAAGACGGACAAGGAGAGAATATTACGCGAACCTACTTAATGAGCACAAAACAGATATTTATGGCAAATTCTAAATGAAACTATTGGGAAACTCAACAACAAAAGTGACATAACACAGAAATTTAGATTAGGAAATTCTGAGACAACCGACCCCAAACTAATTGCCGAAGGCTTCTCTGAATACTTCGCGAACATAGGACCCAATTTCGCTAACAACATAGCAACACCTGAAAACGATGCCCGATTTTATTTGCATCACAAGAAACAACCCAACCCCAAATCAATGTTCTTAGCTCCGACTGACCCAATTGAAGTATTAGAAACAATAAAAAAGTTCAAACCAAAAACTAGCTCAGGACCTGACAATATTAGTTGCAAGCTTTTGAAATATATCGGCTCTACAATCTGTAATCCTTTGAGCATAATTGTCAACAAATCTCTCGACTCGGGCAAGGTTCCAAAGGCAATGAAAGTAGCCAAAGTCATTCCTATATATAAAGCCAAAGAAAAATCAGAGTTTACAAACTATCGACCAATCTCATTTTTGTCCTCTATGTCTAAAGTACTTGAAAAAATTATACACAAACGTCTAGCCCTATTTCTGGAGAGCAATGGCATTCTCTTCGAAAATCAGTACGGCTTCCGTCAGAAACATAGCACAATAGATGCCATAACAAAATTTGTAATTGATTCCGTAAAAAACCTGGACAATAAAATACCCACTTTATCTATATTTCTAGACCTTTCAAAAGCATTTGACACCATTGATCACAACATATTATTGAACAAATTAGAGTTTTATGGGATAAGGGGCAAATGTTTAAACTGGTTTCGAGATAACAGGGAGCAATTTGTACATTATGGAGGGGAAAACTCACAAACGAAATTCTTGTCTTGCGGTGTACCCCAAGGATCAGTACTTGGCCCGTTATTATTTATTATATACACGAACGATCTACCCGACATCCTTGAAAAGTCTAAAGCAATTTTATTTGCAGACGACACAACAATCTACATGTCCTCCAAAAACATAACTGAGTTATTTAATACTATGAACTCCGAACTCGACTATTTAACAGATTGGTTTAAAGCAAATAAGTTATCACTAAATGTTTCCAAACGAATTATATGTTGATATCTGACAACACAAACGAAATTGTGAATGACATTTTGCAAATTAAGCTATCAGGTCAAACCATCAATAGATCGAAATGTGTAAAATTTCTGGGGGTATATATTGATGACTTATGGGGCCTCGGATCTTACCCACACGGCTCCTGCGATGGGTTGTTTTGAGTACCTATAACATGATAAGTCCGGGTGGAGAGATGGTATCCCCCGAAGTTCGGAGGAGTCTTTGGACTTTTGATCGTCGCGCCGCGCCAGATTTCTAATTTAAACAGAATTTAATAATATTTCAATAGACATATATTATGGTCATAACGACACCTATCAATTATGGCAACCAATTTGGCTCATTGGGGACCCACTTTGTAAGGGAATCTGCTGTGTCGACGCACATGCAATAATTAGCCAATATGTCCAACTTATCACAACTATTAGAACAATTTCTATGCGAATGTAGATATTGAAATCACCTGTGATGATGGGTGAAACATGAACAATGCTTTTATATTTTATTATCCCGTGACAAATGTTCGGTGAGAACAATACGTTAATGAATTTTTGAGTTGCTAGGAGTATTGCTGCATGGAATGAAAATAGCCCAGACATGAAACTTATTATAGATATTGATGGGAGACACTACCCTGGCGGTAACGATTTTATCTGAAAATAATGTATTTCGGGCAACAATGGCAACAATGATAGATGGGGGATACACCCATGCGTCGGCCGGAGCGCAACTAGCATTTTAATTGATAGTGATTGTACTACGTCTCGTTTCGTGTGTATGAGCGGGTGGTGTTTGGCCGGAATTGTGTGTATGTATGTGTTTGGTGGGGGTTGGGGGAGGGGTTCGGTCGGGAGGGGTGTGTGTTGGGGGGGGGGGGGGGGTGTCATTATACGGATAGTTTGCAAGGTTTCTTTTCTTCCGTTTTTTTTCCTTTTTTTGTAAAGTTATGAGTAGTTCAACGCACAATTCAAAGCAATTGTATTACCTACGTAAACACTAAGTTGCATTTATGTTGATCGCACAGTCCATTATGGACTTTTTACTCATGACTTTGAACTATGTTACTTTGTGCTTGATGTTTTCGTTTTGATTGTATTATGCCATAGTTCTAAATAAATTCTATTCTATTCTATTCTATTCATGGGTAAACCGTCTCATCAGTATCTATCATGATTGGTGTGCGAGTCACGTGTACCTGATCGAATGTAAGCTGAATTGGAAATGCTGATGTTATCTGAGCACATGGCATGCACATAATGCAAGTGATGTTGTGTGGGGGACGGTTAGCGCAGACGGAGTTGATGTAGAAGTAGGCTGTGAGCGAATGTTTTGTTCCAGTATTTGAGGGGGAGATTTGGGGGTCTAGTTATTAAATTATACATACCTATGCAATCACATATACTTTGTGAATGTTTGGTTGGCCTTGAGGACGTAACAATCAGTCCATGCATCATGTCAGCGAGTGTAGTATTTTTCCTCTCCATTACTAACATCTGTCATAATTTTCATGTTCAGTACCCATTGATTTTTATAGTTATAATAAAAATAACTGGCTCAGTTGTAAAAAGCCAGACATAATTATTTATTAGTGTATCAGTGTCTCTAACTCTTCTGTATATATATGAATCACTTCTGTATATATATGTGCTATTTGGACAATGTATCATATAGCACACTGCTACCTACGCTCAGGGTAGAAAGAACACAGAGAGACAGACATATCATATGCGGGTTGTCAACGTGAATCTTTTCTCGCTGGGTACAAACCACTCAAGCATCTCACATGCTAGGACAGAGATTCATTGAGACAGATTGGAATCAAGGTTGGCACTCCACAAAGAACCTTCACGTATATCAGCCAGTCCTACATGTGAAACATCACACAGACGGTTATTTGAAGCAGGAAATAACATACATATGTCGCTAGTTGATTGAAACTTCGATTTTAAATCATTTAATTCGCATGTCTAGATTTCGAGAATAATTGTTGATTCGAAAAGTGTGATCCAACGAGAAATGGTACAGGAAATACACATACATAATATGCAAATGATAAAAGTTATCGGTGTAATATTTCACATGGACAGAATATTGTTATACTACCACCCGCAGAAGTCATCATTTGGAGGAAGACAAATTTAGCATCTGACAGATGGATCAGTGGCTACGAGACTGACTGGTTAAACAACAAACCGTTCGAAATTTATCCGTGGAACAATCGGTTTATGGGTAGATATTGGGCTGGCTATGACAAGGTCAAACTATATTTTATCATTTGGTTGAATTTCAGTGCGCAGATTATAAATCACAATGTTGAAAAATAATTCAGTGCTACCTTACTAAACTAAATGATACCAGACCATTTTGCATGTAATAGTAATGTGTTTGTAAGAGCAGTGGTGAGACAGTCCTGGTGTGGCCCCCGGTATGCTCCGGTTTATTCCACCATGGCAAACCTAGAAACACCGGGGACGCACCTTGGATGTACCGTGGTGACACCCTGGGACTCCGTGGTGTTTCCTTGATGAATCGGGGTGAAACGTGAGGCACCGGCGAACTCCCCGGTGGTTTTAAAATGTTTAAAACTACCGGGACTCACCGTGACATACCGGGGAATTTCAGAATACCGTGGCGGCACCGTGACTTTCTGTGGCTGAGCCGGGATCACCGGGAGTTCTCTTGGAGTAACCGTGGCTATCCGTAGGCTGCCTGGGGTCTACCGTGTTTCCGTGAAGCCTCCTTGAGTGTCGGCCCACCATCGGGGGCAACCGTAGGTCTGCCGGGGCAGCATCCTGATGGAACGTGACGACACTGGCAGCAATCCAGGTAATACCTGGGTGACACCGTGGGAAATCGGGGATGATACCGTGAAATAACGGGGGTGGCTATTCCTGACACACCGGAGATACACCTTAGTTTGCCGGACTGGATCATGACGCAGATAGGGGCTACACCGTGTATATATGTCCGGGGATATGTGATTGCACATATTTGTTTTGCCATAATCGTCCCGGCAGTCCCGTCCCCGGACCATTGGGAAATATTCACCCTGACGTACCCGGGCCCACACCGGGACTGTCTGAACGCTGTTTATATATTTCATTTCTCGGTTTGTTCGGTGTTACTGAACTCTAGCTCTGACGAATCACTGTACTTTACCAGCTAGGATTTGAATATTATAAAACTATGTCAAGCAAATGTACAGAGCCCATGATGCAAGTGTAATAAAGATGGAACCAGTACCCAAGTACAAAGTATTCCGAGCGAACAAAGCCAAGTCTGTTATCCAAGTATGTTATCCAGAAAGAGTGAGCATTTCCTGCTCCACCTGTGGCACCCGTCATGAATTCCGAAACATTGATATGCAAAAAGGTCTTGCTGCATGCTGGTGACAGATTTACTGTAATTATCAACCAGATTGTGATGACGTCCATAGAATTACTCGAAAGCAGCTATTAGTATTGGTAAAACATATCCCTGTCGCAGCAGTTTGGGGACTACCTGAGTCATCGGTGAACAAAATCCTCCTATCTGCAACTAGCTCTTGAATAGCGTATGATATTTGAATAGCTGAACATTCTTGGAATACTGTGACTTTAATTGAGGAGAATATACGGTAGCTTAGAACATTCAATGACAATCTGAATCTACCACTCGTGTGATTGTCAATGACTAAGAAAAGCTTCAGTTGACTAATGTAATTAGATAAATGTAGTTATTCTCACCGGCACGTGCAGGCAGATCGAATTTTACCAGTATTTATTCAAATTTCGGTAAAACTCTTGCAGAGAAAATCTAAATTGAGTTTATTTCCCAGAACTTTTATAACTGTCACATGACACTCCCACTTGATCATTCTTGGCGATGAAGAAGTGGAGTGAAAGAAACGTCATGATTGAGGGTTTGATCCTGGGTGGGCGGGCATTGCTGTCAAGCATACGACTGAGGGCAGTCTCATGCAATTCTTGCCCAATCTGATTATAGCATGTTTTGACCGAGACAAACAAACGTGACAAAAACCGCCAAATTTATGTTGATGCAGGTTACGTTCTTGGTGACGGGTCATTGTAGGGATGTAATATAACCACGTGTTATTGTAGTCTGACCAGCCTTTCAGTTCATCCTCTATAAACTAGTATGACACCGGCCAGTCATGTTATAGAATTTGTCAAAGCCTTTAGTTGTTTCCTAACTATACTTACAATCACTTGCAGAATCAACTAAACGATAAAATCATACCAACAAGGTCTGATGTTCCATGGGTTAGTATCATGGTCCATAAGAATTGAATGGGCAGGTAATCTGACCTGACACACTTACGAAAATAGACTACTATAACAGGTTCAGACGTTGTCCGATGAACATGACAACCTGCATGAGTAAGACATTGCTGCATGTCTGACTCATTTTGTTCGTTCCACGGTTCTTGGTTTACTCGAAACATTATCACATCACTAAATGCTCTTTCACTGAATTCGTGGCTGTTGTATGAATACAGTTATTTAGATTTATATATACAGTCGTTTCATCTGACTCTGAACATGTTATGTTTTTATTTTCAACAAGTACAAATATATCACCTAATTTATTGGGAATCTAAGTTATAACTTGATGCTGTAGCTAGCACTGACGTATGGAATCCCATCGAAGTCAGAATACAGGACTGTGATTGCCTTCCACGAGTGTGAATGGCGCATGTGTTCGAGGTAAATCACTGATAGATCCTGCCGATGGTTCAGAGATGATCGGACATTAATTTAAATCACGTCAAGTTTTACATCAGTACGATATGGGATAATGCAAATAAAATTGTCTAGTTTAGCTGAAGAAGTACAAAATTCAAAACAAAACAACTCCGATAAAAGTTAGCTTCCTTTACATTCTCATATCAACTCTGAGTTTTGAACTGTGTATGTGATAGAGCTGTCACTGCAGACCTTGCTTACTACAGAGTGAGGCATTGCACCATCCAAAGTGTGCCATGAATGAATTGTATGAATGACAGCTATCTGACGAAATGTTTCCACACATTCGAGATAAGCAAGTCAGATAACTGTGTTTTACATGCCCTAATCTAATCGCACTGTAATGTGTCTACTTGTCTACCGAAGCAGATCGACCAGTCTAAGAGCCATTTGTTTATTGAATTGGCAATGTGTGTAGGAGTCAAGTACATCACTGTACGGATGAAAGTTCTATAACCCGACCCGCAACATGATTCACGTTTGAACTAGAAACGTTGCAACGAAACAAATACCATACAAAGTTACACACATAACATAATATGTATGTAAATACCCCATTAAAATACAGGCCGCGATATAGCCCTGCGGGGAAATTTATAGACTTGTGGGTGTGCATTTTAAACCTGTTTTGGTATGGTCTGGTGTGTGGTAAATGAGGGTAACTAAAGAAATGAATAGTATTGATGTGCTTTTGTTGAATGAAAAAACAACAACAATCAAACAGACTTATCATGAAATTATCGAAATTAGTTCATATTTATATTACAATTCACCACTCACATAAAAGGGTGCTTTCGCTTCAAACTAATGACACATCATCACGTCCTACTGTATATCTGCCATGTATGTTTTACAGTCTTATTAACAATATTTACCTATTAATACAGGGTTTATTCCATAAGGGACTGGTAATTGGGACCAAGTTGCAAATAGTGACATGGTCCAGATAACCGGTCCGTTGTGAAGTTAACCACGTACATTTTACATGTATTAATTTGCTCATTGCACATTATATCTAAATGTGATTATCAGTATATAAAGATCCTGAGATTTATTCATTGGGAAATAATATTTCATCTATTAATTGTTTGATAAAACATACTCTAATTTGTGTATTAGTCACTGAAGTTGGTCTGTTATTTATTTTTTATAGAAACGCCATTGCCAACTCATACCAGACCAACTGGGGGCGTATCAGACTGGCGGACTGATATTGTTTGCTGACTTACGGCAATATCGGATCTGTCCAACCGTGCACGTTACGGATCATTATCAGATAATACCGTAGCTACATGTACCTCGTATTTCTTGTTCGCTGATGATATTAGTTGATAACATTCACATTAAGCCTATATTTTATCATCCTTATTCAGGTGCGCTTGATTACATTACCAAACTGCCTATTCAGGGAAGATTATTCATGTAGCCGGGTCAATAGTTATCCCATATTCATTCACCCGTTCATATATCATCAGTCGGAGTCATATCTATTATCATATATCATATATCTATCTAATGTTTAGGATTGATTGCATGTAATTATCATGAACCTAGAGTTCACCAGCTGTCCATTCACTTATAATGTAAATATAAAGATAACAAATTCATATATTTACATACTCCCAATCAACGTGAAACTTTGCCTTTTTATTGTTAGCCATCAAGGATTACAAACAGAGACTCTGTTTCTTACTGAACAATGGTAAATCTGTTACTATCATCGTTTTCATGTCATCTTCCGACCTATTTCTCAGTGAACAAAGTACACTAACAACAGGGCGAGTGAAAGGATTATGTTGTACAGCAAACAGCTAGTGATGCCAGTAAAACTCACGGGTGATATGCACCGAGGTGTTTGGGATTATGAATGTTCAGCTCATTGTATTCATCTCACATAAAGTATAGCCCTAGATATTCAGGGCTATTCTCATTATTTTGACCACAACAAAGTATACAAATACGCAGCAACCAGTGTTTGTCAAGCAGAAAACACGAATGTTCGTTTTGGTGAAACGTATAAAAAGATTTATCTAATCATCAAATTGCACAGCTTCCCGATATTATTAATGAAACCATGTCTCGGTTCATCATCCATGAGTATATGTGCGTGTGCTAGCCAAGTTTTGGGTCAGAGGATTGTATTGTCTTCGTGATTTTGTTACCTTTACTTTCACATTATAAGTCAATGGGAAAGTGTCTCACTATAGTCACTGGGCCCAGGTACCGTACGCTGCTCCTTGTCCGGGCCCCGGGTCCGGATATACTAAGGGGCCGGTCATTATTTATCGGGTGGGGGGTTGGATGGATTTTCCGAGAAATGAGTTTTCAAAGTTTGACCCCCCCCACCGATATTGAAAAACAATGTATGACCCCCCCACCAAGATCAAAAATAAAAGTGTGACCCCCCCAATCCCCAAGTACATATACAAGGCCATAATACGCAATTGATGACAATTATAAGGAACCAGTATGATATCTAAATGCTATTTTTACACTTCATTCACATCTCTATTAAAACATTTGTGACTTTTGTCGCAATTTCTTTTTCTTAAAACGTAAGTGGATATTATGAATTTGTGCCATTACAACTGATTTAGTTATTATTTGTGGGCATATTATATCGGTATGGTAATGACAGCCTCCGAGTGAACTCGGAAAAATTATGACTCTTCCACATATCATTGATGAATCAGGCCATCCTGGACTGGTACTTTCCCGACCTTGAATCAAATCTGTGTTGGTTCCATGATAGTTCATGCTCAGAACGTGGGTATTATCCCACGTTCGGAGCATGAACTAGCTCCATGATGGGTTCATAATGTTCCGTGATGATCCGCGATTGTCTAGCAATGTCCTGGCCACCAAGAAAGTCAGGTAAATCAGATTCACTATATCATCATCTGGGACGATCCAGGACTATTTTGCAATCCTGGATGGAAATGTCCATATTTTGTTCATGGTGGTCCAGGACAGTCCTGAGCTCATCGAGGATTATCCTCAGTGGCCGGGGTTCCTGTGTTGGCAACGTGTTGAGTGGAAAATCGGTCTGTGATTTTGACATGCTGGTTCGGGGTCATTGGATGTTATGGCATGTTGGTCAGCATGGTATGGGCCGGGTGATCCATTGTTAGTCTGTGACAGTGCCCTGCATGTTGATCATCCTGACTGGCACCCTATTCAGCTTCAGTGCTGCTGTGTTCTACTAAGGTCCATAGTTGATCCGTGGTGACAGTGTTTCAGTCTGTGGGTGATGAGCGGTTGTCGATTCACGACATCTCCTGATTTTGGGTGTTCCTGGATGGTCCTTTCTAGGATCAAATTTTGGCGGAACTATAGTTTCACTGATAATGTGACAAAAGGATGGTTTCCAAATGCTGTATACTCCCGTGAACCATCAGTCCAGGTTGAGTGGATTGTTTTCACCCAATTCACTATTTCAATATAAAATTTTTCTCAAACTAGACGCTTCCGGTCGCCTACGACCGCTTGGGTGTATCCCCCGTAGCCCTATCATCTCTGTTGCCCCAAATATATCACTGTCAAGTGTGAAAAACTAGAGCAAGGGCTAAAAAAGATTACCAGAGAAATGTTAAATCTCAAGTCACAACTGTTTTCTTTTCACCACCAAAATTGCTGCACTGATTTTCCCAGGTTATTGAAGGTCAAATTCAAAATCACCACTGAAATCTTTTTATATGAATTTCCATTTCGACATGTTTGATAAAATAACGAAAATACAGATAGATCAATCTTTTCACCTATTTATATTTCAACTCAGAATATTTTACAAACTTGGTTCCAAGTTGAAATTCAAAGTAAAATTTTACCAAAAATGCATTTCAAGATGACGAAATTGGACCCAGATTGAACTTCTCACCATAAGTTATATTTCGACTCATAATACATGTATGTGCCAAACATGGTTTCAAGTTGAAATTCCAAGTAAAAGTTAATCAAAACTGCATTTCAAGATGACAAAATTGGAGCCAGATCAAACTTTTCGTCATAACTTATATTTTAACTCATAATACCTGCCCAACTTGGTTTCAAGTTGAAATTCAAACTAAAAGTTGACCAAAACTGCATTTCAAGATGACGAAATTGGAGCCAGATCAAACTTTTCGCCATGAGTTATATTTCAACTCATAATATGTGCCAAATTTGGTATTAAGTTGAAATTCAATGTAAAAGTTGACCAAAACTGCATTTCAAGATGACGAAATTGGAGCCAGATAGAACTTTTCGTCATAAGTTATATTTTAACTCATAATATGTGCCAAACTTGGTTTCAAGTTGAAATTCAAGCTAAAAGTTTACCAAAACTACATTTCAAGATGAAGAATTTGGAGCCAGATCGAACTTTTCATCATAAGTTATATTTTAACTCATAATATGTGCCAAACTTGGTTTCAAGTTGAAATTCAAACTAAAAATTGATCAAAACTGCATTTCAAGATGATGAAAATGGAGCCAGATCGAACTTTTCACCATAAGTTATATTTCGACTTATAATATGTGCCAAACATGCTTTCAAGTTGAAATCCAAAGTAAAAGTTGACCAAAACTGCATTTCAAGATGACGAAATTGGAGCCAGGTCGAATTTTTCACCATAAGTTATATTTTAACTCATAATTTATGCCAAACATGGTCTCAAGTTGAAATTCAAAGTAAAAGTTGATCAATGTTTTCATAAAAAGCTATTGTGATCAATAATAGACTTAACTAGCAAGAAATAATGTTAACTTATTTGGTCACAGCCATAAAATCTCTACTGGACAAAGCCTTCACCTTGTTGAGCCCAATAATAAATATTTCTTGTCTTAACTATTTTCATTATGGTCAATAATAGACTTAACATGTAAAAATAATGTTAACTTATTCGGTTACACCCAGAAATTTCTACCGAACAAAACCTTAACCTTGTTCAGCTTACCTTGTTGAGTCAATAATAAATATTTCTTGTCTTAACTATTTTCATTGTGGTCAATAATAGACTTAACATGTAAAAATAATGTTAACTTATTCGGTTACACCCAGAAATTTCTACCGGACAAAACCTTAACCTTGTTAAGCTCAATAATAATTGTTTCCCATCTTAACTATTTTTATTGAGGTCAATAATAGACTTAACTAGCAAAAAAAAAAGTTAACTTGTTTGGTTACAGACATAAAATGTCTACTGGACAGAATCTTTACCTTGTTGAGCCCAATAATAAATATTTCTTGTCTTAACTATTTTTATTGTGGTCAATAATAGACTAAACTAGTAAAAATATTGTTAACTTATTCAATACACCCATGAAATCTGTACTGGACATACTTTCACCTTGTTGAGCTTAATAATAAATATTCCTCATCTTAACTATTTTTATTGTGGTCAATAATAGACTTAACTATTTTTTATTGTGGCCAATAATAGATTTAACTAGTGAAAATAATGTTAACTTATTCGGTTACACCAATGAAATTTGTACTGGACAAAACATTTACCTTGTTGAGGTTAATAATAAATATTTCTTGTCTTAACTATTTTTATTGTGGTCAATGATAGACTTAACTATTAGAAATAATGTTAACTTATTCAGTTACACCCATGAAATCTGTACTGGACAAAACCTTTACCTTGTTGAGCTTAATAATAAACGTTTCTCGTCTTAACTATTTTTTTTGTGGACAATAATAGACTTAACTAGTAAAACTAATGTTAACTTATTCAGTAATATTGTCCTGTTTTCACTGAAAACATCAGTTCTCCATTCTGAACAAGAAACCAGTGTCATTACCTTCCATTGCACAGGCTATTGGAATGATCGTACATGTCAAAATGGATATTTCAAAATTTTGTAATAAGTTAGGCTGTTAACATATCAATATTTATATGATCATTCTAAAAAACGATTGGTTTCGTGTGACAGCCCTTCCCAACAACACTTCCAAATATTATCAAGATTCGTCAAAAATTGCCATCTGTAGAGCGTTCACAAGCCATGTGTATCAAACAGGCTGTTTTCAATGCAAAATGTGTCCCCAAACGACCAATTCAGTTGCCACGGCAACCAAAATCGATTGGTGTCGGGATCTTACCATAATATATGTGCCTGCAAAAAATAATGGTGGTCGGGTGAGAATTGCGGCCTGTAGCGCGTTCACAAGCCATGTGTCTCAAACAGGCTGTTTTCAATGCAAAATGTGTCCCCAAACGACCAATTCAGTTGCCACGGCAACCAAAATCGATTGGTGTCGGGATCTTACCATTATATATGTGCCTGCAAAAAATAATGGTGATCGGGTGAGAATTGTGGCCTGTAGCGCGTTCACAAGAAAATCTCTGCGGACGCGGACGCGGACGCGGACGACGAAGCCAAATCCATAGTATCCGCCGAACTTTGTTCGGGGGATACAATTAACTAAAATTCGAACTCCGACCCCCCCAGTTCCATTGAAAATAAAAGTATGACCCCCCCCCAATAATGTTGAAAATGAAAGTGTGACCCCCCCAGTTTTTACCCAACCCCCCCACCTGATAAATAATGACCGGCCCCTAAAAACGCACTAATTTCAGCTGGTTCCGTTTTGCGAGGTCTCCTGCAGTGACGGACACGGAGTGATTCCACGGCGGACATACGTTGCGCACTATTGTGCGGGCTTCGCCCGTTTACTATGCTGTGAACTGTAGTTCACAATGTCAGATGTCAGGGATGTTTGTGTGGTACATCGGGGGTCGCAAATAGTGTCACTCTGTTTGCCCAGGCAGTGATTTTTTGCACGCTCTGATATAACGCTGATGTAATAGAATCATATTAGAATCGCACTTAGAATAGGATATAGGCATATGCGCATGAAAAAAAAACTGGAGTGAAGACTCGAGCACTGGGGAAGAATAGGCGAGATATTAATTTAATTCATAAATAAAAGCAAAACATTTCCTCAGGACATATTTTGGCCCAAGTATCATACACTGCGCTTTCCTCTATATTCAGTAAGGATTAAAAAGGTGACAAACGGATTAAATGGCGTTCATTTAGTGGACGAGTAGTATTAAGGCGCAGGGTATGATACTTGAGCCCATATTTTTAACAATTTCCATTCCTACTATTCTGTAGCTTGTTAATACTACTCGTCCACCGAAAACATACCATTTAATCCGTCTCGCACCTTTTCAATCCCTATTGAATATAGAGCCAGGCGCAGGATATGATACTTGGGCCGTCACTGGTATGTAATTAATCCTTAACCTGAGTATTCTGTATGCAGTGTATACAGTTAGCTTGCGACCTAGTTGTATCAAACCACCGAACATACACGATTATTCCAATCAGGTTCAAAATGTTGCTAATGGCTACTGTACAAATATATATGCTGACAAACTTGAATTGATTTCAAACTCCATTTATTGCAATTAAATTGTTCTAATGAGTTGTTAGCCAGTTTTATACTAATTCTATCTGGTGTACAATATAGACAACTATACTAACACTTTGTCTGCCCTGAATAAGCCAGTGTTGCTCCAGATGGAAGTGGTGGTGAGGATTATTTCTAGTTTCTATTGTACATCTGAAGAAACTACTAAGCAACCATCAACCGACCCACAGAAACAATTTACTGCGTGACAAAAGACCATACAGTCAGGTAGAACAAGTACATAAGAACTGAACCCCGATGATGGATCAAGTATCATCTATCATGTCAAGTAACACGAGGATCTATATATCGACAGTTTACCTCCGGCAATCATCTATCAATTAACACAGTTTCGACTTTCTATTATTCATCATCAACTCAGTTTTCCATGAGTTCTTGATTTTATACTTATGTATTCACCATACATCCATTACAATATTACATTATATTTGTGGTACTGGCGATACATACACTACTAGAACATATAAAGTATGATGCTGTTACCAAAGTGAACATATGGAATCCCATCAATGTCATAATTCTGGTCTGCAATTGCCTCCAGCAAATGTCAGTGGCCGCTCATTTTGAAGTATTATGCTGATGAATGCTGTTAACATTGTAGCGATTGCAGTTGGATAACTTTGTTCACGGAAGTTCCCACACATGTTTGATCAAGACATAGCTATTTCTGAGAAATTCTTTGGACGTCATTATGATCTGGTTCATAAGGACACCAAATATGTCACTTATATGCAGCATGACCTGTTTGCATGTTGATTGTTATTAAATTTCATGATGAGTGCCCCTTCGGGGCAGGAAATGCTAACCTTTTCTAGAAAACCTGATTTCACCTCCTTATAGCGATATAATGGAGGTTCATGAAGTTCCATACAAGTCTCCAGATTTTACCTGGCATTGGACTTTGAGATTGGAAAAAAATACTCGGCTTTTTTTTTGTTCGGAATACTTCGTACTCGGGTATTGATTCCACGGGGTTTTTGTCTCGTGTATAAGGTGGGAAATAGAAGAATGAAAGAACTGATTCATGAAAGTAAAACTAACTCTTTTCCTGAGAGATGCTGAGCTATGGAATCCCACCAATGCTATAATTGCATTCTTCAAATGCTGATGGTACGCCCTGGGGTAGTTTGATTATGAGTAACGTGTATAGCGAGGCGCTGACACTCCAATAACTCAGCACAACTTGTAAGTCAGTATAATGTATTACTGTTCGTTTATGATTGTGCACTGTATTTGAATGAAATTATCACGTGAAAGCCAGGACTCCGATCGATAATCCAAAAGGCTGTCCAATATTTTACACAGGATAGCTTTTCTAGCTAACACTATTTGTCAATTGCAAAATTCTAGCCGATCCATAACTACACCACGGAGATCATTGAGATGTGCCACCTAAAGTTTTGAATGAATTGGCCACCTGTGATGGTAGTCTGCAATTGGCCACCTGTGATGGTAGTCTGCAATTGGCCACCTGTGATGGTAGTCTGCAAATGGCCACCTGTCAATTGGCCACCTGTCATGGTAGTCTGCAATTGGCCACCTGTCATGGTAGTCTGCAATTGGTCACCTGTGGTGGTAGTCTGCAATTGGTCACCTCTGATGATATAGTAGTCTGTGAATGACCACCTGCCATGGTAGTCTGCAACTGGCCACCTGTGATGGTAGTCTGCAATTGGCCACCTGTGATGGTAGTCTGCAATTGGGCACCTGTGATGGCAGTCTGCAATTGGCCACCTGTGATGGTAGTCTGCAATTGGGCACCTGTGGTGGAGTCTGCAATTGGTCACCTGTGGTGGAGTCTGCAATTGGTCACCTGTGTTCGTAGTCTGCAATTGGCCACCTGTGATGGCAGTCTGCAATTGGCCACCTATGACGGTAGTCTAAAATTGGCCACCTGTGATGGTAGTCTGCAATTGGCCACCTATGACGGTAGTCTGCAATTGGCCACCTGTGATGGTAGTCTGCAATTGGCCACCTATGACGGTAGTCTAAAATTGGCCACCTGTGATGGTAGTCTGCAATTGGCCACCTATGACGGTAGTCTAAAATTGGCCACCTGTGATGGTAGTCTGCAATTGGCCACCTATGACGGTAGTCTGCAATTGGCCACCTGTGATGGTAGTCTGCAATTGGCCACCTGTCATGGTAGTCTGCAAATGGCCACCTGTGATGATAGTCTGCAACTGGCCACCTGTGATGGTTGTCTGCAATTGGCCACCTGTGATGGTAGTCTGCAATTGGCCACCTGTGATGGCAGTCTGCAATTGGCCACCTGTGATGGTAGTCTGCAACTGGCCACCTGTGATGGTAGTCTGCAAATGATATCATCTGTGTCGTGATTTGTATCTGTTTGGTTTGCATCATACTTTCACTTATGTGATTATCGGGCCAAGATGAGGATATGCAAATGCACAGAATAAAGACATTAATAAATGTGATAAAGTTTTTAATCCCTTCACAAACGTTCAGAGATCCCTATGTGCGATATATTTATATAACTACGGATCTGAGAAATGAATAACACACCTGGCATGCGCTAATAAAAAATACGGTAAGAAAACTAATAAAAACATGAATACGTGTAGTCTGACATGGCCAGGAAGACATTATTGTCTCAAATGATTCTTGACATAACCCCCGATAATTTGTATTCACTTCAGACAGTCTTTCTCCAGGATCCCTCCAGCGAATTTCTGTCAACGATATTTACACGGGGCTAACTGTTTGTGACTTTTACATCGGCGTGTTCCTAGACAGTCATAAATAGCAGATGACCTTTGTCCAGCACACTTTTTCCACGAGGAATAACGTCGCCTTTTGACAGCATGTAGTAATTCTTTGACAACATGCTAAATCAATATTTACATGTCACTGCATATTTTCTGCAATTAAAATTAGGGAAAAGGTCGAGACGGTAAATCAAACAACCGGGTGACATAGAATCTCGCACATCTATTAACGACATAATTTTCGAGAAATGCTGCCTCCATCCGTGCCACTTTTCAGTAAAGATGACAGCTTCACAGTAGAGATGATAGAAGAGAACGGTTCTGATTACCTGTTGCACCCCTACTGCTCTCTGTCCGTACATGTGTAGGTCACAGTCTGGGAAAAGAATGTGACCCACGCTTTGATAAAAGAATAAAGGGAAATAGGCAATTTCGAAGAGACAACAACATTAAAGTTCCTAATTTGTGGTCTCGCTGTTGTTGTTTTTTTAAAAAGGATCAAGTGAAGCATGGAGAATATGTGTCCAGACTAACATGATTAAACATAATGATAACAAATTTCTTCCGTGTAATTTCCATAAAGTATGAATACTATTAGTTCCTCAAGGAATGTGTTAATTTCTCTCTATTCCACAATGATATGATATTTGTGTTATATCCTGGTCAGGCTCTACTCAGTGTAATGGATATTGATACAAATGTAAGTATCAATCTATTACCACCAATATAGCCAAATTTTGATCATGTTGATGATTCCAATAACAAACGTAAATACAACATTTTGCAATAGAAACAAAGCCCGGCCAAACAGTTATCAAAAGACACATTAGCGTCATCAGGGGCAGACAGTGTGTTAGATGTAGTTGTTTCTACTGTACACCTGATGGAATTATATACAACTGCCCAACAACCTATGAAAATACTTTAGAAATTTGAAAACAAACCCCATTGAATAGATATATGACAAGTACATAAGTACCTAATCACAAGCCAAAAGGCTACTGAGTTGATGGTATCCATGGATGACAATTGATAATATTTGCTTGGTTGTTTATGTATATGCCATGTATCTTTACAATTGAATTTGTTTGAGAGTTGAAAATGTTCCAATGGTTCTTAAATGAACGATACTACTGATACTGGCGATAAAACAAAAAAAACGAGACAAATGTTCCGTGTTTTATCCCAGTATATATATTATCCCAGTTGTTTTATCCAAGTGTATGAACACAGGATTTGAGGAAGGGGGACGACTATATGATGACAGGGAAGGTGATGCCCTCGTGTGGTATTTTATGTATTTTTTGTGTTATTACGATACATTACACATGGAAACGAAAAGTTTTCCCACTAATAACAGGTGAATATGGAAAATAATGTTGTGTATTCTCCGTGTATTCAACCATATTCTAAAGAATCATGATTTGCCATCGTTGTTGATCTTCTCTGTGCCTGCAAAACAGTTCATTGTGAAAACATTGTCGTGCAATTTACTTTCAAGGGAAATAATTTTATCTGATTAATGTTGTACATCGGCAATATGTACACGGCCTTGATAGTTTAATATTTTCAGGTTTCCGTACATGTTCACCATACTGGATGGGTGGTTGCCATGTCAATATTCAGAAATGGGCGAAAAAAATCAGAAGAGGGCAAAAAATGATATAATAGAGAGAGAAAAATCTTCGAAGGAGCGAAATATGACAAAGACCGTTTCACGTTTTCTTTCATTTCACAAATTCACATGCATAAACCATATGGGAATATAGAATGTATATTTTCTACAACTGCCTTGTCAGCATTGACAAGAATTTAGAACCTCGAGTTTCTCTCCCAGGTCTGGGTCTTATCTCGGTCGTGTGACATGTCATGTGTCCAGGTTCCACGTAACTACAATCGGATTGCAAAGATCTCATTAGAACCTCCGGAAAATCGCATTAAAGTAATCATTTTTGGAATGAAAATGGTAGATGTATGGTTAACTCGTGATAATACCATTCCGTAACATAAAACCTAGAAACAACACAATGATACTTCCAGTAAAATGTTGTTGTTTCTGATGTCAAAACATGTTTTGACCATATTCTACCAAAAATTCACGAATATTGAAAGCGTTAGCATGTGGACAACATAAAGGAAACCGGTATGATCAATTTTGGAGCAATTGTCGCCCATGTACCGAATTAAAGACCCTAGCACACACGATTAATATGAAAAGTATATATATATATATATACGCATGGTTGCCATGACAACAGCAAACAAGGTATGGTATATTTTATATTTCCATGTCTCATACCAGATTTAATCGGGACAAAACGCACACCAGGGACCAAATAGTTTCTAACTCACCTATTAAAACTGATATACACCCAAGGCGCCATGAATAATAATGGATAATGTATTTAACACATGTTTAAATACGTCAATAACAAGGTGACCAAAATTTGGATGGATGAAGTATTTTGATTCCATAAAAACAGCCTGTTTGGTTTTGCATTTCCAGGCAAACGAAACATGTTAGTATCGAATACATAAGCACAGACGATGAATCAGTAACTAATTATGGAACCACTTTATATTAATTACATCGTAATGGAATGAATGTCTTTTACGAATGCAAGCATCAATCCACTACCACTGATACAGCCAAATTCCGATGACTCCAACAACAAACGTAAAATACAATATTTTGCAATAGAAACAAAGCCCGACCAAACACTCCATCAAAAGACACACTGGCGTCATCAGGGGCAGACAGTGTGGTAAATGTAGCCGCCTCCACTGCACACCCGACGGAACCAGCACACAACTGCCCAACAACCCACGAAAACAACCCAGAAACCCGAAACAAACCCCCATGGAACAAATACACGACAAGCACGCAAGTACCCAACCACAAGCCAAAAGGCTACTGAGTTGACGGCATAGACTCATGATGTATTCTATCTTGCAGTATCGTGGCCAAATAATCCGCTCAGGGATAAGTCATATTAACCTCAATGTCGTTCTGCAGCCCATAGTTCACACACACAATACGAGGTGATTTGAGATTTGAATAGTTCGAAAATTTAATGTTTCCCCCTTTATCAAACACTCCATTAACTACAATACGCTCCCAGATATGTGTTTTTCATTGGATCAACATTCATATTACTGTAATAGCCATGTACTTCTGGAAATTACTGTTGTGAGAAGTTCGAGAGCATTAAACATCACTTTAGATATCAAAAGCTATACCAAGTTGCAAATCATATAATTACACCAAAACCGGTATTCACAACTAAATTTTCCCCATACAATACTAATTACAAAATTAGAAACTGTGAATGTAAATATGAAACTGAAACACTCTGACGAAACAGCGAGAGGAAACAATTTTAATGGATGAATATTGTTCAGGTTTCCTGGCAGTCCAAAGACATGTGCCTTTAACTCGATTACCATTCTAAGTCACGTGTCAGCGTCTTGTCACTTAATTGTCTGTGACATGTTTAACACGCTTCTAAATTCCATATTTCGTGCACGCGCGTCTGTTCTTTCAAGTAAATGTAAAATACACCACATATTCAAGTATGGGTCTGCATTCTTTTCGAATCAAATCGTTTATCTTCCCAAAATGTTTATTATATGTCTTGGAATTTGAAAATAAAACTATGCTTTTATTCTAAGGGCACCTGGTTTCACTTCTGCTTTACCTGATTAGATTAGGTGCCATGCAAGGTGTCAATGGGTCTTTTCGGAATTTAATTGTCTCAGTAATTTAGTATGATGAAATGGATAACTGTTTAATCATATCAAACAATTATCGTGCATGCATCAGTATAATGATTGGAAAAAGCAATATATAATATCACCCTTTATCACACTATAAGATTGGATAACGGACCAAGTTTTGTTCGCTCGGAACACTTAAAGGCGACGGACGGTGAAAAAATAATATTCAGGATTTTTTCCTTATATGATAGAGTCGTATGAGTTATAAATGATAGCAACAATATTTTCAATGAATATGCATCCTGTTGCCCAGTGGGCGCTCTGTAGTGGAGACTCCCTTCAAGAAGCTTCCAGCGAATGATGTGACGTCACGATAGGTAAACCTCTGACGTTTTGGTGGCAAACGGGCGCACGATCCTAGTCCGACATACAACATTCAAATGCAGATTGCGAAAATTCTGCCGCAGTGACCCCCAATTTTTTTTTCATTCTTTACATGTGTACAATCCACTGGACATGTATACTAAATTTTATAAGTTTTTACCGTATGGATTTTTTCTGGGGCTGTTAATTCAATTTGAAATTAATAATATGGCGGATTTCGAAGGATAGCTAAACTCTTTCGAAAGTGTTTTGCAACAAATCCAACGCAGTGACCCCCAATTTTCATTCAACGATTTCAATCTACACATATCACTTGATAATCAGACAAATTTTGAGAAAATTCTGATGAGCACATATTTACCTGTGGGTTATAACTCATCACCCCTCTTGAAATATTTTCCGATTAGAGACCATGTTAGGGCGTGGACTGTGCATATTTTTCAGGTTAACAATATATTTCACCATAACAGTGTCATCTATATACTCTCCCGAACATGGTGGCAAATTTTCATATCCTTCTGCCCAAAAATGGGTGTGTCGCAAATATTTAATGAACGCCATCTCATCGCATGAAAATTCTTTGACCTCACCGCGGTGATCACAGCAGCCGCGGAAAACGTACAGGTATCTATACAGCGGTATGGAAAACGTAATGACCTATCGTGACGTCACGATTCTTTTACCTGAAACACACGGCATGGCTGGGGCACTGTGAACAGCATTTTGATCGTGCCAGACGCGCATTATATCGATGGAATTCGTACATTTATTTATTTCGTAGCATATCATATGAACATAAGCAGTATATTTGTGCAAGAAAAAATTTTTACTGTCCGTCGTCTTTAATACTGGGTATTGATTCCACATCTATCACACTTTATAGTTTTATTTCGTTTTCTGATCTGATCAAAACTGACCAAAACGATCTGATCCAGGCATAATGATTATTAGAGTTATACCCGATCGTACTTGGCAGTTCACATTATTGATATATTTAGGTGACACTCACGGCGCATTCGTCAAAGAGTGACTCATCAATGAGTCCATGACAGGACTGTCGTCATGGTTGGTACAGAAAACCATCAAGGTCAGATATACCTGTTCTATATGTATTCTTGCGTGCTCGTCAATCAAACAAAATTGTTCATGAAATGACATTTCTTCTTATAATCATACAATTGCTCAGACTTGCGTGATTTCACGTAGGCAGTTGTTTGACGTGTCCGAATGACATGTGCCCTTAACTTAATTACCATGCTCAGTCACGTGTTGGGGTCGTCCCAATTGAGTGGCTGAGAGATCAGTTACGGACGAGCACTGTTTGTGACATGTTTTCGGGTCATCTGATCTCACTTCTGGACTAGGTTATAAGGGTAGTCGCCATGTATTGTGTCAATTGGTATATTTAGAAAATAATTGTGTCAGTCATGAAGTATGAAGCAATAGAATAAATGTGGATTCATATCAAAGAGTCATCCTGCATTCCCCGGTATAATTGTAATAAAACGAATCGATATTATCACACCATATATTTGTAATTCGTTTTCGAACAACGATGAGACTGAATAGTTGCTGATGTACACCCACATATGTGCACATGTAAGAGTATAATATCACGTTTTTTGTTATTAAGGGTCCCCCTTTGAATTACAGGACAATCAAAGAGTCAGCTAAAAATAAATGATATGAATTCAACAACTTGTGTTATAAACATTCACAACACATCGAAGTGTCAAACACTGTTCTACCTGTCATTAACTCGTCAGGTTTTCTTCTAATCCTATCACACCTTGTTTAGTGAGGGGGTCAATTGACAGTCAATCTGGAGGGAAGGCGATGTTACTGAAGTAGCCACTCAGACAGAGGTAATATCCTCTAACACATCTTGGACAACAGATGGTGCAGTGACATAAGAAAGCTGGGTATATTCACATGTCGCTTTTGACACATTCAATTCCTTTTATATTGATCAAATTAATCTATGTACAAAGTTCTTGCTCACACGTTGCTAAATTTTCCTCACAAGCCTCAATTGGAGATACGCGAAAAAGTACCTGAGTGCATGAAACATAATTCTTCAGAACCCTAACATAAACGTGAATAACTCTGAGTCATTGTTATATGCTTGACCATTGCCTTCATTTATTATTGAGCAAAGTCATCTAAGTACATTTATTTTCTTCAGTCGAATCATTGGATGTTAAAAAAATGTGTTCATATAAACCACTATTGACCTATCTGAGACTGACGTTGAATCCACACATGTCTGGGACACATGTCTGGGATGTTTGTACTTTTTTGCATAAATATATATGTAAATTCTCTCGCTCTCGTAGTTTGTTTTAAAGACCTAGAAGCATACTGAGGAAAGTACTTTTTATTTAGTCTATTATGAATAGTTTTCGGCGAACTAAAACGAAGTTTGCAAATACAATGAATGGATTCCTAGATATCGAATCAAATAAGCACTCCTTGGTTGAATTGCCGAAGATTTCAATCACGATTTTACTTTGGGTCACGTGGTGGGTGAAGCTAGGTGAGGCAGAACTGAAGGTAAACTGCATGTCGCATATCAATTCTCTTGGTGTATGTTTGACAATAGAAATGAACCAATGAGATGGCGGCAAATGTTGTTTTGTGTTGATATTTTGACTCAACATTGTGTATTTACAGAAAACGGAGGCTTTGTAAACTACAGCATGCTCAGTACTTGCTGGTTTTAGTGTATTTTCTGTCGTATCGTTTTAATTTTGAGTGTTTTTTATGTTTGAGCTGGCCACCAAAAATGTGTCTTTCAAGTTATGTATAATAATAATAATCGGTTCTTATATAGCGCGTTATCAACGTTACACACATTCTCAAAGCGCTTCACAGTTTGGAATTTAGTCCTCTGAGAGTGGTCACTGCCAGGGTACATTTCGTTCTCAGAGCCATCGAAAAAACATTCTGCCTCTACTGACGTCACGCTCAGGAAACTGCCGAAGATATTTTTTCATCGGCATGAGAAGGCTATTGTATTACTGGCTCAGTAAGTCAATAGATTTGAATACATGTCGCTGTTATTAGTTATCAATTTCTGCGAATATCTATTTTATCGCAATTTATTAATCATGTTAATAGAAAATATCACAATACAATATAATAAAATATATCACAATACAGTATAATACAATATATCACAATATAAATTTTATCACAATGCCAACAATATATTAATGAGAAAAGGAATAAAACTACAGAACTTGCATTCCGGGCAGGAGATGGGCGCACCTGATCTCACACACAGCTGGCTGTGATTTGACATGGCTTGGACTTGAATACATTAGTATCAGTCGGATTTTACCGAATACACTGATTTTGTTAATATGGTCCATGGATTCAATCTAGGAATATGAGTTTGTCAGTATACATTTCTACCCTAATTACATTCTGTGGTACAGCATATGACTTCTCAAAAGATAAATTTCAGCGGCTTCTTTAATGTTCTGAGTGTCGGGTAATTAACTGTCCTCAAGGAATCTACACTGTGCAAGGAATCCTTGTCAATGCCACACACATGGGTGAACGAATACGGGCTTCACGTGCAGCAAGAAATATGGAATAAATCTTCAATGAATGAGGCAACAATGCCAAATTACTCGACGGACTCTCTAGATGGTCCGTCTTTTATCACGAGCCGTTTCTGATGCAGGAAGTGTGCCTTGAATGTGAATACATACCACAGGCCACCAATGTAATGACATCACGGCCAATCATTAGCCTTTGATATCAGGAGTGTAGTGTCTGGGACAGTTCCAAGGTCGCCATGTATTCCGCCTGATAAGTGCCGTCTTGTCCCCTCTACCTCTGATGGTAATGTCGCCAGGTTGTTCAGTACCAATCAATGGACTTATTAGTGGTTTGTGACTTTGAATTACCCGGATGATTCTGATATATTATTAGACCTGGCACGGAACTTGTAGATACATTTGGGGCATGAAAAGTCTCGAGCAAAGAAACATGGTAGATAGGTAACTGAGGGAAGGAAAATGTATAGACCATGTCGACAACATCATAATTCTCAGTATGCTGTTTAGCAGATATGTGGCAATGCTCCCTGATCTGTTCGGCATTTACTATTCTATACGTTTTAATTTATTGTGTGAATTCTGCTGTTATTGTTGCTTTTATGCGAATGTCAGCACAATACATGTAGTACCAAACCGAATGATGTTCACAAAGCGAGCACACAAACGAACCCGCCAGCTGCTCTAGACCGGGGACTATCGAGCTTTTCTAACCGCGTAATTGTCCAAGGACCATATAAATGCATTGTTACCTTCAGTTTCAGTTCCATGTACACCATGAATAATCGTCAAGCCTCTTATATTCTACTCTGGTCGGCCAGCATGTATTATCGAGATATTATATGACTTTGAAAGTTGTTATTTAAAAATGTAACTTTGAAGGTCATCAAAAGTTAGCAAGCATAAATAGGTGATTGTATGTGATCCGAATCAAAAGTTGGGCCCTGGAAAACAAGAGCGATTCAATCAAGTCCACCAACATACATCAATGTAATATGCTACTAAGTATACGTGGTTTGAATGATTTTATGGAAAATTGCATGCATTTCTAGACATAAGAACAGACTGCAACATGCATGACCTTGATTTGTGTCATTAAACGCCTCCAATAGAAATGAAATTGTACTTTCATATATGTGTCATGTTAAAAATTACCCAACTGGTTCTTTGTATGGATGCAACGCATTTTTCATCAAGACGAATAATTCCCTCTGAACCGCTACTGTGCCGCAATCGTCAAATTTGATCGTTCAATCGAATCTCCTAGCATACATCTTGGGGATACTGTCATGGGTAGGTCCTATTTAGTTTCAGGACAAACATATCACTTATTGCTTGACAAACGAATTTTATAAATTTCGAGTCACGTCATGATTTGACCAAATAATTTCGAAGCCACAAAATGACCAAATCGATAGCACAACAAATATCATTTTTGCCTCAAAAATGCCTTATTCACAATCTCAAAAAATATGACTGACCGAGCATGAAAGTGATATTGACATGGATGAAAACAACAGCGACGAACCCAATGTCACTACAAAAGTTCTGTAGGGTAACCGGACTAGCCACTAGTTCAGTTAGTGGCCACTTTACTAGCCACTTTCCCGCTCAGTCTATATTGATAAATGGGGCACGTTATAGTATGCGTTATGAATCTGGCGGTGTAATTCTTGAGCCACAAAATAAGCTTACATGTAACCCGTGATGCAAAGAAAAAATTCCCACACTAGCAGTTTGGAATATGACTGTTGGAAAATCAGAATTAACATATCTCTGATAAGCGTACACACGCAAAATCGAGGCAACTGACCATTGTGTGACTGAAGCTTTATGAGGCAACTGGCCATTGTGTGACTGAAGCTTTATGGGTATATTATCTGACACTGGCACTTCAATGTAGTCTAACCGAAATACCACGTCATAATTTCCAGGACGTTGAACATTGATTTTCAGTGTGTGCAGATGCCTGACAATAGACTTAAGTGGGCCAGAAACGAAAACTAACTCCATTTTCTATCATAGGTCACGTTATTTATATTGAATTGACCAGTAATATTCGTACATGTAAAAAAAGTGTCAGTTACACAAAAAAATGTAACTTACAAATAGCACAAAATCACACGATGAGTAGCATGATTATACCGAGGTGTGTTATTTGGCTAAATTAGTATAGTGTTAGACAATCGGGAACATTGAACATGTTAATTGAAGATATGACTTAAAATGTACTTTCAATGATTCTGTAATACTTTGCTCCATAATCTCTAAAATACAGATGTTGATATATGAATACTATAGTGTTGTGATTGGTGTGTTACTATCGCATTCCTCTTCACGTTACTCTGTCAGTGTTTCCAGTCTGGTCTAGTTGTCTGTTGTTTGCATCATACCCTTCCATGTTGTCTCAAATAACAGATTAAACGTTTACAGAATCGAACTAACATTTCGAAGTTTGCCTGTGAATCATTTCCTGTATAAACACAAGGAATTCCCAGTATCTCCAGCAGCTCTCCCAGATTCCAAAATAGGTTTTAAAAAACTATCACAGTGTTGAAGGGGCTTAGACGCTCTGTACGCAGAGAATGTCTGCGATCGGCTCTGTCCGTCATGGATTCCATTCTGAACAGAAACTCAATATGGATTGGGTTGCTCCCAATGATGTACGCCACCCTTGAGAAATTAGCGGGGCTGAGGAGTTTTGTTTTATTCGGAGTTTTATGCTTCCTGTGCGAATCCATTCGGTATTTTTAAATTGAAAAATCGCGTTTCTATTTGGCACATCTGTCAAATTTGGAAACTCGGAAATATCACTGTGATGCAAGGAGTGCGGTCTAAGGGGATACGCTAAGAGTGCAACGTCATTTCCTTGGTATGATTGAGTTTTATCAATCTGTATATACTAAAGAATGGAGTCTGAAAACCTCCAAGAGTAAATGAAAAGAGGGGTAGAACGAAATGTTCTCCTACAAATACAATCAGATTCAGTGCAAATGAAACATAGGAGGCGGACCAAAAGGCATATCGCTCTACACTATACGTTCGATATACCTTTACTTAACAGAAAGGATGTTCTCACTATATAGGGAAAATTTTGAAATTTTGAATAAATTTGAATCGTAATATTAATGTCAGATGTTTAGTAGAGGATATAGGATATATGTGATTAGAGATAGGCAGCCAAATAGACTGAAACCTCATTCCAGCTTTTCATCAAATATCGGGGTGCACGAGGTCCTTCTTGGCCAGGATTTCCTAGACTCTGTCTGACATGACTTGGAATAACCAAGACTAAAGAAAGGAACACTTATGATAATTCAGAACACTTTTTCCTTGTTGTTGGTTCCATGGATCTGTTGTAGAAAACATCCTATCTTGAGGTTCGTTTTTGTACTGCAAAACAACCGTGTCTGGTGAGGTATCATGTGACAATTAGTGCGTGCCCGACTGTTTCATTAATTCTCTAAAAGAGCATTTTGTATCGGTTTCACAATGGATGGTAAAAATTAATGACATGTTTTTGAGTACACTGATTACTTGAAGTTTACGTGCATTAACAATCGAGTGCAGTAACAATTATTAAACAATCGTACCCTGCATCAAAATGATTACTTGCGCTAATTTTTGCTCACGTGAAATGGAGTTGGACAAGATTACAAACAGCCTACGGCCTCCCGTCAGTAGTGATTCCGCAAATACCAGTATAGGAGGAAATAATATGTTGTTTAGCCAGATGGATGGCATGCTTAAACCTATAATATATTTCAGATCTTACATCGACTCACTTATATATCTTCATTTATGAGTAAATAATAGTTTGCGCTAATGATAGTAATATGTTTTATTTTCAATTTTCTTGGATACGACTCTAACATTTCAGCACACAAATACGAACATTTGGAGGAACTGACTAACACAAAGTGAATAATGACAGACCCGACAAGGAATGAGCCAAGACTCATCTTAAATAGTTATTTCCAATCAAGGACTGGTGATAGGCACTCGATTTGTTCTACAGTAATTGACTTCCCCAGCATATGTGCAGGATTAGTGTGGCCCATCATCGGGCACATCAAAGTTGAGTACTGATGTGCTGGAATGTTTGATTGGTGTGTGCTGTGACATTTTTTGTTTGTCTAAAATGTCAGTTTTTTTATGAATGATATTTGGGGGTTCATGAGTATTTATATTTATATCAAATATTTATATTTTATTATACGACGTTGATGTTTGGTCGAAATGTTGATTGGTCGAAATGTTGTCACCTGAGCTCCCACAAACTTACGTGTTTCTGCAGATGACCCATGGAATCTTGTATAGGTCCCTCAAGCAGCCCAACATCATACAAATGTGAGGCTTGATTGAGTGCAATATCACTTTTTATGGCACTTTTTATGAAAATTATATAGCACGAGTCGAACCCGACTGCCATATAATTTTCAGAAGTGCCATAAAAAGTGATATTGTATTGAACCTAGCCATCATATTTGTGTTATTATATGACAATAGGCAAATCATGTCCCTCAACTCCTACTCAAACGCATGAATAGTTTTCAACATTTTCAAACCTGAGGTAATGTATCGGAACAAACATAACAACAAATGTAGCAGCAAACCCGTGGAAAGTTATATTGGGCTGCTTTTATGGGAGCTCACGTGACAACGTTTCAACCAATCAGCGTGCGGTAAATAACACCGTCGTCACGGGTCCACTGTGATAACGCCATAGTATAGATATTAGCATTGGCTGCTTTAAATGAGATATTGATAATGACGTTTTTTATTCAAAGCTTCAAAACTCGAATAAAAAAAACAAACATGGGGGCTAGGTTTCGAACAAAATCACTTTTAATGGCACTTCTGAACATGATTTCGCACTCGGCTTTGCCTCCTACCATATAAAGTGCCATTAAAGCAACTGCCTACGAAAACAATATTGTCTGAAAACTGGCATAAAATGTATTTGAGAACGGATGAAAAGACAACTCGGAAGGATGGTAATCGTCGAAATCGTCGTGCACATGTTTTGTTATATTGCATTAGATTTATTGCACTAAAATTTAGTTTTAAAAATATATTGCATGCATCGAAGGCAGTTGCATTCAAAGTGATATTGCACTCAACCAAGCCCCATGTTTGAACATTATTTGATGACGCTGTCGATATGATCAACCAAGTAGCCATATAGGTAGGTGGGTAGGTAGGTACATTGTAGGTAGGTATTTTATTTTTGAAAACATATACATCATAATTAGCCATTTTTAAATAATACACATTAATTATATCAGAGTAATAATTTAGTAAATTAAAATGTATACATTCTCATGGTGACAACAAAAGACAAAAGTCTGTAACCTTCAAGGTATTGCGTAATAGGTATTGAGTCAACTCAATGTATCATTGTGTCAGTCCAGAACACTCAAAATATTTTAATAATTCGGATGTACGATATATCTTCAATGTTGACCGGCCCCTGTAGCGCAGTGGTTAAGCTGCAGGATTCAAAGCCGGGAGGTCGTGAGTTCGAATCCCATCGGTGACCGAGGGATTTATCATGCTGTGGGCTCAATGGGTAGGCTGACCACTCAGCCGTGAGTTACTCACCTACGAGTACGATATTGGGGGACTTCCTGGTGGTATGACTCAGGAATGGGGATGATTACACCATAGGGTCCGCAGGTGCTATGTTCACCGGGCCTGGTTGACACCAGGATAGCTTCATGGTCTGGTAGGGACACCCCCATGCCAGGTCCATGAACGGTATGATAGGAAGCGTGTGACATAGCCCTGTCATGCAGTCCCAAACCGGAATGGAACTCCACAGTTGTAAATATATCACACCCCATAATTAAGTTGCACTGCATAAACACACAAAAATGGGTTCGCCCAACAAAAATATTTTAAAAAAAATATATATATATATATATATCTTCAATGTTAATTGACATGTATTATGACAACTTTCGGAAGGTAACCTAGCATGGGGAGAACAGTTTTTCATCGAGTATGGGTCGAGTAGTTATTCATAAATTTTCTAACACGGATAATATAGTTAAGAACATCCATTATCTTTATTTGCAAACTGCACAATTGCATATACCAACTTCATGAGTTATGTGCCAAATAGTAGGCAGTAAATAAGATTTGTTCCAAAGTCTCTACCGAACCTTTTGCTTTTTATGTTTACCCAATATCTGATCTGTTGATTACGGATAATATAGTTAAGAACATCCATTATCTTTATTTGCAAACTGCACAATTGCATATACCAACTTCATGAGTTATGTGCCAAATAGTAGGCAGTAAATAAGATTTATTCCAAAGTCTCTACCGAACCTTTTGCTTTTTATGTTTACCCAATATCTGATCTGTTGATTATTCTATAATATAACTTGGGATATGTTTGATTTGCGATCAGCCCCAAACTGGGAGAGAGACATTATTTTCATTTGTCATCATTGAATGCAAAAACACAGAATCTCCAGTAATGCTGCACAGTTTGGACTATTATGAATGAAAACAGTTTTCTAGAAAATGTGGCCGCCGAACTCCACAAAACGTTATCAATAGATCAAACTGAACATATTAATAATTAGTAGTAATAATTATTGTGGTATATTTATATGGGGCAATCACATTGATCAAATTGGACACTTTGGTGACACAATTACTTTAGTTTCTTCTCCTATAACGTTCACTATCTCAGTCACTGGTCTGAGGTATTGACATATTTGTGGCAGAAGATTTCAGAGCTCGAGCGGAACAATATCTAACATCTAGTTTGACGCCCGATACAAAAAAAGCGATATGAACAGGACAGACCGTTTGGGTTTCATAGTGAATTATATTTGGCTCCATTTATATTTATTCATGTGATTCATGATGTTGTCCGCATCTATTGTGATTCTCATGTACAGACTCGGGCAATGAATATAGTTTACATACAATCCACTTGTCCTGTATCACCTGAAAAACAACAATAACGTATAATGGGCTAGGTTTGCATCGTGTAATGGTTGTGCAGATAAATAACACATTGTTAAAACATCAAGTTACTTTTATCATAGTTGATATTGGTACAAAGTATGAGTTGATAAGATCAACTCAGAAAAGTATTCAATTTCAATGTTTTTGTATGTGTGTGGGTTAGATCTTACACGGCTGCCCTGGGTTATAAAATGGTATGGTTGTAATCCAGAACACCCGAACTATATTATTAGCATGTTTCACAATTCTGAAGCTAATAACAGTGTTAAAAATGCTACATTTGTAGCATGATATGGCCTCGGTGGTGATGGGTATTATTAATTTTAAAAAATCAATAATTTGGCAAGAATATAAATGTGTGTCGAAACCCCTTGGGCGGGATAAACGTATTTTACCTCTGTTCTTATCACTTTTTATCCATATATCACGTCTTTATGATTTATGACAGATAATTACGACGCTAGGGGTGATATTGGTACATGCTATATAATATATATGATGAATTCCCCTCACCTTCTTTGTATTACTGCTTCGGATCAGTAAAAAAAACATCCTTAAGGTAGTCCGCTCCAAACAGTGAGGGGAGGGGGTCAAAAAGTTTTTCAAAATAAATGACTGTAATAACAAAATCTAGAGCTTCAAAATGACATATTTTATAGAGTAACTGATCAACATCCTAAAACTGAAAAGAAAATAGGGGGTCACCGTATCCGTTCTCTTGGAAAGCAAGATGCAAGATGTGAATATGGGCAAACAAATGTGTAAAAATACCATAAATTGAGTCATTTTAGTAAATGTTTGTGATTTTGGATCGGATATGTCGAAGAAACCAGCACGGTGACCCCTTATTTTCTTTTCAGTGTTAGAATGCTGATCAACTACTCTATAAAATATGTTATTTTGAAGAGATAATATTCAAGATATAGCTTTTAAGTTTTGACTTTTCATCACCTCCCTGTTTGTAGCGGACTACGTTAAATATATTCACAATTTTTTATTTTTATAGGCCTATTAGTGATACTTTTCATGGTATGATTGAGACTCTGAGTCAGTGATATTGGACACATTGACGATAAGATGACATTGCTTTTTAAAGTATTGATATCTTAATCCATCGCACGATGTCACGTTTCAGAACTCTACATTCACTCTCTCTCTCTCTCCTGTCCCAGTCACTATCCCTATCACAAGCTGATCACGCCAAGGTCGACTCCATCTCATCATTGTTATTAAATGTGCACCTCGGACAAATATTGCCGAACAATAGTAATCCCCTCGGACAAACAACTCAAAGCATACACCGTCGTAAGGTCAATTGTGACAATCGATTAGTCTCTTTCATATATATATTTATAATCCCAAGCTATGTCATGTTTTGTATAAATTGTGGCATCCAATATATCCACATATATATTGTGGCGCACATTTAGAATATTTTACATTGAGCCATTATGTTTCAGATAAATTTAACATGAAATATTTGTCTTTATATAATATAACAGGATCATGGGAACAAGAATATGAACAAAACGTCTGCGAGCATGCTCAAACAATATTGGTGAGTAATCCAATATCTTATATGTATTATGAAATTATCAAACAACATGCTTGTGTGTATACAAGGAAAAATAAGCTGAATATAGCCCATGCAACGATAACCGATGCACATATTACTACCTTTTCCCCCACAGGTATACTTTTGTGTATGTTAGGTAATATGATTTAGGTTTCTGGAGTAGGAAAATTCAATTATTCGCACGTTGCTGTATAATACAAGCCACAATGTCTGGTACCAGAGCTGTGTGATATCAATGCATCAAACTCTATGTATCGTACCCGGGGTATCGTATTCTCTCCATCTAGAACATCGGTAATTCAGGAAAACAAAACTGCTCAACCCGCATCCTGGAATATGTATTCGCAAAACTATGACTATAGCCATAAGCATATTTGGAATTATATTTCTGTATGAATGACGCAAAATAATATACAAGTAACTACATTGGAATATATTAATATGTGATCAGTTGGGATAGTGAAAGCTGTTGGAATGTTTGATTCCCAGCGCCTAGAGACATGTTTCATCTCTAGAAGAGAGGTCGGATTTCTTCATCATTGTGAGTCAAAGTTACTGGAGGTTTCATCAATTAGCAGCTACTTGGCGGATTTTATCATGTCAACAAATTTGTAGTCGTTTTCTCATTATATCTCAATACTTTCCCCATATAATGCACCATAATAAGCAACTTAAGGATATGATTAAGTCTTCTCATGTGGCATTCACTGCCTCATGGTATTGCCCGTATGGTTGTAAGGTCGGTTATCCAAGAAACACATTATTATAACTCTCAAATGTCATTATGTGTAAACTATACCCCATGTCTGTTCAGTGATATCCAGCATTCTTGAAAATCTCCACATTCCGAGTCTTGAGCAGTTCAATGGTCATGGATTTTTGCTTCATTAATTCCATAAAACAGTTGAAGTAGTGGCTAATTTGACATTTCGAATACAGCTATGGCCTCTGGGACACAGAAGTGCGTGTTGGTTTTCTTGGATACCCACCTATAGAGGTACCAGAATGGTACGGAATCAGAAGATTTGGTATTCCAGTTGAGCTCAACCAGATGTAATCCAAACACCAGTGCCAAGAAGTGCCCCCGGTGTAAAGAGTACATCTGACAATGTACAGGTGTTCATTGTGGTTAATGGCGTGTCAAGTGCTGGAGACCTTTTCTGTCCACTCAGAGGTACTTAGGAATGAGACGCATAGAGGGTCTATCATACAATGGCAACATATCATACCTGTAAAGAACAATTCAAATAGCATAAGAAAGAAGGGCATGACCTCATCCCATGGAAGGAACTCTTCTGAGGACTACATTCAGAAACGTTAGGAACTTGTGAAGACGTTTGATCTATCATTTCATTCATTTTGTTATTCATTTTTGTTTATTGAAACTCTACTCCCATTAAGTCAGTCCCCAATAACAAACGTTAGGAACTTGTGAAGACGTTTGATCTATAATTTCATTCATTTTGTTATTCATTTTTGTTTATTGAAACTCTACTCCCATTAAGTCAGTCCCCAATAACAAGCCGATGCCCTAGGAAATAACACTCAATTATCTTAGCTCTACAGATTGGTGACCGGAAAACTTCCTAGTTTGTTTCGTCTGGGATGTATTTGGTGAAAAATGTGTTTCTCGTCATGGTTAATATAATATAGTGGTTTGGCACACAACAATCCCTGCAATACGTGCCTGTCTGTACACCCGCTCGTCTGTCTTCAAGGCACCCATTCCAGAATGAACAGATTATAACACAACCAAAAACATTGTATTTTTTCATGACCTATATTTTGCCATTCAATAACACAGGAAAACAACATATTGCCATTAAGATTATGCCATCTATGAATCATATCAATATTAGAAAACAATTATTGAAAAATGTCGTAATGTGACATTGATAATATCACGTCAATTATGGATAACAATTTTCGATCACACCAGATCATCGATATTATTCATGAAGGAAAACTTGTCCTCTTTTAAGATGTGTCTTCCACAGAATCACGATTTAATGATATTAATGTTTTATTTTCTTTATCGATACATATCATATTTATAGAATACCATATATACTACCAATATAACTGATGTTTCTTTATGATTTAGATGTTCATTTGGCTTGCCACTGGTATGCAAAGGAATAACTGGATGAACAGAGATAACCTTTTAAACTACTATTGAACAAATCCTATGACATAGTACGTTTGAGTTCCATGTGTAGTCCACATGACTCATCGAATAGGTTTCCTTCTCAGAATACATGAACCTCAATGTGAAGTATGTGTTTGTGTGTTACAAAACATCTCCAAATGATACTAAGATATAATGTATTAAATCACATGTGTCTAGATGTCAGACCACCAAGTTATGACTTTCACCATAGCCAAGAGTGACACGAAGAATTGGCCGGAGGTTGTAATGGACGTGGAATCAATACCCAGTATCAAGTATTCCGAGCAAACAAAACAGGGTCCGTTATCCAATCTCATAGTCCGGGGACAGAAAGTCATATCAGGCATACGAAGTGAGAGAAAACAAAAATGACAGGGAAACTCATGAACCCCCGTAAATGGCCATCAGGAGGTGAAATCAGGTGTTCCGGATATCTCACCTCAGGTAGACTTCACCACCGCTGTGCACTCTCACATTGTTACTGCAGCACCTACGATACAGACGTGTCCCACTCAGTCAATCAATCACAAGTTGCCACTCGGTTGCAATTGAGATATAATCATCCCAACCTTTTCCGTTTGAAGTTTCTATCTGAAGTTATCCGGATTTATCTACGATCCGATTTCTGTGTGATCAGTCAGGGCTGAAATAGCGATTTGCAGACAATGATAGGTAATCATGTTCTCTCTTCTGCGTGTAATCACCTTGAATGATCGTTATTTGATAGAACTAAAACCCCATTCATTCTGGATAGAACACACCAACTCATTTACTTTTGCGTGTTCATAACGCTGAGCCCTACGTTTTACAATCCATACACCCGCGTGATAATGAGAGTTCTTTTTGGTTATGAAGCCGAATAATGTACTTGAAAAGAGTGAATAATCCGAATGATTGAAACCGTCAAATGTATCCAACAATATTTGTGTCTGCCACTGAAAACGACAATAAAAAGACAGATTGTTGCCATGTTTCAAGATACATAATGGATAATGAATTGCCGGATATACTATGATATCTGCATATTTGCATAATATTTGCCACTTTGAACTTCTGGACTGGAGTAGCTCACAGATTTATAATAAAATCCAGGAAAATAGGCATAGTGTCACACCGTGCCTATGCTCATTTCGGTTTTGAAGTATGGATGTCTCGTAATAATATTTAAACTATGAATATAAAACGTTATACACTTATCTCAAGTAATTACATTAGCACCATAAATTGGCATGCGTATACGTTGTTGAATCCATTAAATTGCATTCATCAATCCAATAGCAATAAAAAGATCAAAAGGTATTATCAAATGACAGTCAGTGTTTACGTCACTGATACTCGTCTGGATGTTCCTGTATCTACCAACGCTATCTCCTGAGGAGAATGGCATTATTACCATTAGTTATTCTACAATTGAAAGTGGTTTTCAAACCACATACCTAGTGTTTCAGTTTGCATGTTTTTCTATTTTTCTTTCGTTCATTATATGGCTTTGGGCTGAATTATCTTCAATACAATACGAAAGGTCCCCTTGCGGTGGATGCGGTTAGAGGATCATTGGTACCGTAGTTCTGTGAATCCACAGCTATCAGCAGATAGCTTACTGCCATCAGTGTGGTCTCTCTGTAACAGCAGGCCAACCATTGTTCATAGACTACAACCAAACGACATCAAACCGAGGGTGTACGGTAGTTTTTGTTTTTCAGGGCGAAGCTCGTATGGATCTTCAGAGAGTGGAAGTTTGCCATCCAAACTTGTACTCTGATATCATATTTTGTTGTACTCCTTATACCTGCCTCCAAAAATGTAGGTATAACCGTAGTGTTGCTTGTTCAACATCAACCTTAGTAAAAACCAACACGATGCGGTTTTAATACAGCCAAGATCATCAACGGGCATATCATGTTTTCTATGGTATTTGTACAGCACAATTGTCATCTCCTTCCTAACCTGCGTGTATTATCGTAAACGAGAAACAGTATATGTAGATATATAGAATCGATTGGTCACTCGATCGTTTCGAATGCCGTCCATCTTGTAGCTAAGAATAGCATACGATGAGTAACTAGAATAGTAACCACATTCACGGTATTCCGAACAGAACATTGCACAAGAAGCACAGAAGTCATTTTCGGTAATCAGAAGGCCCTGAACAGTTTGCTCCAGGGTTTGCATGTCCAACAGCTATCGAAGGAGTAGAAATAATGACTGCCTTGACATTTCTGGTACATGTCTCGCCTCGGGGGCAAGTTCGGTACGTGACAGTCGCCATGAACACGCCATGTCTGTGTAAACAATGGTGGAACGAATGTTAAACATACACACATAGAATTTGATCAGTAGAACAAACGTAATAGACATGTGGCAATTAATTGTCGATCGCTGTTACTTTACCGCATGAATATTAAGGTAGAACCAACACTACAGGGATGTCTGGTGATAGAATTTCCATATTTGTTTCCTCAGTTTTGCAATTCATACATTAGGTTATGGATGAGTTTTCGCATGGTCGCAAGCCCAAGTCCAAGTACCTCAATTTTTGTGTACCATTGAACAAAACAATCACGAGGCACACAAGAGATGTGAGGTAACGAATTCTCACAGGCGAATAAATCGCCAAGTATATACTCCACTTGTATCTGCATAATATTTATCAATACCTGAGAATTGTGGATTTGTTATTTCTTTGCTACATCTAGGTGTGATGTTACCAGAGTTATCCGTGGCATACACTGGAGCAGCCAGTCCGAATATCTGGTTTGAGGCTTTGCCTAACTGAGGGTCTATTCTAGGCTAACTTTTGGTATAAAGTAGGTTACAGGGTTATCATAATGAACTGTTATTTGTGTGTTTTCGGGATCATATAACGTCCAGGTATCCATAGACTTCGCACAGAAAACCCGTCGCACATTGTGAGTTTACTCTTGTGGTCAATATTTTTGTAACGTTTTTATGCATGATGCACTTGAAAATTATTGATAATCATCAATATCAAACTATTATTATTCAAATATGTGTCAACCTAGTACCGTATATTACAAGCTTTTGATGATGACAATAGAAAATATATGTCCGCAGCCACATTGGCGTCATCAATGGCAGACAGTATGTGAAATTCTGGTTCTATACACCAGATAGAATTAGTGCACTAACAACTTATCGAAAAACAATCTATAGATCTATGAATTAAAAAGTTGGGAAAATGAAAATATAATGTTTATTTTATTCAGACCATATATATATATTCTGCATCACACACACACAAAAGACTTTGAAACTTTATAACTAAAATCAGCAGATATGAACCAGTATTTATTTTCAAGATTTGAAGTATACCACGATTGTCAGGGAAGCACGTCATTATGTTTTCCTCTCAAACACAGGAACAAAACGTTAGTAGTACGGATAGAAATGTGATGAAAGACACGGTTTGTTTCATGTGAAACATATCTTACAATACCTGAAATGTCAGCAAAACATGAAGCGTCATGCTTGCGCTAAATTAGAAAACAAATTGATCAATAGATTTTGCGAATATTTTTTCGTCGAAATTGGCCACCATTTTGAAAAAAAGCAAAAGTAAAATCTCAAGGTCCTTTAGCCTGAAAACCAACCACCCTGCGACATGATCGGCCCATATCAATATCGACTGAAAAGGAGTGTTCATGCATCGATGTCAAAAATGTCTATTGCGTGAAAGATTTAAGGTCAGAAATAGTAATGATTATGTTCTATCAAAGGGATTAAAGTGAGAAATAAAGCGTTATACAAAACACTCCTATATCATTGTGGTCTCTATCGTTTGTTCTCCAATCATAATCATGGCACCGATACCGCCTAATGCCCATGTGTATGAAGTGTTCCGAGTGACCAAAACTGAGTCCGTCATTTAATCTTTATATTAGGGGAGGGGGGATATTCCATATGAACTCTGTCGTACGATATTCTGTGATCCACATAATCAAAGTGACCTACTGCTGATATCACACCCGATGATTCATGAAGTTCAGTCGGAAACCTTTGAGTTACTGGCAAATGCTGCAATGATTCCTAAATACACACCGCAGAACGAAACCAGGTCTGCTCCTGGATAGATGAACACAAAATTATGATATATTGACAACTGAATTAGCCTGACTAATTAACTGTTGAAAGATTTACCTTTATTCTTGGGTAAACGATTCCCTAACACATGGAAAGTGCTAACACGTGTAAGGCATTCCCTAACACATGGGCATGGTGATCAAATCAATGGACCATACATCAATAAACACGAGATACTGACAGGCAAGTCTGGTGTGTGGTTGTAGGTCTTACTCTACAGTGGAAACATCCGCCCGGTTCAATGTCGGTTTCATTAATTCTGGTTTCATGAATGGTAGAGTTTCATGAGCAATACATGTATACTCTGAGAATTACATGCAATTTCTGGATCATGAAATAACATTGAAGGTAGGAAGGTGCACATGGATACGCAACAAATAAATTATTTGCAAGCACGAATTCAAGCAAACAGCAGACATTTCTCACTGGAAATAATGCGTAAATGTATTTTACAAATACAATATAATGATAAAATAAAACGTTATGATGATATATAAGTTATCTTGGGCTTCAGAACCCACCGCGTGATATGTGACGAGGTCAAGATATCTGCCGAGGATGGCATGCTGAGTGGGATACTGCCTGAAGGCAGATATCGTGCCGTATTGGGGTCAGAGGTCCATGGTGACGATTTTATCATGGAGATCAATGCATGCAAGACGCCAGGTACTACAGTAAACACCTTTGTCAGGTTCCAAGGCCGAAATTCGAATCCGGGTCCTGCAGTGAGTGAGACATGATGTATACTAGTCTTTTATGAAAATGTAAGATACATTGCCTGGAAAAATTTTTCTAGAAAACTAAAATATATGTCAACAAACAAATTCACTTCTCAAGACCGAGTCCATGGATGAAGTTCACAAAATCAGTGTAAATGGTACAACCCGATTGATCAAAAATTGGAAGCTTCATACACGTTTTCAACAGTTTAGTCTTGCTTGGTGATCAGGTATACTTCACGACTATGAAGATTCAACGAACATATGTATGTTTTATATACAATAATGTTTGTCTAAATGCATCTGATATTGCCAGATATTGCCTGCCTTGATAATCCCCGTATCTATCATTTGCCCGTGAACACACCACATGAGTGCTGAGCGGTATGGCAATGCCCAGTTCTTGTACGTGTTCATAAACGTAAAGTCCGCAGACATGGTATATCTGGAGATACAGTGTATAGTTCCAATACACTGTATGTTTGTTGATTGTGTTTGTCCCCATTTAGTGGATGAATATCTGGTGTAAACTGAAACTAAATTTGCCACAGGAAAGTGGCATGAAAGTGTCTGTCATAAAACAACACAATGAATGTATACGGTGTTTGGTGAGAAGATGTAAGCTATCCGTACATCAGTGTTATTGAATATACTAGAAGAAAGCTTATATGAAATTCATTACATCATATGTCACGCATCATGGCTGATGTGAGCTGCCTATATATTCACAAAACAGATATCAATGTAGTGTATTCAGGATGATGAACCTCATTTTATGAATTTACGAAAATTTGAAACTGACTGTGTACTCCAATGACAACGAGTCTCAATATTTCTGGGTCTGTAACAATTACAAATGTACGAAATATAGCATTGGTTAACTACATATGCGCACAATTCTGTGTAGTGCTCGATTCAGCAGTAGATACCGATGTGGGATCAACTAGAGGTAATTAGATATCGGCTACAGCAACACCCAGCAATATTAAATGTTATCCCAGGACACAGCAATCCACTCAGGAGCTCGGTTTTGTCCTAAAGTTTATCAATGTGGACCTCCAGGAAAATAATCACGACAGAGAAAAACAAAACAGAGCTGTTATCACACCTATCTCAACACGACATGCGTGCAGTAACGACTTTTCATATTTGAATAGCATTAAACATAATTAACTCTGGCATTATTTGTGAATACAAAAATACGGGCAATTTTCAGGTCACTATAGTAAATAAAAATCTACATAGATTTGATATGCTGATGCACAATGGCGTGTAAATGAAAAAAAGAATATATTGTTCAACTCAACTATGCGTAGATAATTATGTCGTGATCAGAATATCAAGTTACGAATTTTTATCATAATTGATATTGCTACAAAACATCAACAGATAAGATCAAATAACAAATGGCTTTGTTGCAAGTTCTCTTTTTTCTGCCGAAAGCACAAATGGATACAGACAAACAAATTTCAGTTCCACCACCAAATCCACCACAAGTTTTTCTTCATATACAATATTCCGTCCACCACCGAATGCCCACAAAACATACTGTGACAGTGGATAAATAGTGACAACAACATTATATTACGTCATCCTTCATTCACACATTGCAGTCACACAAGAGTAGACATATTGACTATATTCTGATGCGATGGGGTCAGCACAGATAGTAAAAACTGCTGACAAAGCTATTTCTCAACTATTCAAAATCACAGGAACTTGTTCCCCGACGTAGTTACTCAAAACTTTTATCACACTGTGCGGTCTCTACCAGAAAATGATTGAAGTAATCACAATCTCCTGCTCAATTCACAACGGTTAATTAACGATTTTCCCCTGAATTACAGATCATTGATTGGTCATGTCCGTGTAATTGTCTAAGACATTTCAGCATTTCATCAATGATGACCGCGTAGGAATTACTACTCATTTCAGATTCTCATTTTCGACTTGATGATATGGAATATCATTTCCAACATGATGAATTGGATTTGGTTTTTTTCACATCACGATCTGAAAAAACCCAAACTTGAGTGACAATGAAATGTGTGTCTTCGAATGTTGGTTCGCGATGTCAAATGTGCATATGCACACGAGTGCACCATTCTTTGGACAATGGCTGGCACAGAACATTGTTTGCATAACGAATATTACTTGCCTCCAAATAAGTGGCCTAAGTGATAACCCTTAAAAAGGAGATTTTGTTTCTTATCACCATCTGAAGAGTAATCAATTGTTTACTTTGTACTTCGGGTTTGATTCCATGTTCATTCCATGTTCCATGTCCATCCACGTTTATTTCACAATATGCTCTGAACCGAGGTCCAATTATATGTCCGTGTAAGCCCTTGTGTTTGATTCTTGAATGTAGCACCACCTGGATCCAGCGTCCTTGATGCAAAGTAACGTTTGTGAAATTGATGAGTTTATTGCACCAGTTGTGTTATTGTTGGGAGTTGATTTGCCAATCATTTAAAGTATCTACTTTGTATGCCCTGGGGTGATGGTGGGTTGGTGGATACACTCTCACCTGAAATTATAGTGACCAGGAAGCCCAAACAATGACCCACTGTGTCCCCAAGACAAAAGTGACAGAGACAAAGAGTCTTAGTCCATATAAGATTGACCCCTTTGAGAGGTTAGCCCTTCGGCGTGTATAATTAGTGTAGCATGCATGAAAAGTCCTACATCCAATGCGTTCAAACGAATATTGGACATAATATATATATATATGCAGTATACATGTGTAGGTCTGAGAAAGTCTGCTAAGTTCATAAAGTTTGGGAAGTTAGCGTCAAGAATTCAGGTCATGGTCGGGATTAAGGTAAAAATGAGTCGAAATAACTCTACTTCTATTCATGATTATTTTTTCTCAATTTTTTTGTCTCTTCCTGTCGCCAATCTCCCATTATTCGATACATGACCGATAGCTGTAGTACCATAATACTGTGTTGCCGAACAGGGGCGCCCACAGGTTTTTAAAAAGTTGACGCAGTCATGAAGAAAAGATGTGGGGGTCCTAGCCGATAGGCGTGGGGTCTGGGGCCCGCCTAGGGCCCCAGAAGCTGAAGGGGTCTAGATGCTATGTGGTTGATTCTGAGCGTTTTTAGGGTATCTAGAACAGTCTTCAGATCCAAGGGTTTATTGTAATTTCTACTCACGAATACATTACATTCCGTTATGGTTATGGATGATCAGCAGCGATGCATCAGGCAAATCCTAGCGCCTTATTGGCGTATTGACTTTAGTTTATATTAGTAGGCTGTATATATGCCACCGAAGATTTTACGATGGCTTACACAGAGAGCAATCAGTCCGATATATTGCAGTATTCATGCCCTGGTGATATACATGTGTATGACGTTTTCGTTCTTTGAGGTTCATGAAAATTGGCCTGAAATTATTTGCTTTCATGACCCAAAATGGCTGGAAAATGTCCGCATTTGTATCATATCTCTCCTGTGGGGGTGTGCATATTACGACGTGGCATATAATAGAAAGTTGATCGACTGGATACAGTGTTTGAGGCCCTTGGTCGTGTCTGTGCCTCGTACGTGTTACCGCCCAAACAGGATCCTGGGACTCGAACACTGTATCCAGTCGATACAGTGTGGCAAGGAGAATCAAATAGGAGATACCCAAGTAACACAATAGTCGATATGTGGATGTTTCATTACGATGTTGAGAATATTTTGCGAAAAGTCCCCCCCCCCCCCCCGAAAAAAAGGGGCGCCCTTGTTGCCGAATCTAAGATGTAAAGGCCATCAGCTTCAACTACTACAGTCACTACCTATTCCAGTCACTACTTATACAGAGCGAAGATCTCGGATTGTCTCGTTCAGCTTGCGTTCTTCTTTGGTACCTCAGCCATTGTAGAAATAATATATGGTCAAACTGGTTACGAATCAAATATTCCAAAGCAATAATTTTCACATGTTTGCACCCCATACGTGTTTATCAACAACATATCGCACGCTAGTGCACACGTGAGAATAATAATGAATATTGCCTCATAGCTAACAAATTTTACCCTGTTTTATGGTATCGAATATTCATAAATATTTAGTAGACGTAATACTTGGAGATTGTTTGCGCAAGCTTCAGACAGAGAAAACAAAAACATATTTGATATTTGCTTTAGGTCATGCTCTGTTTTTGATAAAAATTTTGCGTCAAAAACACCCGTCAGCCAGGGGGGAATAACGTACTGAAACACATGCAATTCGTTAATTGTGCTCCTACTATTTTCCTGAACCAAATCCGCCAACTACGGGTATAACACAAAAAGGGTGGGGCATGAAATCTCAACGTCACACATCGTTATCTTGAAATAATCAGTTGTGAAGCTATTTCCCAATGGCGTTATGTGGCAACTATGGCCTGTCAATAGGAAACACAAACATTCTAAACTAACGATTATTCAACCATTCTGTTTTAATTCATCCTTCGCTGTTGTCGTCTCTAAATGATATGTGGTTCTACCCACAAACACCTTCAAATTGATTATATATGACATGTTTAATCCAATTTATTTGTCTTACCTCCGGTAATAACAAAGAATAATTTGCGTGAGTTCGAATTTAATGGAACTTGAATCTACCAGTGTACCATGTACTCACACCCAGAGCCGTTCCCAGACTGGAGACAATCGTCACATACACAGGTAAACAATTCTGGACGCTGTTTGCTGACCACTACTCAGCGTAAACATTGGCAAGCATGTAAAGTTTTGTAGGAGTATGAAAGCAATCAATATGCTTCATCATTGTTTCATGCCTTATTACTTATAGGTCAGCAATATCTGGTTCTTGTATGATAACTTTGTCATAGTCCGTATTCTATCTCTGATCCTTGTGACAAACATATGGTACATTCACGGTTACAATGTACGAGGTTGGAAGACAAGGTCATATCAAACTTCAGCAAGTTTATTGTAAAATGCAATTGATTTCCAGCTATGGAATATAAATGCTTTCTAAAAATCCTATTTTCCATAGTTGTGATTCACAGTACATACGATTTGGCGCTCGAGTCTCCAGTTCGTGTATTTTAGTAAATTACTGTCTCACGGTGATACGAGAGAGTCGATGAATGATGAAGAAATTTGGTTTTTATCTCATATAAACCACACCTGATTACGGTAACTACGCGGTGACCGAGTGTCGTTATGAGGGTTTTGATAGGAAACACGTGGGGGAATAACTGACTGATCAATCTGTAGTATCGATTGACCCCTATTTTCCCCGTTTAGCTGAGAGGTTTTGTTCGGCCATGCTTAACTGGCGTGGAGTTTTTTTTTTATCGATGTGGCGGGGTCTTGAACGGAATCAGTAGAGCTCCTTCATGATTTCTGACATAATAGCAGCATTCTATTTATAGAAAAAGGAAGGTCACACCAAATTAATATCTTGCTCTTCAGAATTTTTCTCTGAAAAAAAATGAAGCGAATTTATATATATATATTTTTTAGTATGAAACCTTTGTGCTTCACAGTTATGGAACGAGCGGCGACATATTTTTTATTTTAACAAATTGTTTTTGGTGGCAGGAGGGGGTGGGGGACCTGAATGGCAAGTAGTCTCCCACACAAACCCACAGACCGTTTAAAGATCATACCACCTTTTGGTCGTGGTTAGGTACTTGTGATAGTACCCACACAAAAGGCTCGGGGTTTGGTTCTGAACTCAAAATGATTATACTCGATTTTTGGATAGTTGTGCTTTATTCCCATCTGGTTTGCACAGTCTGGACCCGTGATGACGCAAGTATTGATTTGTTCACTTTCTCTCTTCATCCGTTAGATAGGGGATTTCTATTGTCATCGTCAAATTTTCACACTAACCGCCATAGGTCGATACACAACTCCATTTAAATCGGAGCATGGTCGGTTTAACTTTTATCACGATACGTGGGTGAGAACATCACGATACGTGGGTGAGAACATCACGATACGTGGGTGAGAACATCACGATACGTGGGTGAGAACATCACGATACGTGGGTGAGAACATCACGATACGTGGGTGAGAACATCACGATACGTGGGTGAGAACATCACGATACGTGGGTGAGAACATCACGATACGTGGGTGAGAACATCACGATACGTGGGTGAGAACATCACGATACGTGGGTGAGAACATCACGATACGTGGGTGAGAACATCACGATACGTGGGTGAGAACATCACGATACGTGGGTGAGAACATCACGATACGTGGGTGAGAACATCACGATACGTGGGTGAGAACATCACGATACGTGGGTGAGAACATCACGATACGTGGGTGAGAACACGAAAGATCCGTTGCTTACAGAATTGCGCGCAAAAACTGCCACGGATTGCACAGAAACAGCCGAGATGCGCAGAAAACGAAAAGTATGTACTTCCATATATTTATGTCGATGATATTGGATGAACTTTATGTCTATCCGGATCTCCCAGTACATATTGAGTTTACACATATGGAAGTGGAACTATGTGAGAACTTGATTGCGGATGAATTGGGTATGCCTAACAAAATGAGCCGGGGTGTACATCTGGTTCGCCCAGGAGGACAAAGCCAAGATTGTTCACGCGGACTTTGAAAACGCCAAATCCCTAGGCCAACACTAGCTACAAGTAAGTTCTTTGTGTCTAACTATCAAATTTTGGAGAATACGGAATCTGATTTTCATGTCAAAACATCGTTTCATTGGAAAAGGTGCAACAAATATATATTTGTCAGAATAGGAATCAATCCAAGATGGCCGTAAAATTGTAAATTGTAAAAATGTAAAATTTGCATATTTTTACGTTCACACTAACCAAACTATCTACATATTAAAATGTTTGGGATAAATGAGCACTCCCACCCAATCCCAGACAAAAAAAAACAAACAAACCCAGTAAATCCTGTACACGCCAGTACAAGTAGACCCGAAGTGCTGATGCATTGCTGGTGTACCCCAGAGTGACACAGGATGCAGCCAGGGGCATTTACATACAGGTCTTTCAATGTTGTTAAAATGTTCGTTAATGTTAAAAATGTACTCTGTTGGAAAGCTTTCAAGAATTTGAATATTTAATAGATGCGTTGCAAGAAAAGCAATAAATATTGTCATATCTACTGCTTGATGGCGTCATTAACGATAATTTTAACGACATTCTCTGCCAAACGTTCAATCTACCAACAGCAGGTATATTATTATTATCATTGTCCATTAATGGCAAGGCAGGGAACCCGCTGTGAACTTTTATTGTAACAAAATGAATCATTCATGTATACTTATTGGTGAAGAACACGATGGATTGTCCACTTTGCCCGATATATGATGACCGGCTCGCTGGATGAATGGTCAGTTCGTTTAGAACTGTAATGGTGTGAAAACTTATTAGCAATTTGCAAGAAGAATGTGTGATGGCAAATAAAACATTGGAATAACCCAGTGATCACAATCATTTCATGTCGTTCCCTTGTCGATCATACTTCCGCTTGCCCCATATCACTCTTGAACTATGGAAGGTTGGGACTAATGTCTAAGCTGCCTCGACATGGATATTGTAGGAATACTTCGCATATAATTATTTTTGGATGGAATGACAGACAGGTGATTGCTTATCCTTTCTGGTATACTGCACCTGATAATGTGGATTCAATTACTTTGCTGAAATGGTGTAAATGAAATGAATGCCTATTTTTCAGCGTCTGGCCTGAAATGATGTAAGACAGCCAAAACCATAATATTTTGATGATGCCCATAAAAACCTGAAATGAAGCATACTCACAGATATTGCATTTTGGTCCGATACATTATTGACATAGGGCTATATCCATAAACATGTCTCCATTACGGACGTCTGCACTTTACCTGACGGAATAATTCGTCACCAAGCTCATCCGCTTCCATGCAGTGGAAGGATAATCTAATTGGTGGAAACAGACCCACGGAGGGTAGGCATGAGTGGGCCCGGTCCTGCTATCATTTGTTTTAAATATAGTAATCTCAACAAAAGGATCACAGCACTTTCAAAAGTAATATTTCTGATTGTTTCCATCAAATTTCACCTTCTAGTCTTGTGAATGAACGCAAATATACTGTGAGAGCTGCGCGATATTTGTTGATTTACCGTAACATACGCATACAGTAGAGCAACAAAAATATTGAGCTACATTTCTGATGTTGGCGGAACAATTAACAAAGGTTGCTAACCTTTATAGTTTACGATATAAAAGTGATAAGATCTGAATACAAATATTTTTCCTACACCAAAATAGACGCATAAACTATCGAGTTGATCCAAAACATACGGCAACATTAAAACCATTGAATGTCTGTGCTCGGATATACATCTGTAGAATGTTCTTCTTTGTTTACTATATGGATAATAATGATCAATTTAATCCAATAAATTGAGGTTATTAATCACATAAACTTCCCCATCCCAACATATTTCCGCTGGCCACAAGGATAATTCTCCCCACTCTAGGTTACTTGGTAATTGTATGTTAGAATCACTATGTCCCACTTAGGGCTACCATAGTTAAGCATCTTGTTTGCATTTGGTACATTTTCTTCAACAACGTGAATCCGAAAGATAATTTATTTTTCATATCTATAGGTATGTATCATGTATCTTCAATGTGTTTACTTCTGCGAGTAAAATATACTTATGGACAAACAACGAGAGTGCTCGAGTCACATCATCTAGCTTATTACTACTTCAATACCACAAATTAGTATCACGATATTACAGAGTTTGCGTCACCATCCGTGTATTTCTATATCAATCAATCACAATACATGTTTATCAATCAATCAATAAATCTGGCAATGTATAGCATGATGACACATTAACAAAATATATCAGTAAATGCAAAAAATCTCTCCATTTCACAAAAAAAACCTCGCACAACGAATAGTTCCCACGCATCCATCAGTGTGTCAGTGGTAGTCTACATCACCACAATGACGGTTATCAGTTCCATCATCGCAATCTATTGCCATAATATATATATTGATCACGTATACAATATGTCGCAATTATTCAATTCAATCCCGAAACAGTTCATAATATCACTCGCAACCAATCTCAGACAGGGATTTCTCTGTGGCAAAAGACCAGCAATGGTCTGCATCCAGCTAGAGTCTGTGGAATCTGAGTCTAGTGATAACCCGGACCTGTCCATGATGTTGGGTTTATCAGGCGAGCCCTTCGCGAGTCTCTGAAAATCATGCTGCTCTAATTGATGAAGGACGTGTCGGGGAAGCTGTTCATGAGTCTATGAAGGCCATGTGGTAACTCCTCTCATTAATGAAGGGCGTATCAGGGGAGCCATTCGGGCCCGCACGCTGTGAAGAACACGCTGGTCGCGTCGACTGATGTGAGCCTGATCCGTTCTCTGTGGTCGGCGCGAACGTGTAGCGGAAACCACATATGACATATCGGTAGGCGGAGAGGAACTGTCTGTTCATCAGACCGTAAATCATCCAGTTTATGCTGGATGAGCACCACAACAAGATCACACTGATCACGTAAACTGAGTCGTGTATATTGAGAGATTTGTCGAAGGCATAGATCATGGTCACAGGGAGGTAACTCAACACGAACGCGAAAAAGACCACGATGACGGTTTTTAGCAGAATCATCTCTCGCCGGAGTCTTGCAGGATGTATTCCAGCCTCGTTCCGGTTGACTGAACGTCCACTGCATCTGACCTTGTGGAATATTCGGATATAGCAGTAAAAGAGAACGATAGATGTGCAAACCAGGAACACTCCTTTCTTTACAATGCCGACTGTCGAACCAGAGAACTTGCCCTTGTGGTCGGTGTTTTTGATGTAAGCACAGAACATGATGTGTGAGTTGAAGGTGACGCTGTGGTTCATCCTTGCGGGAACGCGTAATCTCGGTAGCGAAGGCAGGAGGATGATCATCAGCGGGATGATGTAAATCATGAAGATGAGGAGGGCGACAGACCTAGGCTTCTGGAATGTTCTCGCTGCCTTCTCGTGTACGAGAATGATGTATCTGTAGAATGCTATGGCGGAGACGTGTAGAATACTCTCCAGAATAGCCAGGTTACCGGCGTACAGCGCGTACAGGCAGGTCTGGGACCCGAACACCCACTGACCCTGTGTGTATGTGTGCAGAAACAGTGGTCGCACAGCGATCGTTTGGAACAAATCACACACGGCCAGGGACACAATGAACATGTTGGACGCTTTCTTCAGAGGTCGACTCAGAAACACGGCCATTATCACCAGTATGTTGCCAAATGTTCCGAAGACGATAACAAGCGTGCCCAGGGTGGCGCCCATGATGTTGGCGCCGGGCGAGAGGAGTTTGGGTTCGAGACTGGTGATCAAGCTTAGGTTTGAACTAGCGTTGGTGTTGTTCCAGTCCATGGTTACCTTGGTTACATATCACTCTCACTTGCTCATCTGATGGGAGCTTACACCTCTCCAAACTTAAATTGTCACACACTGCCTCGTGGTGTCCACATCGAGACATATATAGTACTTATGCACCCAGTCTACAGAGTTGGATGGATTTTAACTCACCACCAATGAACTTTCATGACCCTCTTGTGCTCAATTGAGCGACCTCAGTGGAAAGATGAAGAATGTATGAGTGCTTTTAGAAAGATTAAGTCTTGGGCTAGAATTACATCCATAACGTTTTCTGGTGCAGAAGCTGCTCGTCAAGCCAGTTCCGGTGTCTGTTACATGAACAATAAGCCAGGTCGATTGACTTGTTTACGAACCTTCACTTGTTTACACTTCCGATTTGTTTACATTGTTGCCCGAGACTGACGACCTGCAGAGCTGGAAAGACAACAACGATGGTGGAGACGTATTGTCTGTTTTTGCCGCTTACGCGATAGCGACAAACTGTGGGGGATCGATCGTACGGGGGTGTAAAATTTCAGTCACTATAAATATGATACGGCTTCCTCAGGACACGGATACTGAACTGAATCCAGTCCATGGCATAGCACTGCATTGATCCAACCATCCTCTGTATCCATCGTGCTTATCGATACATCCATGATTTGAAAACTTCCCAGAAAAGTCGTCAAATGAAATGAATTCATTTCATGTTTCGCGTATCCAAGAAGACTTTTAGTGCTGTGAGCAATGACCTTGATTTTTCGTTCAGTTTGTTTCGTTCTCAAAGACAGTGACGAAGACAAAATTGTTCTTATCAACTTGTCACAGGTTCCATCTCAGCGGCACAAGGCTATATCCCCACAGAGATGTACATATTAATCACTTGTCCCTCTCGCTTGGGGTTTTATCCCTGTGCTCGAGTCGAAAGCGTTTTCTCATTTGTCAAACCTCATAAACGTCAATGATCTCCGCGCGCCGAGTGCTAAGCAGCTATCCCGTGTTACACGGCGACTTATTCCCGTTGTTCGACCCTCTCCCGCCTGATCACCGCTACCCGCCAAACGCGAGCCGGCCTATCCGACTCCCGCCTACTGCCGGGCTTCATACAGCGCACACGATCACTCGTTACCTTGGGCCGGCGTGCGGGCGGATTGCGGCGGGTGGGGAAAATACACTGGCAAGCTATCGGCAGCCGGGCGCGGGGTACAGCCGCCGACTGATATCCCGCTCATAAAGCTAGCCTGATGAAAAGTGACTAATTATTCTTGCTGATAAATAAGACGTAAAATTTGGTAATATTTGGAATCTAGGTCAAACGGACTGCCGATTGTTTATCCTGAACTCTTTGTTTCAGATGTTTTATTTTACTTTTTTCACAACTAATGAAAAAATATCATGCTCATATACCCTTGATGAAATGGCTTTGAATGAATACATCTGCCGCACTTGCAAATATGTGTCCATTTATTTTAATGTTCTGTACTTTGGCTTATCTTGCATTGATATCTACTGTCCCAAATTTCGCGATTGTGTTCATTCGACTTTGAACAATAAAAATAATTTATTTCCCAATATAGAGTTCGAACATTGAACATTATCAAACTTTTGACGATAGAAAAAGATCGCAATGTGAGCAGCAAAACAGGATTGTTCCCCGTATTTGGATCTAATTGTAACTAACTACAGTGTTTTTGTGTACCACCAATAAACACCATAAACATGTCAGGAAGCACCGAGTGAATCAAACAAAGTACTTTGTTTTCAAAAGTTTCAATTGCACTATTTAAAATATAAATACAGGTAGTATTTGTGTCCAGGCACTGACGTGTCAACGCAAACACCATCCCCCAACCATTACATGATCTGAGGGGACACACGCACTTATCATCCACCGTGTCACTAAAATCACTTAGTCGTTGGAACTGGCGGACAAAGTGCTAGTTATACCCAATTATCTCTCGAGGAAGCGATGTTGCTGACACCTATTTCTCGCTTCCTTGTGGACATTCTATCAAGAACACGTGACCACCCGTCGCGCGCCGTCCATTAGGATTCCTCGTGCCCCGGTCAATGCATCCGCTCTGGCCCCAGTAGACCACAGATTGGCGGTAAATTGAGAGTGATCCCGGAGGGCGCTGATCTTGACCTCGTGTGCTGCATTACTGGCAAATATCACCTCGTTTGACGCGTGGCACGTGCTTGGCTGAATGGGGGGGGGGGGGAGGAGTAGGTAGGATACCCGATAATAAAAGGATAATTTTTTTCTCTCAAATGTTGGAATCGACGACATGTTGGAATTGAAGAATACGTACGGATGAAATGGATATTTCCTATATATACTGTACTATGTAGATTTGAGCTTCAACGTACTACGCAGTAGAACAAAAGCACATGGAATATAGGCTATAGATCTGTGAAACTCAATGAATTGATGATTGAACCATGACCTGTGATAACACATTCGTGCAAATGATTCCCACGATTCAAGTATTAGTTTTGGCTGGGCCTCACTTGATCATGATATTACACATCTGTCAATAAACAATCCGAATTTTCTCACTGTCCAGAAATCTTGCAATGCCACTCCAACCACAGGCCTGTTTGTCATTCCATCACTGATACAAATGTAATCAGCTCTCCCAGAACTGATCAAGCATTCGCCTTCTGTTTTGATTTCACTGATCTTCAAGACGTATTGACGACGCCCGGAATTAATTCTCCCATATGCGAGAGATCAGCAAGCTTACATTGATGTGAACAGTTATACCGGCCAGGAGAGTCGGACGGGCCACTAACCTATGGAGAACACAGAATACCATGACAGAAATATCTATTACCATGAAAATCACCAATCATTTATATGGCTAATTCTCTTCACACTGGACACAGGTGTGTGTGATACTGACGGGGAATATATTAGCTCGAACAATTCCGGAGGATGAAACGAACGAGGCAGACAACGGGGGGTTGGATGGTCGGATATAGTGGTACTACGAACAAGTAACAAGATTAGAGTATTTCCTTGAAAAGAAGACCTACAGATCTGTAATCGCTTCATAAGCCATGCAATGTCAACAAGACTTCCTACCATAAAGAACTATTCCTCTGTGGATAAATAGCCGAAACATTTTCCATCAAGTCAGAATTTTTAGCATACGATATATGAAGTGAAATAAAACGTATATGCAGATTAAAAGTTATAATTATAAGAAGCTACTGCCTAAATGCACAGCAATGAAGCTAACTGACGAGGCCCCCGACAGTGTGCATCTGATTTGCAACGATATTAGCATCAAAGATCAGATATATTTCGGATTTCCGCAGGATGTTTTGTAGTAATATGTTAGTGAGACTGTCATATGACATAGCACGTAAAGGTAGCACGTCCAACTTGGCTAAAAATATAAATGAAGTGTGCAACTTTTATAAGCTCGATAAAGACCGTAATAGATCTGATATATTCTCGCGTATCAATGGATGTCAACCTGGCCCCATTTGTGCCAGCCAGGCGGCGTTGATACAAGACTTGATATCTCTTAAAGAGAATCAGACCTATTGATGACTTGATCATCAATATTTGTACATCATAATTTATTCACTGTCATGTTTGTATGTTGTGTTGTTCTTTTGTTCCTATTACATCTAATGTTTTGTATCATGTAGCACAATGATGAATGAATGATATATAGTGAACAAGTCCAAGCTATATATCATCTGTATTCAGACCCAAGGTTTGACAACCTATTTCAGATCTCTTAAACGTCGTCTCTATTGAGATCACTTGCTCGAATTGTTAAATGAAAATGGTGAATATTCGAAAACTGAATGAAAGATTGCAGACACAGGCGAAGTGTGTACTTTGTAGGTTAAGGAAATCACATAAGTGCATTTCATTGGTGATTTTGAATTTTTCCTCGAGACCTTGAAAGGTCAAGATAGCAATCATTGTGGACAAAAACAGCTTTGATTCAACACTATCCAGTCTCGGGTATCCTTTCTTTATTGAACTTCATTGATCAAACTCCCACGCGAACTAGAAATCTTCACTGTCAATCATTGTCCATGGGTATACTGTCCAAGTGTTATGTTTTCTCCCCACATATGACCACAGTTAGTGTTTTCTTTGCCAATATATTCTACTTCCTTGCACTCACTTCGTCTCTGCATGAGCATGTTCCTCGAGAGTGATCATTAGTGAGCGAATTATCTATTAGATATCTATTATAATGAAATAAACCACACACTCGTTCCGTTAGTTCTCCATTCTAAGACTGTCGTTGCACCTCTCAATACCGTTATACACGCAGGTGTATGTGATACTGACAGGCAATCAATTGACTTGAGACTCTGGGGATGAAACCAACGACGCATACAACAAATAATTCAATCGGAGTTAGGTGTACTAAGAATAACTATCGATATTAGACTACTTTCCTTGAAAAGAAGCCGTAAAACGCCAAGGCCATAACACGATCTGAGTATCTCTTTACTGAAACACATTGGGCATATTCAATATGAATCGCGTAACAGTAAGGGCGGACAGCATAAATATCACCCTTTCACCCTAAAATGTCTGTATTGATGATTCTGTATTGTCATTTCGTTATCATTTTCTGGACTGAACACATACGAGTTCAAATTTGGACAGAAATGCAATAATTTTGTTGTACATGCACGAACATTCATTGTCTGAATGTACAGTGTATTTGGCTGGCGCATTAGGAAGCAGCTTTCATGGAGATTGTACTACAACGTGATATAAGCAATTAGAAAGTAGTATGACATAATACCACATTGGAAGAAGCAGAGAGAGAGTATGAGTTATTGAATACAGTCCACAAAAGTTATCAGTTAAAATTCTGGCAGGTAAGAAAACACTGCACTAGACTTGTCCTTTTCTAGTCATAGTAACGTCATGATTTACATGTGAATCTTTATGAAGTAATAAAGTTACGTTGCTCCGGTCTGAGTTTGCACTTATCCGATTCAATAAAAAAACATTTGTTTTTGCACTAACGATGTGGCAGAAACCTTGGTGAATTTTTCTATCAACATTTTGTGTCAACTTCCCAACTTGCACAGTTAAAGTTTACATCATAAATTACAATGAAGGATTTTGTCCTTCACTTCTGTAACTATATGGATAATGCACAGTGTTCTCATATCGCGTTAGATCCTTTTGGTATAATTCAATATTTCAAGCATCATCAGTTTACAAGAAGAGCAGTATAGTACTGATTGCATGGTGTATACTGGCACATCTGGTATAGTACTGATTGCATGGTGTATACTGGCACATCTGGTATAGTACTGATTGCATGGTGTATACTGGCACATCTGGTATAGTACTGATTGCATGGTGTATACTGGCACATCTGGTATAGTACTGATTGCATGGTGTATACTGGCACATCTGGTATAGTACTGATTGCATGGTGTATACTGGCACATCTGGTATAGTACTGGTTGCATGATGTATACTGGCACATCTGGTATAGTACTGATTGCATGGTGTATACTGGCACATCTGGTATAGTACTGATTGCATGGTGTATACTGGCACATCTGGTATAGTACTGATTGCATGGTGTATACTGGCACATCTGGTATAGTACTGGTTGCATGGTGTATACTGGCACATCTGGTATAGTACTGATTGCATGGTGTATACTGGCACATCTGGTATAGTACTGGTTGCATGGTGTATACTGGCACATCTGGTATAGTACTGATTGCATGGTGTATACTGGCACATCTGGTATAGTACTGGTTGCATGGTGTATACTGGCACATCTGGTATAGTACTGGTTGCATGGTGTATACTGGCACATCTGGTATAGTACTGATTGCAAGGTGTATACTGGCACATCTGGTATAGTACTGATTGCATGGTGTATACTGGCACATCTGGTATAGTACTGGTTGCATGGTGTATACTGGCACATCTGGTATAGTACTGGTTGCATGGTGTATACTGGCACATCTGGTATAGTACTGATTGCAAGGTGTATACTGGCACATCTGGTATAGTACTGATTGCATGGTGTATACTGGCACATCTGGTATAGTACTGGTTGCATGGTGTATACTGGCACATCTGGTATAGTACTGATTGCATGGTGTATACTGGCACATCTGGTATAGTACTGAGTGCATGGTGTATACTGGCACATCTGGTATAGTACTGATTGCATGGTGTATACTGGCACATCTGGTATAGTACTGGTTGCATGGTGTATACTGGCACATCTGGTATAGTACTGATTGCATGGTGTATACTGGCACATCTGGTATAGTACTGATTGCATGGTGTATACTGGCACATCTGGTATAGTACTGATTGCAAGGTGTATACTGGCACATCTGGTATAGTACTGGTTGCATGGTGTATACTGGCACATCTGGTATAGTACTGATTTGTTGGTGAATACTGGCACATCTGGTATAGTACTGATTGCATGGTGTATACTGGCACATCTGGTATAGTACTGATTGCATGGTGTATACTGGCACATCTGGTATAGTACTGGTTACATGGTGTATACTGGCACATCTGGTATAGTACTGGTTGCATGGTGTATACTGGCACATCTGGTATAGTACTGATTGCATGGTGTATACTGGCACATCTGGTATAGTACTGATTGCATGGTGTATACTGGCACATCTGGTACAGTACTGATGGCATGGTGTATACTGGCACATCTGGTATAGTACTGATTGCATGGTGTATACTGGCACATCTGGTATAGTACTGATTGCATGGTGTATACTGGCACATCTGGTATAGTACTGGTTACATGGTGTATACTGGCACATCTGGTATAGTACTGGTTGCATGGTGTATACTGGCACATCTGGTATAGTACTGATTGCATGGTGTATACTGGCACATCTGGTATAGTACTGATTGCATGGTGTATACTGGCACATCTGGTATAGTACTGGTTGCATGGTGTATACTGGCACATCTGGTATAGTACTGATTGCATGGTGTATACTGGCACATCTGGTATAGTACTGATTGCATGGTGTATACTGGCACATCTGGTATAGTACTGGTTACATGGTGTATACTGGCACATCTGGTATAGTACTGATTGCATGGTGTATACTGGCACATCTGGTATAGTACTGGTTGCATGGTGTATACTGGCACATCTGGTATAGTACTGGTTGCATGGTGTATACTGGCACATCTGGTATAGTACTGATTGCATGGTGTATACTGGCACATCTGGTATAGTACTGATTGCATGGTGTATACTGGCACATCTGGTATAGTACTGATTGCATGGTGTATACTGGCACATCTGGTATAGTACTGGTTGCACGGTGTATACTGGCACATCTGGTATAGTACTGATTGCACGGTGTATACTGGCACATCTGGTATAGTACTGATTGCATGGTGTATACTGGCACATCTGGTATAGTACTGATTGCATGGTGTATACTGGCACATCTGGTATAGTACTGATTGCATGGTGTATACTGGCACATCTGGTATAGTACTGATTGCATGGTGTATACTGGCACATCTGGTATAGTACTGGTTGCATGGTGTATACTGGCACATCTGGTATAGTACTGGTTGCATGGTGTATACTGGCACATCTGGTATAGTACTGATTGCATGGTGTATACTGGCACAACTGGTATAGTACTGGTTGCATGGTGTATACTGGCACATCTGGTATAGTACTGATTGCATGGTGTATACTGGCACAACTGGTATAGTACTGATTGCATGGTGTATACTGGCACATCTGGTATAGTACTGATTGCATGGTGTATACTGGCACATCTGGTATAGTACTGATTGCATGGTGTATACTGGCACAACTGGTATAGTACTGATTGCATGGTGTATACTGGCACATCTGGTATAGTACTGGTTGCATGGTGTATACTGGCACATCTGGTATAGTACTGATTGCTTGGTGTATACTGGCACATCTGGTATAGTACTGATTGCATGGTGTATACTGGCACATCTGGTATAGTACTGATTGCATGGTGTATACTGGCACATCTGGTATAGTACTGATTGCATGGTGTATACTGGCACAACTGGTATAGTACTGATTGCATGGTGTATACTGGCACAACTGGTATAGTACTGGTTGCATGGTGTATACTGGCACATCTGGTATAGTACTGGTTGCATGGTGTATACTGGCACAACTGGTATAGTACTGATTGCATGGTGTATACTGGCACAACTGGTATAGTACTGATTGCATGGTGTATACTGGCACAACTGGTATAGTACTGGTTGCATGGTGTATACTGGCACATCTGGTATAGTACTGGTTGCATGGTGTATACTGGCACAACTGGTATAGTACTGATTGCATGGTGTATACTGGCACAACTGGTATAGTACTGATTGCATGGTGTATACTGGCACAACTGGTATAGTACTGATTGCATGGTGTATACTGGCACAACTGGTATAGTACTGATTGCATGGTGTATACTGGCACAACTGGTATAGTACTGATTGCATGGTGTATACTGGCACATCTGGTATAGTACTGGTTGCATGGTGTATACTGGCACATCTGGTATAGTACTGGTTGCATGGTGTATACTGGCACAACTGGTATAGTACTGGTTGCATGGTGTATACTGGCACAACTGGTATAATACTGATTGCATGGTGTATACTGGCACATCTGGTATAGTACTGGTTGCATGGTGTATACTGGCACAACTGGTATAGTACTGATTGCATGGTGTATACTGGCACAACTGGTATAGTACTGGTTGCATGGTGTATACTGGCACATCTGGTATAGTACTGATTGCATGGTGTATACTGGCACAACTGGTATAATACTGATTGCATGGTGTATACTGGCACATCTGGTATAGTACTGGTTGCATGGTGTATACTGGCACAACTGGTATAGTACTGGTTGCATGGTGTATACTGGCACATCTGGTATAGTACTGATTGCATGGTGTATACTGGCACAACTGGTATAGTACTGATTGCATGGTGTATACTGGCACATCTGGTATAGTACTGATTGAATGGTGTATACTGGCACAACTGGTATAGTACTGATTGCATGGTGTATACTGGCACAACTGGTATAGTACTGATTGCATGGTGTATACTGGCACAACTGGTATAGTACTGATTGCATGGTGTATACTGGCACAACTGGTATAGTACTGATTGCATGGTGTATACTGGCACATCTGGTATAGTACTGATTGCATGGTGTATACTGGCACATCTGGTATAGTACTGGTTGCATGGTGTATACTGGCACAACTGGTATAGTACTGGTTGCATGGTGTATACTGGCACATCTGGTATAGTACTGATTGCATGGTGTATACTGGCACAACTGGTATAGTACTGATTGCATGGTGTATACTGGCACATCTGGTATAGTACTGATTGCATGGTGTATACTGGCACATCTGGTATAGTACTGGTTGCATGGTGTATACTGGCACAACTGGTATAGTACTGATTGCATGGTGTATACTGGCACAACTGGTATAGTACTGGTTGCATGGTGTATACTGGCACAACTGGTATAGTACTGATTGCATGGTGTATACTGGCACAACTGGTATAGTACTGGTTGCATGGTGTATACTGGCACATCTGGTATAGTACTGGTTGCATGGTGTATACTGGCACATCTGGTATAGTACTGATTGCATGGTGTATACTGGCACATCTGGTATAGTACTGATTGCATGGTGTATACTGGCACATCTGGTATAGTACTGATTGCATGGTGTATACTGGCACATCTGGTATAGTACTGATTGCATGGTGTATACTGGCACAACTGGTATAGTACTGATTGCATGGTGTATACTGGCACAACTGGTATAGTACTGATTGCATGGTGTATACTGGCACAACTGGTATAGTACTGGTTGCATGGTGTATACTGGCACAACTGGTATAGTACTGGTTGCATGGTGTATACTGGCACAACTGGTATAGTACTGATTGCATGGTGTATACTGGCACATCTGGTATAGTACTGGTTGCATGGTGTATACTGGCACAACTGGTATAGTACTGGTTGCATGGTGTATACTGGCACATCTGGTATAGTACTGGTTGCATGGTGTATACTGGCACAACTGGTATAGTACTGATTGCATGGTGTATACTGGCACATCTGGTATAGTACTGATTGCATGGTGTATACTGGCACATCTGGTATAGTACTGATTGCATGGTGTATACTGGCACATCTGGTATAGTACTGGTTGCATGGTGTATACTGGCACAACTGGTATAGTACTGGTTGCATGGTGTATACTGGCACAACTGGTATAGTACTGGTTGCATGGTGTATACTGGCACAACTGGTATAGTACTGGTTGCATGGTGTATACTGGCACAACTGGTATAGTACTGATTGCATGGTGTATACTGGCACAACTGGTATAGTACTGGTTGCATGGTGTATACTGGCACAACTGGTATAGTACTGGTTGCATGGTGTATACTGGCACAACTGGTATAGTACTGATTGCATGGTGTATACTGGCACAACTGGTATAGTACTGGTTGCATGGTGTATACTGGCACAACTGGTATAGTACTGGTTGCATGGTGTATACTGGCACAACTGGTATAGTACTGGTTGCATGGTGTATACTGGCACAACTGGTATAGTACTGGTTGCATGGTGTATACTGGCACAACTGGTATAGTACTGATTGCATGGTGTATACTGGCACATCTGGTATAGTACTGGTTGCATGGTGTATACTGGCACATCTGGTATAGTACTGGTTACATGGTGTATACTGGCACATCTGGTATAGTACTGATTGCATGGTGTATACTGGCACAACTGGTATAGTACTGGTTGCATGGTGTATACTGGCACAACTGGTATAGTACTGGTTGCATGGTGTATACTGGCACAACTGGTATAGTACTGGTTGCATGGTGTATACTGGCACAACTGGTATAGTACTGGTTGCATGGTGTATACTGGCACATCTGGTATAGTACTGATTGCATGGTGTATACTGGCACATCTGGTATAGTACTGGTTGCATGGTGTATACTGGCACAACTGGTATAGTACTGGTTGCATGGTGTATACTGGCACAACTGGTATAGTACTGGTTGCATGGTGTATACTGGCACAACTGGTATAGTACTGGTTGCATGGTGTATACTGGCACAACTGGTATAGTACTGATTGCATGGTGTATACTGGCACATCTGGTATAGTACTGGTTGCATGGTGTATACTGGCACAACTGGTATAGTACTGATTGCATGGTGTATACTGGCACATCTGGTATAGTACTGATTGCATGGTGTATACTGGCACATCTGGTATAGTACTGGTTGCATGGTGTATACTGGCACAACTGGTATAGTACTGGTTGCATGGTGTATACTGGCACATCTGGTATAGTACTGATTGCATGGTGTATACTGGCACATCTGGTATAGTACTGGTTGCATGGTGTATACTGGCACAACTGGTATAGTACTGATTGCATGGTGTATACTGGCACAACTGGTATAGTACTGATTGCATGGTGTATACTGGCACAACTGGTATAGTACTGATTGCATGGTGTATACTGGCACAACTGGTATAGTACTGGTTGCATGGTGTATACTGGCACAACTGGTATAGTACTGATTGCATGGTGTATACTGGCACAACTGGTATAGTACTGGTTGCATGGTGTATACTGGCACAACTGGTATAGTACTGATTGCATGGTGTATACTGGCACAACTGGTATAGTACTGGTTGCATGGTGTATACTGGCACATCTGGTATAGTACTGGTTGCATGGTGTATACTGGCACAACTGGTATAGTACTGATTGCATGGTGTATACTGGCACAACTGGTATAGTACTGGTTGCATGGTGTATACTGGCACATCTGGTATAGTACTGGTTGCATGGTGTATACTGGCACAACTGGTATAGTACTGATTGCATGGTGTATACTGGCACAACTGGTATAGTACTGATTGCATGGTGTATACTGGCACAACTGGTATAGTACTGATTGCATGGTGTATACTGGCACAACTGGTATAGTACTGATTGCATGGTGTATACTGGCACAACTGGTATAGTACTGATTGCATGGTGTATACTGGCACAACTGGTATAGTACTGATTGCATGGTGTATACTGGCACAACTGGTATAGTACTGGTTGCATGGTGTATACTGGCACAACTGGTATAGTACTGATTGCATGGTGTATACTGGCACATCTGGTATAGTACTGGTTGCATGGTGTATACTGGCACAACTGGTATAGTACTGGTTGCATGGTGTATACTGGCACATCTGGTATAGTACTGGTTGCATGGTGTATACTGGCACAACTGGTATAGTACTGGTTGCATGGTGTATACTGGCACATCTGGTATAGTACTGGTTGCATGGTGTATACTGGCACAACTGGTATAGTACTGGTTGCATGGTGTATACTGGCACATCTGGTATAGTACTGGTTGCATGGTGTATACTGGCACAACTGGTATAGTACTGATTGCATGGTGTATACTGGCACAACTGGTATAGTACTGGTTGCATGGTGTATACTGGCACAACTGGTATAGTACTGATTGCATGGTGTATACTGGCACATCTGGTATAGTACTGGTTGCATGGTGTATACTGGCACAACTGGTATAGTACTGGTTGCATGGTGTATACTGGCACAACTGGTATAGTACTGGTTGCATGGTGTATACTGGCACAACTGGTATAGTACTGATTGCATGGTGTATACTGGCACAACTGGTATAGTACTGATTGCATGGTGTATACTGGCACATCTGGTATAGTACTGGTTGCATGGTGTATACTGGCACATCTGGTATAGTACTGATTGCATGGTGTATACTGGCACATCTGGTATAGTACTGGTTGCATGGTGTATACTGGCACATCTGGTATAGTACTGGTTGCATGGTGTATACTGGCACATCTGGTATAGTACTGGTTGCATGGTGTATACTGGCACATCTGGTATAGTACTGATTGCATGGTGTATACTGGCACATCTGGTATAGTACTGGTTGCATGGTGTATACTGGCACATCTGGTATAGTACTGATTGCATGGTGTATACTGGCACATCTGGTATAGTACTGGTTGCATGGTGTATACTGGCACATCTGGTATAGTACTGATTGCATGGTGTATACTGGCACATCTGGTATAGTACTGATTGCATGGTGTATACTGGCACATCTGGTATAGTACTGATTGCATGGTGTATACTGGCACAACTGGTATAGTACTGATTGCATGGTGTATACTGGCACAACTGGTATAGTACTGATTGCATGGTGTATACTGGCACAACTGGTATAGTACTGATTGCATGGTGTATACTGGCACAACTGGTATAGTACTGATTGCATGGTGTATACTGGCACAACTGGTATAGTACTGGTTGCATGGTGTATACTGGCACATCTGGTATAGTACTGGTTGCATGGTGTATACTGGCACATCTGGTATAGTACTGATTGCATGGTGTATACTGGCACATCTGGTATAGTACTGGTTGCATGGTGTATACTGGCACAACTGGTATAGTACTGGTTGCATGGTGTATACTGGCACAACTGGTATAGTACTGATTGCATGGTGTATACTGGCACATCTGGTATAGTACTGATTGCATGGTGTATACTGGCACAACTGGTATAGTACTGATTGCATGGTGTATACTGGCACAACTGGTATAGTACTGGTTGCATGGTGTATACTGGCACAACTGGTATAGTACTGATTGCATGGTGTATACTGGCACATCTGGTATAGTACTGGTTGCATGGTGTATACTGGCACATCTGGTATAGTACTGATTGCATGGTGTATACTGGCACATCTGGTATAGTACTGATTGCATGGTGTATACTGGCACATCTGGTATAGTACTGATTGCATGGTGTATACTGGCACATCTGGTATAGTACTGATTGCATGGTGTATACTGGCACATCTGGTATAGTACTGATTACATGGTGTATACTGGCACATCTGGTATAGTACTGGTTGCATGGTGTATACTGGCACATCTGGTATAGTACTGATTGCATGGTGTATACTGGCACATCTGGTATAGTACTGGTTGCATGGTGTATACTGGCACATCTGGTATAGTACTGGTTGCATGGTGTATACTGGCACATCTGGTATAGTACTGGTTGCATGGTGTATACTGGCACATCTGGTATAGTACTGATTGCATGGTGTATACTGGCACATCTGGTATAGTACTGGTTGCATGGTGTATACTGGCACATCTGGTATAGTACTGGTTGCATGGTGTATACTGGCACATCTGGTATAGTACTGATTGCATGGTGTATACTGGCACATCTGGTATAGGCCTAGTACTGATTGCATGGTGTATACTGGCACATCTGGTATAGTACTGATTGCATGGTGTATACTGGCACATCTGGTATAGTACTGATTGCATGGTGTATACTGGCACATCTGGTATAGTACTGATTGCAAGGTGTATACTGGCACATCTGGTATAGTACTGATTGCATGGTGTATACTGGCACATCTGGTATAGTACTGATTGCATGGTGTATACTGGCACATCTGGTATAGTACTGATTGCAAGGTGTATACTGGCACATCTGGTATAGGCCTAGTACTGATTGCATGGTGTATACTGGCACATCTGGTATAGTACTGATTGCATGGTGTATACTGGCACATCTGGTATAGGCCTAGTACTGATTACATGGTGTATACTGGCACATCTGGTATAGTACTGATTGCATGGTGTATACTGGCACATCTGGTATAGTACTGATTGCATGGTGTATACTGGCACATCTGGTATAGTGCTGATTACATGGTGTACACTGGCACATCTGGTATAGTACTGGTTGCAAGGTGTATACTGGCACATCTGGTATAGTACTGATTGCATGGTGTATACTGGCACATCTGGTATAGTACTGGTTGCATGGTGTATACTGGCACATCTGGTATAGTACTGATTGCATGGTGTATACTGGCACATCTGGTATAGTACTGATTGCATGGTGTATACTGGCACATCTGGTATAGTACTGGTTGCATGGTGTATACTGGCACATCTGGTATAGTACTGATTGCATGGTGTATACTGGCACATCTGGTATAGTACTGATTGCATGGTGTATACTGGCACATCTGGTATAGTACTGATTGCATGGTGTATACTGGCACATCTGGTATAGTACTGATTGCATGGTGTATACTGGCACATCTGGTATAGTACTGATTGCATGGTGTATACTGGCACATCTGGTATAGTACTGATTGCATGGTGTATACTGGCACATCTGGTATTAATGAGTCATAAGCGAACTTGTATCATACGTGAGGCAATATCCAAGGTGCTACAAAAATGATGCTCATTGTTCAGTTATTTATTTAAATTCATATTTTGGGAAAGTTTTGGATTTTGCCAAAAAGTTCTGATCGAAAGAAGAAAACATAATAGTTATATATGTGCTCTTATACGGCCAAACAGATCCACTTCCCCAATTATTTCCTTGCGAGTTTCCGGTGGAGATAGCTGGAGTTTGTTTACATTACCGCTATTCTCGGTGCTTTGCACCCCTTGATGCAGTGCGATTCCACCTTACGGCCCATGTAGCGCAGGTTACTATTTCTTGTAAATTCAATGAAGATTAAAAAGGTGCCAGCCGGATTGAATATGGTATCCATACAGTCGGTGAGTAGTATTAGTAGAGTAAGGTGCGCTACTTGGGCCCAGCTGGCTCGTATATGTTCGAGCCAGTCGAGCGTTAACTATGTCAGGTGAGAGGTAACTCAGAGCGGCACACAAACCAAAGAAAAAACGGCTGCTATTACTGTCATATGCTTGATTTATACATCTGATCAACCATAGTTTGTTTTGTAACCTATTTATTGAGCCCGCAGGTATATTTATCGTCGATTTCGAACAGCTAGTATTTCTCCCAATATCACTTTAATGTATCATGAATATCTAGTTGCAATGCAGCCTATCATTTGGACGCAGGTGTGTGTAATATACTAAACTCGGGATGCTTCTGTGATAAAAGGAAAAAGGCAGATATGTGCAGACAACATGAATTGTTCAGTTGGGATTAATATACTCTATACCAGTGTCTAGATCAGATTACTTCCATTGAAAGTCACCAATACGAGAAACTGGTGACATATACATCCAGTAAAATGATCAGAATGACACTGATCTCAAATCATCCAAGAATACAATTGCTAAATGCACAGGTCTTGAGTGTACAATTTCCAATTGGCACACGTCTGACTCAATTGTTAGTGATTTTGTATGTTCATTTCATCCCTTTTCATCAGTGTTTCATAATATAATCTGTAAATTCACTTAGTAACCGACGATGATGGCGTCAATAGAACCATTGAATATAACCAAAACCTTCACAGTCATGAGCATATAGCAAGGACCAAGAAGTGTCATTCACTAATCAGAATACCATACATAGGCTCACACAAAATTCACAATGTTATTTTTAAAAATAAGATGCAAGTATATCTTACCCTGTTTGCCCACTGACTTACACGTGTAACCCATGGCATGACATGCGTAGCTCGTAATTACCCTCATTTGTAGAGCAGTCGTTTTGGCGGTGGTCTGACGGTATTAAATGGATCTATTGCTCGTAAAACTCCAGGAGGGTCACAAAAAATGGAGACAGGTAGAATTTGCAGTGCCTGGGCAAATACACAATACGTGATGTCAGCCGAGTGACTTACCAATACTGTAGAATGGCTAATACCATTAATCCAGTGTCAACGATTGCCTTAGAAATTGTTAATAATCCAATATCTACATTTAATTGATATCACATTTAAACAGATATTGATTTGTTGTTGCATACTTCATACTTTCTGAACCATAAATTCCAGTAGCCTCTTATGGCGACCGACCGTAATCTATTCTTAAAGAACAAAAGCCATTTCTGTTCGTGAGTGTCTTTCCTGGCATGCGTAATCTTACTTAATAATATTCCATAAGTCCATACACTTTGAAAACTGGGAAATGTTCTCTGTCAACTACATACACATATAAATGTCCATCCTGATTGTCACAATGATACCCAAATAATGATAGTGAGGTGACTTTCGGCGGAGTGAGGGTTTTCATTGTCAGAAAATTAACACACAACCAACATAACTGTTATCATGTGCCGAACTATTTGAATTCAAAGTTTTGACCTCATGAGGTTGACTTGGGGTTTTGACTTACTGCACAGTCCGTGAATGTACGTCACAAATCCTAACAGAATGCTTCTTGTATGATACCATATACTGATTTTAAGGACTATTATAGCCTTTAGATGGCGCTCTAAACCAAGTCTATCGCCATCATGAAGATCTTGTTGTATGGTTGGTAATAAGTTGATACCTACATCTCAGACATATGACAACTTCTCAACACGTTTTCAGTTATCTTATCAGCTAACACAAAATTCACACAAATACCACTAGACAAGAACGGTGTCTATTTCACCTGGGGTTATCATCTGGGATACACCTAGATGAAAATAATCGTGCTGGACGGAGTTCACTATTTAGACCCAATGGAGAGTTCTTGCATCAACGATGTCAGCCAGAACGTGAAATATATCAAAGTACAAATGGATACCGACATACACACATTCTCCAATTCCAAGACCGAATCCATGGACGCAGTTTACAGTTCAGTGTAAGTGGTCAAATCCGAGGGATACTACCAGTATCATAGTCGAGCCATGTGAAAATCGCAGACACCCAGCCAGCTGAGTGTGAGATTAGGTACCCCGGAAGAGTGAACATCTCCTGCCCCGCATGGGACATCCGCCATGCGACATCCGCTGCGACAGTTTACAATATATATCTATATTAATGTTAGTCAAACAATTTGTTAGTCAAGAACATGTCAGACGAAAGTCACCACGACAATATCCAGGCCCTGTTGTGTCCTTGTAGTAGTTTTATATATTGTAAGAAAAACATTACTGTTTCATGGTATCGGAGAATTATGTTACATACATTATTATATATTCTTCTAACTGAGCCATATTCTTATGAATTCAGGGTGACTTCATCGATTGGCCTGAATATATTGTTCTAGACGAACTAGCATTCAATTCGATTTTGATTATCATCACTCAAAATACATGTCGACCACTAAACTGGTTTTGAATCGTTGTACAGAGTACACAAAATCTGTGAAAATATCAGAAACAAAATCCACAGATAGTGTTGCCAAAATACAGAGACGGTGTTGCCAAAATCCAGAGATAGTGTTGCCAAAATCAATGGAATATCAGGAATATGAAGCATGCTCAGTATGTGAGCATTTCATGCAAAGTGTGCTCTGTGATATCTATACTGGCAAATAGTGACGCAAAATTGAAGTCACAATGTTCGGAAGATCTTCCATCATATGTGTGATAGACTAGGCATAATGATCAATCACTTCACAGATTCGACCATATTGGGTATGTAGTTCTTGATTACTACATTATTTTGACTAATTTAAAAAAAATACGTTCAACATTGCCGTTCTAATTTTCTGAATAAGTTGAACACTGAACAAGTTGAAGACATGTTTTAATTTCAGGTATAAACTTTGAGTAGCAAAATGTCGCGACTACTTGTGGCACTACGTGATTTCAATAACCATTTTACCTATTTATGTTGCCACCTTTGTCAAATATTAATCTTGCACAGTAAAAAATCACATAACGCAGCTGTCAACAGTCTGAGAATGTACGTGGTTGGCTAATCGTTTTCTTTAAAGTTTGAATGCCAAAACGTGGACAACAAACCATTACATAAAGTCGCTGGGATTAGCAGGTGCAGTCCTGTTTTGATACTTATCATGGCGACATCTTGAAAGCTATAACTATGAAACATAAAGTGTTTTGTTGACGATTACAAGGCTATTTGTTAATAATGTAATTTTAAACAGCTATAAAATTGTACGACCACTAAATCTGATTATCTGACAGGGGTAGGATATAGAGAATTTATGGTTCGACCAGATGTTCTCTAGTATTCTACTTGGTAAGTTTCTCAGAGAAGATAAAGAGTATGCCGTGATTTTTTGTCCTTCTACACTAAATATACGGAGTATAATCTACCACCTCACATGTGCTGAATACCGAACTGGAGATCAATGACGATACAACATCTGCTTGGTGCCTGTCCGCAGGCGTCAAGCAAGGCGCGACTACTTTGTGCAAGCAGACCAATCAAGATAATTACAGTCTTACACCGAGTACAATTTATGCTGAAAGCTTGCGTGATTAACGATGTTCCTATATCAGGGGATGATATACAACATTAATTGATTAGGTGCATCAATTTGAATTGATTCGTGTACGGGTAGCCTAACCCGAGCACCTTTTCTGGGTGATATTAATGTGTATTCCTCTAACAGTGGATTCACGAAATATGTTACATTTGTAAAATGATTTGCATCAATCAATCAATATAAACACTGCAGAAACTATTCAGTGATATAATCGTTCATGGTTATACATGGTGACTTTCTAATACCTCAAAAAGGCCGACGAAATTATGACACATGGTGTGAAATGGCCAAAATACAACACGTGTAAGTACATTTTACACTATTGTGATTTCCCAGGTGTAGCACCAATTATGTGCATTATATCTACCTACGTACTATTGTGACATGCCACCTCTCACAAAAACATTGAATTGTGAGCGATATTCAGAGACTCAAGCACTGCATACAATTTTAGGATACTCCAGACATGGAACCCACATGTAATCCATGCACAAGATTGACAATATGATGAAGACAATAGGTTATGTTGTCGATTCTTCATATCTGACACATCCGAATGTCAACGTAAAGATGACCTGTCCCCAACCTAATTAGGTCAGTTAACGTTTGTGGGCTAGTTGCAGGGTGAGATGCGAAGTCTCTAGTGAAATGGAATCATAGTTATAAGCATGTATTAAACCTATATTGTTGCAATTTGATCCTTCATCTAGGGTCATAAAATGGAAGAATAAATGGAAGTTCAACAATGTTGGTACCGAATATGTAGGTGAACTCTGATGGAAATCTGTAAGGAAAGGTGGATGCCATGGGGCAAACATACTACCCGCAATTCTTACTACCGGAACACCCAGCGTGTTTACCATACCCACATCCACTGCTGCCAAGTTGTTTCATCACACAAGCAACTATTCTATATGGCCGAATGTAATATCAATGTCCCCTGTGACAAATTGACTTAGTATGAAGCTCTATAATGTGTATTCATGGGATCGCAATTATCGAAGTGCATGTATACAAACGAATTTGAACAGGACCACTGACTGATTAACATAATATGTAAACTAACGTCAAAGTCAAATCAAGAGAAAATGGATTATGTGTGCTCAATTGATTATAGAGTAGTGCTGATATGCGTACATTAGAGTATATAAATATATACCTATTGAACCAAAGATCAATCAAATCTAATCTCTAACACAAACATTTCATTGGAATAGGACAGTATTATCTTGTTATTGTTGAGGTCATATTGCAGTAACATCAAGTAGTCATCAATGATGGAAACAGGAAAATCACATATTGACAAAATCTATATTTAGGACACTTCTATCGTTTTTGTTCAGGTAAAAGAATAAGGTAGGTATCTTGTAATAATGTAATGCAATGAGTTTTTTTATTCATAAATATACATGAGCATTTGAGTTTGAATAGTATTTTGAACTGCTACAGTAAAAATAGGCTCATTGTCTATTGTCTTCACGTGAATATAGAATAGCCTGCTGAGTACCAGTAGATAATGTTTCAAACAATATCCACAATTGAAGTCGCAAACACACAAAACCATTATTTTCTGGGATCACACTGACCTACACGTCATCAGTAATCGACTGGTATTATATTGTGTAAAATACCATTCTAGTCCTATTGTACTTGTAACAGTTTTACAGTAATATTATTATCCTGATTATGCGTGAATCAGAAAATAGGTTAGTCTCTATTGACACGGTTACAACTATCATGTGCTGGTTCATCACTGTAACAGATGGGACACTTGGAAAGGGAATAACACAAATCCACGTGGAATATTGATTCCACGTCTATTACATAAAGTCTCCTATGTTAACCATTAGAGTGCTATCCCTGGCACGTGTGATGCTACCTCGCCACGCAACGAAATTTAACGGAATGAAGGCATGAGTGTTTAAAAAGACGTTATGTTTTCATATTCATGATGTATTCAACATAGAAATTCCCATAAATCACCATGCAATCATTATTATCTGATTTTAATTGAAAATACAAATACATGTAAATATCAATGTGAAAAACCACATGCAATTCCCTCTTCCCAAACTGGCCCGTTCGCTAAAATATCGTTTTCACTTTATATATAATCATATACATTCATGTAGGATTATTCTTTTACTAAAACCCAAATCATACCACAGATATATTTCCACCTCTCAAGATCTCATCAAATAATACTGGTAATTTAATCACATATCAAAATATTTGAAATCAAAGTCAAACGGACTGCCGATTCTAAACTCTTCGTCTAACTTTACTTTCTTTCACAACTAACAAAAATACATGCTCATGTACGGTTGATGACAAAACGTTGAATGAATATATCTGCTACACTTCTGTGTCGATTTATTTTAATGTTCTGTACTTTTATTACGTAGATAGCTTGTGTCCCAAGTTTCGCAATTGTGCTCAATAGACTTCGAACAATCAAATTAACTTATTTAACCATTATAGAATACGAGCATTGACCAATAACAAATTTTGGACAATGATAAACAAAAGATCATAATGATACGTAACAACAAAAAACTATTTTTCGTACTTAGATATAACTTAGATATTATAACACTGTGTAATTACAATACTACAGTAACAGTGTACTTGTACGAATCCACACCACTCAGTCATCATTAATGAACAAACCAGAATCACCAATAAACATATCAGAAGGCACAATAGAACGAATTAGAATTACTTTTTTTCTTTTTTTTTTCAATTTGCACATATTTAGAAGCAAAACAGCCATTCAAGCAGCCAAGATTTTCCTCCCAGACACTGAGTCAGACGTGTATTTTACGAAGCCGACACAGACATCATTCCCCATTCCGCATCTGAGTGAACAGACGCATTTAGCATCTACTATGTCACTATAGTCACTTATGCTTTGGAACTGTCGGACAAAGTGCTATTTATACCTGATTACCCCCGTTGCTGACACTTATTTGTGGCTTCCTTGTGGACATTTTATCAAGAACACGTGACCACCCGCCGTGCGCCATCCATTAGGATTCCTCGTGCCCCGGTCAATGCCTCCGCTCTGGCCCCAGCAGACCACAGATTGGCCGGTAAATTGAGAGTGATCCCGGGAGCCGCTGATCTTGACCTCGTGTGCTCTATCACTGGCAAATATCGAGGCACGATTGACACGTGTTCAGCTCCATGCGGGGTTGGGGGTTGGGGGGGGGGGGGGGTAGGTAAGATACCCACTAAATATGCCGGGAGAAACATGTCTCCAGACATGACACAAGGTGGTATCCATGAGCTAAACGCTCATAGATATTTATATGTGTTTGGCTTGGCCGAACTAATGTATGTGTGTATATAAGAACATGTGCGGAACGAAATGTATCCGATATTTCCTATAATATGAGTTTCAGCGAAGAGGGACAAAGGTACTTTAATTCGTGCTATATTTTCGTGAAAATCAATAATTCAATCACAAGCGATAAGAGAACACTCTGCAAATGCGCAATTTCCCAGCAAATGCGCAATTTCCCAGCATTCAAGATTGATACCTACATTCAAGTGTTACTGGGGATTCTCGTAAATAGGCTCCTCCGAATTTACGCCCATGGGCTTATGAAAAGTGTACGTCCAATTTGTATACGCCCATGGACCTATATGCAGCGTACAGTCTTAACACGACCAGTAGGTGGTATATACCAGGAGGGGGTTTACTTGTATATTTGGGGAGACCGTTTACAACATTAAAGGTGGCAGTCCAGGTGTTTTCGCGACTGTCTTCTATATATTATACTCTCGTTACAGGATCCAGGAAGGAAGGGTGCCTATTCTTGTTACCTTGGAGGGTTAACACTGTCTTGGAGGGTTAACACTGTTTTGTGGGCATACTGTAACACAACACCGAAAAGTGCTCTCCACAAGTACCTCATATTGTGAACACCTATGGTCGGCGAGAATTCATCAACAATCTAGTTGGTGTGCATATGTAATCGTACGAACAGGCAGCGACAGTCGGGCGGGGCACTAACTAGCCAGTGGAAACACAAACTACACTTTTGGATTCAACATAACTGAATATCTATCACGATGGCAAACGCCAAACATTGATATGGCTAATTTTTTTTTACAGACTGGACACATGTGTTTGTGATACTGAACGAATTACCTTCAACGTACCAGGGGGATAAAATGAAAGGGGCGAACAGAAGACAGCGGCCGGAATTAGTCGTACTACGAACTAGTAACGAGATTAGAGTACTTCACTTGCAAGGAAGATCTACAGGTCTTTATTCTCTTCATAAGTCATGGAACTCAACGTTTTCAACGGAATTTTTAATATAAAAAATATTATGTTGTGGATAAATCGACTCCTGGATATTTTTTCCGCCGAGCCTTTTTTCATCAAATCCCAGAATCCTCGAATTGTTAGAATTCGGTGTACCGATAACATATCTGTCAGTGAATGAAATATCTGCACTGAAATAAAACATATCAGCAGACTAAAAGTTACATTCTACATTTGTAGAATGTACTGCCAAAATACACAGAAATGAAGCTAATGATGAGCATGTCCAATGAATATCACGTCTTTATTCTGAACCGTTTCTTTGAATTAAAGCTACTGCCTACGGATGTATGCAATATTTTTTTTCAAAATTAAATTTTTGTGCAACAAATATAATGCAAGATAACAAAAGGTGTGCTCAATGATTTTAACGATAACAATTGTCCGAGTTGTCTTTTCATCCCTTTTAATACACGTGTTGTGCCGATTTTGTACATAAACAATCGAAGTGTATCCATCAAAGCCGAATGTAAACAAATACCCAAATCGCGCTTAAGAGTCCACATCGAGTACATTTTCCTGTTCGTGTGTGCATATATAGTGTAGTAATGAGAAAATAATCAATGATATACTATGAGGTACGTTGGAATTTTCAGTTCACCTTGCACTTCTATGCATTGTTTACATCTGCTTGTGATGGATACAGTTATTGTATTTACGCGAGAACCGCCTGTTAAAATGAGCAAAATTTCCCAGAGGACTGATTATAGTCATTACATTTGATGTGAGTGCGTCTCATTCAGTAGCATGTTTAATATGAAATATATTTTTTAAGAAAAATTGACTGTTTTCGAAGGCAGTTGCTTTGATTGTATGTCACATGTATCTATTCTATTTTTTCATGATTTGTCTTGTAGACTCGGTCTTCGTTGTCTTTCATGACTGAATGGAAAAGACCTTCCCAAACTTCGAATGGGTCTATACAAATTTCATGTAATTTTCGCAATCAGGTAACATATTGTGTTTATTTTCTTTTGATAACACTGAACTGTGTTTGTAAAGAGGCTTGCATTCAACGATTGGATACCCCTGATTTGATCATTTTAGAATATTGAGTTGAAAGAAGTAGATATTTAAAACTTGAAAAAGTAGCTCACTTATGTAACTTACACATAATGAATGAGATATTATGTAGACTGTTGTGTAGCCTGTATGGTTGCAGATACAGAAACCTTAGGTATCATGGAGAGGTATGAAATCACAGCAGTTTATTATTGGTGATATCGAGGTAAGTATCAATCTATTACAATCGAATTTGGCCATCAATTGATATCAAGGCCATGTCAAGGTTGGAACGGCTTCTGGAGATCGAGCTTGAGTTTGTATTGTGAATATATAGGAGATTGTATATGGTGCATCTTTTAATTACCTTGGATTAGACCGAACGCGTCGCTGAATGTTCAAATAGAAGAGAATACCTACCACAGAGCTTGTATTTGGTGGCTCAGAATGGTATTGTGAACATATAGGAATTTATCTATATCCTGGATTTTTTAGTGACCTTGAACTTGTCTCATGATTACCTTGAAACTTGAATTCAAGATTCTGACCACGCAATATGGCTAAAAAATATTAAATACGCATAATAAATGATTAATTATGCATAATAAATGATTATATACGTGTATAAAATATTAAATACGCGTATACAATATTAAATATGCGAATCAAATGATTAAATATGCGTAAAAAAGTAATAATTATGCATAAAAAATATTAGGTTCGCGTGATATATGATTAAATATGCATATACAATATTAAATATGCGTATAAAATAATTAAATACGCCCTACAAATATTTCAAACTTTTTTTCAAAAAAAAATAAAAAAGGCAATGTCCTAAAAGAGTCACCGTAAGATACTAATGATATAGTTCCTAAGTTGTTGCAAAATAACAGAGTTCTCAGTAACCGTCACACATAGCCCCTGAAGGTCGGACTGACCTTGCTGTCTCGAAGAACACCGTATGACATAGATCTTTTGGATAATTGCACTTTATGGCTGACCACTTCTCGGACGAGAATCATAGGAGACGACTTTGTAATTACACAACCACCATTTGTTAAAGGACTTCGTTTGATTAGCCTTGCTCACATCTGACTTGCTCCCAAACACCAAAAGGCAAATATTCAACTTCAACGCGATGATATGCGGATTCCTCATTGAATATGTCGTTTTCTCCATAATGCCATGAAGCGTCATAATTCACAACAAGACACAATGCTTTTTACAACTTCGATTTGAGTAACTAGATACAATATGGACATACTTGTTCATTTTGACGACTTTATCAACAATGAATTGGAGATCATTTCTGTGATAGCGTACTTTTATGATTGTGATGTCATGCTTTGGAGACAGATATTCGTGTATTAATATTTCCTCGTGCCTTTCTTATTGCATATTTCTTATGCACGTACACATAGCAATTGCAGAACTGAATTCCACGGGGTGGTAGTTTTACCATCATTTAGTGAACACTACATAGTGTCCACACCCTCGCCCAATGCCAGTCAAATTCTTTGACATAAAAACAGCAACAAACACCCAGTTATTTTATGTTTTAGATATTAGATTAACTGACACTGCAAATCTACTCATAACTTCGTATTCTGAACAAAATGCTTTGATGACAAGAGCAGTCACTGTCTCTCCTATAATATACCGAAATAACTCACGAAGAACGCAGCGAAGTTGTCAAAGCAGGATTTGATACCGCTGGCTAGCCAACACAACTGATCATCATTCTTATTCTTTGCCTTTGGCGAAGAATGTTATATAAAACATTCCGAGAATTGTTTGGTACCACTGTCTGAAGTCTGAAGTGTGGCTACAAACTGTGTGAAAGTGAACAATTGTTTCCGGAATATTTCATCCCACTTATTCATATACACCCACTGTGAAGACAATCTGTGAAGACAATCCCGGGGTGAATGAACACATCCATCCATAACTGAAATATTGATTTGGCATTCGAATGTACACATTGGTGGTAATAGATTGATACTTACATTGATATGAACAGAATGGTCTTATACAACATGATATATAATGATTTGTTCAGAAGTTATAGATTTTTTAGACATTTGAAAGTTCATTGACATGCACAATCAATAAACATGACGCCATGCATCTGATTTTTTCCTTCAAACCAAAACATTTCCATTAAATAGGTTTATGACGTAAGTAGAGCCCCAAACCAAAAAGCCAGTGTGTTGATGCTATCCCCGAGGACACCCACCAGCAGTGACTAGCAGTGACGCCGGTTCAGTCGTGAAAGTTGTGTCAACCTATTATTTTTAAAAAAAAACTAGAATGTTTTTATGTGGAAACAAAGCCGAACAACGTCACAAGCAACATCACGAGCAAGTCTATAATTCTTAGTGCGATGACCCCAGAGGATACAAAACACGTGACTCATCATTATACAAGTATTTGTAAAGGTAAAAAAAATGAAAACTTAACATGAATCATCCATTGACTAATATGTTCAACCACCTTGCATACAATTGCTAACAATATCGTCTTACAGATGCACGATTACTATGTAACTTGTTGTATAACGTAATACCGGGTGGAACAGGAGATTAGGCAGGCTCGGGGGATGGTCTCAATTAGTGTATTTCCGATATAAATCGTGATTCACAATCTATGTGTGACGATATAGATCAACTCTCCCCATTTGTCGTTCTCTTTCTCTCTCCGGATGTTTGTGCAACTCGTTCTAATGGTGGACATATGGCTGAATCTCAATCATTAAAATTAATGAAGTCATGCATTTTGACAGAACATTGGTGTCATCAGTTGTGCTGGTCTCGAGTATCCGCAATATTGTAAACATCCATGTTCTGTGATTGAGTTTTGTTTCTTGAACTTTGCAAACCACAAATAAAGCTATTTCATTGAACATCAAGATATATAAATAATTTTTAAAATCACATACCGATAGGCTAAGTGACAAAGTAATTTAGAAAGATTATACACATACTGAAGCATCTTTTGTGAGGAGCAAACTGGATATAGTTTTGGACCACTCAACAATATGTAGAAGTAGCGTCCATTACTGCATTACGTGACACCACAATACAAGCCTCGTCTCTTATGCAACAATAAGTATCACACTGGTAATATTGCATGATCTTGTAACATCTTCCGGGTATCATTCTGGACTGGTGGTCATATCAAGGTCACGTTCTATTAGTCACTGCTATATTACGTTATAATCAATTGGGGGTGTTTATGAATATCTGCAATCGCCAGTTGGCAGCACTGTTTCTTGGGTACATATGACGCCATCACTCTGTTTTCCGGTGACACCAATAGTAGCGTAGACGATATCCATTGGTGATGTTCAATGACTGTATGACTCTCCCTCCCTCTCGTTGTTACAATCATTGTAAATCAACGGCATCTTTGCTTGGGCTTCATTCCCCTTCTAATCAAACAAAAGCACACATCAATAACGCATTTGCAATTGACTGCTCACTATCTAGATGAGCGTATTTGGAAGTATTCACCCGAATAGGTTCTCTAAAAATATATATTACTGAATACGAAACCAATTCTGTGATAGTTGAAAATATTCTTTCGCTTAATGTTATACTAGGTCCAGTGTGTTCATCATTGATCAGCCTCCAATGTTCAAGATTATTCCATTTCCAAATGAAATCTTACGAAAGATCGGTACAGCACAGCTATATTTTTTTTTCAATATCATTTTTTTTCTGTGCGGTACAAGATCCAACGAAATATGCATGCTAATGGTAAAATGTCTCGATATGGATCCAGCCAACTTTGCAGGTGTCAAGAAACAGATAACAGTCAATAACACTACACGAATGGATGTCTCATTGTGCTGACACTGGTCGAGCTGTGTGTCATCTGTCGCTACAAGAAGTACTGGGCCGTGGACCAGACACAATCAAGATGTAAACACATTTGTGAGTCACCTGTTTCCCAGTCAACATGAAGGATACACTGGATCGGATATGCTGATGGGACAATAGCATTAAGTGGTATGGCTATGTAGGTACTGTGGAGTCGATAGATGTATATCTCTGACAACGCGTATAGATGAAAATCATGTCAACATATCAGAAACGGACCTAATTCACCCCTAGAGGGCCTTGTTGCGCAAAAAAGGCGTAATGTATGCCATCACATGCGCATAATACGTGAAAATCTCATGGAAAACTGAAATCCCTGAGACGAAGATCCTACGGCCACAAACCCGACAATCAAAACGAGAATGGAATGTGAATGTTTCTAATTCAGTACCGTTCTGGATTTCACTTTTTGTTGATCTCTGGTTTTGTTTATCTTGCTGTGTCAAATATGGATTTTTCCCATTCACAGCCTGCTATTTGTCTTTCATTGGCTTCGCTTTCTTCGTGAAGAACTACCTTTCAAACAGACACACATTTGCTATTCACGGATTTCCGAGCATTCAGGGATAACGAATATGCAAGAAACTTATTTGCATACTATTACTTAGAATTTCTGACAGGTGCCATATGTAGGGTAGGAAATGCACACTCAACATCAAATTATATGCAAAATTTATTGCATTATCATTTCTAAAAACAAATATCGAATGGCGAGAATATCAGGTTTCTTTTGAACCCCTAGAACACATGGTTAACATTTTTATTCGAAGTGGAATATCAATAGATGAATGGCACTGTTTATCCAACAATTTACAAGGTTTCCAACAACGAACCAAGTCATTCAGTGGCACAGATTCTAGTAAATGAAGAACATATTTACTGATGTAATAATGCAAATGATTAAATCGTGAGAAATTTATACTGCAAGCATGATCCACAATACCTGTCATTCTGCTACAATGATGTGTGTGTGTATGTATCGTGTGATCAATGGGTATGTATTGTGTGATCAATGGGTATGTATTGCGTGACAAATGGGTATGTATTGTGTGATCAATGGGTATGTATTGCGTTATCAATGGGTATGTATTGTGTGATCAATGGGTATGTATTGTGTGATCAATGGGTATGTATTGTGTGATCAATTGGTATGTATTGTGTGATCAATGGGTATGTATTGTGTGATCAATGGGTATTTATTGTGTGATCAATGGGTATGTATTGTGTGATCAATGGGTATGTATTGTGTGATCAATTGGTATGTATTGTGTGATCAATGGGTATGTATTGTGTGATCAATGGGTATGTATTGTGTGATCAATGGGTATGTATTGTGTGATCAATGGGTATGTATTATATGATCAATGGGTATGTGTTGTGTGATCAATGGGTATGTATTGTGTGATCAATGGGTATGTATTGTGTGATCAATGGGTATGTATTGTGTGATCAATGGGTATGTATTGTGTGATCAATGGGTATGTATTGTGTGATCAATGGGTATGTGTTGTGTGATCAATGGGTATGTATTGTGTGATCAATGGGTATGTATTGTGTGATCAATGGGTATGTATTGTGTGATCAATGGGTATGTATTGTGTGATCAATGGGTATGTATTGTGTGATCAATGGGTATGTATTGTGTGATCAATGGGCATGAATTGTGTGATCAATGGGTATGTATTGTGTGATCAATTGGTATGTATTGTGTGATCAATGGGTATATATTGTGTGATAAACTACATCTGATGAACCACTTAGGTTTCCAGGTGATCACACCATTTCATTTTCCACACAGACAAATTGCGTTTTTATTCATGTCAATAAATATATCAAAATACTATATTGAATTTGTGAACAATACACATGGCCATATTTTATGATATATGTAGGTATGTGACAAAATGACGTTTTGGCGGCGATGACGCTGGTACGTTTTGCGTGCTCGTTTTTTACGTTCTTTTTTGACATCGAATTTTCTCACCATTTTTAAAGTTCATTTTCGAACACTTGTGTTTGTTTTGATTCGAAACTAAATGTTCGATGACGTCAGGGAAATGCCCAGGATTTACCTCGTTTTCGAATTTTCGTTGTGCGATGGCGGGAAGTTGTCGAATCCGCAGGGTTTCCAAAATGTGTAAGTTTGCTTGATGATATTTCGAGTTAATGATTGAAAGAAATTTTTTGAAAGTGTACTTGTATTTAGTCTATATATTTTAGTTTGTAAATACGAATTTTGAAGAAGATATAAGCTTGCGCTAGTTTTCTGTAGCTCCCGGAAAAAAACATTGTATTTTCGCGAAATCTACAGTGAGGAAACAAGATGGCGGCGGTCAATGGCCGTCAGCCATGGCAAAAGTCGATATCTATATCCGTCAACATCGTAGTTGCAATGCATGTAAACTTGTCAAACACAATCGAATATAATGCTTGAAATGTTTTCAGATTATAAGAAATCAGCTACGTTTATTTATAATAAGTAATAAGTTGAGATCGAGCCTTCACTCAATCACTGTAAAACACACTGCCATACACATAAGGTTAGATGTTGTGGAGGTGGGTCGGGGAATTCTGAAAAGCTGGCCTGCGCCTAGAGGGGGGAAGTGCTGCCCAATTTTTCATTTTTTATATGTCGCAGCTAATCTTTGTAAAATCTAATCGTATATAATTGCAGATTGAGGACATCTCGCGGCATGACTCTCGGCATCGTATCCACCAACCCTTCGATATCGTAAAATGCCTTCGAAGAAACGAAAAAGTTCAAACACATCACAGCCAGGCATTGCGAGGAGGCATATATCGGAAACGTACAGCATATGTGACAACAGTCTACCGGATCCGATTTTAAATGGACATGTTTTAAACATATATTTTGAAAATGACTGTTCACTAACTGCAACGAACAATCACCTAAGTAAACAGTTTGGTCTGCAATCATTAACTGCGATTAGTTCCATATATCATATTCGAAGACTGGTACAAAACACGATTGAAAAGTTCAAGAAACTTTCAGATAGGACCGAATTTGAAAGGTTTCAATTCGTGTGTTCACAGGAATTTGACACTGCCACTAAAGAGTATGTGCGCAGCCCCCCTCCAAAGGAACAAACATGTTCAGACCATTTTGATGGACATCAGATTATTCCTGAAGGTTCTGTATCTGGTGTGCAGAGAAAGCGCTGTGAATCATGCAAAAGTTTGCGCGAAAGTTTGAAAAGAACTGAAGCTACGTGAAAAACAGTTGCTGAAAACTAAGACAATCGAGATACAGAAAACTCGGTCACTTCGGGTTCTCAACCAAAAACTGAAAAGAAAAAACTTACAAATCCATGCACTCAAGAAAAAAATCCAAGGATATGATGCTGCCTACAAGAAAGATTTACAGCTTAGACATCAACTGGCTTTATTGCGCAGGCGATATAATCGCCTAGAGAAGAAAGTGGCTCACCAAACATGTGCAGATCAGTCCTTGGGTGACGAGTCCCAGCTTGGTAACATCCAAACAGCATATCAAGATGCCCTGGGAAAACTGGATGTCATGTCCAAGACTCTGTCAGACGATGCTGCTCATGTACAGTATTTGGAGGATGAGAACGAGCGCCTTCGAGAAAAGATATCGTCGTTACAGTCCAGTACTAGTATTTCTGAGAAGTTTGCGAAGCACACCAAAACGTTCTCGAGTGACACACGCATGGTTGTCTATGATGCTATCATGAATCAGGTAATTGTAGAGTATAATTTTGCATAAAATATTATTAATAATATCATTACTTACCGGTATACACACCAACTGATAATATAATTGCATCTCCAGGCGACAAATCAGAAATACTAAGGTTTTGGTCATGGTACGCGCCGTGTCTGTGTCATTTTCTGCGTACTAAGTATCTACAGGTCACAACTTTGCTTGTATCGTTCTGTAATTTTGTGTGGGCGATTGTTGGAATTGGCTCTTAACGCCTACTGACTTTCATGAGGTTCGGAATTTTTTGGACCAAATACATGTATGGTAAAAACATTTAAGTGTTATTAATCGTAAATAGAGCCTATGTTATTATTGAACATTCAATAGGAACATGAGGAAGTCACATATGGACTCCAGAGTCCAGAATTATGACTTGAATTTGACCTCGGTTGACCTTTAATCATGTTTAAGGTTAACGTCACGATTCAAACAGAATGCTTTGTATCTCCCAATAGTCCTTGATATTTTATTAGGATCCTATGGGATATAATATATAGGTTTCCATTAGTGATAACAGCTTAGACCTCAAGTGACCTTGAAATGTCACATATCAAATGCAAGATACTTCGTAATTTATAAACGGTCGTGATTGGTCTTGAGATTATATTAAGAGCCCATAGGAAATTGTATACGAGCTTTCTATTGGTAGTGTCTAGAATGACCTCGAATGAGCTTGAAATGTCAGAGATCCCATATCAAACACAGAATGCATTCCAACATAAAAATTTGTGGGATACAACCTTGCGCTATCGGCTACCAAACCATCTGCATGTGATCCATTTGGGACTGCATTTTGTTACCTTGCAATATTGGCATATGGATTTGAAATGACTTTTGTTTTGTGGTGTTTTCGCTCATTACTCAATATTGCCTTATCTCTTCTAGGTGCCCACTGCCAACATCCCAACATTGCTCAGGAAATTTTCACAGAGATGTGGTCTTGCTATTGAGGTGCCGCACCGCAGCACATGCGAAATGATGGGACGAGAGCTTGGCGTTGTTGCGGAGCTCCAGGCAGCTGAAACAATCATCAAGACCCCCGATGTCACTTTAGGATTTGACGCAACTACTCAAGAAGGGGTTCATGTTAACAGCATACATCTCACAACTGTGTCAAGGTACACCATATAGACAGCTGACAAATGGGGGTTTCCCATCAGCAGATTATAAGCACATATGTTATTAGTACATTTCATGTAAGTGCTACATACTGGTGCTACTAAATTGATCTATCTGATCTGTAATCATGTCTGCTTTAATCTCTTTTCCAAAGGTGCTACGTGATAGCTGTGGACGAGCTGGCAGGTGGAACAGCGGCAGACTACCAGGAGCACATATGCACGGCCATTGATAGCTTGGCGGATGTATACAGCAGACTTCATGAAGAACCATACCAGGACTGCAGGTCCATGATCATCAACAATATCACGAACTGCATCACGGATCGCTGCCCAGCTAATCACGCTGCAATTCAACTGGTCAATAAAGAGTGGCAGAAGTCTCTCAACGAATTGTATTGCCATTTGCACCCCTTGGACACAATTGCATCTTCGGCTCGGACGGCTCTGAAAAAAGTTGAGACTAGTGGCTCAAGTCATCTTTTTGGCAAAGATTGTGTTGCAGCAAATGTCATTCTGCAACTGAATAAGCTTCGCTACAAGGACGGGAAAGGGGATCCCAAGGGATTCTTGTTATTTCTCATCAGTCATGGTCTTCCCAAAGGTCTACTGCCCCGATACCGCGGAAATCGTTTGCACGTGCTCTTTCACCTTTCTGGCATTTATCACCAACACAGAGAGTTGTTCATCGAGTTCTTGCGTTCCGGCACATCTTGCGGAGGCCTGAGAAGTGCTATTCTGAAGGATTTCTCCAGCACAGTGTGTCAGATCGAGATGCATGTTCTCGGCCTCTTTGGGAAACTGCTCTCAAGTCCATGGATGCATCGATTTTACACATCAGCAGAAACACAAATCAACCATGTTGACGCAATTGCTGTGGTCCAAAACGTACTGGACGCACTGCGGGGGAAACTCCAGGACCCCTTGAGTTTGTTGCAAACAAGTTCAGACTTCTTCGGCGCAGATTTGAACAGCAAGGACGAAACACTTGCAGCACTACTTCGTCATTCACTAGATGAATCTGAGCGCGATCTCTTCGCCACAAAGATGACTGCAGTTCTTCAGTCAACGATCCAGGTTCTCGAACGCCAGTATCAAAAGTATTTCAACCTGGACATCACAGAAGCTCTGCAAAAAGAAACTGAGTCTGCTCGTTTGCATAATATAGATGCAGAAGAAGTTATGGGGATGTTCTCTGCCTTACAAAGTAAAGCGCCCAATGCTACAGTGGACTTTCTATCAAGCAAGATGAGAGCTCGTAAGAATCACAGCACTGATTATCTGGATAATCTCACAGAGGATCGACGCAACATGGTCATCAAGTGTGCTGTTGGTCTTGCACGACAGAAGCGCAACAGGAGGAAGAAAAGACAAGTTGACTTGCAGCATGAGATGGCCAAGAGGCAGACCAGGAAGCAAGAGGAGCGAGAGACAGGTTAGAGGAAAAAGCTAGAGAAAAGGTTGAGAAAGATGGATACGTCTGAGGTCGTGAAGAACTTCCCAGAAATGGAAGGAGAGAAGATGACCAACCTGGTGAAGTTGCTTGATGGGAGTGCTGTTGGTGTACATATTTGCCATGTCTGGAGCACAGATGGAAACCTGCAGTCGTACAATGGAAAGATTGAGAAGCTGAAGAAGTCGTTGAAAAAGTATGTCGTCGCATACTGGGAGAAGGATGAGTCGTATGAGGACGCTGTCGACTACGATCTCTCGATGTATGAGACTGCTTGTGACCTTATTCATGGGGACTTGATCATGTGAATTTGACAATGTTTGATATGTTCATTTGTGATTCTGTGTGCATTCTCGGATGATTAAGTGAGAAGAAAACAAACTTGAAAAAAAAGAGAAAATAACAGTTTTGTCGAGAATACGGAGGTTGAGGACATATGTTGAATTTGATATCCTAGTAATCCTGGTTTCATTGAAGATAAAGGAAAACTGTTTGGAATATGTGTTATGTGAACTTGGATGTCTTATATATTGTGGTATTTTAAGATATATGAAATCATAAATAAGGTGACTATTTGACTTGTATTTTTCGATGTAGTTGATACTACTGAAAGAACTACTGAAAGAACTTCAGGTTGGTCGAGATACTCAAACTTGATCATGTGCGTGTTGAGTTGTGGTATATGGTAATAAAATGTCCTGTTTACAATCCAGATGTTATTGTATTTAGCTTCTAAACATGCTAAAAGTTGCATTTATTTGAGGGCCAAACATACATGAACTACTCCAAATTTCAGTTGATTTCGTTGAATATTAATCGAGTTACGATGTTACGAGTGAAAATTTGATCGTCAATCACAAAACGTACTGCTGTTTTGCATGCAATTCAACGTCCAAAATTGATGAAATTTTCAAAATTCAAAATGTCGTAACTTTGGTCATATATGAGGTATGCACATGATATTTATATCACTGGAAAGCTAATTTCTTGCACTTTAATATGGTTTAGGTTTAGTACTCCTATCTTGACTTTGAATTTTTTTGTCACATACCTAATATATGTGAATGATAAATATAAAGCACGTATATAACGAGATAAATTGGCGGGTATGGAGTTTGATTCAACATGTTTGGCAAGAAATGATGACACCTCGATCATTTGTGTTCGAGGAGAAAACAGATCTGATTATGCGGTAATGGGAATGTCAGGAATAACAAACACCCAACCAACAGAAATGACACACACTTGATGCAAGAATATCATCCCACAGCGTCTCTCAGGAGTAAACCCGGTTATCTGGCAATGTGTGGAATAACTAGGAAATAGCACATGGACACTATATCATACACACCTGTTCTGCGATCATCCTGTGGTAACTTTATTATGGTTGTCGTTATCATTGAATGACTTGACGTCATTGATCTTGCAGCATATCGACAATATTCAAAGATATATTGAAGACATAGACTTGTTTTACAGTGTGAGAGAAGCTGGTATCCACAACATGACTGTGAACATGGGTCATAATATAACTATATATAACTATATAATAGTTATACGCAAATATTGATATGATACAGACCTCCTAACAGCGTGGTCCAGAAGAAAGAGTGCATAGAAGTTTTGTAGCTGTAGGCCTATTCCGTTTTATCATAAAAATGACCTGCTCATTTAAGCACGCATCGAACCTAAATTCTTTTAACTAGGGGTTAAAAGAATCAGTTACTGTAACAGTCGGATTTCATAAAACGTTGTTCAGCTTCAATTTTACCCCTAGAAAACATTAAATTTGAAGTGTCGTGTGACAATTAGGAAATTCTTGGCAATTTTCTATTTTTCACACAAGGCTAAAGGGAATAAACATGAAAAACTTTCTAGCTATTTAACGCTAGTAAATGCATCATTATACTGATCTTGTGATCAAAATTCACGACCGAAAATGAACGAGACAGAAGGGAAATCTGATTTAATACCTACTTTCTGCTGTCAGTACATTTTCAACTTTAATCATCTAGGCAAACACCGCTCAGCGCTTACCATCGGTGCTGATCATATAATGTATGTATGTATGTATGTATTTATTACTTATATTGCGCCTCTTCAGACATCTGCTCGAAGCGCATTACACATGAGAAACACATTGGAATAAAAAGCTATGTACACACAACATGGGGGAGAAAAAAAAATACATGAGATACACGATAGTGAATTGGACATTACATGTATGCATCACGAAACAGAAATGTTTTCAGTCCGCGCTTGAATGACGAGACTGAGGTCTTAGTGTGTAGGCTAAAAGGTAACGAGTTCCAGCACTTTGGAGCAGAGACAGGAAATGCCCTGTCACCATATGTCGAGGTACGCGTCCGAGGTACCTGAAGGAGGTTGGAACCCGCAGACCGAAGAGTGCGGAGTGGCTGATGTGACGTCAACAGTTCTGTTAGGTACTGTGGTCCTGCGTTAAGGGACTTGAAGGTAAGCAGAGCCACCTCGTACCAGATTCGGTGGTACACAGGCAACCAGTGGAGTCCTGACATACCAGATGAAACTGATTCGGATCTTGAGAGTTTGAGAATGATCCTGACGCATGTGTTTTGTATGCGTTGAACCTTGTTGAGATTAGAGTCAGTCACACCAAAAAGAAGGCTATTACAGTAGTCTATGTGGCTCAGGACCAAGGAGTTCATGACCAATTTAGCTGTGTTGGAGTCAATCAAATGACGAATTTTCCCAAGTTTGCGAATCGAGCCCATGGCTACTCGACACACTTGGGAGACACGGGCATTCATGTTCAGCTGTTGGTCTAGAATGACACCCAAATTTCGCACCGTTTGTGAGGGTGAAATCCGTGACCTTCCAATGGCAACACTCAGGTCATGTGGCAATCCATGGAGGTTGCGAGATGAGCCAAAAACTATAAGTTCAGTTTTGGCACTGCTCAATTTGAGACGGTTTTCCTGTATCCATCTGCACACATCGCGTAGACACCTTTCAAGACGGTCGACAGCCTTGGCGAGCTGAGAAAGTGGACACGATACATATAGTTGGATGTCGTCCGCATAGGAATGGACCCGGACTCCATGCGATCGAATTATATCGCCAAGTGGCGTGGTGTAAAGAGTATACAACAGGGGCCCGATTACAGAGCCCTGCGGCACCCCACACACCACTGAACGTGGCTCAGACGAGCAACTACCAATGGCGACATATTGATAGCGTTGTGACAGGTAGTCCTTTATCCAGGAGAGAGCTTTACCTCCGATGCCAAAGTAGTCATGCAGTCGCCTGATCAGCCGCTGATGATCAACCGTATCAAAAGCGGCTGACAGGTCAAGCATGGCTAATAGGACTACTTCCTTGTTATCAATAGCCGTGAGGATGTCGTTTTGCACACAGAGTAGAGCTGTTTCAGTTGACGATCCAGGGCGGTATGCTGACTGGTACGGTTCCATGAGCTGGCGACTATGCAAATGTTCATAAAGTTGATGAGAGACTACGCGTTCTAGTATTTTTGATACAAACATGAGATTAGAAACGGGACAAAAGTTCTTTTTGACATTTGCATCCAGTCCTGGCTTCTTCAAAACTGGTATGACCTTCGCCATTTTGAAGGATTTTGGAACTTGTCCATGCTCCAGAGAGAGATTGACAATTTTGGCAAACACAGGCGCGAACAGATCAATATGGTTCTTCACTATCCAAGTAGGCAGTGGATCCAGATCACAATATAACAATGTGTATGGGAGCTTAGATTTTTTCTAGAAAGAAGTCGGGTCATTGGAACACAGAAAAAAGTCGATGTGTACCTGAATCTCACACCGAATAACATTTACCGGATGTTAAACAAACCAATGTACCCTGGTGATTTCCTGAGTTTCTAAGATTTGGACTCGGTGAACTCGCATGTAATGTGTTAAAGGAGACCACTCAGCTGGGATTACATGTGCCAGGCACTGAAAACAATGGCAAGAACTCCGGAACGCTTTTTTGTGTGACCAAGAAACCTTTTTGCCATCTAATTGCAGGAGCAATTTGATCCTCCTTGTTAAAAAAAAGTTTCAAAGCGCTGTGGTCATTAGTCTAACGATTCACATCTTGAACTTGCTCTGATTGGATTGCTTTATATGAGGTCTTATTTTTTACTGTAAATTCTACTGATCAAGAGGGAGAAGAGGCTTTCAAGTCAGATGTACCCATGCCCAAGAATTAAACGGCGAATTAATGACCATGAAGTAATAAATTAGTTCCACAACAATTTTTCTGCAGTTTTAGACCATATCAACAAGACAACTGTCACAGGTGTATATTTGTTATTTCTGTTTCATTATGTTGTTGTGATACGGTTCTACTGTAATTAGTGTTACCGAATGGTACTACTATAATTAGTGTTACCGAATGGTGCTACTGTATTCTGTGATATCAAAGGGTGCTACTGTATTTTTTGTTGTCAAATGGTGCTACTTGCCTACTTGCATATTTGTTATTTCTGTTTCATTATGTTGTTGTGATACGGTGCTACTGTAATTTGTGTTACCGAATGGTGCTACTATAGTTAGTGTTACCGAATGGTGCTACTGTATTCTGTGATATCAAAGGGTGCTACGGTATTTTTTGTTGTCGAATGGTGCTACTTGCCTACTTACAGAAGCCACTTGGGTTTGAAAAATGATGTTCCAATGGTATTTAGCACCCTTTTGTTTTATTTATACTCATAGCGCTGTCTACATGCAGGCAGACATGCACGGGGGTACCTGACTCACCTGACCTCAAGTGATGGTGTACGATGGTATTTAATCGCGTTGCCTACATCCATAATCTTACCTGATATGATCCCGGAAATGATGCTTAGCACGGAGTTATGTGTAATCAGGACACTAATCTATGATGACTGCTTGATATAATAGTGGTCAATTCTGGAGAATTTGTTTCACTCCTCATCTATCAATATAGCACAGTTTTACTGCTCAATCGTCACAAACTGATACAAATCCCAAAATAAAAATTATAAAGCGCTCATCCATGAAGTTGACAAACAGTCATTTATGTCATTGGTAGTTATACTCAACAAATGCTGCCATGAAAATAGTTCAACTGATCAGGTCGGACGTATTTCACCCCTTTAATTGTTACTATGAGGAGCAACGCTCTGGTTCTCGGCTATTTTCTTTGCGATGTAGGACGATGTTCAAATTCCTTCGTTCCTGTATCAATTTGGGCACAACCGGCGTATAATTCCATCACTATCAATCCATCTTCCCCTCATCTATGATTGATAACGAAACTTGTTAAGGGTTACATCCGATTTGCTTTATTATCGACCAGTATGTTTACTTGCGTTCGTACTTTTCGAACTTATATCAGTTTTGTCTCAGTAAATAGATGACAAAAATATAGTTCGCCGAAAACATAAATACAGAGCTGTTTCATTCTGTTTCATTAGTGTCAAATTACTTTCAAATCAGAGGTCTCTTTCGTGACAGATCAGTCTGGAGAATGCTGAGAGCAGATTTAAAAACAAAATGGGGCAAATGAACTGGGTACATCACTTTTTATGATTATCATTGCTAGAGCTTAAGTGCAATCTATCCGATATCAGATACACGGGCATCTTTCTCGACAAAAGGGCGGGCTATTTCGACGATTTGGACCTCAGCTCTAAAAGTGCATATATTTCGGTCTTCAACATACTGCTAATATTGTGCTATTTGGATCTTTTTTGGTCTGTTTATCCTGGATGTTGGTGATCATATAGTACATAATATATCACGACACAGCTCTACAAGAGTCTACACGGAACGAACATGCTTTTCAGAAACAAAAGATGGCAAAACCTGTTTTTATGTAGACCAAGACCAAGTTGCAATCTTAGTCTAAACACACTAGGAATTCGATTACTAAAACAGATTGCCTGAAGACATTGAAGTGTATAATCAAAGCCATAAGTTACGTTGCTTCAGTGGTGACCTTGAGTTGGAACCTAAAAGATCAAATTTGTCGTTGTGTTGGTAATAATATTGAGTGTACTGATGTTTATCCAATATCACATCATGTTGTCTCACAGAGCATGAGAGGCAATATATAAAAAGCAGGATATAATGTACTCTATGAAATGACCATTTTCGAATGGATTATGTTCACAACTAGGTTTGCTGATGTGGGAAACTTAGTCGTTAGTGCCAGCATCCTGCACGTTCACAATGAGGAAATGCACGTGATCGCGTGTTAGTAATTACCTCCGCAATCATTCCCAGGACGAGGTTTTACACAAATAGTTTCCTGGAAATTGCCAGTATAGACTAAAAATTTACTGGCGGCAATTATCCACTAACCATACTCAAGAGATTAGTCTAAAAAAAGTATTACGTTTCTATATTTATGGATATAACAGGTACCCACGTTCAGATATCACATATCACGTTCACACATCACAAGTTGTTTGGTTGACATCCAGCGCGACAGCATGTGGACAAGGTTTCCTTTCTTCCACTTGACCAGTTCTGGACCACAAGACACGATTACTGACCGAACAATGCCTATCAATTGACGCCAAGATGATACATTAGTGAATATCTTGCTCGCATCAGGCTATTAAAATTATTGTTACACATCTATTCACTGTGTACGGTAATAACGTTACGTTTAGGAAGAAAACATCACAGACACCCAACAAATGAGACCTCAATGATCTATTCAAGACCTCATAAAGTTTTCCTCTGTAAATGCGTGATGACTCAGATTGACTGCACGTCTCATGACATTAGCATGACAAGTATTATCAACCTATAACCCGCATTACCACGAGATGTTGATGATGTCATTGATAAACCTATACATTTTAAAAATAGAAACAACGCCCAATCAGAAAATTAATGGGGTACCTGCTGATGCCATGTGCTTTTGGGGCTCTAAAACAGTCTATTATGCCCAAGAAGTACAAAAACGTCATGTCCATTGTTTGTATTATGCAAAAACAAACATGACAAAAATTTAATGTAACTTTATTACGTTTTTGTATGAATTTGGCAAGTAGACTGTTTCTATGGTTTGTCTATACCCGAATTACATGGTGGCGATCCTGGTGGCAAACAGGAAAAACACACTTGAAAAACACACTGTCGTCATCAAAGATGGACAGTGTAAATTTGATTGTATCTACAGTAGACCTGAGGCAATAAGTAAAAACTGTCCAACAACCAATTGAACATTTTAGACATCAGAGAACTATTTTCTTTCTGAAAATGGGAATATCATTACTAATAGACTGAAAATGTTGTGATTCAGCTAGTGAGGTGTAGTGTAGAGTGTGCACTAAGTTAGAATCAGGAACGATGTCAGTAAGAGTTTGAAACTGGTAACTGTTGTTTACGAAGTTTTATTCTACATGTAATATCATCAGTCAATTCCTCACAGATCACTTCAGTGCACTCACCCTCATGTCTGTTTTTCCTTATTTTCGTTACGGAGAATGTTTTTTTTTCATAACGAAAGTCATGAAAAGTGCAGTAATAATTCCAAGGGAACATCGAGGAACCTTTACAAGTGTGATATGTTGTTGTGTCAACGTGTTCAATATATTGGCTTCATTGTCTTGGTACAATGTTTTTGGGTGTATGATACATTTTCAGAATTTCACAATGCTTTTATATAACGATGTAATATTGTTTAAACTGTGTGGCACTGTGTTTGGCTCTGGATCTTTACCAGAGCCATTGTTATTGCCAACGAATGCCCCTATCAATCGACTATCTGATGATATCTGGAATATCCCTCGCAAAATTATACATCTGCTTGCATGCTAGATTGGCTTCTAATATTTTAATTACCTAAATCATCTCTTGTTAATAACCCCAACTGCAACATATATTACATTTCCCCTTCCTAAGCACGTCCATTTACCCAGGCTTCCAAACAAGGTTGACAATAGAAGGCTTTCACTGGCTGATGAAGCGAATTAAAACCGTACCGGAATAAGGATTGCCATCACCAAGTTCCAAGATCTATTTACCATTGTATTGCTCACAATGCAGGAATGTAACAATAGGACACTGTCTTGTAACCAAACCAACAACATGTTGGGTATATAGTCTACCGGCAGGGACAGCTCGCATTTTCGCGGAAACACCCGGATGATGGCGGAGGCAACACTTAAATACCATATGTTATCAAAATTGACAGAGAAGTTTAACCTGGAGATTTAAGAAAACCCTGGCCGTACACAAAAACGCATGCATTTTACAAAACTAGAGTCTATGAAATCAACGTCTGAAAGCAGAGACGGAACAAATTAATGAGCAGCTCGTTAGCCATATATATTGTATCTACGTGGAGAACAGGAGTTCAATGGCGAAGGTTCTAGTGAAGATTCAATACGTTGGAATCTAACGTTCCTATGAACAACATTTCTATATATTCATAATAAATTAACAATATTAATTCCAAACATCAAAATACAGTCTGACATAATTAGTTGATCTTAGAGGACGTAGCTACAACACCCAAGGTCACCTGTGCTGCCCGCAGACGGCACGTGGGCGTACAACAATTGGGAGATATCTCTCGCACCAGCAACAACGTGATACAAGGAATGACACTGATGGAAACAATCACTTAATTCCGTGTGTGAATGTGTTTTAGTTTCTACTACACAAGTATAATTTGCACAAGTATTATTAACCATAATACAAAATACTTAAATAGGATTCATGAGAATGACCTTAATTACCAAAAACATATTAGTTAGGATAAAAACCGTATTGCAAAATTTGATGTCAGAAATTTATCGAAATTCCCATCAAGTAGATTTTCATCTAGAGTCCAGTGAAAACATCACACCATCCCTTAAGGAACAAAGGAGAACGACAAGTGATTTCAATACTAATAGATGTAAGTATCGATCTATTACCATCAATACAGCCAAATTTTGATCATTCCAATAACAAACATTCAACATTTTGCAATAGGAACAAAGCCCGACCAATCACTTTATCAAAAGACACTCTGGCATCGTCAGGGGCAGACAGTGTGGTAAGTGTAGTTGTTCCTACTGTACATCTGATGGAATTAGTATACAACTGCCCAACAACCTATGAAAATAATTTAAGATCCAAAACAAACCCCATGGAATAGATATATGACAAGTACATAAGTATCTAATCACAAGCCAGAAGGCTACTGAGTTGATGATATCCTCGGGGACAGATTTAACGTCCACCAGCAGTGACACCGGCTTAGTGGTATGAATGTAAGTATCAATCTATTACCACCAATACAGCCAAATTTTGATGATTCCAATAACAAACATACAACATTTTGCAATAGAAACATAGCCCGACCAATTACCTAGATAGCATTTCTAGGTCTCTTTTGACGTTGTGCACCACCAAGTTGAAAACCTAATCAAATGATACAAATATATAATATCAGTATAGATTTTGATATAAATGTTGAAAGGGCTTCGTTTACATGTCAAACGTTGTTCATTTGTGGTTCAATCGAGTTTTATTGACATCACAATTCTGTGGTTTTGGTAATGAATGGATGACTATGAAATATGATGTTTCCTGAGGCTGAAAATTTCCACCGGTATCCTATTGTTTCAGCAGTTGAAGACCAATATCTGGACAATGAAACTGAAAACGTCAACAGTGAACAGTCTGATGAATTGTTTATCATAGATTCATTTCAGCATGCTCATTACTCAACATCAAAAGTTATATATTAGTGCGCGTGAGGTTCTTTATACTCTGATTTGTCTAACTTGTTTTACTGTGGTTTTTGACGATATCTCTGCGGTGCTAAATCGTACCGTTCTATAACTTGTCATACCTCACCTGGGAGTCGAACGGCAATTTTCTACCGAATTTCTATCGCAATAATTTCTACCCCCAATGTTAAATTTCAGCCAAAAACGGGATCTCGAGAATCTGAGCATATTCGATGATTTGATCCTGTTTACATCCACCAGGATTCGATGTATTGTTGTAATTCTAGACCAAAAGACACATTGGAGAGTATTCTATACACCCGTGTTGATTTCAAAAGATTGCACCACTACAGAAACCGAACAAATGCACAAAATTGTGTGCGGACCCAGAAATTAAATGACGGGCTAAATTTAACATTGGTGTCGGTTGCCAACTTTTTAATTTTTCATGATAGAAGTCTGAAATTCGGTAAATAATTGCCGTTTGACTCGCAGGTGAAGTATGCCAAAATATAGAACGACACCATTTAGCATCGCAAAAATATCAGCTAAAAACAGTGTAAACGAGTTAGAACAATAAGAGTATTATAGGTCATTGATTTTGCGTTGTGTGAAAAAAAAACTTCCCTTAATACTCTAATTCAGGAATTGAAGTCTGCTGATCAACTGGACCTTGTACATGTGAAATATTTATGCGACATTTCACCATGTGATGATACTCAGGATTGCTTACAGTGTTATTATCAGGGTGTGTGTGTTTGTTTTTGGGTGTTTTTTCATCTATTGAAAAAGTAGACCAGTAGCTGGTCATTTTGGTGATGAAACAGTCAACGAGTGAACTGAAGCATGGACACTTTAATACAAAACGAACATATAAATTTGATTTAGAAAAATGATCGATTGAACAAGTGACGTCAGCAATCCATCATCCACTACCAATTTCCTGAAAGGAATTCACTGATCTATTTTCAACCAATGACCCGTTCCTACACATAGATACATGTATGGTGATTATTTTTTTCGGTACTTTGTACTTTGATTGGTGTCACCGAATTGTAATTGTATTTTTTTGTAAGAAATAACTTAATTTAATCATCGCAACTTACAAGACAATGCTCTACGGTTAAAGGTAATATATTTGAAAATCCAGCGGTTGTGTGTTTCTAACATAAATAATGTGATTACACACTGAGCAAAACGTTTCACCAATGAGGAAATGTTGGCTACACGGAGGAAACGCTTTCTACACAGATGAAATAATTTGAAAATAGGGGGAATTGGAAAGTGTTTTCACACAAAGCAAATGTTTGTAACTCAAATTAATTTATTTATACATTGTATAGAAAGTTTTCCTAGGTGAGAAAAAGCGTTTTCGTTCATGAAGAAATCATTTGGTTTTCAGAGAAAACATTTTTTATTCATGGAGGAAACATTTATTTCTTAGCATATATTTGCTTTGTATAATCAAACATTTGTTTCACGTGACAAACATTTGCTACGTTTAGTTATCTATTTACTTGGTATGCAATTATAATTATTTCTTAAAACAAATCACACAAATATATCGTACATGACAAGATATCGTCATGTACTTGCCTGAAAAAAAATATGTGACAGAAGCAAAGAAATAATAAAACATTTGGATAAAACGAGCCACAGTTTGTACACACGATAACGGATTATAAAAATACTCGACATTACGGTGGATATAAACATTTCTCCTCCCAGCCACCGAGGATCCGTAAGAGTGTCGTTACGCGTTCTTATATCACACCTGAAGGACTGAATTGGTTGGAAAATTACATTTCCTATTATTAATTCATCCATGACATGAATCCAGTGACTTTTTTTTATAACATTCAAATTATTTTCTGATTTCATTTCTGGATATATAGTTTTCAAAACACCAATGAAAGTAGTGCTTCATCTTAAAGAAGTTTTTTATATTGATTGATCATGAACATATAAATTTGGAATTTTAATTCTGAATCCCTGGGATCTGATGATGTTGATGTGATAATGATTTAGCGACATACATGTGATATATGACACACCTTTGGTGTGATGTAACGGGTTTGCACCCTTCTGTGACGTCTTGATGAACCGGTTTTCTTGGGAGGTGGGTGAGTTGTTATTTAACCGGAGCTGAAACGGTAAAACTCCGGGAAACTGCTACTGCTGTACGGTTGAACTCCGGCTAGAAGTCTCTAAGGTTGGTAGCGTGGTCTGGAATGGACCTCTTAACCGTTGTCCGACTGCTAATCTGCAACTGCACCTGTAACGTAAGAATCCGGAGGCGTTTCCGTCTCCGGGTACTGCAACTGCTCCGTCGGGATACCGCTTTACTGCAACAGATCCGTCGTTTTCCGCCTTACTGCAACTGCGACTGCACCTGGAATGAGAATCCGGGAACGTTGCCGTTTCCGAATACTGCAACCGCTCTGCCAGGTTCCGCCTCACTGCAAACTGCTCCGGTTGGCTCCGCCTCACCGCAACCTGCGACTGCACCTGAAATGGAGTATCTCGGAAGTGTTCTCACTTCCGGTTACCGCAACCGCTCCGTCAGGTACTGCCTCTGCAACTCCGTCGTCCGGTACCGCCTCTGCAACTGCTTCGTCGTTCCCATCTCTGCAACTGCTCCGTCCGATACCGCCTCCGTAGTTGCTCCGTTGAATACCACCTCCGTCTCCGTCTCCTTCCTTGGTGATCTGGGTTCTTGGGTCACCCTAAGACGTCGTTACAACTTGGTCTCAACCGACTGTGGACTTATCTCCCTTTTCTCCGTATTACTTTCTTTTCCGGTGAACTAACTTTGTTATAACTTCCAGTTCCCTAACGAACACGGAAAAACAACTCGGTTGAAGTTTTCATGTTTATTTTCCAAGTGCACAGTCAGAAGACTTAACTGCTATCATCTGGATGACTCTATCCGGAACAAGGGAGTACTCTGCTATGGGAGAAGGGGTCTGCACAGGTCGACGTCAGGACACCAACTCCGCCGTCCGCTGTGAAGCGGGGGCTTTTATAGACCTGAGACCCACGTCACGTGACCAACCTATTGTGACGTCATAGTCCGCCAAAACATTGATATTTTCCGGATTTCTTAAAACACTCTAGAACCAATCAGTGGCTGACACGTCACCTTTTAAACCGAAAACGAGGCTGATCACATGACCTTCCGGAAATAACGTCATTACGTTTTTGTACTCCATTGTTCCGGCTCCGTCTCCGGTTTGGTCTCCGGTTCCGGCTCCGTCTCCGGCTTTACCAACATCACAAATATACCAAGTTCCGAGACGGAAAACCTTTTAAACATTAACAATACGGAACCGTATGAACCTTTAACACATATACATTTTAATAAACGGTTATTTAACCATAATATCACAAAACACTAACAGAATTACCTAGGGGAAACTTTTGGGTACACCCCAAAACCGTTACACTGACTTGATTTTCGTGCACATTATGTGAGATTTTTTTGTATATCACAACTATGGGAGTCTGACTCCTAAGTCTGATGTCATACACTATACCTATGTAGTAGCAGTAGCACGATAGTACCTTTTGCGGAAAGGCATTTGCTAATGGGACATTATTGTAAAAGTCTTTGAATGAAGTATTACATTTGAGATTGGATAATGGACTCGGGTTATGTTTGCTCGGATACTTTTTTTGACAATGGTCGGATTCAGTATGGTCGACAAGTAAGGATCCACGAAATTGGCGCACATGGCAAAATATGGCTTTAAATATGAATATCTGGTCAGTTTTTTGTGGGAAACCTTTCATTTCATGCTCTTAAAACGTCATCAACAAATTTTTGTATTAGATCTAGTGGTATTAAATCAGCACATACATCACTTTCTCACACAACCTGAACAGCAAGAACACACGAACTAACACCAAGAGTACGACACACGAGTTTGCAGTGTTGAATTACTCAATTGTTTTTAGCACTAGTGGTTGGCAGACTACATGGTGTTTTTTTGTCACTGCCGGCAGTTTTCAGGCGCATTGGGCGAATGGCCCCCAAGCTGTCTTGTAAATATACGCTTTAAGGTATTTAAGGAAGAATTTGCTCGTTGGCTGATCGGGTTCTCCCACAAGTGGGCTTAGCTCCACAGCAGGCGGAATTCACTGTTATTTGGACATATGTCAATGCCGAGTGTAATTTTGGACAGAAATACTCTGCTCCATTAATCATCATCAAACTAAAATTTACAGATTACGCTTCGTCAGGAGATCAATATATCAGTGGCTTTCAGTGCATGTGATCAATTGTACTCGTATATATGTATGTTTTACACCAAGGTGTTGTTTGGAAATCATTCCTCCAGTGTATATAATACAAGGATATTGTGTAAATCCGTGAAAAGTTTGTTTTGTTACAATCCGCAATTCGTGATAGGAGAAAGTGATATTGGAGACTACGTTGTTTCTTTGATTCGATATCTGATGTAGATATGTACCAAACTTTTACCAAAAGTTACTCATTGATATAAAACCATCAATATAACTTTAGTCATAATTGCAAGAACGAACTATTCTTTCGTCAATAATCGACAAGATGAACACAACAATTCAACATGTACCTCTTATTTTATTATTATACTTTTTTGGCCACCGGCACGATGTGAAGGATGTCTGTATTCAATGTGTATCTTGTGTCTCTCATGGATATGCTGTGTTCAGCTGGTTCTAAATAAAATTATAACCCATTCTTCACTATTCGTATATATGTTTCAACTACTCTATAGTCAATCTAATGTGGATCTCACATGTTGGTGCACTGTTCAATTAGAATCGCTGCAATCAACAATCATCTCAACCATGAGTAACTGATCGGTCTGTTCGTCCGTCCATTTATTGTAAGTTGGTAATGCCATTAGGACTCATTGATGTAGAATGTTCAACAACCATATCGTTATAGATATTGGACTTCTTTCTTCGTGCGAATGACCACATGAGCCAAATAATGACGACTGGGTATTACTTGGTTTTTTATCTCCTCAAGGATACTGAGTATCGCCACGTGTTATTTTATTAAATGGAGTTCGTGGTTCATAACCAGAGGGAACACTTGCAACAGTGTATATATAACTTTTTTTAGTACTAATGTCCCTCTCAATTTTTTCGGATTCACATGCATATCATACTGGGACACACCAGTAATAATCCCAGCATTCCATACAATTGAAACCAATTCCATCTCAGTTACAAGCATATATGTTAAATCAAGTCAGGAACGATGTGGAGTAGGTATTTGATGCGATGACGTCAGAGGTCCTGGTGTCGGAAATAGTCTGCTTTGATCCGTGGTCAGTCACCTCCAGAGAACAGGAAGTCTCAGAAGTCGCCTTTGTAATTGAGCTGTAATACGTGCAGCTTTGCAGACAGACAGCTCGGGGCGACAAGTGTTTTGCATTCAAAAACTTATATCACTGGTATAGGGATATCGTTGTTATTTCGTGGAACCTATTGTTATTTCACAGAGCAGAAGTGATATACTGCAGCTACTACTGCTACATAACGTGCCACTATCTATGGTTTTGTGGAGATAAACAATTAAAATTTGGAACATATAAATGCATTGGCCAAGATGTCACTTGTCACCTTTTACGCTATCTGAATAAAAGTCAAAATTAGTGAGTGTTGATGGCAACCCCCTGTCAATGTAGGCCTTTATTCCCATCAATCGGTAGGTATATGTAGGAATCCCGACAGGGCTTGCCTCGTTAAGGAAGTGACCTTCTTTTCAGTCCTCTCCACAAGACGATATCCTTGAGTATTCAGACTGTCGCTATTATGCCACTTGGTCTCTAACTGGATCTCTCCCTGTGGCGATTGTATCATTACAACATAAGCGTCAGGTGCTGAGCTAAAACGTCGCACATCACCACTCCACAGTGAGCCCTGAGGCGTATTTCGTAGGAGCTGGTTGATTGTGGCTTATGCGTCACGACGCCGCTCTGAATTGAATTAAGATGGGATTATTAAATTTTACATGTGGACATCCTCTGGAGAATAACATACATGACTACTAGTGGTGTGATGGCTGAATAAGTTTGCAAAGCGGTTATCTGCGCTTGCCAGTAACATGATGTTTGATGCGCACTGAGTGCGCCTTCAAATAGGACCGAATACCTATCCATGTATATTGACTCACGTAGCTTTCACATTGTCATGTCCTAACTTGTAAGGCAATTATAGTACGTAAAAGCATTCTGAAGGTCACTGCCAGGCACATCAGTACAACTCACGTACAAATATCGTGCTAGCAACGCTTCGATTCAGGATACCACTAAAAGAGCTTCACTATAATACGAGGCTTGTATTTGGCTGTTCGTGTCGCATCACTTGGTGTATTATCCTCACCTGTCCACTCGAGTGAAAACGTATCTCACCTTGTGGCTGGTAATGCTGCAGATTGATATTAAAGTAATGTGCTTGTTAACCACTGTTTTACCAATGTTTTCGTTGTCGGTATATGCATTCATACATTGTTTCAATTCAGTGTGCGTTTGATGCACCCTGTTTAATATTCTGGCTCCGTGAGCTTTATTCCTCTCTTCTTGCTAATCACATCCTCTTCACTGTTTTTTGGTTGTGAACAACAATTATAAATGTGCCTACGTTCAACTGCCTAAGGAGAATAAAGTTCGCAAAGGGTGTATTATTTTATAGTGTTCGGTGGGTGGCTTTAGTTCCCCAGGGTCCAGATCCAAGTACTTTTGTGAGCTGGGCTTTCCAAGTTGGAACTGACCAGAGCTTATAGAACCTGGGTCCATTTGTTTCCCGTTCATTTCAGTCTCAGCTTTGCCAGTACTGTAGCAAAACCTTAACTGAGCTGTATATTGGTAACAACCTATTGTCCATTCCACCTATCAACAAAAATATAACCGGATAGCAAAGCATTTTGAAATAGAAACAAAGCCAGACAAGTTTATCCTAAGACACACTGACGTTATCAAGGACAGACAGCGTTTGTGTGTGATATGTAGTTCTTTCTACTGTTCATTCCATGAAATTAGTATGTAACTGCTCAACTACTTATCAGAACAATTCAGAAATCTGAATTATGTACATTACTCTTATGTACATTTATTCCCACGATCTTAAAAACCGTTGCCTACGTGCAATTAGACAGGCACCAGGAGAATCCTGACCTCGTGGGATTTGTCCACATGATATTCAGGTGGTATTTAGCACACCACCTATTATATTTATATATATAATCAAATATATTGCATACATGCATCAGAGTATTAGCACCTCCTATTATTGTGCAAAATGCTATTTAGCACAGTCTTTCTTGTATCATGCACGAAAACATAACATATGATAACTGATTGCAGATTTATTAATTTGTTGTTTGTCTGGAGTTTTTTTGCTTTGATGTGCCATATTGGTCAAGATATATGTTATTGTGTTGTGCAGAAATAAATTTTGTAGTGTTCTGTGTCCATGTCGACATTTATGTGTGAAATATTAGTGCTCAACCTTTTAGGAATGACATATTTACCTTAAATTACATACAAATGATTTGGAGTACGGGATTTAGACTACGACAAAGGTGCCCTGTCGACCTGTCACATACAAAGCTGATCAGAGCTGATCTCCCAGCTCCGGAATTGATACTACTCCAGCACGTGACTGACCATGGCAATTGGGACATGACGCATGCCGTTCAGATTGATAAAGTATATGGCTACGTGAAATCCCGCAGGTACAGTCTACTAGACATCATGGTCTGAGCCGGGGTCAGCTATAAATCATAATTATAGAAATGGTCCGTGTTAAGTCACGTGCCATTTTGCCTAATTGACTTGCAAAGAAGAAGGCTCAACATGTTTAATTTCAGAATATTCATTGAGTGTAAAAGAGTATGGAGGCTAATATTGGACGCCAGTGTGTTTATGGAATATACTTTTGGTTCGGCTTTTTTTTTTAGGCTTCGTTTCAGGTTTTGTATTGGTGTGAAAACCCTGTAGTACTTTAAGTAATGGGTTGAGTCATATAATACACCGTTTAAGTTCCTGGTACCAAGTTTAGCTTTGTGTTAAATGCCTCATCAGTGTGTTATTCATGCTCATACTCCAATGTAGCTGGGCAAATGACTCTATGTTTTATCATTCGCTATGTCGGTCTTCCAAAAACAACAGCCAAAAATAATCATAGCTGGGAAATATATTTCTCACTTCTTGAAAGCATATTGTGTCACTGAGAAATTTCAAAGGCGTGTACAATATGGAATGTAAATGTGATATGGATATATTAACATTAGAGTACTCAATGGATGGTATTTATACAATTATTAGCTTTCTCATCAATAGGAATTACAACATGGATACAAAAATCTACTGATGTTTAGATAACTCGGCAAACATCACAAAGCTATATCGCCACTCTGCGGATAGTGACTGTTCAATTATAGGACTATTAATGTAGAACCTCGAATGGGATAAGTGGAAATGTTGCCCATCAGTGGTTATTGTAACCTGGCCGGGCCTAATCAATAAGGAGATACCACTCCCACTTATTGAAGTCGATGGAAGACAATCTATCCATGTGGACGTGGTATTTATGGAACTGTATCACTTTTCTGATATATACATGGCACAATTCCAGGTCGGTTTAGACTGATCTAACTATCTGGGTATGGTGGTCGACTTGACGTGTAAGACCTTCTATTTGTACTGAGTTCCATTGCACTGATGTACCGTGCACACAATGTCACCTAACCCCCCCCCCCCCCCGGTCAAATCACCAGATCACTATTGCGTGCTAGTAAGTACCGCGGGAAGGCACATAACATAGCATAAATCGTTTCCGTAATTGTGTTTTATAGCTGGCAACAGCTCAAAGTACAATATTCGGTAGTACGAGTTCCCGCAGGTTGTTATTTGTCTAAATGGCATGTGCCTTGATCCTGATAACATGCTCGGTCACGTGTTGGAGCGGTATCAGTTCCAGGGCTGATCAATTACTGACCAGCGGCACCAGTAATGACATGTTGACAGGGTGCTCTTTTCATTGATGATATTTCCACCATATGTATGTAATCGGTATGATCTTCCAGTTTATGGCACGTAATTTGTTATTTGGGAGGGTAAAGGTGATTGTATGCATGCTTTTTTTCGGATAAGATGCAGCTGTGCAGCATATGTCACAGTATGCATGTGTTATCACTCGTTCATCATTGAAATGTGCATGATGTCACTATAAATGATAAACGTTACTTCTCTGGAGGGTGCTGACTTGTGACTTGTTCGTAGTTTAATAATATATAGTATACAATGTAAATAGATGAAAAAAATATCTCTTGACCGGAAAACACAATGTCAAAGCTCTGACCATCTCACCATACTTTGCCTGGCAAAAAATAATCTCGGGCAAGAGGTTTTTTTACCACATTAAATCGGAGTTTGTTGCCCACAGATTCCTAAAACTCGGGTGAATATTATGAGCACATCACTTCTCGTCTTGATTACAAGTTCTTCAGTGAAATATATCGGATACAAGATACGCATGGAAATGTTTTTTTTCTTTATAACTACTCTTTCACAGCTTTGATGATACATAGCAAAGGGGACAACAGCACACCGAAAACCAGTCACTATCCTTCTGGGTGTTCGGTGTTTTGGAGGATACAAAACGTCTGGTGGAAAAACGACCACAGATTCTGTGTTGTTTAAATAAACTCATTCTCATTTTGACCGCCCGCTGACGGGAGAGAAAGACAGGAACAACACGACCTAATCTGAAACGCATATTGGATTATGAATCAAGTCAAATAAATCAGGAGTAGGTAGTTGATGCGATAACGTCAGAGGTCCTGGTGTCGGTAAAAAAAGTCTGTTTAGATCCGTGGTCAGTCACCTCCAGAGACAGGAAGTCTCAGAAGTCGCCTTTGTAATTGAGCTGTAATACGTGCAGCATTGCAGACAGACAGCTCGGGGCAACGAGTATGTGGCATTCAAAACATGTATATTACTGGTATAGGGATCTCGTTGTTATTTCGTAGTAGAACCTATTGTTATTTCATAGAGCAGAAGTGATATACTGTAGCTACTAACGCTACATAATATACCATATCTATGGATTGTGGAGATAAACTTTGAGACATATAAATGCATTGGCCAACATGTCACGTGTCACCTTTCACGCTATCTGAATAAAAGTCAGAATTAGTGAGTGTTGATGGCAACCCCTGTCAATGTAGGCCTTTATTCCCCGAGGATACCATCAGCTCAGTAGCTATTTGGCTTGTGATTAGGCACTTATGTACTTGTCAAATATCTATTCCATGGGGTTTGTTTCGGATTTCTGAACTATTTTCATAGGTTGTTGGGCAGTTGTATACTAATTCCACCAAATATACAGTAGAAACAACTACATTTACCACACTGTCTGTCCCTGATGACGTCAGTGTGTCTGTTGGTGAGGTAATTGGTCCGGGTTTGTTTCTATTGCAAAATGTTGTATTTTACGTTTGTTATTGGAATCATCAAAATTTGGCTGTATTGGTGGTAATAGATTGATACTTACATCCCATCTATCGGTAGGTATATGTAGGAATCCCGACAGGGCTTGCCCCAATAAGAAAGTGACCTTGTTTTCGGTCCTCTCCACCTGACGATATCCTTGAGCATTCAGACTGTCGCTATTGTGCCACTTGGTCTCTAACTGGATCTCACCTCGTGGCGATTGTATCATTACAATATGAGCGTCAGGTGCTGAGCTAAAATTTCGTACATCACCACTCCACAGTGAGCCCTGAGGCGTATTTCGTAGGAGCTCGTTGATTGTGGCTTATGCGTCACGACGCCGCTTTGAATTGAATTAAGATGGGATTATTAAATTTTACATGTGGACATCCTCTGGAGAATAACATACATGACTACTAGTGGTGTGATGGCTGAATAAGTTTGCGAAGCGGTTATCTGCGCTTGCCAGTAACATGATGTTCGATGCGCTCTGAGTGCGCCTTCAAATACGACCGAATACCTATACATGTATATTGACTCACGTAGCTTTCACATTGTCATGTCCTAACTTGTAAGGCAATTATAGTACGTAAAAGCATTCTGAAGGTCACTGCCAGGCACATCAGTACAGCTCACGTACAAATATCGTGCTAGGAACACTTCGATTTAGGATACCACTAAAAGAGTTTCAGTATAATACGAGGCTTGTATTTGGCTGTTCGTGTCGCATCACTTGGTGTATTATCCTCACCTGTCCACTCGAGTGAAAACGTATCTCACCTTGTGGCTGGTAATGCTGCTGATTGATATTAAAGTAATGTGCTTGTTAACCACTGTTTTACCAATGTTTTCGTTGTCGGTATATGCAATCATGCATTGTTTCAATTCAGTGTGCGTTTGATGCACCCTGTTTAATATTCTGGCTCCGTGAGCTTTATTCCTCTCTTCTCCCTAAACTCAACACATCCCCTTCACTGTTTTTTGGTTCTGAACAACAAATATAAATGTGCCTACGTTCAACTGTCTAAGGAGAATAAAGTTCGCAAAGGGTGTATTATTTTATAGTGTTCGGTGGGTGGCTTTAATTCCCCAGGGTCCAGATCGAAGTACTTTTGTGAGCTGGGCTTTTCAAGTTGGAACTGACCAGTGCTTATAGAACCTGGGTCCATTTGTTTCCCGTTCATTTCATTCTCAGCTTTGCCAGTACTGTGGCAAAACCTTAACTGAGCTGTATATTGGTAACAACCTATTGTCCATTCCACTTATCAACAAAAATATAACCGGATAGCATTTTGAAATAGAAACAAAGCCAGACAAGTCTATCCTAAGACACACTGAAGTTATCAAGGACAGACAGCGTTTGTGTGTGAAACGTAGTTCCTTCTACTGTTCATTCCATGAAATTAGTATTTAACTGCTCAAATACTTATCAAAACAATTCAGAAATCTGAATTATGTACATTTATAACACTTATGTACATTTATTCCCACGATCTTAAAAACCGTTGCCTACGTGCAATTAGACAGGCACCAGGAGAATCCTGACCTCGTGGGATTTGTCCACATGATATGCAGGTGGTATTTAGCACATCACCTATTATATTTATATATATAATCAAATATATTGCATACATGCATCAGAGTATTAGCACCTATTATTGTGCAAAATGTTATTTAGCTCAGTCTTTCTTGTATCATGCACGAAAACATAACATTTGGTTACTGATTGCAGATTTATTAATTTGTTGTTTGTCTGGAGTTTTTTTGCTTTGATGTGCCGTATTGGTCAAGATATATGTTATTGTGTTGTGCAGAAATAAATTTTGTAGTGTTCTGTGTCCATGTCGACATTTATGTGTGAAATATTAGTGCTCAACCTTTTAAGAATGAACATATTTACCTTAAATTACATACAAATGATTTGGAGTATGGGATTTAGACAACGACAAAGGTGCCCTGTCGACCTGTCACATACAAAGCTGATCAGAGCTGATCTCACAGCTCCGGAATTGATACTACTCCAGCACGTGACTGACCATGGTAATTGGGACATGACGCATGCCGTTCAGATTGATAAAGTATATGGCTACGTGAAATCCCGCAGGTACAGTCTACTAGACATCATGGTCTGAGCCGGGGTCAGCTATAAATCATAATTATAGAAATGGTCCGTGTTAAGTCACGTGCCATTTTGCCTAATTGACTTGCAAAGAAGAAGGCTCAACATGTTTAATTTCAGAATATTCATTGAGTGTAAAAGAGTATGGAGGCTAAGATTAGACGCCAGTGTGTTTATGGAATATACTTTTGGTTCGGCTTTTTTTTTTAGGCTTCGTTTCAGGTTTTGTATTGGTGTGAAAACCCTGTAGTACTTTAAGTAATGGGTTGAGTCATATAATACACCGTTTAAGTTCCTGGTACCAAGTTTAGCTTTGTGTTAAATGCCTCATCAGTGTGTTATTCATGCTCATACTCCAATGTAGCTGGGCAAATGACTCTATGTTTTATCATTCGCTATGTCGGTCTTCCACTTTAAAAAAACAACAGCCAAAAATAATCATAGCTGGGAAATATATTTCTCACTTCTTGAAAGCATATTGTGTCACTGAGAAATTTCAAAGGCGTGTACAATATGGAATGTAAATGTGATATGGATATATTAACATTAGAGTACTCCATGGATGGTATTTATACAATTATTAGCTTTCTCATCAATAGGAATTACAACATGGATACAAAAATCTACTGATGTTTAGATAACTCGGCAAACATCACAAAGCTATATTGCCACTCTGCGGATAGTGACTGTTCGATTATAAGAATATTAATGTAGAACCTCGAATGGGATAAGTGGAAATGTTGCCCATCAGTGGTTATTGAAACCTGGCCGGGCCTAATCAATAAGGAGATACCACTCCCACTTACTGAAGTCGATGGAAGACAATCTATCAATGTGGACGTGGTATTTATGGAACAGTATCACTTTTCTGATATATACATGGCACAATTCCAGGTCGGTTTAGACTGATCTAACTATCTGGGTATGGTGGTCGACTTGACGTGTAAGACCTTCTATTTGCACGGAGTTCCATTGCACTTGATGTACCGTGACACAATGTCACCTTGCACCCCCCCCCCCCCCCAAATCACCAGATCGCTATTGCGTGCAAGTAAGTACCGGGAAGGCACATAACATAGCATAAATCAATTCCGTAATTGCGTTTTATAGCTGGCAACAGCTCAAAGTACAATGTTCGGTAGTACGAGTTCCCGCAGGTTGTCATTTGTCTAAATGGCATGTGCCTTGATCCTGATAATATGCTCGGTCACGTGTTGGAACGGTGTCAGTTCTAGGGCTGATCAATGACTGACCAGCGGCGTCAGTAATGACATGTTGACAGGGTGCTCTTTTCATTGATGATATTTCCACCATATGTATGTAATGGGTATGATCTTCCAGTTTCTGGCACGTAATTTGTTATTTGGGAGGGTAAAGGTGATTGTATGCATGCTTTTTTTCGGATAAGATGCAGCTATGCAGCATATTTCACAGTATGCATGTGTTATCACTCGTTCATCATTGAAATGTGCATGATGTCACTATAAATGATAAACGTTACTTCTCTGGAGGGTGCTGACTTGTGACTTGTTCGTAGTTTAATAATATATAGTATACAATGTAAATAGATGAAAAAAATATCTCCTGACCGGAAAACACAATGTCAAAGCTCTGACCATCTCACCATACTTTGCCTGGCAAAAAATAATCTCGGGCAAGAGGTTTTTTTACCACATTAAATCGGAGTTTGTTGCCCACAGATTCCTAAAACTCGGGTGAATATTATGAGCACATCACTTCTTGTCTTGATTACAAGTTCTTCAGTGAAATATATCGGATACAAGATACGCATGGAAATGTTTTTTTTTCTTTATAACTACTCTTTCACAGAGATTCGACCTTTTGGCAAGTGGGCAAAAGCTTTCGAAATTGCCCAACAGTTGCCCAATCCACAGCAATCTATTGCGGCTGAAAGGTATGAACTTATATAATGTGTGATTGATGACGCTGATGAACTATTCACATTCGAGTCGGGCACACAGAGCTATCAACACAAAGTAATATATACCCGAGTGCTTTTCTCGTGAATCATAATGTTTTTAACCCAAGAGGGTTGATAGTAGTAGACGATGGACTTTGTACGAATATATGAGTTTTGTATAATTGTATAATAGCTGATGTTATCATTACATCAGCTATTCCAGCGCTTCCAAATACATTAGGAAGCTATTCATTCCATCCGCTATAGTTGAAAATCATCATAGCTGAATCTCTCTAGTTCATTTCCTTATATTTTATCTCATTTAAACTCATTATAAGTTGTATAAAAGTAATACCTGTCCAACACTTTTACCTTCTGCAATTTTGGGTCACGAGGCACGGTTGCTGACCAAACATTGCCTATCGCATGACGCCGAGATTATATTATGTCTTGCTCGCCTCCTGTTGCGGGGAGACTTCTTAAACGCTCTCTGAGATTCCCATGGGGGAAATACTCTTCGACTAGGGGAAAAACCTGGTTTTGAAGAGGAAATACTTTGAACGTGTGTTCTACAGAGCTCGACGTGAATAATTCAGTTAAATAATATAATCTAACGAATATTTTCGTCGAAGGGTGCAATTTTTTCGTCACTATCGCCGATTTATGTAAACATTAGCGTCTCGGCTGGATTTGGGAATAAATTTACCTACGGTGTGCATTCAGTCAACCGTGTATCATTTTTGTCCCTACTGTCGAGTCATCGCTCACTTCTCACGCTTATTCTTTATGTCAGTGCCCAAATTTCCTTGTTTTGGAGCAATAAAACTAGCACATTTGTTACGTTCCATTTTCTATTAATCATACGCATTTATTTTTCACTGTCCTGAAACGAGCTAATTTTTCGCTGGCAAAATGCGGAAGATTGAGTACCGTGGTATTGGTCATTGGCAATGTGTAAAAGTCTGAATGGGTTCCGAATTCAACACCACCGCCTTCAACATTGATATTTCAGTGCTTATAAATATTCCGACGGTACTCAAATAAATTGGACACTTCTCATATGGCATATATTGTCGCATATTTGTACACTATTGACCAAAAACAACTTTACGAATATATTGAAGTTTGGGGCAAGTAGAAAACGGTGCTGAATTTTATGAACTTGCTATTTTTGATGGGCTTACTCGATCAGGGACTCGATTTTTTTTTGGGCGTACTCGATCAGTGTTCCTACGAACTATACAATACCAATTGCTTTCACATCAGTAGGCCTATTCGTCCGGCATGCCGGGCATGGACATCGTAGGCCTATATAATATGCGCACGGAATTAAATTGAAAACAGAAATGATCGCGCTATTGACTTCTGTCATCCGGGGAGATCTGGTGCTTTGCACCAGGTATGATTCTTGTCATGTTATGTCAACTGAAACATGAAGATGGTACAGTAGGAAAAATATCAGAGATACTCGACAGAACACTATTTGTTATAAATATATTTTTCTCCAAGAACTCAACTTGAATATACAGATACATAGTTCAAACTTGCCAAGCAGTTTAGTTCTGAAACTTGATATATCATCCGATCCGAATAACCCATCTGGCCCTCCATCAATGATTGACCCAACCTGTTTTGATTCCATAATGGTGTAGCAAAATTTCGGAGATTTGACCATAAATTGTAAAAAAATGTAGAAAGACGCAACGCCATGGAAATAGGTTATCTATCGTAAATAGGTTATCTATCGGTTATTCACCATGTTCAAAAGAAAGTCGCGGGGTCACGCCGTCAAACATTGAAGAACCTGTTCGAGTCTGTCGTATTGGGACATGTATTGCTTTGTTTCCCGTCAGCCTTTTTTGTCGAAAAGTACCAGCCAGCCAGGGATTAAAAGAAACAGAGGAATAACACAGATATTATTATCACAATAACATTATATTCACAGAGTCCCTTACAAAAATGTAGAATAAATGGTATTTACCCATTTGTTGATTATTCAATACTTTGATGACACAGATTATGTGTTGTTTCCTTGAACTAATTTTTATTTTGACCGCCCGCTGACTGGAGAGAAAGACAGAAACAACACGACCTAATCTGAAACGCATATTGGATTGTGGGTATTGTGCATTTTAAGAATTTCCTGAATTTCATGATGCTGTCCAATAATTTAGATAAATATACTTTCTTACCAATTCATCACTGTGTTCGACAATGAATCTTTAGCCGTTGGAAATGATAAGTGTGCATGCCAAACACAGAGAAGGATAGTGACTGCTATACCATTGACATTATCACCTATTTTCAGGTAACCCGACTTTGGTCCGATAACGTAATGCCGTGGCGTTGCGTCCATCGTTGTCCCTCGTCGTGCGTCTACATTTTTATCTTTGAAGTTTATGATCGAATCTCCCTGAAATTTTGAACGAAAATACCTGAAAATATTCTGAAAGGGAGGTATTTTTTAGTTTTTTTTATTTTAAATTTTTTTTTTCAAAATGGCGGCCATTTTTGACTAAAATCAGTTAATTTGAGACTTGGACAGTCTCTCCTCAAAATCTTTTCAGTAACTTTTTTTCTTATTGATGTATAACACTCTTCATATGTACCCCTGTGGCGTGTATAAGGTTCGTTGCCCTTGAATCATTCGAAGTGGGCCAATTTGCCCCAAACTTCGCCCAAACTTTCCCATGTTTAATTCTCCTACTTTATAATCATATTGCTAATATCTCACTTAATATTGAGATAAACGAATAGGAAACAGTTGTGGACATATAGGAAAACATATATGCTGAATATTCTCCTGACTTCAATTAGACCTATGACCTCATTTTCAAGATCAGAAAACAAAATTGTTAATATCTCGCTTATTATCAATTTTACAGCCTAGGGAGCAATTGTGGACATATTGGAAATGATATATGCTGAATATTTTGGTTACCTTGATTTTGACCTTTGACCTCATTTTCATGGTCAGGGAACAAAATGGCTAATATATCGCTTACTATCGATTTCACAGCTTAGGAATCCCTAATGAACATAAAGGAAATGATATATGCTGAATATTTTGGTGACCTTGAATTGTACCTTTGATCTCATTTTCAAGGTCAGAGAACAAAATGGCTAATTTCTTGCTTATTATCGACTTTACAGCTTATGAATCAATTGCGAACATATAGGAAATGATTTATGCTGAATATTCCCGTGACCTTCTATTCAAGGTCACGGGACAAAAGGCTAATGTCTAAAGTATATATTGTTCGGTAACCTTTCTTAGCCCTTGGGCTAATTTTTACCATGTGTTCACCACTCAACTTGTAGCATCCAAGCATAGGAACAAATTAGACAATTAAATACTATACAGCTTTCCAGGCTTATTTTATATATGGGTCTCTCAGTGTTTCTCCGGTACTTGTGGAATCAAATCTCACTAAAAAAAGGTCAAAGAATAACAGCCACAACCAAGAATTTCTTAGAACATGGTCTTATCCCCAGAATTAATAACCGGTTTGTCTGATGGTTGTATACCTGCTGCTGGCAGCAGTAACGCTTAAATACGGTTTGCTTAAATACGGTGAAAGACGAAAGGGGCGCACCCGTTATTTTACAAAACAAAGTACAAAAAAGAATACAACGAACCAGAGTCTATGCTAGGTGATACGACAGGATAATTTTGACTTAACAGATATGAACGTTCGGATTTCTAAACGTTCATATCTGTTTGGTCAGAGTTTTCGTGTTATCCAGGCAATATTTTGTAACATTAGGCCCTGGGCAATATCTTGTAACATTAGGCCCTGCTTCACACACATGACCCATTTATTGACTCAACAAATATCAAGCTTATTCATTCTATCCAGGTCTTGGATGAACCAAACCGTTGCTATGCTGGGTATCAATACTGTCTGATGGGTTCGGATGGTATGACGTACATGACAATGAATCTTTCTACTTATGTACTATCATCGTTTTTTTAATGGTTTATATCGCTTTCAATCACACCCTACGTATCAAGAAACAATTTTTGCTCACGCTTTTGATATTGTATAAACACGTCAAACTTAAGTTTTCAAAAAAGAATTTGCTTCGTCAAACGGAGATCAATAACTGCCATCAAGGCAAACGGACATTGCCAAATTCCAACTGCGAACAGGAACTCATCAAAATTTTGGCATTGAAAATTGTGATTTGATTTCCGTTCACCTATAGGGATGAATGTTTAGAAGAAAAAAACATATTGCAATTACTCGTAACTCTAACATGTATAAGTGAGTTATATCAAACCAATATTCCACTTCCAGTCATAATTATGACAGTATATTAATCATGTATTTTGTTTATGCCATCTCAAAAGTTAGACACGTAAAAATATGTGGTCGTCAGTGAGTATTTCGGTGGATACATCGGTTCTGAACCATCAAATATATGTTAGACATTGATCAATAATGAAACCTACAGACTACTATTGTATATCACATGATGACAAACGTTTGACATGATCCTGATATTGATCCAACCAACATTACACGTGTCACGAAACCACTAAAACTAAGCATTACACGACTGTATTACTCATTACTGGGCCGTGGACCAGACACAATCAAGATGTAAACACATTCGTGAGTCACCTGTTTTCCAGTCAGTGTGGAATACACACTGTAAAAAATATGCTGATGGGACAATAACATTCAGTTTCAATTGCTAGGTATGTATTTTGGAGGTGAATAATGTGCGTAAGATCATTTTCGGACATGTTTATCAGGACGCCAACATAAACACTTGATGTATACTTGTAATGAGATTTGAACACACATCGCCAATATTATGACTATCATAAAGAACAGTGAAAGTCCAAATTACTTCCAACCAGAAATAGCTTAACACACACTTGGTCCACATCAACAAGTTTGTTTGTGTGTTCGAGAATCTTGTTTGTCTCGGACTTGTGCTGCTGAAAAGGTGGCATCTGCCGCCAGGTGACGTCCTTATATGATAAACAACATGGCATGTATCAAGTTGGGAAGATATGCCGTGGAGTCTTTTAATTATGCCAGCTATTTAAAAAGAATGAGAACGATAGGCCATCATCAGAGTGGAAATAAAAAGTAGATTCATGTCGGATGTTTTCTGAATAAGTCTGCACTTCCGTGAACTGCTGAAAATCGATGCATGTTACAACCAGTGGGAATTCTTGCTTGCACAAGCTGCAGCAATTGTTGATGCAAACACTCTCATAGACGAGTCTATATTGATCAAGTATAATAGGCATATGTACAGCTTTGGTAATAACTTTTGGATACTTTGGAATTATTATACTATTGCGCATGTGTGTTAGGATTTGTGTGAGGAAATGTTGTTGTATTATGTAAATGTATGATATTGATGGATTCTGGTACAGTGTTAGGACTGACAGTGTGGGAACGGACTGGCGTGATTATAACTAATACATGCAGATATTCTGTTGATATAAATAATTACTCAACTCAGTTCTATAGCATGGAGACAGCACGTACATCATTTATATCCAGAGGCTATTTAGTGTAAGATGCAATACCAGTCCTATCCAGTTCCATATCCCCTGTGATTTCCAAGGTCAATGTGAGATCCTGTTTCACACAACATCATGACACGGGTGATAATGGATCTCATGGAAAGTGTTTTCTTCAAAAACTATTCCATGTGTTATTGGATTGAATGACCGAGAATAGGCACATGTACGCCAAATGTTTTCATCAAACAGTTGACACAAACAAAACTTTCATTCAGCTGCTGTCATTCCAAGCATTTCCATGGGTTTATCTGAAAAAAAAAAAACACTTGTGTCATTGTACACACTGCTGTTTCAGTATCAGAAAAATAATTTTCTGCTAACAACACTTATATTATATAGTCTGAGCTAGTACACAACAAACTTTGCCACACTAACTTCCTCGAACTAGACGATGTTTTGATGGATCTAAACATCTAAAAATCCCGCTCAGGTTCTTCTCTTACCATCTCTCATTACGTAATGAAAACTATGAACTATCTAAACGATATCAATGAGTTTTTCTGACTGAATAATGAAAATGTACAGCTTTCAGATATATCAAAGAACCGCGGATAATCCTCAAACCTAGCACACAAGGTGATCATCTGTATGCTTACTTCAAGATCAATATCGGTACTTTGGCAATAACGTGCAATGCCATCTCATCGTGGATTGCTAACGGAATAAGCTACTATTTTCTGCTTGCAGATCTTCCTAAATTGTCATTGGGAGAATGTTACCAATACACACTACTGATTTGCACTTATCCAGCAGGTGCCCCATTTCATTTTCACCATTATGAAATTATGCCCCATTTAATTTTCACTATTATGAAATTCTGGTTAGAGGTAACGTTGAGTGGCACACAAAACAAAACAAAACCGGCAGCTGGTACTGTCAAATGTTCGATTTGTCCATCTAATTTATTATATTTCGTTTTGTAACCGAATTGCCTGAGGTCATCAATATATTTATTGTTTATTACGCAATTTTGTTCTATGTGTTTAAACTTATGGGACTAATAAATGTTAGACAATAAATGATGTTTTGAACAATATTGTGATAAATCACAAACAATTGCACCACGAGCTTACTATGAACCAAGAAAGAAATCACATTGGAATGTTTACATGATTTATGTATTAAGTTACTCCACCTTTTCAAAAATGCGGGAAGAGCTTTTGCCCTTATATACTTTCCAGTCTTGCAGTTCTGCCAAATAATAGCTTATTTCCTTAGCAATGTTACATTTTCAATGTAGGGAGATAATGCCAGGTTGGATCAGGCATGACAACACGATATCACCGTATCTGTACGAGACATCAAACAAACAACACAATTCCATTAAAGTGACCAGATGAATGTGGGTCATGGTGAATGATAACCCAATAACGTCACTCACATGGAGCCAACTGTTATCAGCTGTTCTAGTGACACAACACTACACACCAGCAGTCAAAGATTACGTCAGTTCGGTATCTTCGAAAATTCCCTAAAGCCATTGCGAAACACAAAATTAGACTGCTCAAAGTTTACATTAAACACAGTATAAACACGGGAATCATGCTGATAACTCGTGAAGTTTGAGACAAATTGGATATAAATTTGTCAGCGATTGGAATTATAAATGTATGCATCCTACGAATTATCCTAATGTGATTAATGTTTTTCCTGATGTGTGTCGTTCTCCATCACTTTCTAAACCAAATGATGATATTCAAGCAATCTCTCTCTGTTTGTCTTTATATTTTCAAAGTAGTTACCCAATAACTCACGAGCCTTTGGGTTTCTGCTCGGGTACTCACCCCCACCTCTTTCACCGGGTTCATTTGGGATTTATAATTTGAAATTCTATATATATTTCAATGCTTTGTTGGGCAGTTTTTTTCTAGAAAATGTTCGCACCAAAACAAGATCCACATAGTTCCTGTCCTGAAGTACTTTTGTTTTCAATATGGAAACTGAGGTATCCAATGGTTTGGTGGACAGACGTGGAATCAATACCCAGTATTAAGTATTCCGAGCAAACAAAACAGGGTCCGTTATCCAATCTCATAGTCCGGGGACAGAAAGTCATATCAGGCATACGAAGTGAGAGAAAACCTAAAAAGGGCAGAGAAACTCATGAACCCCCCGAAAATGGCCATTAGGAGGTGAAATCAGGTGTTCCGGAAAAAGTGAACATATCCTGCCCCACTAGTGGCACCCGTCATGAATTCCCCAAAATTAACATGAAAATAGATCTAGTTGCATGGCAGACATGGATTTGCTGTATTTATCAACCAGATCATGTTGGTAAAACATATCCTTGTCGCAGCAGTTTAGAGACTAGCTGGGCACTTCGATAGACAAAGTCCTCATATTCGCAACTAGCTCTGGAATAGCGTATAAGTTGAGAAACAAACACACCATATGCCGGTGACATAGGAATGTTGCTGCTTAGAAAAGGGAAATTGACTATGGAAAATTTGAAATCATCACGTTTGTCATATTGGATCTTTGATAGTTCTAGCAGAACAACATACATTTTGAGAGTGATAGATAAATATACACACAACATTCGTTGATAACATAATATTGACAATATATTTGCATACCGACCAATTACCAGTATCACGAGAATAGAATGAAGCCATTATGGAACACATTGGCTTTGATACAGATATATATAATCCAAGTAAATGATAGCACACACCTGTCTCATGAGAGGCTGATACTGTGTAGAATGGTTTATGTATTAGCATTAGTATGTAATTTGATTTTCCATGAGCTTGCTAATCACCCAGCTTCACATACTTTAGTCATACCACCGAATTCGCTTGCCGAATGGCCATTCTAAGTAAACCAAACACGTCATGTTATATTTCCATTTGGTGAATGAAACATTTGATTAATGCACTGTTAGTATATATTTCATAATGTCTTGTGTATTGTTCCTCAACATCATATCAATGTAAGGATCAGAGTCGTTCTGCTTCTTCAACATTAGACCATTTTGTTATCTATATATTTTGTGCGTATTCTGGTGGATTGGTCCCATAAAAATTTAACAAAATTTAACCGACGACAGCAAAATGAAAACGATATTGTTTTGTTCTCATTTTATCTACAATTAGTCAAATATGAGAATATTTGCAAAAGATGAATACAAGTAATCTATTGACGAATTCACTCTTGATTCATGTTCAGACTCTAGCAGGATTATTTCAGGACACATATTATTGTGACATGTTGAAAATTGCATGAGAGTAATGGCCAGATTTGTCACGACATCGTCTAACTAAATCCCCAATTATTGGCGACATTTCTCATGGCGTTATTGCATGACATTTTACTCCGAATAAAACTTTTGTGTGGTGATAATATTCATCATATGAATGGACAGATATTCATGCGATAAAGGCTCTTTATGAACGTTATTTGGCACTGATGTGGTGTGCTAAATATATCCGGCTTGAGTATTAAATGCGATGTTTCTGTGAAAGCAAATTGTTTAGTTACTTAGTTTGATTAATCAAACAAGTACTTTTGTCTTTCAATATCATGTTTGATCTTATTGAATAGGAATATAATAATATCCTTCATTGCAGACATGTTAAAGTTCTGTGATCGAGGACTGATAACATATTTCAATTAGTGATGGATTTGAGTCTGTTCCTTATCCCACCTCCATCTCATTCAGCTTTCATGCTAATGAAATTACCTTTTCATTGCCATGTTACATTGGGTGCACACTGTAGTGTCACCGAACCTTAAAAAATATTATCTTGTCCGTACCATTGTTAGCTTAACCTCCCCTGAATAACCACAGACCATATTGATCAATGACTGGAACCATTGTATTGTATTATATTTTCAATTTACATGCGAATGTCGAGACCTGATAATCTGTATCATTCATATTATCGTTTTCATTTCGGACATATTTTTGCAATGGTACCCGACAGTAATGGTGAATATTGTACTCGATCATAGGATCAGTGTCATCAGGCTAAAACAAATTAGCCACAGTGACGACATCAACATTTAACACAGATTAGTACACAATTGTAATTCCCCATTTTGTATATCTGATATCCACTTTGCACTAATTTATGAGTAAACCAGTAGATTCAAAATAGTTATGTGGGAAATGTTTGTTCGTGTTGAAAATGAAACACTCGTGTGCACTTACAAACCCAATGTTTCTTCCCTGACGTTTCAGATTATCTAACAAACCCAGGGTTTTCTTGCTGACGTTTCAGATAAGTATGCGTTCTTGTTGAAAAAGACATCGGACGAGGTGTCTGGGGTCATTTGTTTGAATGATTCCGTATAGCCTGTTGAGGTTTTGGCTCTGCTACATATATATCGTTCATTATTTTGTCTTCTCACATATTTTATAAGCTAGTACTTTGTAATTAATTAACCTCAATAATCTTTCCATCAACACATTATCCAATATCACAAAGCATGGATATTCTAGGTCGAATCTGGAAAGTAAAACACTTTTTTTTACAAAAGTATAAACCGGAAACACCCTGTGATCTTCGTTATGTTGAGCTGTTAGTAACTGACCTAGTGGATATTCCTTATAACTGAGTTAGTGGATATTCCTTTTCCATATGAACCGTGATGAGGTTATATTTCCTATATTTCACGCTGACTTGGAATTATGAGCTGGTGAAGAATAAGGTGGACATGCTCAAGGTTTTCATCATATTTCGTGTGATAATAATTAAGGTTGTGAATGGTATAGATTGCAGCACTGATTTGTTGCACATATCGCCCGGGGAATGTTTGTTATGTTGGAAATAAAACGCTAGGGTGCTCGAGGAAGTACAAACCTGATACTCTGCCCCTAGCAAATGTGACTTGTCAGGACATGAAGAGAAAGACAGCTTGTGTATCTGCATGAAATCTTCATTGGAATTATGATCATGAAAAATATCGTGATGGTAATGGCTTGAAGCAAGTAGTCTGTTGCGAGATGAATGGGTTATATTTCTGGAATATTTACTTCAAAACCATGTCATATGAGTAAACATCTCGGATCAGTCAATATCACTGATAGAATTATCCGAGATAGAAAATGGCATTTGTAATGGTGTAAATAAAGAAACACTTACAAACCCAATGTTTCCTCCCTGAATTCTCAGACATCTTACAAACCCGATATTATTCTTCCTGCGGGTTCGGATATGTGTTATTGTTGAAAGAGATCGGAGGAGATGTCTGGGGTCATTTGCTTGAATGATTTCGTATATAAATGCAACCTGCTTGGCTTTGCTACATATATGATGCCATAGACATAGAATCAATACCCAGTATCAAGTATTATCATTCATGATTTTGCCTTTGTTGTACGGTATTCTCTCTGCGGTTGTGTTTAAATAACTCAAATAATGTTTCTATCAGCACATAATCAACACATTAACAAATGCAGACCTTGCATTCAAATGTAAGTATCAATCATTTACCACCAATACAGTCAGATTTTGATGATGCCAATAACAAACGTAAAATACAACATTTTGCAATGGAAACAAAGCCCGACTAAATAGTTTATCCAAAGACACACTGGCGTCATCAGGAACAGACAGTGTGTTAAATGTAGTTGTTTCTACTGTACACCTGATGGAATTAGTATACAACTGCCCAACAACCTAGGAAAATAGTTTAGAAATCCGAGATAAAGCCCATGGAACAGATATATGACAAGTACATAAGTACCTAATCACAAGCCAGAAGGCCACTCAAAAACACATATTCACAAAAGAAAATCCGGAAACACCATGAAACCTATGTTAATTTGAGCTGTTCGTGACCGAGTTAGTCATTATTCCTTGTATAATTTCCATAAGAACCGTGATCCTATACTTCATCCTGACTGGGGATGAACAGCTCCCGAGGTTGAGGTGTAGAATGGTTTTGAGGCCAAGGATGACGAATGGGTGGCGCCTATAGTAAGTAAATTGTGCAAACAACCGTTTGTGGTCTATGTGTTGAATATTTCTTAACTATATGTCATGTCATCACTTGTCATGCCGTTTATTAGTGCACTGGTTATATATAAGTGAATAATAATAGCCGTTTTGGAAAAAAACCCTGTCACAACATTGTGCACGGAATAGCGTGGTGTTGAAAGCAATGGTTGAAGAGCGCACAAACTATAGGGCTTGGTTTGTTCAAACGGTATTCTGTCAGAAACTATCCGATCAACACCTAACGAACATTGTTTCAATTTATATACGATATTCCATGTAATTGGCTCGATTTTTGAGGGAATTCACTGCAAAATGTCCAACTGAGAACATTTATTATATAGGAATGTGTGGTGTCAAGTCCAATTATTAACGCCTAAAAAATGTGGGTCAGCTTGTTTTCGAGGATATTACGAATAAATGGATCGGAGAATATTTGCGAATCTTTGCTATTTCCTTCAGCAGTGTATGCTTCAGTGATTATCAAAATTCTGGAAAATTCCTTGGAACCGATTATTTTTTATACAATAAATAAATAATTTTTGCAGTAATAAGTACATATTACTCGAAAGTTCATGCCTGTGGGGTGCATTACGATGACAGGTGGAACTAATATCTTTATAATATAAGCGATGAAAGCTAATAACATAATTCATCAATCAAATACGAAAGAAATACAAGGCATACAAGACTCCAGCAACATTATCCACACTTACTTATTTTTTCAAGATCGAGCAGTGAGTTGAACACGTGGTTGAGAGGGTTTTAGAATATGTTAAACAGTCTGGTTATATTTCACCATGTCAATTCAAAATATAATATTCCACAAAACAAACGGTCAATTCTCTTCAAATTTCAAATTAGCAACAAACTATCAAATTTTGAAAGATATCGTTGGAAGCAAAACGTTAGCCCCAAAAGTCATCATTGGCCTTAAATACACTGAGAATATTCCTTGTGTGATAACTCTCAAGGCTGCAATCTCGTGTATGAAACACCAATAACTACCATCCCATTATATGTCATTTGTCTTCTCATTTACATGTTACACTGGTTTTGTAAAATTCGTCTATGCAGCCGGTCTTGGAATATGAATTTGTCTGTTTGTCGGTATCCATTACTACTTTTACAATATACAATTTGTATGTTCATTGAATAATGAATGTGTTGAATAATTGCCCAAAATATAGTGCGTTGTGATGATGTTGCCTCCACGGCCACTCAAAGAGTGTTGCAGGATCTTACTCCAGTCTGAGTTCATCCAGTTCTCCAGTAGCTTGGCATCGGCAGCTAGTATTGCTTCCCACTGATTGTGATGTGATTTTTTGTAAATAAAACCACACCGAGTCATCGTGAATATCATCTTTAATGGTGTTACAGATTATCCACATGCAGTTTTACATGAAACACAAATGTAGGCACAGACCCGGCTTCAAGACATTCTGGGGTTGGATATACTGGACAAATTCTTGCCCAATTCATGTATATACAATAATGCGAGTTCAAGAAATAGTAGCATATATATATGCTACTCGGTTTGGCATTTCATAAAGACCCCATGGTCATCCCATGGACTAATCCTAGTCAGCCATGGAAGCCAAACAAACAAACCATGTTTCCCAATATAACGATGTTTATCACAATGTATATAGGAATCAATGTCATAGAACAGATCCGCATCAGGGATTACATGCACAGTAGCTAAGTATGCCATTTTATAAATAACTCAAATACTTTTCCCCACCATTGTCTTAAGTTTTTCACCTTTTATTCTATGTTACTGGCAGAATATTCTTTTTATTCAATGTAATCTCTAGAATATTGTGTTGTCCATGATGACGTCTTCGTAACTTCCTCTGACCCTGTGAACTATGGAAGTCTCTTGGCCAGACCCTATATTTCATATTATCTTCCCTTTTAGGTCGCACATATTCAAAATAGTTCACCGGTGTGGAAACTACAAATATTTTTCACATAGATTTGGCATATTATATAATTGGCATATTATCTTATCAATATTATATGAGTGTAATTATTCCCGTTCGCAATTTGTGTTGCATTATCTTTGATATCTCTCTAGGTAACAAAATAGAAACATATTCATGAGATCTTCTCGGCCGTTCTGAATATTCAGGAAACTGTTTTGCAGGAAGATGAATTCTGCTTACAAACTATACCAGTATGTGAGTGTGTTCCATACTCTTGTGTAAGATTCTATGAGGTTCCCATCTGTTTACACGGGTAATGAAACACACACAAAAATTCGATCCGTGAGGTAGAATCAAAACCAGTCAGTCATTTGAAACAAGCGGATTTTGGGAGAGGTTGGAAATAGAAACTTTATGTATCAGGAACTACAAACGTATCGCTATGTATCTGCATAAAAATACAGTTGAATGGGGCTGTTTCAAAGATAACAATTTCAGATCAAGTTAAGATGAAATGACCTGACATCTTTTTCACAGACTGTTCTAGTTAATTATGCAATAACATTTGAACGAATCATTAAATCATCATCATCATCACTTCTTTTTATATCAATACGTAGTTTGAAATGCCAACTTAACATTTCAGTAGTATTTCAAATCAATGCACTCTTTCTTGCCAGAATGATTTTTAGACACAGGATCGCAATTTTCAAGCAAACACAGACACAGCAGACATTAAATTCAGAACACTTCTAGGTGTATTTGAAGTAACCTTCACTGCCTTCAGAAGAACATAAAATGTATTGAATAAGAATAAGAATTGCCATGTTAGCGAAACTGTGTTTCCCCTGGCCTCCATGTATATCAAATACTGCTTTGACAACTCCGCCCGGTTTTGGAAGTCGACATTATTCATCAATGGAATCAATGTTCACTGTAGCATCCATCACAGACGCAATATATTCAGTGATTCCCGTTTGACATTATTTTCCACTATTGATTCTACACTTCCTGTTTCGAAGGACTGCTGTGGAACTCAAGCTCTTACATTTTGTGTCAGATTTAACTGCGAGATTCACATATATATCATTCTAGTCTTTCAGATATATGGATATTCTTTCGACATGGTAGTCAATACTAGTATGGTTCTTATTTCTTGAGCGTTCAATTTCTCAAATGTCATTTTCAATTCTGCATGTTAATTTCAGTTGAAACTATCCGCCTGTACAAATTTGTATTATTGGGAATGTGCTGACTATTTGATAAAATGTATGATAAAATAATTTTGTAGGTAGTCTGAGTTTGGAGAGGTAGGTGATATTATCACACATTCTGTAAGGAAATTTCACTACTGTGCATGTGAATAGACTACTATATATACCATAATATCGGGTAACACGAGGTGATTACTTAGGCTTGAGTGACTAGAGTGACTTCCATTAGTTCGTGTGTGACATAATCCGTACTTTACATGAAAACTGTCATTACGCTACACACTCAGCATTATGAGCTTCCACCAGGAGTGAAAGTCTGTGACACGACACGATAGGAACTGTTCCCAGCTATCCTCAGACTGGGATCAAAACATCAGCCAGTTTTTTTAAAGGGACAGATGTATAGTTCCACCTCGGGTGACGAAATTTAGAATTTACTATAATTGAGATTTAGAACCAGTTCTGTCCTGTCAGCCAAAGAGCCTAAAATACCTAAAAGAGCGGGCACTCGGTCGTATTTCCGAACTGACCATTCCTACAGTGGCGATTCAAAAGAAGCTCCACTTTGAATTTGTTGTGTATCACAAAATATACGAATGATTAAAAATGTCTCTCCCTACTCATCCAACAAACGTACCTGTATACAAATATAATTGATGACATCTACTTATTTTTGGCAAATAAGCCACACAGTGAGTGAGTGGAGTTGTGCTTTACCATGTAACTAAGAAGCTATTGGCCGCTAGAGGCGCCGTGAGCAGGTCGGTCCTTCTCTGGCGATGTTGCTCTTTTGCTTTATTTGTCACCATGTGGTCAAATGGAAGTGCCGCCTCTTGGTATTGTAGGTTCTTTGATGTCAGCAATACAGACAGGTCAATTACAAAGCAGTGTATGTTTTGCCAGATGCCTGCAATTATAGCGCACAACTTCTGGTACATTTATGAAACAATCGGCAACACTCCAGTAATCGGGTCTACCTCTTTATCGTGAATTCGTCGAACTTCACATTGATAACCATAACAATATTGATAACCATCTATGTCCTCGTTATCCTGTAATCTGGATGCTAATAGCTGATAAACTATATTCATCTAATCATTTTCTTTCAGCACATAAATAACCCAGACAAAATTTCCACAATTTTTCTTCAATTTTAGTGCTAATCGTTGTTCCGTATATGATGCGTCACTGCGCAAATTGCCAGACCGTTGAGAAGCTTCATGTGAGGAGACCTGCTGAGCAGAATCAATGTCGTCTAGACATAGGAAAGTTTAGAAGTGGGACCGCATGAGGAGAGTACTCTCTGAAAGCAACAAAAATAGCCATGTCCGGAAATTGTTAATACCGAACAAATAATGTTTGGGTGATCCTTAGGTTACAATCACCTGAATATGGAACTGATGCATACGTTATTTCCAGACTTGGTATTCCAATGGGTAGAAACTGTGCACCATTATTGACAGACCTGTTTTTATACTCATATGAATCAGATTTTGTCCAACATTTACAACGAGGAGGTTCTGTGAAACTAACATGTAATTTTAATTTCACTTTCCGATACATAGACGATGTATTGTCGCTAGATAATCCCACGTTTGGTGATTATTTGGATGTCATATATCCTAAGGAATTTGAATTTAGGATACCACAGACTCCGCTAATTTTTCCAACTATCTAGACATGAGGTTGGAGATTGATAATGATTCTAACCTGTCAACTAGATTATGTGACAAACGTAAAGATTTCAATTTTCCATAGTCAATTTCCCTTTTCGAAGCAGCAACATTCCTATGTCAACCAGCATATGGTGTGTTTGATTCTCAAGTTATACGCTATTCCAGAGCTAGTTGCAAATATGAGGACTTTGTTTATCGAAGAGCCCAGCTAGTCTCTAAACTGCTGCGACAAGAGTATGTTCTACCAAGACTTATAGCTGCGTTTAAGAAATTCTATGGACGTCATCATGATCTGGTTGATAAATATACCAAATCCATATCTGTCATGCAATTAGATCTATTTTCATGTTAATTTTGGGGAATTCATGACGGGTGCCACAAGTGGGGCAGGAAATGCTCACTCTTTCGGGAACACCTGATTTCACCTCCTAATGGCCATTTTTGGGGGTTCATGAGTTTCCCTGTCATTTTTGTTTTCTCTCACTTCGTATGCCTGATATAACTTTCTCACAGTCGTCAACGTGCGCACAGTAATACCTTTAACTTAACCAAAGGTCACAAATCGCCATACAACCAAGATCGATCAATGTTTTCACCGATGGTCACGGTAATTACAAGGGACTCCACGGTGTGACGGGATTGGTTGATATTGGACCTTTTCTAAATAAACACATTTGAAAACGAACATATTCTATCAAAAAGTTCCAATTAACCAACAGACCATCTATCGGACAGATTACTGTAAATAATGCGTACAGGGATGTATTTCAATAAGGGAATATTTGGGGTCATCGGCATTAAATTTCTTAGCTAATGGTTACAGTTATATAAAAAATATTTGAATAGAGAAATCTATTCTGAATAGAGAGAAATACGTATGCCCTTGTCAAGTCTATCCTGACACAAACCGATATCTGAATTCAACTTCGCAATAGATGAGTTTGGAGCTCACAACCATGAAGGATGATTGAATTGTTTAAGCATGGTGTATGCGATGACTTGCAAGATTATTTGCAAAAGTTATAAAAGGTAATAGTGAAGTGGAATAAAACAGGATAAGATAAAAGATTAGAATTTTTTATTTACATGTTAAAAAGACAATGGTAGGATTAAAGGGCAGGGTGGTTGAGTGCTGCCACCTGGGTCCTGAAGGACACAGTAGTTTGGGCAGTGACTATACTTAGTGGCAGGACATTCCACTGAACAATTGTGTAGGGGAAGAAACAAGTGCCAGTTTGAAGTTCCTACAAAGATGGTGACCATTTTAATCCTGCACCTGGTGGCCATCTTGATTTTCTTAATATGGATTTTATTGACACCATTTTATTGCTCGGCTATGAAACAGCAGCTGCACAAGGTCTGAAAACAGAAGTTATGCTTCTATCACAATTAAACACGGCCAACATTATAAGTCACGGCCAACATAGGAATTTCTAGTCATTTCTAAGTCTGTGACTGGTGGCCATATTGCATTATCGATGAAGTACTGATTTAATCTGAATTTTGATGACGCCATTCGATTCCACGCCCAAGAAACCATGGTCTAGAACCAAAAATCATGTCTCTATCACAAATATTAGTGCAGTTATGGGCCGAAAATCATCTCCGGGTGGCGGCCATCTTTGATTTATCCAAAATGGCCGACACAGAAGGAGCCCAGCTTGGCTCCCTCAAAATATCAAAAGTTGATGGTTATATCTACCTCTGGTCCAAAAATGGTGCTTGTAGCCCAATTTGAACAATTATTTGACTAAGCCCCCTGACTATCACTTCGTATGCCTGATATGACTTGCTGTCCCCGGACTGTGCGATTGGATTACGGACCCTGTTTTGTTTGCTTGGAATACTTAATACTGGGTATTGATTCCACGTCTATTATATCATGTATATAAAAACACAACACACATGTACACTGATTACACGTGAGAGATGAGATGCAATAATCGCTGAGCTATATTGTTAAAGAAGCGGATCGAACGAGGTACAAAGGAATTGTTGAACCGGCTTGTCCTGCACTTCATGGACGCCAACCTCAGTCCAGACCTCAGAAATTTGTAACAATTATATAGTGGATAAGTGGCGCACCCTGGCAAAGAGCGCTGACCGACATGGTTCTGTTGTCTAGGGGTCAGGTCATGTTGTTGTCCACGCTGTAATGCTAACTTTTTGGAAGCTGATGCCGAAACATGGTGAACAAAATAATTATTCAGTCAAATAATGACCCTATTATCTTAGAATGGGGATCCAATGCAGTGTTCGAGATACCAATGTACCAGTCCGTGTTGTCCAGTTATCGATTGGGATAATTAGTTATGATAAATATGATTCAAGCACCAAAACTGTACTGGGTTATCGGTATTATATGGTACATATGTATTGTTCGACTGTATAGATCGGGCAACATAACATGTAACCAGAATTATCATAAAATGTTTTCGGTCTTGCCGGACACTGGACTTTAACGTTGGGTAACGAACTCGGTTCTGTGCTTTCTGTGCTTTCATACTGGGGCTTTGGTCCCATGATTATTCATGGATAGATTGTCGCCAGTTTTTTGAATGAGTATTTCCTTTTGTCTCCGCTACTGAGATGCAAGACAATAAATGGATATTTATCGGATGTCTATCTGAAATACACAACCATTGGAATATATACAAAGTGTTCATCAACACTGTTATGATAATGTGAAAGTAAGTATCAATCTATTACCACCTATACAATCAGATTTTGATGATGCCAATAAGAAACGTAAAATACAACATTTTGCAATAGAAACAAAGCCCGACCAAATAGTTTATCCAAAGACACACTGGCGTCATCAGGGGCAGACAGTGTGTTAAATGTAGTTGTTTCTACTGTATACCTGATGGAATTAGTATACAACTGCCCAACAACCTATGAAAACAATTTAAAAATCCGAAACTAACCCCATGGAATAGATACATGACAAGTACAAAAGTACCCAATCACAAGCCAGAAGGCTACTGAGTTGATGGTATCCTCGGGGACTGATTTAACGTCCGCCAGCAGTGACACCGACTCAGTGGTATGAATGTAAGTATCAATCTATTACCACCTATACAATCAGATTTTGATGATGCCAATAAGAAACGTAAAATACAACATTTTGCAATAGAAACAAAGCCCGACCAAATAGTTTATCCAAAGACACACTGGCGTCATCAGGGGCAGACAGTGTGTTAAATGTAGTTGTTTCTACTGTATACCTGATGGAATTAGTATACAACTGCCCAACAACCTATGAAAACAATTTAAAAATCCGAAACTAACCCCATGGAATAGATACATGACAAGTACAAAAGTACCCAATCACAAGCCAGAAGGCTACTGAGTTGATGGTATCCTCGGGGACTGATTTAACGTCCGCCAGCAGTGACACCGACTCAGTGGTATGAATGTAAGTATCAATCTATTACCACCTATACAATCAGATTTTGATGATGCCAATAAGAAACGTAAAATACAACATTTTGCAATAGAAACAAAGCCCGACCAAATAGTTTATCCAAAGACACACTGGCGTCATCAGGGGCAGACAGTGTGTTAAATGTAGTTGTTTCTACTGTATACCTGATGGAATTAGTATACAACTGCCCAACAACCTATGAAAACAATTTAAAAATCCGAAACTAACCCCATGGAATAGATACATGACAAGTACAAAAGTACCCAATCACAAGCCAGAAGGCTACTGAGTTGATGGTATCCTCGGGGACTGATTTAACGTCCGCCAGCAGTGAAACCGACTCAGTGGTATGAATGTAAGTATCAATCTATTACCACCTATACAATCAGATTTTGATGATGCCAATAAGAAACGTAAAATACAACATTTTAAAAAAACATTTGAAAATAATTAGACCGTTCTAAAGACATAATACTGGACATGCCAGCAACTGTTTGGCGCTAGCCATTTCTGAGTTTGTTGTTGTTGTTTGTTTGGTTTTTGTTTGGGGGTGGGTCGGGTATAAATCAGGAGGAAGTGAAAGATTGTTTCATTAATATTTTGCACATTAAATCCTGCGTTATAGGCAATCCCGCAAAAGACTGCCTCAACTGGTCCCGAAAGGCCTTCACCAGTGGATGTTTCATCTAAGACCACCATTTTGGGACCCCAGAGTGGTTTTAAAACACGAGATCCACTGCCTGTACCTGTATGTTTGTCTGCCTTTGTGACCTTGACATTGCATCGATTGTACATTGTATACCCCTACCACATCAATGCACATGCTATTAGAGCAGGGCACCAGCTCACAACACCTTCATAAGAGGCAATGTGTTCTCTGACATATAATGTTGTTCTTCACTTCCAAAAGTATTCTTTGTCATCCTACAAATGTATCCGCCAGTGTCATATAACTGTATGGACTTGAGTGGTGCGTGGGTGGTAGAAAATTATACTCTCTTTCTGATTTTATCTTCAGAATTCAAGGCCGCACAAACGAAGTTCGACCTCTTGGAAATGGTGACGTTTATTGTTTGGGACGGGGTGGGCGTAACTGCCAATGTGACACTGCGTATCATTATAAGACTCTTGTTGTACTGTGACATGTAGTCTGTGTTACTGTGTGTGTGGCTGCCATTCTGTCGTCTTGATCTGGGCATCACGGGTTTCTTTGATTCACAATGATTCTATGTAATTTTTGGTTTAATGCACATGTGCTTCACACTGTTATGATCAATGTATGGTCAGTTTGACTTTGTTCTTGACTATAATGATAATATGGAAATGAATGATTTTGAATCTTGCTTTGCGAACTAGAAACCAGTAGATACGTGTCAGTATTTATAGTCAGATAACATATCGTGGCTTCCAACAAGTCGTGTTTAGTATTGCGATCTGACCTTGTCCATCACGCACTGCCAATGTCCTGACTATCATTCACTAATTGACTTGGGACATGCCTTCTCTTCGTGTATAACTTACAAGTCACAGACCACGATTCACCAAGACCACTGGGCTTGTCCATCACTAATTGCCAATGTCCTGACTATCGTTCACTAATTGACTTAGGACATGCCATCTCTTCATGTATGACTTACAAGTCACGGACCATGAGTCACCAAGACCACTGACCTTGTTCATCACGCCCTGCCAACGTCCTGACTATCGTTGACTTGGGATATGCCTTCTCTTTGTGTACTGAAAATGCATTTGGAGCTATTTATGATCCGGAGACAATTGTAGTGTTTATATAACGCTTTTCAATGCATGGTCTGCCCGAAGCGCTTTTCAATTACCACCCGGATATTCTGGCCTGGGACCACTTTCAAACTCATTGACAGTTACCTTTTATGGCTGCCATTCCGGCGCAAGGTAACTGGGCACACGTACAATTGCCAACACTGCCAGTCAGGTTCTCATTTATTCGACTGAGTGAACGGAGACACACTGTGGTACGCACCTTGCCCAAGAGTGCTAGACAGCTAACACAGCAGCGCCAGCACCGCGGCTCGAACCAGCAACCTGCTGGTCACGAGGCGAGTGCCTTAATTACTGCGCTACCTGGTCTAACATTCCGTTGAATCAGCTAAGTACGATCTCGTGGATTACTGTACGATTGCACTGGAACATATCCTGAGCAAGGAACAGCTAAACCGATGAAAACAGAGCGTGGAGATATCTATTTCGTGGTATGAAGTAGTCAAACATATTGTGTCATATCCATATGGGATTTGGTGAATTGATCAGCAGGGCACTACTTGGATACCACATACACGTGTCACATACAGAACAATTGACGACCCTGGAAAATCGCAGGATGGAAGTACCGCGGGCGAATGTGTATTTGTGTTTGGTAAATCCCTAAAGTAATATTACTCACTATCGTGATGTCTGCTGTATCATTACCAGTATCATGTGTAGATTGTACGATTTGGTTCATTTTATTCAATACATTCATATTTGCTCATAGCTTGTCAAAAAGAATGATTTGCTATAGGAGTATTGTATTCTGGAATTAAACCGAGTTCGTGTTTGTGGTATCAGATCGACACATACATGTACCCACAATACAACGATCAAGCACCATGTGTAGTATCAAATGGAGGCACTCACTCGATATTCCTTGTTACCTAATTCTCGTTACATACGTACTCTTCCATCCGATAAAACAATGGTGGCTGCTAGACACCAGACAATTAAACTAGGCAGATACCTTGAAAGACACCTCGAGTGATAAACTTGTCTGGAAATATGACAACAAGAACTGATGTGATGTTTTCTGAACGTTTATGAAATGATTGCCAATGCGTAGGCTTTGTCTACCATTATTGAATATTCGATAACGGATAACGATACTGAATGACCAAGAATGGCTGACACCACCAGCACCCAGCCCCACCCCCACCCCAGCAGTTATGAAATGAATTCAAAGTCAGAGAGCCAAAATATTACCAGTCTGTATAATGGACGGAAACCAGCATATTTGAACGGATACGGGAACCAAAAACTTACCTTGCCAATGAGCTTAGAGAGAGGATTTGAAGTGACAGTGATCCCATGATCTACGACATGTCAAATAATGGAGTAGTATGTGACATTCTGTCTTGGTGACTATCAAACACATAAAAACATTCGTGTTAGTTCATATGTCATATTCTGAACTATGTATCATGATTCATTGTTGATGCATCCGTCAGAATACTATTTAAATATATATTCATATCTTGACACCAGTAATTCAGATTATATTGTGGGAACATTGTGTCACGTTGTGTTCAGTTAATAACACTTCTTGATATTATGAAGACGAAAACGTCGTAAGGAATCCACATGTCCTCGCGTATGAATTATCCGAAAGATTCTTCTGAATGTGCCGTGAAAATCAAATGTAGGTTGTACACTTTCCTTGTTGACAGTATTGTTAATTTTAATATGTCTATTCAAATTTCAATTTTATTCACAGATTTATTTCTTTTCGTTGTTTTATTGTTCACCTTAATTTTAGGTTCTTAGGTTAAAAGTAACAGATATCATTACATATCATAATTATCATACACATCATTGTATGCAATGTATCATGCTACTAGGACCCGTAAATGAGATTATGTGTGGAGTCACCACAAGCAGCTGACTTGTGGTAATGGGGAGCTAGTCAGGAGTGAGTAAATCTAATCAGATAATGTCCTAGCTCGGATGGTGCGTGTGTAATTAGGAAGCGTCTTCTGATGATCCTCGTCCGAGAAGTGGTCAGCCATAAAGTGCAATTATCCAAATGATTTGTGTCACGCGATCTTCGTCAAGACAACAAGGTCAGACTGACCTTCAGGGACTATGGTAGTGGAGCCGTTACTAAAGATTATGTATCAACTTAATACCACCCATACAACCAGATGTTGCTCATGTTATCGTATTATGTGAATAGAAAAAATCATTTGAGTATTCCAACAGAACTGCACAACTACAGGCCAGTTTCTAATCTGAACTTTATCAGCAAGGTTCTGGAGCGTGTAGTTGCAAAACAACTAACGTCGTATCTCACTGAAAATGGACTCCATGACCAATTACAGTCAGCGTATAAACGTGCACACAGCACAGAGACTGCCCTCCTCAGAATTAAATCTGACCTTGACCAAATTCTTGATGAAGGAGATGGCGTCCTCGTTGTTCTGTTGGACTTGAGTGCGGCGTTTGACGCCATTGATCACGCGACACTTCTCAGGAGACTGGAGCATGATGTTGGTATCACCGGCCAAGCACTCGTATGGATTAGTTCATACCTCTGCAACAGAAAACAAGTCGTTCGAGTGAAAAACTCTGTGTCTGGTGAAATGCCGGTATGCATGGGTGTACCGCAAGGGTCTGTGCTTGGCCCGCTCCTTTTCCTCGTATACATCCTCCCACTTCAGTCCATCATTGACAGCTTTGGCATATCGCGCCACGGATACGCAGACGACACCCAGCTGTATTGTCGACTATCACTCAAGGACACAGTTGTACGGGATCAGAGTGTTGACAACATGAATCTCTGTCTGCACAAAGTACGCGACTGGATGTTGACCAACAGACTAAAAATAAACGACTCCAAAACGGAGTGTTTATATGTGACTCCAAGGCGGTACACAGCTACACCTGTCGGAGTTAGTGTCCGTGTTGGTGATGCAGTCATCTTACCATCACCGGTTGTCACAAACTTAGGTGCCACTTTGGACTGCAACTTGACCATGACAGACCAGGTGAACAAGGTCATACGCTGCTCCTACTTCCATCTGAGGAGGATTGGCAGGATCAAGCACCATCTCAATGCATCAACACGTGAAAAAGTGGTGTGCTCCACCGTCCTGTCTAGGCTGGATTACCACAACGGTACCTTGACAGGGTTGCCAGAGTCGACATTGCAACGTCTCCAGATGGTCCAGAACAACGCCGCCCGTATGATAACTGGAACGCGAAAGTCGGAACACATCACTCCAGTCCTGCAGGCTCTTCACTGGTTACCTGTTAGAGAACGGATCTCCTACAAGGTCCTTGTCAACGTTCAGCAAGCGATTCACTCGCCAACAGCACCACTGTATCTCAAGGACATGTTTGTCCTCTACAGGCCTTCGAGGTCTCTTCGGTCTGGCTCTGATGGGTGGAAACTCGTTGTGAGTCGTGTGTCACGCCAGTATGGGTCGCGCTCATTCCCTGTACGTGGATCTAAAATGTGGAACGAACTTCCTGCTGCCATGCGGTGCCCTATGACCACCAGTACTTTTAAAAAACTTCTTAAAACCCACCTCTTTAAATGTTCTTACAGCATCATTTAGACCTATGTTTCATGTGTTTTATATTATACAGGACTCACTTTTCACATGTTTTATACCTGTTAAGCGCATAGTAACGAATGTAATGTTGCGCTGAACAAATGAATAAATTATTATTATTATTATTCAACATCATGATGAGGCATGTTCAAATATGGCTCATCCCGACATTATAGACATTCCGAGATCTGAATATAATATAAGTATTGTTGCAGTATAAAATATGATATATTCAATATATACGTCATTGTATCCAAATCTATTTTTATTTTTTTTCTAAACAAATAAACAAGTAAACAAATATATTGTCAACGATTGTATCACTGGTGAACTATATCGAATCTTCTTGTAATTGAAATATTCTGGTTCATATGTTGGGATCGTCTTGTAATTTCAACATTTTAATCAGGTTATCGTTAAATGCTGTTATTGGCGCTGAGTCCTAATTTAAAAAGGATCTTAATTACTTCAGACAATGTATCATATCAATGGTGTGAAATTAGAACTTTATACTGAATGACCCGGGGTATACCAATAATTATATGGTGTTTACGCTTGAAATTACAGTACGGCATGCGTGCATCATGCTATAATACAGTCTTACTGTCACTATATCCATGGCAACATTTAATGCATCCTTCATCCGAAGAATCCGATATGATATCAACATGTAAACAAAACAAAACTTGTCAAATGCAAACAAATTTCCTGAGAACAAAGAAAATGGTGCTCAGAAAATAAGGAACGAAAGCAATGCATCATATGGACGAAAAAATATCTTGTATGTCATCGTGTGCACGATGAATGAACACTTTATCTTTACGAAAATGTTGTAGTTAGAGGGCTCCGTTGACATCCTTCATTATTGTGAATTTCAAAGTGGAATTCTATTCAGATTATTTGATATAACTGGAACAATTAACTAAGAAATTTGATGCCGTTGACCCCAAATATTTCCCATATTGTATTACATCCCTGTAAGTAATCATTACAGGAGTCTGTCCGATAGATGGTCTGTTGGTTGATTGGAACTTTTTTTGATAGAATATATTTGTTTTCAAATGTGTTTATTCAGAGTAGGTGTAATATCAAACAAATCCGTCACACTGTGAAGGCCCTAGTAATTACCATGACCATCGGGGAAACATTTATCGATCTTGGTTGTATGGCGATTTGTGACCTTTGGTTAACTTAAAGGTATTATTTGATAAGATCTCGAGAAGTGGAAATCTACATATGGCTCGGTTTGGAGTTTTATCGACAACTGCTACACTACAAAGGCGTACAAGTTATCAATAGTGGAGATAATCATTTGCGTGGCCAGCAAAAATGTTTTAGAGTAAGATATTTTGTGCAGTCTTTCACTTATCAAAGATAATGCATGTTTATATCATTTTTTGCGGCAACCAATGCCACCTAAGCACCCAAGTCATTTTGCAGTTTTGGAAAAACAGTGCTGTATGCCTGCAGAAGAAAAACTACACCGAAATCGACTGGAGTGTTTGTATTTCATGAATAGCAGTTTATGATCAAGTCTGAAACTTAACACGATCGACACTAAACTCATCCTTATGGTATAATAACAAAAACAAATAAAATCATATTGATTTTGAGGAAATGTGTGGGAATGAGTGTTCAAATATATCATATATCTGACCAAATTATGAAACCTTCGCCAATATTCACACCACTCGTCAAAAAACACTCATGTATTTATTTCTGTTTAACTCTTCTGTGGTTTAGTTTAGTAGCTATGTAACATTACACGTGCCAGAAACAACACTCCAATCCTAGACATGTCAGGCTTTATGAGCTAATGAAAACTCCCATTCTGCTCGAGTAATAACCCTTGGACACAGGACGTGTGTTAAATGGAGAATATCCTCTGACTTCGTGAAAAAGGATGATGATATATATTACATGTAATACCAGTACGAACATGCAATACCATCTGAAGTCAAATGCAGTACAATGCAAGTGAATTATGAGTTTGTGGTAGTGGCATATCTAGAGGGTGCAGAGGGGCGAGTCTCCGATAGGGCTGGAAAGCGGAAGTATGATCGGTGATAAATTCCATTGAAATATTCGTGAATAAGGCGTCGCCGGGGATAAACCCAATTATCGCCCATTTCTAACAACGTCAATAACTGCTGAAATAACATGTCTTGTGTCACATAACTTTAGCGAAAGTACAAAGCAGGTATACCTGTGTCAAAATTCATTAGAATAACAGGCCGTCTGCCGGCAATTTAGCTAGAGCAAGGCTTTATTCGAAGTGCCGTTTTTTTCAGTGCCTCTTCGAAGCTTGGATATGTTATGGAATTGGACAATTTCTATCTTTTACAACAGTTTTTGTATATCTTCATCGTGTATGGATACTATAATACACTAAAGACATCGTTTATATACTTAAAATCACCATATTAAATGCACCCCCATGTTGAAAGATAGGGAGGCGTCAGGTACTTATCCCCAGTCCGAATAAATTCATTGGAATTTGTCATCGATCAGTACTTCCGCTTTCCAGCCCTATTCGCCAGATTTCTCTGGGGGTAAATTTCCGCTTATAAAAATTGTCGTAAATTTGGGAAATTACACTCCCATTCTTGGGAGAAGGGCCATTCAAATGATTTGCCGTTCCAACATTTCTCGAAAGTCATGATAGATCTACATGATTTCGCAGGAAAAACCTGCCACACATTATATAAATCCTTTAAAATCGTTGGTTGGTATTTTGGAGGTTTGTCTCTCATTCATACTCATAATGTTCCGTAGCGAATCATTAACTAGATGCTACTATTGCAATGCCGAAATTAGGCGCAATAGGCTGCATGCTCACACAATTGATAAGCACTGGGACGTCCGAAGAAAGATAAACCACAGAAGAGTGTACACTCAGCTTTGTTATTGAGACTCCAGCTATTATAGAAGAGCTGCATGGTGCTGAATTGCCAGATATTCTAAGATTTTGCACGATCATCCATCATGATGTAGCTTATCCCATCCTAGCTATAAACTATCACATACTGGGAACAAGCAGTGTTTCCACTGGCGGCACTGGACATACATTCATAAAACTAAACTAATTAGATCTTACTTGAGAAGGACTGAAAATAGACTGTAAAGTTACGCCACTGGCTTGTTAGGTTGTGACTTGACAGTATATTTATATTTGAAACATCAAGCTGCACACTTGGATATCTCATATCCTGTGTCCACGTGGACTGTCAATAATGAATGGTAACAATACTTTATTATTGAATCTAAGTTGTGAACCAGAAGTCTAGTTCGACCTTGAACATTTCAACTTCCATTCTCACTACTGGATAACATTAAATTTAGAACCTTATTTCCATATGTTGTTGTCGTAACTTTTACTCTGTAATATTATTAGTGTCCCAAATGTTTACTGCATCAGAAGTTGGCGGTGATAGATGATTTGCATACCAACCGTATTGCTGATAAGGTATGTGGTTTAAAGCACATAATTATCGAATGTGCAGCATCATGTTTAAAGCTACAACGACTTTTATAATTGACCAAATTAATTCTTTGTGCGGACTTCGGACGTACTATCATAGTGAAATACCAGTTGATCGAATCCGGTGTTTAGACTTCTGGGCAGTGATCGCGCCGAATGCAATCGGAATGTACAGCGTTTTACAGCGATCGTAGGCCTAATCGTGGTCCGATCTCAGTGAAAACTGAAACTGTATTGTATTTGAACGAATGTGTTATGATGTATGCGAATATAATATATTCAATATGTATACCTTCATAAATAGATCGTAAACATATGTGTGGAAAGTAACTGATATTTTGCAAATTTCCAGAACCATTCGGTTCATTGCCGCTGATCAGTATAATTTTGGGAGAATTTGTGGAGCGCCTGAGACGAAATGTCTGCAAGCCAGTCATTCTCTATCCAATGATTTCTTTCACGAATAAATGTCAATTTCTGAGTATTTGTCATCGAATTGTGTATATTTTCTTTATATTTCTGACATTCTCGAGATGTTCTTTCACTTCACGCGACAAACAAGAATGCTAAAATGAGCTGGATCTGGAAATTGCTACAAATTTAATACAATGCTGAACATCAAATACACCAAGTACTGATTTTGTTCAGCATAATTTTGACTGCTGATTTTACCAGCAGAAATTCTCGGTTGCCAAGGGGGATAAATATTTCATCCCTGTGGGATAACTGCTCCAAGAGTTACTGAATAAACAAAGACTTCTGCATGGAATTGAATGTGATAAGGCTTGGTACTTTCTTCTCCATTGCCTCCAGACTTATGTGTGGAGTGAACTTCATAATATTGTTACTATAATCACAACCTCGCATTAATGATTGAATTCAATGCTTCATGTTCAATGCACATTGAAATGCCGAAATGAATGATGCCAACAGCATACGATATCACCTATTTGAAAAGTGGTATGATATTGGAAAAAATTCAGGACATCAATTTAGCATTTTTTTATCGCCAATAATGATCGATTCCCAGGTAATCCAGCACAGACAGTTTTTCAACAATCAATCCAGTTCATGATAGAATCTCATCAGTAACAGCGTGTCACTGACATGTTCCCATGTAATGTTTGTGTTACAGATTGAGGGTGATTGATCTATGGCTCAAGATAACATTCATCCATATACCAACATGCAATAATCTATTGAGCACACACAATATAGTTTGACATTGTATTCACTTTGGTTGATAACAGTTTCCCATATTTTATGTTAATTAGGCAGTGGTTGACAGACCCGGTGGCTAACAGAAATCTCGAGGGATCGATCAAGTAAGTGCAGGAGGCTGGCTAGTTTACAGACTATCAGTTGTACTCATGTCTCTGCCACGATTGCGACACCAGCAACTATATCATGAGGTCGAGCATTGGGTCAAACTCGCCGATGTAAACAATCCGTTCGTTGTTACCATTCACCATTTAATATCAACTTCAGTAGTACAAATATTTGATTCTTCCTCGTGTCCGTTTGCCCTGTAAAGCCTCCGGTTTTTATATTACATATTTACATATAAAGGTAGTTCCAGTTCAATAAGGACTTCGTGTCTGGTGCATGACAGAGGCTGTATACTTTTAGCATTCACTTGAGCTTCACTGAATCTGGCCCTGAAATTGAAATTTACTTAATATTGGTCTCGGTGTGAAAAGTAATACCATACCTTGTTATCAATCAGTTTAAAGAGCATGTGTCACGAAAATTGGGTATTGGGTTTTTCTGTGTATGTGAAAGCACAATTTGAACTGAATAAAACGGTCTTTACAGCATATTGATATCATGATTTCTTCCAAAGTTATGGCACTTCAAACATTTACATATTCACAGAATCTGACAACAGAATCTGACAGCTAATTAATATGCAAATGAGATGTGTGATGTCATCGACAGACTGGTTTTTAATTAGACATTTTAAAATGGAATAATGAGAATGTTTCTTTTCATAATTGTTCACCAGAACCCACTTTTTATGTTTCATGGTTAAAATAGTCAGTGATTTCATGAAATTTTTGGTTACCATGGCAACCATTGGCCGGCTGGGTCCCTTAGCAACCATGGTTGCTAAGGTCAATATCTAATTAAAAACAGGACATACAGGAATGAAACTATTTCAGACAATGAATAATGACAATATATTGTGGAATATATCAGCAAAATGTTTGAACACAACACTTAGCAACCAATAAAGGCATTGGAAACCAGTGGTAATGGTATCCATTCACTTGCAATGGCTTCAAACATTGGTGATTTCTCAGGCCTGTATCGGTTGCTATGGTGTGTAGTTGAACAATTTGTTTATTAATTCCACTAGATATTGTCATTATCTCGTTATTTGTGTTGGTTTCATACTTTCATTTCGTGTTTTGACGTTAATATTAGCCTTAGCAACCACGTTGCTAAGGCCCAAATCAGCCTATTGGTTGCCATGGCAACCAAGATTGGCATGCACTCACTGACTATTCCTACTGGACAATATTTCTGATGGGTGTTGGTGACCAAATGTGAACATAAAAAGCTCCATTTTGTCATGTTAAGACACCTAATTAAAAACCAGTCTGTCAATGACGTCACACATCTCATTTGCATATTAATTAGTTGTCAGATTCTGTTGTCAGATTCTGTGAATATGTAAATGTTTGAAGTGTCATAACTTTGGAAGAAATCATGATATCAATATGCTGTAAAGACCGTTTTATTCAGTTCAAATTGTGCTTTCACATACACAGAAAAACCCAATACCCAATTCTTAGTGACACATGCTCTTTAACCATCACCTTTCAAAGTTAACTTTAGCTCACGTTTCCAATATTGATGGCTGATTCATGTGATGAATAGATCAAGAGGTTTTGGGCCAAAGTTGCACAATTCTTCATTAAGATATGCTCTAATAAGATTGTTAATACCAGGAAGTGGAGTGCCTATTATATAACACTGTATTTGATGCCTCCAGCCGAGATATGTCGGTCTGTTTAGCCAGGAAATCACACTGTATCATGTCGCGATCTGTATTACAGGTTTTTGTACGTCAGGTGAAATAACCGCATTTTTCTTACAATTCAACCAATATTTTAAACCTTATAGAATAGAATTTATAGAATTTATTTAGAACTATGGCATAATACAATCAAAACGAAAACATCAAGCACAAAGTAACATAGTTCAAAGTCATGAGTAAAAAGTCCATAATGGACTGTGCGATCAACATAAATGCAACTTAGTGTTTACGTAGGTAATACAATTGCTTTGAATTGTGCGTTGAACTACTCATAACTTTACAAAAAAAAGGAACAAAAACGGAAGAAAAGAAACCTTGCAAACTATCCGTATAACGACACCCCCCCCCCCCCCTCCCAACACGCACCCCTCCCGACCGAACCATTCCCCCCCCCCCAGACCCAGAATACCACGAATCGCTACGAATTGATACTTTTTGGGATTCGTAGTTGAATTGTAATAAGTTCGTGAATGTTTTAACTGATTCGCTTTTATTCGTTGTCCGTTCTTGCAGTTCTTGAGCGATCGGGAATTCGTGGCCAAAGGTTTAAGCTGTTCAAAATTTGGGCCATGAACTCCCGATTCCAAAATATCGTAGTTAATTCGTAGTTCATTCCTGGGCTTCTTAGGCTTCGTAAACTGAATCGTAATAGATTCGTAGACATTCCTATGTATTCTTGTCATTCGTAGCTAGACCACGAATTGGATACGAATTCTGTCACGAATCCCACGAATTCACGTACATAGAATTCATAGATATATTCGGGATATTCTTAATTGATTCGTAAATGATTGCTAACGTTTGTGCAGTATTCGTAATCGATTCTTGTATATCGGAGTTGATTCTGGGCAATATCTCCCGATACTCCATCAGAATCCCACGAATAGTCGTAATGCTATCCTACCTGTGTCGTAACAGAATCGTAGAACGTCACGATTGGTACAAGAAATTTTCGAAATTCCACGATTCCTCACGAATCCTAAAATTTAGCAATTCGTGGTCGGTGTGGAATAGGCGCATTAAATGAACACTCTCGAAATTGTGTTTGGGTCACCCGCATACGAATCGATATTAATTGATGTGCATAATCAAGTAATGCGATGTATCATCGGCTGACACAGAGGAAGTCGATAATCGAGCAAGTTATTGATATGTATTGTCCTTCTTTGCCGTAGAGCGTGATTATCAGAGCAAAATGCCCACAGATATTGGTAAAACTGTTGATGAAACTAGGTGGAATAGATATTGGTTTTACATTATAAAGTCATTGAAATATTACTGCAGTGTGAACTTTACTGCCATGATAATTTTGCTATAACCGTGTCAACAGAAAAATAAACTTTGTATATACACTTGGAAATGTAGCCATTGGGTAGTGATTGTTCTGGCATTCCACAGAAAATGTATTTGATATGTTAATGTTTATAATTTGTGTAGTTGACCGAAGAAAGTTAGCACATTTAACACATTATATATGAAGGATTTATATAATTAGACCAAATTCTGTTCACTGACCTCTTTCAATACACTGGAAACATTCTATCATCGTGATATCTCTTCAGTAAGATGCTGATCTGGAAAAAAGCAAATTGAATGGCAGTTGCATGTAAACAAAGAAAGGAAGGACAGTAAACTGTTTAATCCGGAATGACTAAAAAAGCAGCTATTGCATTTTATAACCGATCTGGGTTTTGGTGGCCTGTGTTTGTTGAATATCGTCTGTCCTGTTTTGCGCAGACAATAAACATATGCAGTGAGGTAACAACAGTTTGCATTCTCAACAGAGACATGCCAGAGATTGAAACTGGTGGGAAAAAACACATTTAAAGAGTAACACCCACGCTAAGACTTAATATGAAGTTAACGTAACGGTTATTTCAGTATCAGCTACATGGAAAATAATCTTGTAAAAACAATATCGAGTTTGTGATGGTATATAGGTGCAGAAAATGACAGAAATGACAGTGAAGCATGTAGTGAAGGGGATGGGATCTAGCAAGAAACGATACCGACAGTAGGGCAGGCTCTGGTACATTCGGTGGAATGTCAATCTATCACCACCAATACAGCCACATTTTGATGATTCCAATAACAAACGTAAAATACAACATTTTGCAATAGAAACAAAGCCCGACCAAATACCTTATTAAAAGACGCACTAGCGTCATCAGGGGCAGACAGTTTGTTAAATGTAGTTTTTTCTACTGTACACCTGATGGAATTAGTATACAACTGCCCTACAACCTATGAAAATAATTTAGAAATCCGAAGCAAACCCCATGGTTGTACATCGCATATGTAAAATTGGCTGGAAGCTGTGGGCTTCTTTTCAATGAATATAGTGATATTTCTGTGCAGGACATGCTTCATCCAGTTATTCCATTACAACAATAACAAGCATGTGAAATCCCTGTTCATTCGATATCGTTAGACAGACGAAGTTCATGATACATTAACACTGAAGGCCTTAATGTTTGACAATATATCCTCCACCAGCGATATACGCCTCCTCGTACTCAGATGGTTACTATTATTTCATGTTACACGATTCAGCTACACATATGACCAAACAGAAATACTACCACGCATAAACATGTACTCCACAGAGACCAAGAGGTGTTCTGGGATAGTGAGCTTTTATTACAACACATGTGGCACCACCATGACCATGTCGCACGAAATGTCAAACGAGTAACATATTCACGGGTATAATGGTGGGAACACAGCATCTCACGAGGAGTAGCATTTCACTTGCCATTATCATAAACCCTACACCAATATATGTATATGGATTGGGTATGAACAAAGGTTAGTTGAGCACATTGTGTTGAAGATGTTTCAACATTTCAGTGGCATTCTAAACAGGTAATAATTCATTTGTAACTCCATTACGACTGATGTTTACTGCATATTATTGCATTAAAGTCAAAACAAAACTAGCAAAGGGAAGCAAAACTAGGAACCGATGTCAAGTTACTGAAAAACTAAATGAAGAGAGGCCACTCAGAATGGAGTAATATTCTGCTGGGTTCCTTCAAACTTGATACTGTCGAATACAAATTTCATGGATGTACCAAAAACATGCCGAGTTACGAGGAGACGAGTGCCAGATAATTGGAGAGTAGTTATTGTTGATTCATTAATCATGATTGGGAATATAGCGTCAAACGTTTTCAGCGAAATATGACGAATATCAGATCGCCAGATGACCTTGAGCATCACAGGATAACTGTTCAAGTATCATTCTGTTCTTCATCACAGCTTCGGGAACTTGTATTTCCCAGTCAGAGTGTGATAAAAGACATATACAGTTTTTTTTTAAAACTGAGAATATTGAGGATATCATACGAACGGAACGACAGTTATGCATAATTCAAACATATTTTGTATTGTATTCGTTTATTATAGTGACTAGTGTATTTAAACACATTCGTACAACAAAAACATCATAATACACCCAGCCTCATAAGGCTTATTAGTCACTTTCATAATGTGAACAAACAAACAAACACAGGCAAGACATGTACAATAAAACCAAGCAAACACAGGCAAGACATGTACAATAAAAGCAAACAAACACAGGCAGGACATGTACAATAAAACCAAACGATTAAATAAAACTAAATCTTCACTCATTTATACAGAAATTTTCGTCTCATTTCGTATGCTGAATCTATATAATTTGACAGGTACTTTTGACACGTTTGTAATATTACTTTAAATTTATGATTTTCGTCTAAAACTTGAAAATTTGGTACAATCCCGGAGGCCTTATCATACAAAAGACAACGTAACTCCATGTACAATTTACAAGATATTACAAAGTGAAATTCATCTTCTATTTCATTTTTGTCACAAAATTTACATATTCTATTTTCTACAGGAGTATTTACAAATCTACCAGTTTCTATATGCAAAGGCAAAATGCCCAATCTTAACTGAGCTAACAGTGATCTCTTTCGTTTTTGTATATGATTAATAATATAACTTTCAGTCTTACTTGAATGTACAACAAGTTCGTAATTTAGGTTTACTTTTCACAGATGCGAGCCATTCAACTTTGTTACATTGTTTTAACTTTAATTCTACTTCTACAAGATTACAAACATTTTGATTTACATACACATCCTCCATTTGGATTTTTGTACAGATTGATTTAACATCGCTACACCAGTTTGATTTGCACACATTATAGTCATATTCAAAGACATGCTTCGTTAACCGGTCATCACGCATATTAATTAACCTATTCCAATACCGTAATATACATTTGTACCTTCTAAATTTAGAACATTCCCATCCCATATCACCTAACATTCCCGCAATTGGTGCGAACCTGTGAACCCCTAAGAGGTACCTCATAGCTCGATTAGTAATATTGTCACAAACAGTAAAATTCTTATATCCCCATATTTCAGAGCCGTAGTCATTGACGGGAGTCACAGCCGAATTAAACATTTTTTCATATGTTTTGAAACCAATATCCCTAAGTCTTTTATATCTGTTTATTACACCACCTAAGGCGCGTCCTGCCGCTTCAGAAAGCCCTTTAGCACATTTATAAAAAATTAAATTCTCGTCCAGTACAACGTCTAGATATTTGTACGAATTAACAACACCGATAGGTTGCTCATTATAGGTGAAATTAAATGTGGTCAAACTTTGTTGCTTAGGTCTAAAGTGTACAACATTAGTCTTATTTACATTCAAATTCAGTTTCCACTTAAAACTCCAATTGGCTGTGCAGTTCAACATGTCTTGCGGATTATTTTCACAATCAGATATTAAAACAATATCATCTGCATATAACAATATGGATATATTTCTTCACATATTGTGAAGCACGAGGGTGTTCTCTGTTTCTCGGTTATGAAATCCGTGTTGTAATTTCAATACTCCCCGTGAGGATTCCAGAATTGTAATAATGGAAAACGCTTTTGTTGGGATTCATTGAACTCCCCCCCCCCCCCCCCCCACCAATCACAGCGCGCAAAAACTTGTAAAATATTTGAAAATGAATGGATTATGAAGGAGCCTCCTGGCATGGGCAAATCTTGACATATTCATATATGTAGACGGGCGAAATTGGTAGTAATTCCTCCGACCGAATTTATTGTGCGTATTTCTCATCAAATATTTTTTCACAAGCATGTATTCTTGATTCCACACACCTAGTCCTTTGTCTCTCACCAATCATGCAGGCTAAAAAGTCAGGAAAAAACATTGATTTTGTAAGACTGTCAAGCTTCGTCTTTTTGGCTTTTAGGCTGCGACATTACAAAGCGAATATATATTTCGATTCATTTCAGATGTTTAGACTAGTCTAGAAGGATAATAAATCTCCATGAAATATGCTTTGAATCCATTCATGGAGAACTAGCCTATTCGACGCCAAACTTTTACGGATATTTTTCATGATATATAGCTTCAACCGTAATGCCCATGCGGATACTCGTGTTACCTTTTTGTTTATTTTCTAACACGTCACATTTGCCACGGGTGGAATTCCACACTGATCATGTTTGTTACGGTGGCTCTGAAGGGACTTGTGTGTGAACAAATATTATCTCGAGCGCTTGACATATTCTCATGAGCGCTCGAAATAACAAAGCAAGCACTCGAGATATTATATCGAGCGCTCAACATACTCATATAGAGTGCTCGACTTAATTAACTCGAAGGCTCAACATAATATAGTGAACGCTTTACATAACAAAGCAAGCGCTCAACTCGTTTATCTCGAGCGCTCGTGATACGTTAAACATTTATTTCTGCTGTCTCGAGAACGTTTATAACATTGTATTCAGCACTTCAGTTCAAGATCAGTTTATAGTATGCTTTTCAATTAATATTCTCATATAAATATAGGTATCTGACCGTGTTCATTTAGACATTAGTTATTCAGCGATAAAGTGTTTGGTCTTTGGATAAACTATTTGGTCGGGCTTTGTTTCTATTGCAAAATGTTGTATTTCACGTTTCTTATTGGCATCATCCAAATCTGATTGTATTGGTGGTAATAGATTGATACTTACATTCATACCACTGAGTCGGTGTCACTGCTGGCGGACGTTAAATCTGTCCCCAAGGATACCATCAACTCAGTAGCCTTCTGGCTTGTGATTGGGTACTTTTGTACTTGTCATGTATCTATTCCATGGGGTTAGTTTCGGATTTTAGGTTACCGGACCTATGGTCCGATAACCTATTGCCGTCGCGTTGCGTCCGTCGTCCGTCCGTCGTCCGTCGTCCGTCCACATTTTTATCTTTAAAGTTTACAGGCGGATTTTCCTGAAATTTTGCACAAAGTTGCCTAAAAATATTTCAAGAGGGGATTATTTTTTAGTTTTTTGATTTTCGCATTTTTCTCAAAATGGCAATTTTGGACTTTGGCGGCCATTTTCTCAAAAACTGTCTGATCAGTTTTGAGATTTTTGTTTCAAAAGATTCCCCTTATGTACCTTTATGATGTGTATAAGTTTTGTTGCCCTTGAATCGCCGGTCTCCGTGTGGCGGCCATTTTGAATTTTTGACGGGTCGTCGAAAAAAATTTTTTTTGTCGCAAATCGCGTTACTATCCATTTTGGGTTATTTCTAGACAAAAAAAAAATTTTCACCCTTTCAAAAAAAATTTGGACTTAGAAAATTTTCGGCACTTTTTCCTTCATAATGAGAGCTGCCGGGACTGTACTCATAGAACGCTTGAAGATAGAGCTTAGATATTGGCACTTTCAAATGGAAAGTCATATATGGCGACTTGTGTGGTGACCTTGAATTTGACCTTGGATGACCTTGAAAGGTCAAAACAGCCATTTTTGGGTCGAGAAATGCTCAAATTTGCACCTGGCCTGTCTTTTCTCGAAAACTGCCTGATCAGTTTTGAGATTATTGTTTCAAAATATTCTCCTTATGTACCTTTATGATGTTTATAAGTTTTGTTGCCCTTGAATCGCCGGTCTCCGTGTGGCGGCAATTTTGAATTTTTGACGGGTCGGCAAAAAAATTTTTGTTTGCCCCAAATCGCGTTACTATTCATTTTGGGTCATTTCTAGACCCAAAAAAAATTTTCACCGTTTGAAAAAAATTTTGGACTTAGAAAATTTTCGGCACTTTTTTCCTTCATAATGGGAGCTGCCAGGACTGTACTCATAGTACGCTTGAAGATAGAGCTTAGATATTGGCACTTTCAAATAGGAAGTCATATATAGCGAGTTGGAAGGGGACCTTGAATTTGACCTTTGATGACCTTGAAAGGTCAAAACAGCCATTTTTGGGTGAAAAAATGCCCAAATTTGCCTCTACAGTTGAAATGCATGTAGATAGAGCTTCAGTTTGCATTATGAACATATAGGAAGTCATATATGGAACAACTAATGATGACCTTGATTTTGACCTTGGATGACCTTGAGTGGTAAATGTCTGACTTGAAATCTTGAAAGTGGCCTCTGAAGCATAAACTTTTGCACATACAAGGTAGGATTGTGTATAAGCCTGTAAAAAAGTCATGTATAAATGGCACATTTTTTGGTGACCTTGAACTTGACCTTAAAGACCTTGAAGGGCGAATCTCAAAATCTGAAATGGGCCTATACACACGAAATACTTGTTGATAAAACTTATATGTTTGTATTATAAACATACGAAGTCATATGCAGCATACCTGATGGTGACACTGAGATTCACAAAGATGACCTTGACTGGTAAATCTCAAAATCATATGTCACCTACAATGCTTGACACCAAAATTGTCCGGTAACCTATCTTAGCCCTTGGGCTAATTTTTTAAATTGTTTTCATAGGTTGTTGGGCAGTTGTACACTAATTCCATCAGGTGTACATTAGAAACAACTACATGTAACACACTGTCTGCCCCTGATGACGCCAGTGTGTCTTTGGATAAACTATTTGGTCGGGCTTTGTTTCTATTGCAAAATGTTGTATTTTACGTTTCTTATTGGCATCATCCAAATCTGATTGTATTGGTGGTAATAGATTGATACTTACATTCATACCACTGAGTCGGTGTCACTGCTGGCGGACGTTAAATCTGTCCCCGAGGATACCATCAACTTCTGGCTTGTGATTGGGTACTTTTGTCCCCGAGGATACCATCAACTTCTGGCTTGTGATTGGGTACTTTTGTACTTGTCATGTATCTATTCCATGGGGTTAGTTTCGGATTTTTAAATTGTTTTCATAGGTTGTTGGGCAGTTGTACACTAATTCCATCAGATGTACAGTGGAAACAACTACATGTAACACACTGTCTGCCCCTGATGACGCCAGTGTGTCTTTGGATAAACTATTTGGTCGGGCTTTGTTTCTATTGCAAAATGTTGTATTTTACGTTTCTTATTGGCATCATCCAAATCTGATTGTATTGGTGGTAATAGATTGATACTTACATATGATGTAGAGTGCTCGCTATATCATGTAGAGCGTTCGCTATATTATGTAGATCACTCACTATATTATTTGGGGCACTCACTATGTCAAGCGCTTGCTTTAGTATTCCGAGCGCTCGCAATACTATGTTGAGCACTCGTGATGACGAAGTTGAGAGCTCAATATGAGTATGTTGAGCGCTGGCTATATTATGGCAAGCGCTTGCTTTGTTATTTCGAGCGCTTGAGATAATAAGTTAAGCGCTGATGATATGTTTTCAAACACAGGTCCCTTCAGGGCCACCGTATGTTTGTAGTACACAAATGTTCCATTTCCAACATGTACAAACATCGTACCACCGACTTATTTAAAAAAATACATGAACTAAATCGCTGGTACAAATTCTACAGTAGTACTACTTAGCTTACTATCTGCGAACGCTTCATTCCCTACCAGTCATGAGGAAATGTTCCATGGAACTTTTATTATATTTGGAAATGGAAAGATGAAATGTCCCTCCAAGTGAAATTTTGTACCTAGTCTTTTATATGAACAAATCAAAATCTTGAATATCATCCGACCTATTATTGACCAGTAATTACCCTGTTTAGACCCCAGCATGGGAAAGAAACACCCCCCCCCCCCCCCCCCCGCACACACCGTTATCTTCATTTCCAAGGCTCATTACAGAAAACGAGCCCATACTATAAGTTGGATAATATACATCTAACTTATAGTAATAATAATACCGTGAATTGTGGTTTTTAGCCGTAACTTCCTCACAGCGTGACTCGCTGAAGTTTATCATCCACTTTTCCACCGAATAATCCTCAAATCAGTTGGAACTTGCGGGCATTTCGAATGGTAAAACATTTTGAAGGATATTTACCAATTCACTAAATGTCCTGTAAATAATACTTTCCTATAATTGTCCAATCTTGTCTGACCGTGTCGCCAGTGTGAAATAATGCGTGACGATGTATGACAGTGACGCAGGTAACGCAATAATTGGTGTATGTGGGTTACCCTTGGAACATTAGCAAAAACACAATATTCATTCAACATTGCCAGCCTTGAAGAGGCAACGGACACACAAGGAAATTCATTCATGAACTGGGCCATGTGACGACTCTCTCTTTGTCACTGGATACTTTTTCGACAGGAGAAGACATAGGTGCATGGTATCGGGCCTTTATGAGCTTCATGAAATGGTGTATGTTGAGGTCTTTTCCTCACATTATTTCGAGGAAATTTAAATGGTCCTATTCACAGACTCCTGGTAGAATTCGACAAAGTCTATAATTCAAACTGATCAATCGCAGCTGCACGCAAACTTCGGGAATCTGCTGAAAATCCCAGTCAGACCTCGTGTAGCGAAGCCACCAAAAACTATCATGCGGACTATCGTCACCTGACCACTGGCTGGGAACTCTGTGAATAGGACTATACCTTGGAGATAAATAAACAAGTAACTTCATAATGACATGGCAGTCTATCTGAATGAACGTTACAAAATGGATAGCAATTTCTCTGAATGCAATATATATGTCAGGTATGTCACTTTGCACAATGGGGGAAATAACACTTTGACCATGTGTGTGTATGCGTGCTGATTATATTAGTGGACCTGATATCCAATCAGTTCGGTGATATCGATCGTGTTCTCGGACACAATGCCCACTTGCACTGAAGAATACCATCGCGAAAGTGTGTGCGAAATAAAAAGGGTGATTTGAATGATGCAGATTATCAGGTTCACAGCATCCACATGAAGGAAGCAAACATGAAACAGAAAACAACGAGTCCGGTCATTTGCACAGGTGATTATGGTTCTGATTATTCAGGAGGGAATTACACTAACAATGGCACCGACAAGATAATATTTTTTTTAAGTTCCGTGACACAACAGTGTGCATCACACGTGAGTCATCAAATTACAGGTAATAGCATTAGGTGAAAGCTGAGAAGGATGGACGTAGGACTTGGAACTTGGTCACAATCAATCACTAATTAAAATATATTATCATTCCTCGATAACAGAGTGAGATCATATCTGTAATGAATGGTTCAGTGTCCCCGAGAACAGTACATTAGAGTTGATTACATGCTGTAAACAGGAGTTAGTTAGTTCATGTACATTCGGCAAGCCATCGTACCATGGAATGACCTGTTCACAAGCAGCACAACGGTTAGACCTACAATCACAGAGTGTGGCCAAATAGACAAACTTCAGGAGAGCAAACAATTTGGTACCAGAGAACAAATACGCTTTGACGGCGGTGCAAATATCCACTCTCCGCTCATCGCCCTGGAAGGCATAAACGACCGTACACCTTCGGTTTTGCAGTTGGATCCCTGCACAACGATTCCGAAAGATATAGGCCTATGGATGGGAGCAGAATAGAAACTATGCTCGGGTATGAATTGTAATCGGAATTGTAATGTATGTGAACTAAAAAATAGTAGGCCTTAGTATGAGATCGATGTTGATTTAGGCCTAAATAAATCGGCATTTTCCGTTTTCATGCATTATGCCTCAAATGGGACACCATAATCATCATAATATATATTTTCATTTCACATGAAATCAAAAAGAATCATAAACAACGTTAGTCGATATTAACTCAGGGCAACCATGCAGTAGCTCTGTCGATATCAAGCTCAGTTAGCATTATGTTTGGAGGAGTACACACAAAATTCCACTAGTTTAATGAGAATTGTGAAATCACTGTTTTCCATATATTTGTAGTAGCTTTGCCACTGACACCGTGGTGAATGCGAAGATCCAACTTTCTCACGCTATTTCCATGCTCCAACATCGTCATGCTATAACACCCTGCAACATTAAGCAAGAAATAACAAAGGAATGAATGAACAAAGGATGGAACTATGCAAATAATTTAGGCATGTCCACGCATTATGAGTGTGTATAGTGTACATGTTAATTTTGCTCAATTTCCAAATATGAAGACAAGAATATGGAAAGAAAATAATATAAACAAACATTTGCATTATGATGTTGCAATGCATACCGTTGATTGAACATCGGCGGTGGCTAATACTTTATGCGTTATTCGTGGAGAGATACCAGTCCTTTTCTGGGCAACTAACATCTTGAGTCGGTGACGCTTGACTCAAATCGGTGACACGACAAGCATGTGGAATAATTTATGAATAACTGAAAAATTACAATATATTAGTGCATATGCGCAGGATATATGAAACATGAGATGATTATCTTAACTCCCGTGTACAGATTATCGAAATACAATGTGCAAAATTTATTGAGAATGACCATGAACGTGATCACCGTGTCAGAATTGGGGTAAACAATGATGGAAGAAACCTTATTTCTGGGGAATTTCAACCCCTACAAACATTTGTGAAATACATAAATTTGTAGTAGTATCTCGGACATCGTATCATCCCCCTCAGTTATTATATATATGCGTTATGTTGCAGAAATTGCACTTTTCTTACCTTGTGTTTATCTTCCAAAAAATCGGAGCACAAGTCGGTGACAATAACATGACCTGACCCCTAGACAAAAGAACTAGGCCAGTCACCGCCTTAAGATATGTTGCAGGGTGATAAGGAGACCGTCTGAGTATGGCCGAGGCCGTGCAAAAAACGGCGGTGGGGGATTACTACGGGGTTTCTATGGAAATCACCAGGTATCTGAATCCCTGATACCATATCTATGTTGCAATAGAGCCACTCACGAAAACGGACAACATTCTTGCATCAATTTAATTTGGTTATTATTCCCATGAATAGTGAATTAAATATTTCATCCTTGACATTTCTACACATTTTCATGCATGGTTTGTATCAGTCCGCACCATTCACTTTGATTCCCAATGAATTGCACTTAAATTAGAAAATGGCGACCAATAAATACCATAAAATACTTCAATAAGAAAATTGGAGCATTACCTATTCGACCTTACTGATACGGCAGAAACAACATCGAGTGGACTTCTATTCTAGACGAAATATCATTGTGGTTCTGCAGTATAATAGACCAGTAAGCACCTGGTGCACAAACCAAGGACAGAACATGATAACGGAAATATTTTGTCATTTTATATTAACTTTAAGATAGGTCAGGGTGGGATTACATCAGAAGTAGTCAGTTCCAGTGGGATTACATTTTGGAGAAATCACTTAAATACAATCAATCAATGCCAATCCCAAATAAGGTCTACATCAGAATAAAGGAAGGTGTAGGAAATAAACCAAGAATATGCACAGCCATAAGATAAAGATGTTAAAAAAACTGAAATACTTTAATCGTCATTAAATGTTTTTTTAATGCTCCATCATCATCAGTTAAAACAATAAACTACATACACCAGGATGACCTGGTATCGGATGTGTTCCCAATAAAATATTGTGGGCTCAGCGGGATAACGAACTACATTTCTTAACGTGATCTTGCATGACCTTGAAAAAACTTGATAGTCTCAACACTCTATCCGATATGTCCATTGTAGTACTGACACAGTGCCGACAGCTCGGGGAGTCAGCTTGTAGTAGAGTGGAGTTTAAGTGGTTGTACATTCATTGTCAGCAGGAGATGGACCTCACCATCTCGGTCATTGTCACTTACTATATTGTACGTAGTTGTCTATTCTCTGTGTGTGCTACTACCCTACTATGACTGTCAAGATACAGTACATCAAATAGTTTTGTACCAAGATAATCCACCCAGGCCCTTACACAAATTTAGAGATAACCATGCAATTATTGAGTAAAGTGCATTTTGATTTGGAGTACGGCGATGATAATAAATCTCATTCAACTTGTCAAGGGAGAGATAATTCTACACAGTGAATTATAGTTGACAACTACATTTCACACACTGTCTTCCCCTGATGACGCCAGTGTGTCTTTGGGTTTAGTTTCTATGCCAAAACGTTTTATTTTAGATTCACTATTGGCATCATCAAAATCCGGTTATACTGGTAATACGTTGATAATAACATTGAAGCCAAGTTGAAGTATTATATGCGTCATATTGATTAAACGCCGTTGTGGTTTTTGAATCGCCTATGGGCGATTCATCTGTATCAGGTTTTTACCTGATTTGAGCTTTAGTATTTCATAGACATTTAATTGTCAACGAGAAGATCGCAGAACCAGATTCCGAGAGTGTTTTGTGTTAGGTTGTCTATTGGCACAATCAAACATATGGTATTGGTGAATATGGGTTCAAAGATATGATTTCAAATTTTGAATGCTCGAGTCGACTACCTGGTTACCAGACAATGTATACGAAGAGCTTTTATCATGTGAATATCAGACCAAATATTAATATGATAGACGTCTCATTTGGATTTGAAAAGCAGAAATGGATACCGACAAACGCACAAATTCATATTCCAAGACCGAATCCATGGACGAATTTTACAAGATCAGTGTGAGTAGTCAAATCCGAGTGATGCTAAAGTATCAAAGGCAAAGCCGTGTGAAAGTAAATATCAATCTAGTACCACCAATACAACCAAATTTTGATGATTCCAATAGCAAACGTAAAACACAACATTTTGCAATAGAAACAAAGCCCAATCAAATACTTTATCAGGAGACACACAAGCACAGACACCCAGCCAGCTGAGTGTGAGATCATGTCATGTCTTGCAATACCGTTATTGGGAATGTCGCCAAAGAGTGAAGTCGCCATGAACCAAGGATATGCAAGGTGGATTTTTGTCAATTCTGTTCTATATTCACTCAACATGAGAGGTGAGTCAAACGTACAATTGAACATACAACACGATATCGCTTCGCAGACTGATATCATGTGAGGTCAAGCAGTAAGTAATTGTGTATCAACCGATTGCTACGAATATCTCAAGAGTTTATTGAGGAAAAAAAAACCTAATATATATATATAAAACCCTAATATATAAAGGATGTGACCAAAAAATATGTTCACACAAAGACACACTTGTGTCATCAGGGGGCAAACAATGTGAAACTATTTTACTGTGTATAGTTGGTGTACTGTGTACCTAAACGAATTACTGTGCAACTAACTGACTAGTCTAGAATTAAACAACTTCATGAACTTGTTCAATGTCAAAATATTGTAATAGACATGGCCCAGAAATGAAACAGAAGTGTAACACATTGGGATATTTCCTTGGTATCATACATTTCTTAGTTACAAGCATCGATCCTGCATTTATATTTTGTTTAATGGAATTTTGGAGCAATCTAATTTTGTTGGTTTTTTTCTGTAGAGAAATTTAATATAACCGGACTCCGGACTCTTTGACTGCTGGTGTGAGTTATTGTGTCACTGGAAGAGGTGATGATAACTGTAGCTCTGTGTGAGTGACGTTATTGGGTTATCATCCTCCGCCTACTCTATATGGATTCGTGATGTTTGATGTCTGAGCCGGTGTCACTGCTGGTGGACGCTAAGTCCATCAACTCAGTAGCCTTTTGGCTTGTGACTAGGTACTTATGTACTTGTCATGAATCTATTCCATGGGGTTTGTTTCGGATTTCTAAATCATTTTCATAGGTTGTTGGGCAGTTGTATACTATTGTAGCATTACGGGTTCACAAAATGTAGCCTACGTCAGACTCGATTTTGTCTCGATCCCCTGAATCAATGCAATAATTTGTGTATGGGAAGTAAAACCTAGGTCAATATTCAGTATCGGATTTAGAGGGTGGAAGTGGGGGGATCTGGGGGAGACTATAGAGTTAGCAAACGGGCACATCAGCCCCTCGACCAATCCCCCATAAAAATCTGTTTATATGGGCGATAGAAGATCGATACATACATTTATAGTGCAGGTTCTTAGCAAAAAAATTGTTCACATTGTGATAAAAGCATGAAACTTTGCAGAGTGGTAGAATATCACTCACTGGTCAATTTAAGCTAGGGAGCCATTCTCAATATGGCCTGTGGCGGATATGGCATTCATGTTTCTTTTTGCAGTAAATTGACCTCAAATGGCCGGTTTACGAAATTCGTTATTCCTACCTGTGGCTGTCAAATATTATCCAATATCATCAAATCTGGTATCAAACTGACCGGAAGAACAAGGCCAATCACTTATAATGGCAAAAAGTTAATTATATTGATTATTTTGCAGCAATATGTAAAAAAACAGTTTTGTTTGCTTGAATTTTGACAACTTATTTATGGATCTCGTAGTCGGGCATGTATAATAGGGGTGCATGCACCCCCGGCACACGTTTTACGTTATATGTTAACATATTAATGAATAACAAAGATGCTTCTAGAGACCCATCACTGGGAAAAATGGTTTTCCGGGCTTTTTTCAAAATGGCCGTCATCGAAAACTCCAAAATCATGTTCTGGGCTATATCTCAGCTTCTAATGCAGGTAGAGACATGGTTTTGGTGTCTATACCTATGTTTTTGATACTGGGGAATCCAGTTGTATCATTGTTTTGTACCTGTGACTGTTAGTTGCTTCAGAATTAAAAATGGCTGACATTGAAACTGGTGATAACCCAGAGTGTGACTGATATGTGTAGAATTCCTGAATGGCGGCCTTTTTTGATAGTAAAAGCAGTTCTATTCCCACATATCAAGATCAAAAGATAAGAATCAATTTACAGAAGTAGTGCCAAGAATAATAGGTTCCAATGTGGAATCTTTTGAATTCTTGGATACACGACTCGATGATGAACGCGATGTTCGGTGGTTGTCTTTGAAGAATATTCCATTTTTCTGTATACCTAGTAGGAGGGTGAAAGATGCAAATGAACTATTTAGGGACTGCAGAAGCCATCATTGTTAGTTGTGCATGGAATGTAACACTTTTCTTAGTTCACAGAAATCAATCCAAGATGGCTCTCACAGCCAACAGATAATTTCTTTATTTAAGCGAGGCCTCTGCATAAAAATTACCAGTAACGGTAAAACTAAACAATCCAAAAATAGACCAATTCGGATCCTATATTTTCCCTTCAATTGCATCTATTATCATAGAATACCAGTAGAGTTCACTTCTACCATGTGTTTGCTGGTCATATCAGCTGCCATGAACATGATGAACATGGGAAATATCTCTGCCTCAGCACCCATGCACCAGTTTTGTTCTGCGTGGCAAATGAAGCATGTTCATTGATGAATGGTTTCCGGTTGACACAGGAGTTGCCCCTTTTGTATGATACAGTGATGATGTGTGTGATTTTTCTGCCCAGCACGGTATGACAGTGACCTGAAAACAATGCTGTTCATGACAAATATTATATGCCAATTATATTACAGCCCTAGTATTCACTCCTAATCTCAAGAACTATTAAAAGGCAAATTTGGAATGGCATTTACATGTATACATTCCAAGTTAGACCTTTAGTATTCGCAAAATTGACAAGGGTTTGTGCAATGACATTTGACATCAAGATTAGGCATCCCTGACACAAGATATTGTGGTAAACATGGGAAATTTTGTGCCGTCTCTCTCAGTCCATCCATGCCCTGTGGGGTTTTGAAGACCCCTAGGGGTTGCATGATGGGTTCTTGTTAATATGCTTACGAGGTCGATGTTGATGTCATCAATGATAGATTCAATGAAGGACAGATACCAATTGCATTGGTATTGCATCAATTGACCTATCGCCAAAGCCCCCAAAAGTTGTCCGAGTTTCACAAATTATGTCAGCAAACTTCGCTTTGGCCAATAATAACGTTTTGCAGAATGCGTCGTAAATGGCGTAAAAAGACTTGGACAAATGGGTTTGGCGATAGGTCAATTGCATCACGTCTCTCAACTCAGATGACACTAGCATATGAAGGAGGATGTGCTGTCAGATCCAGTGAATGCATGAAATAGGAGCATGCTGACTTTGTTGGGATGAAGGTTCTCTGTCACATATGTGATAATTTCCTCAAACAAGTGAAACAACATCTCAGACCTCCATTGAGGACACGAACTAGAGCCCATCAACCACTGGGGGCTGTTCAAAACACCAAAGACCATGGATGGACTGAAACAGACGACAAAGATGGTTCTTATCTAGACAATAATGCCTCTGGTTAGGGATGTTTTTACCTTTGTATCAAATGCCACTGCACAAAATATTGTTCATCCAGAAGATCTAAGTTGGATCTAAGTTGAACATTTATATGCCAATGCTTATTTGCCGTGTAATCGTTCTTGAGACTAGAGGTCAATCTAGCATTGGCATAGTATTTGTCTGGCGCTACTGCATTGTTATCAGCTCACTGTCATACCGGGCTGCACAAAAATTACACACATCATTTCTGTGTCATACATGAGGAGTAGCCATTTTTATTGTATTAAACACATCAACACGATTGGAAAGTTTTTCAACAATCACCATACTTCCATGGGATCCTTCCCATGTTCATGACAACTGATAAAACACGCAAAGAATGAGAGTGAACTTTACTGGCATTTTATGGTGCCTTGATTCCAATGCAATAGAAGGGAAATTACAGGATCAGATTCTGTACTAGTCTATTACCGGATTCTTTAGATTTATCACTACTGATAATTCTTATGCAGAGGCCTTGCTTATAATCAGAAAATATCTGTAGGCTTTGGTGGCCATCTTGCATTTTCCTGGTTTTCTATGAAGTGAAAAGGGTTGCATTCTATGCACAACTAATGTAACCAAGCGAGGAATGCCTCGGCCAGACTGGGATTTGAACCCGGGACCTCTCACACATCAGCCATCAGCTCTACCAGATGAGCTAAAGGGATATCCCACTAGCCAAGCTAGTAGGAGTACAATTTCACACATATCAGAGAGGTCACACATTTCCGGGGGGTTTTGAAACCTCGTCCCGAGGTGAGGAGCTATAACCAGACATCCTACTTCAACCTCAGGACATCCTCAGTCATAACAGGGCCACATCCCGAAGGAATACAAGGCATCCCACCACTGCCACCAATTGTAACCAAGCGAGGAATGCCTCGGCCAGACTGGGATTTGAACACGGGACCTCTCACACATCAGCCATCCGCTCTACCAGATGAGCTAAAGGGATATCCCACTAGCCAAGCTAGTAGGAGTACATTTTCACACATATCAGAGAGGTCACACAAATAAAGATGGCTTCTGCACACCCCAGCTTGTTATGTGGGAATGGAACTGCTTTTACTATCAATCTGGTCCCCTTTCAGGGTTTCTACACATATCCTTGTCGCACCTTGGTTGGAAATATGATTTTCACCGGTTCCATTGTCAGCCATTTTTAATTCTGAAACAACCAGCAGTCACAGGTACTCAGTAATGACAAAATTGGATTCTTCAGTATCAAAAACAAAGATGTAGACACCAAAACCATGTCTCTATGGGTAATAGAAGCGGCGTTATGGCCAGAAACATTATTTCGGCAGTTTCGATGGCGGCCATTTTGAAAAAAGCCCAAAAACACATCTTTGCCAGTGGTGGGTCTCTGGAAACACATCTCATAATAAATTATAGGATTTTACAACTAAAAAGTTAATTTCAGATGATCATGGAGGATGGGGTGCAGGCACACCTATTGTACATGCCCGACTACGAGATCCGTAAGCAAACAAACTGTTTTTTGGACATAATGTCGCAGAATATTCAAAATAATCATCTTTTTTCGTTAAAAATGAGTTGGTCTTGTTATTCCGGTCAGTTTGACACCAATTTTGTTGATATTTGATAATATTTGACATGCACAGGTATAAATAATCAATTTTCCAAACCAGCCGTCTTAGATCGATTTACTGGAAAAAGAAAAATGGCTGCCATATCCGCCACAGGCCATATTGGGAATGGCTCCCTAGCTTATATTGACCAGTGAATGATATTCTACCACTCTGCAAAGTTTCATGCCTTTATCACAATGTGAACAATTCGTCCAAAATTATGAGCTAAGAACCTGCACTATTATGTTTGCGTTACCTATTCAATGAAAACGTGTGGTGCCGGCCTATTTCTATTATCGGTCATTCAATCCAATAACGCATGGAATAGTTTGTGAAGACAGCACTTTCCATGACATCCTTTATCACCGGTGTCATGATGTTATGTGTAACAGGATCTCACATTGACCTTGGTAATCAGACTCAGAGGGGATATGGAACCGGAGAGGGCTGGTATTGCTCCTTACACTAAATAGCCTCCGGATAAGTTGTAGTGATATCTGAATTGTGTAGAACTGGGTTGAGTAATTAATTCAACAATCGTTATTGAATAATCGTTATCATGGTTATTGCAACATAATATTTGTTTGCATGTGATAGTTGGAGAATTACTTACAGTATAACCAACCCAGTCTTATAACATTGTATCAGGACCTCACCAAACCTCGTCAACAAAACACCATATTGCATTGACATAATACAACTTTATATTTCATCACACAAACCCCAACACATATGTTCAATGGTAGAATAGTGTCAAAAAATGACGACCAATATCGTCAAGTTCATTAAAGTACAAGAAATAATCCTCAGAGCTTGTAACATATATTGACTTCTCACAAGTGCCGACCCAATCAGAAAATCTACTGATGGTGAGGAGACTTCAGGTAATGAAAATTCATCAAGTATTCACTTGTCCTTATTAAGCCCCAGTCCCATCTACCCGGATGAGGACCCCGGAGTAAAATCCCCGTCCGAGCCCCTGTCTGGGACAGTCCTGCCTAATCCTAAAGTGATACAGGACCATCCATTTCCGTGTCAGTTTAGAATTAGGGTGCTCAGCCGAGGGAGCTTCCCGGCACTTATTTTTTTCTAAACTGCCGGGATGATTTGGGAAGGGAACGTAAGAAATGTTGAAACAGGTTGGTAACTCACCCGGTATGATCCTAGGGTCTGCTGTGGGTAGTCCGTGGCTGAACCATAGCTACTCCGGGATGAATCGCGGCTCATCCGGCAATACAGGGCAGAAAAGAGCATGTGTCACGAAAATTGGGTATTGGGCTTTTCTGTGTATGTGAAAGCACAATTTGTACTGAATAAAACGGTCTTTACAGCATATTGATATCATGATTTCTTCCAAAGTTATGGCACTTCAAACATTTACATATTCACAGAATCTGACAACAGAATCTGACAGCTAATTAATATGCAAATGAGATGTATGATGTCATCGACAGACTGGTTTTTAATTAGACATTTTAAAATGGAATAATGAGAATGTTTCTTTTCATAATTGTTCACCAGAACCCACTTTTTATGTTTCATGGTTAAAATAGTCAGTGATTTCATGAAATTTTTGGTTACCATGGCAACCATTGGCCCGCTGGGTCCCTTAGCAACCATGGTTGCTAAGGTCAATATCTAATTAAAAACGGGACATACAGGAATGAAACTATTTCAGACAATGAATAATGACAATATATTGTGGAATTTACCAGCAAAATGTTTGAACACAACACTTAGCAACCAATAAAGACATTGGAAACCAGTGGTAATGGTATCCATTCACTTGCAATGGCTTTAAACATTGGTGATTTCTCAGGCCTGTATCGGTTGCTATGGTGTGTAGTTGAACAATTTGTTTATTAATTCCACTAGATATTGTCATTATCTCGTTATTTGTGTTGGTTTCATACTTTCATTTCGTGTTTTGACGTTAATATTAGCCTTAGCAACCACGTTGCTAAGGCCCAAATCAGCCTATTGGTTGCCATGGCAACCAAGATTGGCATGCACTCACTGACTATTCCTACTGGACAATATTTCTGATGGGTGTTGGTGACCAAATGTGAACATAAAAAGCTCCATTTTGTCATGTTAAGACACCTAATTAAAAACCAGTCTGTCAATGACGTCACACATCTCATTTGCATATTAATTAGTTGTCAGATTTTGTTGTCAGATTCTGTGAATATGTAAATGTTTGAAGTGCCATAACTTTGGAAGAAATCATGATATCAATATGCTGTAAAGACCGTTTTATTCAGTTCAAATTGTGCTTTCACATACACAGAAAAACCCAATACCCAATTTTTAGTGACACATGCTCTTTAAATAAGACTGAAAATCAGCATCTCTCCAACATTCGTGAGGGGCCTTTACATAGAATATACGGCCTGTCCGTGAAATAGTCCATGGGTAATTCATGTAGATGGGACATTATGTTGAAGTTTTGAGCTAATTTGTTACGTTAGTTCCGGGGTTATCTCGGTCAATCCGGTCCATTCTATCCGGATCTAATCCGGGGTTCCCGTCCGGGTAGGTGAGACTGGGGCTTCAGTTTTACGACTGTATCTCGTTCTCAATCTTTCTTAAAAGCTGACATACTCAAGACACTTCCCAACACGATACAGGTCGTGTTGTTAGTCATAATATGACATCATTATAAAGGCAGTGGCCCGTCTATGTGGCCCGTCTATGGTTGACCAAACGTGTCATAATACAACGGCGGGGTGAAATAGGGATCGGCGGGGTATGAATGTTGCCGCGCAATGGGTGTACTGGAAAATTCGGCGGTCTATAATCAGTACGGCGGAGTCTCGACTTGAACTGGAAGCATCACAGCATAATATGCCTAGTATCTTTCAGTGGGCCAGCCTCGGTTAAGGATTACTAGAGCATCCATTCATTACATAGTCTATGAGTAAACGTTTGCACAAGAAAACTAGTAGGCCTAACATTTTTCAAATCTTCTGATAAACATAATCAAACTGATCGTAAAATTATTCAAAACAATGTTAAATGGCCACACTTTTGTGGATCATGGCATAATTTTCACAACAACTCAAGCTTAGCGATAATGATATTTTGAAAGACTATTTATGGTATTGCATATCTCGTAGGCCTAATAAGCATGATTGTATGGCATAACACATGGGATTTGTTGCTGCTTGACTTGAATGGGCCAGGGGCAAAAGATACGAATTCAATAGCAAATTTGAGGGGGGGGGGGGGGGGGGTAGGTTGCTGGCGCAAGTGGCGCTCATAACTTTCTATATGATATTTGTGTAAGACCAATAAAAAATTGTGAGGTTTTCTCCCGTTTCTTACCACATGCTCCAATCCGCCGAATCCTGCATTTTGTGCCCCTGTGGAGTGTTTTCTTCAAATTCTCAACCTCTTAGAACTTCAAAGTTCACCACAAAATATCCAGAGGTCGTCACGCACTCTTTAATAATAGTTTGCATCATGCACCCCTAAATTTGTCTCAACACACATATGCATTTCCAGCTCCACTAAGCAACATTCAATTGACATATATCAATTCCCCTATAGCCTGGCCATTATATAGCCTAAATACCAAATGTGTACTCTTCGAGGGGAATATATCATAAGAAGAGCTCACTTTCATCAGGCCGCAACATTTACAGCCCACCAGGCTCGATTTCGCGGGGCTCAATTTTCGTTACATTCGTCAATTTTTGACACTTTTGGTCTTCCATACCCATTCCGCTATCTAAGCTGAATGGGGCTAACTTTCGGTTTCCGCAGCTTATCTCCCCAGATATTTACACTATGTTAGGTGAATTTCTGCCAAAATTCATCGAGATACATGAAATAGACCTATTGACGAAATAATCTCCCAAAATAACCGCGCATAGATGAGCGCTGCCCTCTCGGTCAAATCCGTTATCAGCCATTATGCCTATATCCTCCCGTTGTCCGTATGTAAAATTATCGCGGTCATCTTGCTCGAGCCAATTAGGTGGAATTTATTCCTAAAGTTTTACTGACTTGTCAGATTTGGTGGGGATATTTCAACCATTAGGCCTACTGAGTTAGCGACCGGAGAGAATCCCATCTGAGCCAATTGTCCAGTTAACATCTAGTAATTCATTCTAGCGGCCATACCGTTCATGCTAATGATCACATCTACCATGCCAGCCTTTTATACATTTCTGAGTCTAGTCAGAACATACAATATATGAATTTAAATATATGATTTTTTTCAATTCATACTCACAAAAACTTGAATAATTTGACACAGTATGCACTCCATATTCATGAAATTCTTGCTTTTTTGTTTCCATAAAATGACAATTTTCATGTTTTAAAGCTTATATCGCGAAAAGTAACCTGGATAGGTCTATTTTTTACATTATTTTCACATAGCTAAAATATCATTGGAGATTTATGTGTAAACAAATAGAAAAAATACTGTATTACTGACCGAGCAGTGATACTCAACGTTGTATGAATTATCAGAAGTTGATCTTTTTCTGTAAAATTTCAGTGCTGAACTATATACACATGTTCTTACTCTTGCCACGAAACAGATCAAACTCAATGCTAGCGAATTTTGTTTCATCAGTTTATTGAACCGTTGCATATACAACAATTCTGTACTGAAAATCGTATAATTATATTGTTTTTATATGTAATAGATTGTGGCTATTACTGAGGTACTTTTAAGACTGAAAGGAGGTCAACAAAATGCATCATAGCAAAAAATATCATACGGTGACCTACTAGTTTTTTTCTGCTTTTTGTAACCAACACATATTTAGCTATCAAGAATATAATTTTTTATTGAATAAAAACACCTTCCCGGGTGTTTCGAACAACCTTAAATGGAGCACACGTCTGCCGATTCGATGTATTATAAAATGGGTAGAATGTAATTTGAGTCTAATTCCACTTAGGTTGTTGGGATTGTGGTTATAATCAGTATCAGGCGTTTGACCTTGAGTGTCCGAAGGTGGATGTCTGGGCCAGATTATCGAATATCTAGCTTTGTTGATTTCTGTCTCACACTTTCTGACGATAATGGCAATGCCGCCTTGATGTTCGTTTTTGATTGATTTATTCAGTGTATAAAAACAACATGACATGCACACACATATAATTGATAAAATACAATGAAATGACATGCATACTGACAGAATACACTATGGATAGCGCCCAAAAGCATTGCTGCTTATTTCCAGGACGGTCCATTTAGGTGAAAGATGACGGTAGGCAAGATATGACATACAGAAATACGAGTACATATGAGTTGGATTGTTATGATAGGTGATACTAGTATCTAATACAGTCGGATTGTTCTTTACTCAGAGCCTGAGTTTGGAGCCAAGTGTTGACTTTAGTTTTGAAAACATTTTTTGTATTGACGTTTTTGAGAGCTGCTGGAAGACTATTCCAGAGCTTTACACCCTGAGTTGTGAAATTGAACTGAGAGATCCCTTTGGATATTGGTACCGCAAAATTAAATTCTGAGTTGCGGGTACAGTGAGATTCATTGGACCCATTGGGAGGTTGTTAACTCCAGTCAGCCGGTCAAAATTAACAGTCATGATTGAACATATTAGTATGGACAAAGCGAAATGTTTCAGGCAGTCAACAAGTTCTATCTTCTAACATGAGACATACATTCGGGACATTCTGATATTGATAAATTCCCAGATATCGTGCTACCCAGATATACATCTATTTGTCTTCAAACACAATGTCAAATTACTGGGTTTTTTCACTCAATCAATGTTTTTTGTTTATATGCCTACAACTAATTGAATTTGGCAAACAAATATAACGTATTTTTGACTGTCCTGAATACCCATTGCGTTCGTTGTTTTATTGTGTTATATTATACATCAACCATCCAAAACATATGTGTCTGACATAAAAGTCATGATACACGTCAAATATTGTCAATATCTAGTGCAAGGAATGGAACAACAATAACAGATGGAACTTCATATTTAGTTTTCAAATAATATCTAAAATTTATATTTTAAATTACATTTTGTAAGTTTCATTTTTTGTATTGATGAAGTTGTGTCTTGGCGTCATTGGATTGATAGTAAATGGTGTACTGCCGAGGATGAGTTCTTCAAGTGAATATTATGGAGCGAAAACTCTAAAATGTTCAATTGAAAATCACAATAGTCTTGCAATAATAACAGATTATTATGTCAGAATTCATACTGGGTTTCTTGAAAAATCCATAATATCATTGCTCAAATTTTGAGCAAATGTGATTTTAAGGTGATTTATGCAACGAAAAGATACTGTTTGGAAATGTTTGTTCTTTGTGCAATTATATGGATACGTTAGCCATCATATGGATATTCTCTGTATGCCTCTCCTTACCGACCATCCATCTATACGTAGCGAATATAAAGGTTCATACACACAGAATAGCTCAAAATCATCCGGAACGAAACGTTCTGTAGGCAGTCAGGAGTCAAGAGTCAAATAAAGTAATAAAAAATAGTTCGGCGTTGGCATGTTTAAATATCATGAAGTTGTGTATAACTGATTTGAGCATCCACATATTTCTTCAACTATGTGTAACTTTGGACAACTGGTAAATCAAGTTGGATATCAAGTGTTTACTGGGAATTAACATTGCAGAAACAGTAATGCTTCAATTTAACTCTTCAGTAAATGTTATCGCAATATTATTCCAGTGGATTGACATCTATTATTTTATTTGTCAGACTTTTTTTTAAAAAAGAGACCGGTTCCGAATGTGGATGTAAATATCCGAGTTGTACAGTGATATAAACAACGAAAAAACGATGCCAGTAGATAGAAAGACTGATGGTCATGTACGTTGGTCATGTACCTGACCTGTCATGTACGTTATACCAATCAATTATGTCTACAAGACACACAGCCAACGTCATCAGCCATTATTTATACTGACATTTCAACTGTTCGGTTCATCGACTATCTAGAGACGCTGGAGAAGATGATATTTATTAAGTAAATAAATGTGAAACGTGTGGAAACCAGAGCGTTATATATTGCCTCGATACTAATCAGTATAATAATATCATCACATCATGTTCCCGCACACATGTGAGCCTCCATGTCCTTTTGGCTCGAGTTATACTATTACTTCTCTTGCTTGTGAAGATTATGATTCATACTTCCTCGTGTGAAACACGTGTGTTTTTTTTGTGCGTTCTCCTCTCTTAAATCCTCCAAATTCAACTTTTAACTTCCGTGTCAACCTTGATAATAAATCGCATTCAAGTGTTAACGTCGGCAGCATCATGGTGTATGTGCCACGGGTGCCACTAGTGGGCAGGTAATGCTCACTCTCTCCGGAACACCTGATTTCACCACCTAATGGCCATTTTTGGGGGTTCATGAGTTTCCCTGTCATTTTTGTTTTCTCTCACTTCGTATGCCTGATATGACTTTCTGTCCCCAGACTATGAGATTGGATAACGGACCCTGTTTTGTTTCCTCGGAATACTTAATACTGGCTATTGATTCCACGTCTATTCAAGTCTTATGTAGCATATTCAGTGGTGACCTTGAAATTTAACTCAACAGGTGAAACCGTTTGGAGAAACATAGCAGGACTGGGACAAAAAAAAGTATTATGGTTCTAAAAGTAGATCTAGTTGCATGCCAGACATGGATTTGCTGTATTTATCAACCAGATCATGATGACGTCCATATAATTTCTTAAACGTAGCTATAAGTCTTGGTAAAACATATCCTTGTCGCAGCAGTTTAGAGACTAGCTGGGCACTTCGATAGACAAAAGTCCTCATATTTGCAACCAGCTCTGGAATAGCGTATAAGGGAAATTGACTATGGTAAAATTGAAATCATCACGTTTGTCATATAATCTAGTTGACAGGTTAGAATCATTATCAATCTCCAACCTCAGGTCTAGATAGTTGGAAAAATTAGCGGTATGTAGTATCTTTAATTTCAAGTTCCTTAGGATATATGACATCCAAATAATCACCAAACTTGGGATTGTTTAGCGACAATACATCATCTATTATCGGAAAGTGAAATTAAAATTACATGTTAGTTTCTTAGAACCTCCTCGTTGTAAATGTTGGATAAAATCTGATTCCTATGAGTATAAAAACAGGTCTGCCAATAATGGTGCACAGTTTGTACCCATGGGAATACCAATAGTTTGTTGAAATGTTTGACCACCAAATTCCACAAAAATATTATCAATCAGAAAATTAACCATATTTACCACATCTATTTCAGTATATTTGTATGGGGCATCAGAGTCGCCTTTAACAAAATAAGCGGTATTATATTTAACTACAATATAGTGGTACCGACGTTGTCCCTTTTTAGAGAAAAATGAATTATTGATTAGTTTTTTAAGCTGAGACTTCAATTCAGAATGAGGTATAGTTGTGTACAAATTGGAGAAATCAAATGTTTTGAGAGACCTTACTTTTGAAGGTGTGTGAGCATGTAGATATTCCAATAAAGATTTGGAATTTTTAATATCCACATTTGGTTTATACCACTTCTAGAATAGATGGTTTCAGAGTACTTTTGGAGACCCTGTTTAATTTTAGACAATACAACAGTTAATATTTTAGAAAGGGCTTTGGTAGAACATGACGCTGAACCTGTTTGTGTGGATTTTTGTGCAACTTTGGGATCCAATAGAAGTTTGGTAGATTAGAATCTTTACATGAGGTAGCAATACCAAACGAATGCAATAGAGACACATGATTTGATAAGATATCCTGTTTGGGCACAGTAATGGCTTGGTATGTACTATTGGAATTAGTATTGTTGGCAATACCCAGTTCGTCAAACAGACACTGTATATAGTATGCGTTACAAACAAAAACAACATTATTAGAAGCTTTATCTGCAGGGACAATGACGAACCTTTCTTGAAGTTTCAACAAACTATTAGTAACCACGGGATCATTGAAGACAGAGCTATATTTAGTACTAACTGACTTTGACAAAACATTAATGCGTTTGTTTACCAATGACCTAATCTGTTTGACCCATTCTGACAGAGAATCAGGTTCTGCCTTTTCTCGCTTAGTCCATTTTCTGGCATGCTCCTCAACTGCATCCATGAATAACTTGAAATTGTATCTCCATGAAAACGACGTTGGCTCTCTATATTTGGGACCTTTGGACAAAATGTCTTTCAATGATTCATTCTCCACTATATTGAGGTCGCCTGAAATAACATGCCAACTGGATCGTGTATGAACGGAGAGTTAAATGTGAAACGTGTGGAAACCAGAGCGTTATATATTGCCTCGATACTAATCAGTATAATAATATCATCACATCATGTTCCCGCACACATGTGAGCCTCCATGTCCTTTTGGCTCGAGTTATACTATTACTTCTCTTGCTTGTGAAGATTATGATTCATACTTCCTCGTGTGAAACACGTGTGTTTTTTTTGTGCGTTCTCCTCTCTTAAATCCTCCAAATTCAACTTTTAACTTCCGTGTCAACCTTGATAATAAATCGCATTCAAGTGTTAACGTCGGCAGCATCATGGTGTATGTGCCACGGGTGCCACTAGTGGGCAGGTAATGCTCACTCTCTCCGGAACACCTGATTTCACCACCTAATGGCCATTTTTGGGGGTTCATGAGTTTCCCTGTCATTTTTGTTTTCTCTCACTTCGTATGCCTGATATGACTTTCTGTCCCCAGACTATGAGATTGGATAACGGACCCTGTTTTGTTTCCTCGGAATACTTAATACTGGCTATTGATTCCACGTCTATTCAAGTCTTATGTAGCATATTCAGTGGTGACCTTGAAATTTAACTCAACAGGTGAAACCGTTTGGAGAAACATAGCAGGACTGGGACAAAAAAAAGTATTATGGTTCTAAAAGTAGATCTAGTTGCATGCCAGACATGGATTTGCTGTATTTATCAACCAGATCATGATGACGTCCATATAATTTCTTAAACGTAGCTATAAGTCTTGGTAAAACATATCCTTGTCGCAGCAGTTTAGAGACTAGCTGGGCACTTCGATAGACAAAAGTCCTCATATTTGCAACCAGCTCTGGAATAGCGTATAAGGGAAATTGACTATGGTAAAATTGAAATCATCACGTTTGTCATATAATCTAGTTGACAGGTTAGAATCATTATCAATCTCCAACCTCAGGTCTAGATAGTTGGAAAAATTAGCGGTATGTAGTATCTTTAATTTCAAGTTCCTTAGGATATATGACATCCAAATAATCACCAAACTTGGGATTGTTTAGCGACAATACATCATCTATTATCGGAAAGTGAAATTAAAATTACATGTTAGTTTCTTAGAACCTCCTCGTTGTAAATGTTGGATAAAATCTGATTCCTATGAGTATAAAAACAGGTCTGCCAATAATGGTGCACAGTTTGTACCCATGGGAATACCAATAGTTTGTTGAAATGTTTGACCACCAAATTCCACAAAAATATTATCAATCAGAAAATTAACCATATTTACCACATCTATTTCAGTATATTTGTATGGGGCATCAGAGTCGCCTTTAACAAAATAAGCGGTATTATATTTAACTACAATATAGTGGTACCGACGTTGTCCCTTTTTAGAGAAAAATGAATTATTGATTAGTTTTTTAAGCTGAGACTTCAATTCAGAATGAGGTATAGTTGTGTACAAATTGGAGAAATCAAATGTTTTGAGAGACCTTACTTTTGAAGGTGTGTGAGCATGTAGATATTCCAATAAAGATTTGGAATTTTTAATATCCACATTTGGTTTATACCACTTCTAGAATAGATGGTTTCAGAGTACTTTTGGAGACCCTGTTTAATTTTAGACAATACAACAGTTAATATTTTAGAAAGGGCTTTGGTAGAACATGACGCTGAACCTGTTTGTGTGGATTTTTGTGCAACTTTGGGATCCAATAGAAGTTTGGTAGATTAGAATCTTTACATGAGGTAGCAATACCAAACGAATGCAATAGAGACACATGATTTGATAAGATATCCTGTTTGGGCACAGTAATGGCTTGGTATGTACTATTGGAATTAGTATTGTTGGCAATACCCAGTTCGTCAAACAGACACTGTATATAGTATGCGTTACAAACAAAAACAACATTATTAGAAGCTTTATCTGCAGGGACAATGACGAACCTTTCTTGAAGTTTCAACAAACTATTAGTAACCACGGGATCATTGAAGACAGAGCTATATTTAGTACTAACTGACTTTGACAAAACATTAATGCGTTTGTTTACCAATGACCTAATCTGTTTGACCCATTCTGACAGAGAATCAGGTTCTGCCTTTTCTCGCTTAGTCCATTTTCTGGCATGCTCCTCAACTGCATCCATGAATAACTTGAAATTGTATCTCCATGAAAACGACGTTGGCTCTCTATATTTGGGACCTTTGGACAAAATGTCTTTCAATGATTCATTCTCCACTATATTGAGGTCGCCTGAAATAACATGCCAACTGGATCGTGTATGAACGGAGAGTTAATGCAAGTGCAGGAGGGTGGGTTATGTAAGAGATAATCAATATCCAAATCATTCAATGTTTGTTTGTAGTTGAATATCTTGGAAGCAACAGATTTGGCATATGAGTAGGATATAGATGGAGCGGCCGTGTCAGTGAAGTATGATGGTACCTGGAACTGAACAGACTTATGATGTAATATATTACTGATGTTAACTGCATCGATACCTTTATTGGCAAATTTTATCTTCAGAAAAGACCGTTTGGGTGGTATATATTCGGAAGTCTGTGTTGGCTTATAAAGCCGATGATAAACAATATCCATGATAATGGAATACAGACGAAATTCATAGCTATTGGTATTTCTGATATAGTGGGTAGACATTGGTCCTCTAGTTCTTTAAGTTTAACATGAGGTAATTTAGTGCGAACATAGTGTAGTCCTAGTGGTTGTTTCAATATTCCCAGTAGATCATCAAAGGAAATATTATGAATAGATGGTCGATTATAATGTCGTTGTCCATGGCTTCGATTCCTACGTTTAAATGATGTAAATAAATTCATTATATTGACTGAACTGCATCCTGGGCTTGTCAGGTTTCCCACTGAACTGATATTATCGTTACAGCCATAAGGTGTAGCTGTGCCTAGTTCACGTATCCAATGTTCTTCTCGTTTCCTGCGGGTGGGTGTACTTAATGAGGGACTATCAGAATGGTGGTATATTTTTTCTATGACTCGAACTTTCATTGACAAAATAGAATGGTCATCCTGATTAAAATATTGATAAAGTAGCTGATTAGAATTATTATTGATGTTGGAACGATGACCATTAACCCTCTTGTTAAGCTGTCCTATGGTTTCTCCAATATATACGAGACCACATATAGTGCATTCAATTCCATATACGATATTGCTGGTCTTGCAATTGAGGTTTTCATAACTTTTACTAGTATATGTACGTTTGGTAAGTGAACTTGTGAACTGTGAATCTGTAAATAATATATCACAAGCTTTGCAGTTTTTAGCTCTACATTTATTAATACTACAGTGGTCCCTGTAAGATAAGACCTCACCTTTTGCAGAGAAAATGAGGTCTTATCTTACAGGAAGTCTTATTTCACAGGTTCATTTACATGTTAAATTGATCTTTGGGGAATACAAAAAAGTCTTCACAGACAGGGAAGTCTTATTTCGGAGATCTCTTATCTTACAGGGACCACTGTATATTACAATCATCACCCTCTGCTTTCATTATATCTGGAAGTTTGATTTTGCAATCTCTGATATTAATAAAATTACACGAGTTGTTGTACCATAGGGAACCATCAGAAGAGACTACGTATGATGTTTGCATAATATCTGATATGATGAGTCTAGGGGCACCTTCTGAGGAAGCTGTGACCGTGCCCTTGGACACAGCTTTCTGGCACCTTTTTATACTGGGCGCCGTGCCAACCAGTTTGTTTCCGTTGTCTTTGTACTGCATAGTTATTTACTTTATACTGTCTTTGTACTTAGTCTTTGTACTTTGTACTTAGTCTTAGCTTTAGTACTTAGTCTTTGTACTTAGTCTTTGTACTGCATAGTTATTTACTCTATCTGAATGTAACACTATGTAAGCTTTATTCTAAAACACTTTAGCAGTACCAACTCCTACGATGAGATAAAATGTTCCAAAACTTTTTTTCAAAGGCGAAATAAGTAGTGACTGGAAATGGCTCAAACGTATGAATTGAGCCGTATGTGGCGCCTCAAGTTCTCCACAAAAGCTCATGCAATTGTACCAGAAATGGATATTTCATCCGTAATATGACTACATAATTCAATATCATGTTTGTAATCCAATGTTCATAAAGCTGTTATGATGAAGAATTCACAGGGCAAAATGGCAGTACGATGTGTATATGCTGCCATGCTATTCTGAAATCAATGAAAACACTCAGGGGCATACAAGAAATTGATCAAATACCTGACGTGTCTGGCCTGAATTTGCACTGTGGTCTACATAAACAGGAAATTCCTGAAATTGATAAAATACCTTACATGTCTAGACATAATTCGCACGTTAGTCTACATAGACACACACTTTGGGACCTTCAAGATTTTGTTACTAAATAGCGTGTTTCGTCCATGTAGACATCGTCTGGTTTCCTGGTGTAATCACTTGCCTGGAAACGATCCATCTCTCAGGTTTATAGAGATCAAAAAAAACCGCAGCTGTATGTTGACGACCTGACAGATATGTCAACTGACAGATATGTTCAGACAGATATATGTCTGTGCGTCATTCAATATTCAGGTATGATTATAGCGACCGGATGGAAACAAGTTCCTAAAATTGATTTGTTAATATTGTCCATAGCTTATGTGCCCTGGGAGCATTACTGAAAACTCAACCCACAGCAATCTATTGCGGCTGGAATTATGAACTTATAAAACGTGTGATTAATGGGGCTGATTCACATTCCAGCCGGGCATACTGAGCTACATCTCTATCAACACAAACTAATATTCCCTAGTGAAATCTAGAAAGGTGACATATATATTGCATAGGTATCCACTGATAGGCGGCATTGAACACAAGCCACCCACAAACAGTTGTATTTGATTGTACAATCCATTATTTGTTGTGATTTTATCAGAGACTCGAAAAATAATATCACTGGTAAGCTATAGGACTTGTCTAGTTGAACCGGGCCATGATTGTTTTCCATATGCTCTGTAGATTTCCAGCGAGCATAACATACTCCTGACAGTACTGAGCCAGAAATATTATGACTAAACAGCTACAGAGTTTCAGTTATCCATGGGCTAGACTGCCAATTTATGAGATAGGATTCTGAAATTTTGTGCAAAAATGGAGGCATGATACCGAATTATGACATACACAATTTTAAGTTGATACGATGAGCCAAAACTAAACTACGGCCAAAAAGCGTGTTTCACATGAACACATGAACTTGACTCCAGAAAGTTATTCGTCTAGGTTAGTAAGTTGTGATACATAATGTATGTTTATTCATGTCGTATGATGACCAGATTCTACTACCATTCAACGTAAACCGTATGTACACTATGTGTTTACTTCTTGTTCGAATATATCAACATACTCATGATTCATGATACAAATTGTCGAGTATAATTTTCAACATGACATAAAGAGTTCACAAATGATATAGGACTAATTTCCTGACAAGCTGTTCCAATCACATGTGTTCTCACAATAATCAGCTGACATAAACTGGAATACCATACGGATAACTTTCATATCATGGAAAGACTATTCAGGAAACCAATCACCTCGTCAACATTCTGTCTATCACAGAAAATGTTAACTGATCTCATGAAACATTCTTCAGGTTTTGCTGCTTACTTGAACCAATCAGTGACTAGGGAGCTTCTGCTCTGGTTGTGAAAGCTACTTCTGAAAACAATCGGCATGAGTGTTCATTGAGTGCTGACATTCATACATTGCTCGGCACTTTCTCAGTGGAACAATATGTTTTTCGAAAAGGGGGAATCAGACGTCATATCTACTTCTAAGTTGTTGTTATTGATTTTAAGAGCTGAAGTCTGACTCAGTGAATAATAAAGTATAGTGTCATTTCCTAAGGTATATCGGAGTATTAACATGGGTACGTCAACGAAACACTCCAATGAGGAATGTTGCTCGAAGCTGTGATTGGCACCAGGTTCTTATCTAAGGAGGTGTATGAAACGATCCATCAACAACATTGCCACGTGGTTTTTATGCTAATACAAAAGATATAACAAAATGTAGCCAAACCGAATAATTGTGCTCAGAAATAGACTGGTTCAACAGGTGCAGAGACTGTAAAATATAGTTGTTCTCATCTTGGACCTGCTGGAATTGCATACAACTGCCTACTAAACGATTGAAATCATTAAGAGAACCCCCTCAGTATTTTACGCCCAATATCTATTCTGAAATAGAATTTTGTAAAGGTGTTTTCTGTGCAAGTCAATTAGGTGAATGGCACATGAATTGACATAAACTATTTCAATAATTGTTTTTATAGTTGAGACTATGCATGAAAAATGTACCTTCACATGGCCATATACCATATAAATGTTTTCACATGGCCATATACCGTATTTTATCAGTCTAAATGACATGTGCCTTGACTCCAATTACCCTACATGTGCGGTCACGTGTTGTAGTCTATCAATTCCGGAGCTGTGTCATCAGTTTTGATCAGCAGTGTCTGTGACATATTGACAGGGCGCTTTTTAGGTTACCGTACCTATGGTCCTCAATAAATCATTATTTTTTGTTTTTTGATTTTCGCATTTTTTTCAAAATGGCAACCATTTTCGGCGAAAAACGGCCAATTTCTCAAAAACTGTTCAGACAGTTTCGAGAGTTTTATTTCAAAAGATCGCTCACACATACCTCTGTGATGTGTATAGGTTTCGTTGCCCCTGAATCACCGGTCTGCGTGTAGCGGCCATTTTCATTTTCTCGCAGGTCTCAAATGGGACTTTTCCATGTTAAATTCTCCTATGCTTTATAATGGGACACATTATGCCTAATATCTCACTTAGTATTGAGATTTGAGACTAGGAATCAATTATGGACTAATAGGAAATAATATATGCTGATTATTGTCATGACCTTGAATTTGACCTTTGACCTCATTTTCAAGGTCAGAGCACAAAATGGCTAATATCTCGCTTATTATCGACTCTACAGCTTAGGAATCAATTGTGCACATATAGGGAATGATATAAACCGAATATTCTGATGACCTTGAATTTGACCTTTGACCTCATTTTCAAGGTCAAAGAACGAAACAGCTCATATCTCGCTTATTATCCACTTTTCAGCTTGGAACTAAATTGTGGACGTATAGGAAATGATGCATGCCGAATATTTGATGACTTGAATTTGACCTTTGACCTCATTTACAAGGACAGGCACAAAATGGCTAATATCTCGCTTATTATTGATTTTACAGCTTAGGAATCAATTGTGCACATATAGGAAATGATATAAACCGAATACTCTGATGACCTTGAATTTGACCTTTGACCTCATTTTCAAGGTCAAAGAACGAAACAGCTCATATCTCGCTTATTATCCACTTTTCAGCTTGGAACTAAATTGTGGACGTATAGGAAATGATGTATGCCGAATATTTTGATGACCTTGAATTTGACCTTTGACCTCATTTACAAGGACAGGCACAAAATGGCTAATATCTCGCTTATTATTGATTTTACAGCTTAGGAATCAATTGTGCACATATAGGAAATGATATAAACCGAATACTCTGATGACCTTGAATTTGACCTTTGACCTCATTTTCAAGGTCAAAGAACGAAACAGCTCATATCTCGCTTATTATCCACTTTTCAGCTTGGGACTAAATTGTGGACGTATAGGAAATGATGTATGCCGAATATTTTGATGACCTTGAATTTGACCTTTGACCTCATTTACAAGGTCAGGCACAAAATGGCTAATATCTCGCTTATTATTGACCTCACAGCTTAGGAATCAATTGTGGACATATAGGAAACGACATATGCCGAATATTCTGATGACGTTTAATTTGACCTTTGACCTGAATTTCAAGGTCAGAGTGCAAAATGGCTAATACCTCGCTCATTATCTACTTTACAGCTTCGGAATCAATTGTGGACATTATCAGAAATGATATTGTTCAAATATTGTGATGACTCTGGTTTGACCTTTGACCTAATTTTCAAGGCCGAATAACAAAATGACTAATATCTTGCTTATTATCGACTTTACAAGTTGGGAATATATTGTGGACTGATAGGAATTTATTTATGCTGAATATTGTCGTGACCTTGAATTTGACCTTTGACTTCATTTTCAAGGTACAGAACAACTCAGTTGGTATCTTGTTTATTATCAAATTTACAACTTGGGATTCTGTTGTGGACACCTTTAATTTGACTTTTGATTTCATTTTAAATATGTCACAGGACATAATGACTAATATCTGTCTTATTACTGAATTTACAGCTTAGTAAGCAGTTGTGAACATATAGGAAATCATAAATGCTGAATACTCTCGTGACTTTAAATTTGACCGTGGCCTTATTTTCAAAGCCACGGGACAAAATAGGTATTATATATTGTCCGGTAACCTATCTTGCCCTTGGGCTAATTTTTTCACTCTTGGTCTTTTAGGCGTATGCACTTGTGTGTAAATCCTCTATGTTCATAATATGAGCATGCAATTGATATATTCGGGAAGTCATATGTGACTAACTATTCAATTGGGACGCTTGGTCTTTGATGTCATGATTGCTAATCAATTGCATACATGTATAGGTTTCAACATGAATAAGCAGTTTATTTAATTATTTTTTCATATCGTTGTGAAGGTAATGTCCTGGTATCGACCATATAATATAATGGCCAGGAACGCATTCCCATCTTTAATACTTGTTCTTACTTGTCTTGTTTAAACAATGAGTCGATTCATCGAGATATTTCATTGTATTCATCGATACTCATAAGTTAATTCATTATGATATTGACACGATTTATTGAGATACCTTGTTGATTTATCGAGTAATGTTTGTAAATTTGATTAATAAAAAATGGCCCCAATCCTCTTCCGCACACATATGTTATTTTACATATATTTTGTTACATTTCTAGAGCTCGTTCGGCTGGTTCCCAAAACTTCGTGGTATCTTGTATTTACATGCACATGATATCACTTCTAGAACGAAGTCTACATGTTGGCCAGGGATGTGTATTCCCAATAAGTCGCATGTCTTTTTTAGGGATAGAGTCTTATATCGCTGAAAAATAACACTGAAATTTAAAACATACCTGACGATGTGGAAATAGACCTGCAAACTTATTGGAGTGCACTTGACATGTGCCTCGCTATGGTAATGACCATTGTGCTTACGAACTACAAAGGTAGTTTTCGAATGCAGAGGATCAAATTGACTCTGTAATTAGATGGCAATAACATTTCTAGGCCGAAAAAAAGGCAATTATTTCGTTTTTACCAGCTTCTTCAGTGCCTGATACAGCACATGTAAACTTCTCTCTGGATAGAATTTCACAATGTCACACACTGATTGCTGTACATGTTTAGTTGGTGCTGGTGCATCAAAGGAAAATGTAAACATGGTAAATGGTCACTGTATTTACTCCGCAGATATCTTCACATAGGGTTTGCCTTGCTGGTCTTTGCTTAATACTAATGAATACGTTTACACCAAAGGAGAATGTATTTACTGACAACCTATGATTTCGTTCGAGTAGTTACTTTCTGTCTTCGTGGTACTTAGTCGATCACATCAATGCTGCGTGCTCATATGAACTTTTATTTATGTATTAGATCAATATCATCGTGATATATTCATGACATTTGTCGCTGTGCCGCTCGTCAAGTAGGAAATAATACTGCTCAGAAGTCAACAGTGTAAACTGATCCTAATTATAATTAAATTTTTTTCAGGTTCTGAACAACGTTCCTGTAGCTGCCTAGACACACGAATTGCTTGTTCAATGGGCAGATTCAATGCGTGCTCAAAGGGCAGGCCATTTTAAGGTAAAAGGGAATTCAGGCATTGAACTCCTATGAACCACACTATTATTTCCGTATCAGAATCATCAACACTCTTATACTAGCATTCTGTATACTGATACGGTGTGTTAGATAGGTAGCTGGTGGAGAAGTACTATCACCGCTCATTATTACTGAATGTAATAGTTTGAAAGTTAATTGACCTATCGCCGAACCAAGTTGTCCAAGTCTTTTTACGCCATTTACGACGCATTCTGCAAAACGTTATTATTGGCCAAAGAGAAGTTTGCCGACGTAATTTGTGAAACTCGGACAACTTTTGGGGGCTTTGGCGATATTTCAATTGACGCGGGTGCGACATACGGAGCATGTGATGCTGATTCTGCCTGAAACACTTCAAAAGGAGATGTCACCTCCATTTGGCCATACATTGTACAATAGGGGTTTATAAAATTTCAAGCATCTGAAAATGGTTACTTGCTCACTTTTAGATTTGACAAAATGTATTTATTCTGCAGTAGATTTGTTTTGTCTATAGAATGAGAAATCTGGGGCTGAAAATGTGTATTACGTGCCTAAATTGAGTTGCCGAATTAAGATTCAAACTCAGGCCAGTCAATCTCGCATCAGTTTTTCCCTCAAAGCGGCCCGCCTTGAGGGCGAGTTCTACACACAGTCTCATGACGTCATTAGTATTTGTCTAGATAATGTGGCGACCGGCAATGTAGGCAGGCCGATCATTCTCTATCCACTGTTTTCATGCACGATTAACGGCAATTTTCTAAGTATCTGTTGTCGAACTGTGCATATTTCCTATATATTCCCGACTATCTCGAGATGTACTTTCAAGTTTGCGTGACAAACAAGAACGCTAAATTTGGCTGATTTTAAAATTGATCCCAACTTTACTTTCAACACACTGCCTGCCCCTGATGACGCCAGTGTCGTTTGATAAACTATTTGGTCGGGCTTTGTTTCTATTGCAAAATGTTGTACTTTACGTTTGTTATTGGAATCATCAAGATTTGGCTGTATTGGTAGTAAAAGATTGATCCTTACATTTAAGTACAAAAAACCTGCACACAGTTGTTCATCAGATTTTCATGTGCGCCGGAAATAGCATATAACCCACAACTTTACTGTCACACTGCTGCTAACGTAAACACCTTGATCCTCAGTCTATTTGTCTATCAAAACAAACAGAACATTCAAGAGTAGCTGGCCGTCTTGTTTATGTGGACCAAGAACTGAACTAGTTTCATCTAGACTACTTTCCATACTTTAGCCATTCCAAAAACTTCCAGCTGTCGAAGTCTGTATCAACTCTACACTGGCATATAGATGGCTATATTCATACACAACCACGTCAGATATCAAAATTTTATTAGTCTTCTCATATGATATTGGAGTTACAAGTATCATCACACTTGAGGGTTGTAATAAATTAAATCCATATGTTATTGATTGTATGAAATAAACTGAAGAAAAAGAGTTTTGTTTGTAGGAGAATGGACAAAAAGTTACCACGACATTTGAGGCTATATGTAAATCTTGAAACACTATCGATTTTATTACGAATGTCACAATAATTATGCAGGTTGCGCCTCATCCAGCAACACACGATAGCTTCTGCCTTCAGCAGTCAGCTATGTCGCACACATTGCACAATCCCCATTGCTTCCACAATGAGTACGATTCCTAAACTAGGAAGGTACAGGGCAAAATCTCATTGAGAACAATTGAGCAGAAATGTTTTGATAGTTACAATTCCAAATCCATATTTATATGAATATGGACATTTTCATTATCTGAAGTATTCGGTATAATAGACATAAGTGCAATTTTACACAAACCACACGCTATATCTACGATTACAAATTTACCTTCTAGCAATTTATTAACCCAAATATTATAGAAACACAATTATCATGAACATTTGTGTGATACATGTCTGTTCGTCCTGACAAGGCACTTCATTAAATGTTTATATCCCAATTCGAGAAGTAAGTTAATCTTGCATAATATGATGCAAATGCAGTACTGACACAGTACTGACACACACTATTTATTGCCTTTAATGACGGAAGCGCGTGTTGACGGATGCTACAGAACTGATTCACAGGGGAGTCTCTCGCTTCCCCTAGACTGTATTCTATGGGATTGGTAGGCTAGACATTGTTATCATCTTATATCGATATATTAATATAATTATGATAACGTTTATATTATAATTTTCTATCACATTGGTATATTGTCAAACGCAATTCACCCATCCCTTCACAGTGGCTAATGTTAACTATTTTGAGGTTTCCATGAAAGCATTTACTGTGTCAGTTGAAATGGTCAAACCAGTATGTTGAATCCAGAGTTTGTTGTACTCACTCCAGTCTAGATGTTGTTGCTTTAATGACCCAAGGCACTTCAAACAAACATTACTGATGTTTATAGCATGGTTTCATGGAACAATATACATGTCACCAAAAACTATAATGGCAAGCAAATTAAAACTTTATGCGATGTTGGTGGATTGAAAATTCTATCTATGTGCCATCAGCTTTATGTGGCAACAACACCGATGAAGTCATCCGCAGGATTGGCTATTGTGGTTTGTTTGTAAACAAATGTGAAATACACGAATAGATAGATTTTATTTATTCTGTTTACATATTAATATTCCACTGTTTTATGAAATATTATAAATACATACTAGTAAATACTATAATTCAGTTCACATATATGCTGATCCCATGCGACATGATTGCACCAGATTATTAGTTTCTCAACTGTATAGTACGCTGAATGGGGTGGAAGCAGAACAGAGACCACACGAAGTTCCGGTTGGGGGGGGGGGGGGGGTTCATTTGTATTTTGATCCCAACATGAATGGGAAAAAAAACCATGTGTACATTTCACAAAAGAGAATTATTTCGACTTTTTATTGTGTGTGAGTCTTATGGATGAATGTGATGATACTGTTCTCACTAATTCACTCCTGTTTCTATGTAATGTCAGGTGTACTTTCAATAAACTGAAGGATATCTCTGAGTGTTTGTTGTCACTCTTCTATAAATAACTCACTTACTATTATGATGGGATAGTTTTTGTTGTGGCAGTCAGATAGTCTGTACTCTTGTGGGTATGATGTGGTGCTTCTGTGAGTATGATTGTGACGTTTCTAAGTTTGAATATTTCAGGTTCGGTTTTAAGATCTGATATTATAATCGACGAAGTGACGACGGAAATCGCGATGCATGTTTATTGTCTATGGATGTTGCTAGACTATGTACTTTACAAGTAACCTACAGTGGAGAGAATTATTTGTATGGCCAGCGGAAATATGATTGGATTGGAAAGTTTGTGGGAATAATAACCTTAATTCAATGCATTAAATTGCTCATTATTCTCCATATAATAAGCAATGCAGAACATATCTATATGTATATCGGAGTTCAGACTTTCAATGGTTTTCATGTTGCCCGATGTTTTGGATCATATTGATAGTTTATGCGTCTATTTTGGTGTAAAAAACATTATTTTTTTATCACATTTATGTCGGAAACTAGAAGTTAGCAATCTTTCGTAATTATTCTATATACATCAGAAATTTAACCTAATATTTTGGTTGCACTACTGTATGCGAATGTATTAAGGTAAATCAACACATATCGCGAAGCTCTCACTGGCGGATTTAGGGGGGGGGTGCACCCGGCGCGAACCCCCCCCCCCCCCCCCCTATTGGGCCGTGAAAAAAGAGAAAAAGAAAAGAAAAAAGAGAGAGCAAGAAGAAAAGAAAAAAGAGAGCAAAAAGCTATAGAAAATGTGGGTATGCACCTATGTAACGAAATATGAGTGTAATTTTCCTCGTTTGATATTTTTGACCATGCGGGGGGGGGGGGAGTATTGGCGGGGGGGGGGGGGGGGTAAAGTGATATTGGCAGTAAGTTATGGATTTTCCCATACCTTTCTGAAGAAAACAAAGCAGAACGAAGAAAACATAGCAGTTATAAATCTGTACCTGTATGCCCAAACAGATGTCCCTTTCTACTTGATTTCGTTGCGAGTTTCTGATGGAGATATTTTGAGTTTGTTTACATTACCGCCATTCTCGGTGCTTTGTACCCCTTGATGCAGTGCGATTCCAGCTTACTCGTGTATGTTCGAGTCAATCGAGCGTGAAATAGGTCAAGTCAGAGGTAACTCTAAGTGGCGCACAAAACAAAAGAAAAGCGGCTGCTAGTACTGTCAAATGCTTGATTTATCCATCTGATCAAGCAAAGTTTCATTTTTGACCTATTTTTCTGAGACCACAGGCATATATGTAATTGATTTGGAAAAAATAGTTTTCCTGTCAATATCACTTTAATCATGAGTTCTTCAAGTTATATGACATATGATATGTAAAGTGACAATGAGTAGTTTTGGGATGAATAAATTTAAATACCAGCAATATTTACAAGCATGTGTGGAATGAAAAATACTCAATCAAAGCCAGAGAGAGCTCAGAATCAACCACAGAACATGAAAAAAGCTCTGGCTTCTGGGGCCCTTGAGCGGGCCCCAGACCCCACGCCATGTAAGCTACCACCTATCCACCTCTCTTCGCTCGGTCGCTTGACTCCTCTAACCAGCTTCCCACCCCCCCCCCACCCACCCACCCACCCCTCCAATAATAAATCTAGACCGACACACTTGACTTCATACTGAAACTGTCATTTAATATACACAGGGGATATTTTTTATTTTATTTATTTGTTACAGACAGTGTTCTTTAAAACTCTGGATATAATTCTGGATGTCGGCATAACTTGGAAGATAATTATATCTTTTTTTTTTTAAACGATTGACCATCACCATGTCTGGTGCATAAGAACCTCAGAACAGCCTTAGAATGGTAGGACTATTAGACCTTCCTTTCTTTGAAAATCTATCCTTCATTTACAACAGAACTAAGCAGACTTCTAAAGTAAAATTCTACTCATTGATTTCACAAGGTACAGTTGTAAAATACACCTTAGAAACCATCTCAGAGACACTAAATTAAAAAAAAATATCTCGGGGGCGTACAGCGCCCCCGAACCCCCAGACCGCATAAGGCTTCACTCGCTAGTCAGTGATGTATCATCCATTCACAACAAAAACAGACTCCTAAAGTGAAAATCTACTTAGTGATTCCACAAGGTACAGTTGTAAATACACCTTAGAAACCATCTCAGAGACATTAAATTCCAAAAATTTATCGCGGGGCTTACGGCGCTCCCCAACCCCCCAGACCGCATAAGGCTTCGCTCGCTCACACTATTCCAAGATTACGTACATTTAAGAAGAGCACCCCCCTATTCAAAAATCCTGGATCCGCCCCTGGCTCTCACAGTATGTGCGTTTATTCACAAGATTTAATGTATGAATCAACCTATTACCGCTGATAACCAAATTTTGATGATGCCAATAAAAAACTCAATATCAAAAACTTTCAGAATAGAAACAAAGCCCGACCAAACATTGAAACCTCATTGAAACAATCAGAGATATTATTTTTGGAATGCTGTGATACATTCGTTGAGATTACTATATCTAAAATAAATAACAGCAGGACCGGGGACGCCCATGCCTACCCTCCGTGGGTCTATTTTTACTCAAACTCAGAAGACGCGCTGGCCAATAAGCTCCAAAGAGGTAAATGTTTAGGTGTAATTTGTAAGGTTTCGAAAGGTGTGTATTAGATGTCGCACTTGTTTAGTGAGCGATAATGAATTTATTTCTAATGTTATATTGCAATTAGGAAATATTAGGTAAAACAAATGTAATTTCTGTGTATTTTGACTATTTTCAGTTACACGACTTGGTTTGATTCGTCGATGAGTAATGGCAATAAACTCACAATGATATTGGTCCGTACCGTATAACTCAATAAGGCCATGTTGTGTTTTTTCTTTGTTTCCCGTCAACTTTTTTTTCGAAAAGTACCCGCCAGCCAGGAAAAAAAACAAACACAGAAAAAAACACAGACGTTCATCATCACGACACCATCTTTTTCACAAAGTAACTCATACTAAAAATGTAAAATAAATGTCATTTGACCATTTGCTAAGCTATTAAATACTTTATTGATAATAACAGAGAGGGACACAGCAAAATGGAAACCATTTACTATCCTTCACGAAGTTCTGTTTTTGGGGCTAGAAAAACATCATTTTTGAGGGGAAAAAGGCAAAAAGGTTTGTGTTTTTTTCTCAAATTAATTGCTATTTTCACCCGCCCGCTGACGGGAAACAAAGAAAAAAAAACACGACCTACCACTAAGTCGGCTAGTTTTATACCTGGGATCCTCTGAATATATCTGGCCCGTCTGAAATAGGTTTACTGGCATTGCTTTGAGTTACAAATGTCAGCAATATATATAGTTAAAACTTATCTAAAGTACTGACATTGAACAACTGGTTCCGGCAAAGGAGATCAATAATTCACAACATATCAGTCATGAAAATGAATCTTAAGACACTGACGTATGCGGAACAATATAATTATTCTACCCATGAATGTGATACTCTCGCTTCAGTATGTTTTTCTGGAATCTATCAAGACCATGCCAAAAACCATCGATTTTCAAGGACTTGAAAATGTAAGTCTGTTTTCAAAAACTTTTCAACGACTTCAAGAAGATATAAAGCTGAGATATGTATTCACTTTGTTTATCTTCGATGAAGTTTATGTTGCTTAATGTCCTAAATACATTTCAAACAAACAGTAGTGAATATCTATCGCATGATGTTATTGGAGGTAAGACAAAATACGTAACGGCAAAGCCTATAAACCAAGGAGAATTACGATTTTCTGCGCTCTTGGCTTGAAAAATTATCTCTACTGGCCATTACACCATGCGGCAGAGCTAAAAGTGAAAAGTCTCAACAACAGCACTAAAGCTGCTTGTAATGAAACATGTGATCCGATTAAATTATATATATGCATTTTTAACTGAAAAGTATATATCAACCTATTACCGTTGATAACCAGATTTTGATGATGCCAGTAAAAATCATGATGCCATGATGATGCCAGTAATTTTGTTTGGAATAGAAACAAAGCCGGACCAAACATTTATATTCATGATATTTGAAGCCACATTGGCGTCATCAGGGGCAGACAGTGTGTGATTATAGTTGTTTCTACTGTACACCAGATGGAATTAGTGCACAACTGCCCAACGACTTATCAGAACAATTTAGGAATCCGAAACAAACCCCGTAAATAGGTATATGACAAGTACATAATACCCAGTCATTCGATGCTTAAAATATCGTAAGCTACTGTTGATTGAAGACCTTCTGTAAACTGAGTGTTGGAAAAGGTGACCACGAAAATGTTTTTTTGGCCAGAAGATTGAATCTCGTTGTATCACATAAAATAATCACTGTGAGTTATCACACTGGTCTGTCATTTATGGAGTTAACCAAAGCCAACAATTTCACGTTACTAACTCCCAATTTGCCGACCCAGGACTGCTTAGGATAGGTTTCCGAGGAATTGCTGATGTATGGTATGATATGAACGATAGAACATGTAACAGCCAATAACGACTAAATGTACAAGAAAATTCACTTAATGGCTCTCTTTAAATAGGACGAAATCTTTTTCACAGCTCAATGGTGACATTGAAGTTCACAAAAAATGACGTTGGTTGGTGAAATTCATATTTCACCTGTAAGTGCCTAAAACAAAATAGTCCCTTGGGGACTATCCCTTATCCCTTGAGGTAATTTTCGGGGTAATTTTGTTTTGTATTTTAGAATATGGTGAAAGTTTCATGAATTGTAATGATGTGAATAATAATAATGTGAATAATTCAGTAAAAAATGGCTGTTTGTCCTGGGTGAAGCCCATGGATATCAAAACCATTCGGTGACACCCATGGATATCATAACCATTCTGTGATGCCTGTGGATATCATAACCATTCTGTAAAGCCCGTTCGGTGATACCCGTAGATATCATAACCATGCGGTAATGCCCATGGATATCTTAACCATTCTGTGATGCCCATTCGGTGATGCCCATGGATATCATAACCATTCTGTGATGTCCATTTGGTGATGCCTGATTTGGTGAATTGGTGATACCATTCTGTGATGCCCATGGATATCATAACCATTTGGCGATACTCGTGGATATCATAACCGAACTTAAGTGGTGTTGATAAATAATCTTCACACATATGTCAACTTTATCATTTTGTTTGTCATATTGTTCCAGCCTATGTCATCACCATTCCCAGACACAGTCCTTTTGCTATGACATTCCATAGTCTCCGCTGTCCTAAGTACCCGCATACCTAGGATTGGTAATCCTACTAGGACTTAGATTCCTAAGAACTGCAATCATATGATTGGTTGCGCCAGACTTATAGTCCTAGTATTTGTTAACCTTAAACCTATCCTCTCAGTAATGTTGTCCTGGGACACATACTTTTCCTGGTTAATAGTAGTAATATCATTCTTCGTTGTTACATATATGTACATATATGTGTATTTCATATGGATACTTCATCCTAGACGACATGCATTACTTTGATTTCCCTGGTGACAATTCCTAACCTAAGATCTGCTTCACTAGGACTCCGGCGGATCACTGTGCCTGAGAGTGGAGGTCCACTGGATTACCATTTCTAGGAATGGTTTTCCCGCGGACTTGTATTACTGAGTCTACCATTCCGGCATCATAATAGCACAAAGCAGAGAATTGATGGTCACCGAACATGGTCTGAGCTGAGAAGCGTAGAGTACTCAGAAATATCTCATGGCAAACCGAAGGGAGGTGCTGAGCCACAGGACTTTCAAGTTCGAGATTTGGGAGGTATACGGTATGTAACAGATACGGGTTCTCAGGCGACTGAGTCAAATGTTTGGACCAATAACGATTATGGATAACATGAAGGGGTACTTTTGTAAGTCGCGTACCACAATTTCAGTTACTGTAGTCACAAGCTCACGATCAATTAAATCACCATTTTAATTAACCTACCAAACCAAATTACACCGCGAGCCACTGATACATTGATCTGTCTGGCGTAACGTTATCTGTAAATGGTAGATTGATTGTGAGCGATGGGGCAGTGATTCTGATCGAAATTGACATATGCCCAAGTAGAAGTGAATTCAGTGCAATGGGTCCCAGTCCCAATTGTTGAAGATTGAATTCTTTTTGAAATGCATTTAAGCTGATAAGAATTCATTAATAACGACACAAGACAGCTTAAGGTCTTTCCCTGGGGAGAGGGGGGTCTTTTCGATTTTCTGAGCTGGAGGCACTATAAACATCTGAATCTACACCAGCATAGAACATTTAGTAATTCAATACTGCATGTTTATATACATACACGTGATTCGTAGATCCATTGTTACTTGGCGAATGTTGATATTAAGGTCACGTCTGAGGACCCAGGGTGGTCATGGCGCATTCTTACCACCACTGCTACATGTTTTGGTGCTGGTTTTGAAAACAAGCGAACAGATTTTTCGAACAGAAATAAAACCGGACCAAATATGCATCCAAAGCCAGATTTGAATCAGGTGGCCAAATGTTCGTGGTTCGTCTGAACAAGATCCTGACAATATCGAATAGAACGGAACCAGTTACAGAACAAGATACCAACCCGTCTTTGAAATGTGAACTACTTTCTTTCATGTGAGGAAATGATGGGAATTTTATGTCTTGGATAAAATTATCCGGCAAAAAATGTAATTTTACGAGCAATTCATCCCGCCAAATGTGACATGAGAACGACAAATGATGCCACTACAGATCCCCTGTGGCTTGAAGGAGGAATGTTTATGTCCCACTAATATTAACTTGGTTCTTATTTTGATATCATCCAAACAACAATATCATCGTCAACGTTCATGGTTAAGATGCAATACTCAAAATAATCATATACTTTTATCTATTCCTTTGCTTCCATCACATATTTTTGGGCAATTGCATATCGATATTAAACGATGGGCACATTCATTTATATATTATATATGTTGGCGTCAACACATGATTTGGAAAACGTGCTTATGTTACACATAGATATTCCTTAATAGATGGGACATGACCACGGATTACAGAATCGACAAAGGGGAAATTAGAGCCATATTAGTTTTGGTGGATTTTCTAAGCATTATATTTTAATTTTGACGTTATAGCTTTACGTAAATCGCATGTTTTGTCCCTTTCATGTAAAGCTCATATAATATACTTCTCTATCACGGAGCGGCCATCTCGAAACCATAACGAGAGCATTGATGCATGGAAACAGGACGGCGATTTCTGGCGGCGACCAGAATGGTGGGCCGTGGGCAAGGAATTTATTGAAATAGCCGGCAGTGTCACACCAAATCATTGAAACATGGGTGAATAAGAAAAGTAAAGTGTCAGAAATGCTAATGACACGTAGATATGTTATTTTTTCTCGGCAGCTACTTTCATGATGTGGAAGGTATGTATACTATGTTATGTCATACAGTAGCCCACAAGGCAAACAAATGGGCGCTGCGCGAACCATTCCGTTTACATTATGACTTGGTTATTGTCCGGGCCCCGGGCCCGGATATACTAAACACGCACTAATTTCAGCTGGTTCCGTTTTGCGAGGTCTCCCGCAGTGACGGACAGGGATCGTTCCACGATGGACATACGTTGCGCGCTATTGTGCGGGCTTCGCCCGTTTACTATGCTGTGAACTTTAGTTTACAATGTCTCATGTCAGATGTCAGGGATGTTTGTGTGGTAAAGCGGGGGTCGCAAATATTATCACTCTGTTTGCCCAGGCAGTGATTTTTTGCACGCGCTGATATAACGCTGATGTAATAGAATCATATTCGAATCTTTCATGTAAGGCATATATGCGCATAAACAAAACCTGGTGTGAAGACTCGAGCACTGGGGAATAATAGGCGAGATATTAATTCAATTCATAAATAAAAAAAACAGGAAAACATTTCCTCCGGACATATTCTTAACACTTTCCATTCCTACTATTCTGTAGCTTGTACTACAATACCCACAGCATATTAGCTCTAATTGACCATTTTTCACATGTGGCGAGACTGGATGCACTAACGATCGTTTTTCATGCTCAAACCAACATAAATCGCCATGTATTTGCAACGAACGGTTGTTCTGTGCGCATAAGAATCAGCAGGTGTGTATCGCTCACAATCGTAATTATCGGGAAAATGAAGAAAATTAAATCGAACCGCGAGTGCTGTTCCCCATTGCGAGATGCACTAACGATCGTGAGTGCATCCAGTCTAACCACAGTGATTTTTGTGGCAGTAACAGACTGAGCCTTCAAATGTAAGTTGTCTGAAATGGGATGTACCAGTGTTATGTTTACAACAAACAGTTCTTTCATGAAAATTTTATTTCAATATGACAATATTTTTCTAAATTCTTCAGCTAAACACCTGCTTTGATATTGAATCATTACATTGAATTACCTAATGTTATCATTTTACAATAACATGTATGATCTATCAATCGTCAAAACAAAGACACTAACAAAATCTGAAAAAAACGTGAAGAGGAGGAAAATGTGTAAAGGTGACTGTGGCATTAAATAGTCACAACCAGGATTTTTCTCTCCAATTCTAAGGTTATTGAACTTATAATAAAAATATATATATAATATCGTAGCAGTGTTGTATCCGTCGTCCGGCCGGCCGTCGTCCAAACTTTTATCTTTATAGTTCATAATCGAATTTTACTCAAATTCTGTCTGGAATTTTTAGACACATTGCTGAGGAGCCGATTTCACACACAGATCATTGAAATTATGTGATAATGACCTTTTAGGTGGGTGTTCAAATGAAGAGGAAAACAGAATGGTACGAGTAAATTCCGATTTCAAGATTTACAACGTATGCCTAGGTCACATTTGCACAGGTCGCCGGCCGATGTGGGGACATCGGTGGTATCTACGATGTTCCGGCCGCCGGTGATAGTTTGTCAGGCATCTTTCCCATATATTTCGCGTGGTCATGAAACTACCAGGCATTGTCCGCCGGTGACCACTATAATCACCTACGATCGTGTGTCTTCGTGTCCGTCTAAATTTCAAGAATTTCAAGAAAGACTGAACAACCAACGATGCCCTACAGGAGAACACATGGTACCCTGAAATGTACAAATCGGGCCGATTATCTGAAGGGCATTTTCTAGACATTCATCGGTGCCCGGCAGGACACCCTGCGGTGATCATCTGGTGAGCTAACCCCATTGGTCGGCCGAAAAATTTGGTCGATTCCCTCGGCAAATGATAGGCATCAGAAGGGGCTCTGGCCGCTCACTGGGAGACGTGTGTTGGACCGGTAAATGTGGAATCAACGCTAAATGTGAAACCTAACGGTAAATGTGAAAAACACACTAACGGTAAATGTGAAACCTAACGGTAAATGTGAAAACTAAGGAAATCACCCTTAACAGTAAATGTGAAAAGAAATCACGACGGTAAATGTGAAAAATCGGCCAAGGGCAAAAATATTTTGTTAGGCGTACTCGGCATTTTATTATCTTGTGACATGTGAATAACTGCCGACATGTAGGCCTCGGCTACGGAAGCGTAGAAGGGCCACTCAGGAAAAAGTTTTTTTTTGAATTCCCGATTCAGTAACTCGATAATATCGACTTAGTATCTCGATAATATGTCCAGCATATATCACTTCCTATATGTCCACAATTGATTTCTAAGCTGAAAGGTCGATATCAAATGAGATATTAGCCATTTTGTGCTCTGACCTTGAAGAAGATGTCAAAGGTCAAATTCAAGATCATCAGAATATTCAGCATATATCATTTCCTATATGTGCACAATTGATTTCGAAGCTATAAAGTCGATAATAAGCGAGATATCAGCCATCTTGTGCTTTGACCTTGAAAATGAGGTCAGAGTTCAAAGTCACGGAAAGATCCAGCATACATCAGAATATTCAGCATATATCATTTCCTATATGTCCACAATTGATATCTAAACTATAAAGTCGATAATAAGCGAGATATTATCCATTTTGTCAGGTAACCTAGAAACATGTCACCCGGACATATTCTTACGCATTCTATCCCTTGTGTGCTGTGGCTTGTTCGATCAAGGATACGGTAACCTAAAAAGACAGATCAGTGATGGGAACACCTGCTTTCCTGCAGAACCGATTTGAACTAGGGTGAAACGGTTCTACAGTCGACCAGGCGGGAGTGAAGAAGGGCAGGCTCTCCATTTCGATGCATTTACCGTTAGGTTTCATATTTAGCGTTAGTTTGTTTTCACATTTACCGTCAGTTTCACATTTAGCGTTGATTTCACATTTACCGGTTCAACACACGTGGCCCATTCACATGATCTTCCATGATAGGTAGACCCTTCAGAATTGTGCTGGCATCATCAATTGTTTCTGAGTCAGCAAGTCGATCGTCTGAACTAGTGATATACCCAATTGATGCGGGATTTTTAGGTCAAACTTGACTTCTTTTGGAACAGTCTCTCGTTTAGTGATTTTCACAAACAAAGCATGTTTGAGGTTGTATAGTTTTCTTTTGAGCGGACTTGTCAACAACGTGTTTGGGTCACTGTATATGTTTTCAACGACTTGTTTCGGTCACTGTTCTGTTTTTCCTGACCGTTTTCACCTCGCTGATGCCTGTTCGAAATTTGGATCCCTTTGTGTTTGAATAGAGTTTGTGTCCTCTGTCAGTTGATATCGCTTGAGCAAGGCTTCTTCTAATCTCGGGTAGTTAGTAGCATCATGCTGGGGAAGGCGAGAAAACACCTATAGGGCATCACCTTGTAGCAATGTACTTAACAACAGTGCCTTGTCCTCATCATTCCAGTCATGATTCTCTGCATATCGCTCGAAGCGCAGAATATAGGAGTCCATTTTATCCTTCCCATCAAACGTTGGGTGCTTTTGTGTCTTCCAGGCAAGACGGGGTCGGTAGGCTTGATCATGGCCATTGGGTTCTTGATTACGGAGCTCCAGCTCCTGTCTCTTGAGATCCAGTTCTTTCTCCTTGAGCTCCATTTGGCGCTCCTGTAACTTCTGATCTCTTTCTGCTCTCTCTGTTTCCCATGCCCTCTCTCGTTGTTGTCGATCAGCCAAGTGTTTTTTTTTCCCTCACGTTCTCGCTCTCGTTGCTCTTTCTTCTCCACTCGAGGTCTCTCGTTGTCAATAAACCTGAGCAAAGCTTCACCTTCTAAACTCAGCGATCTACCAGCTGTGATGAGTACATCTAGATACATCCTAACGATCTTATTCAACAAACTGATAGCTTGCAAGAATGACAAACTAAGAAATTTAAATCGATGTTCACATTTTTTGTTCATTACATATACATGTATATATACAATCTCGAATGGATTCGCCTTCCACGACACTAGCGGCTAATGGCAATATTCAAAACACACAACTTATGTCAACGATATATGAACCAATACCAGTTGACCTCTCTTCAGGTTCAACTAGCTATGAGCAACGCAACTATAACACTGATATATTCACGCACAACAACTCAGCTGGTGTACGGCGGGTACATCATACACATGCAGTAATAGCATCAAAGGAGGTACACCGTCCTGGAGATGTGTCCCGCTTGGGTCCTAACACAGCGGGGATCAGACCCAAGGATGGCGTCTGTCGGGGGCTGAGAGATGGCAGACGGCGACAGTCTTGGAATTGTGTGATGCTCGGTTCCTGACACAGCGGGGATCAGACCCAAGGATGGCGTCTGTCTGGAGGCTGAGAGATGGCAGACGGCGACCGTCCTGGAGATGTGTGATGCTCGGGTCCTAACACAGCGGGGATCAGACCCAAGGATGGCGTCTGTCAGGAGCTGAGAGATGGCAGACGGCGACCGTCCTGGAGATGTGGGATGCTTGGTTCCTGACACAGCGGGGATCAGACCCAAGGATGGCGTCTGTCGGGGGCTGAGAGATGGCAGACGGCGACCGTCCTGGAGATGTGTCCCGCTTGGGTCCTAACACAGCGGGGATCAGACCCAAGGATGGCGTCTGTCGGGGGCTGAGAGACGGCAGACGGCGACCGTCCTGGAGATGTGTCCCGCTTGGGTCCTAACACAGCGGGGATCAGACCCAAGGATGGCGTCTGTCGGGGGCTGAGAGACGGCAGACGGCGACCGTCCTGGAGATGTGTCCCGCTTGGGTCCTAACACAGCGGGGATCAGACCCAAGGATGGCGTCTGTCGGGGGCTGAGAGACGGCAGACGGCGACCGTCCTGGAGATGTGTCCCGCTTGGGTCCTAACACAGCGGGGATCAGACCCAAGGATGGCGTCTGTCGGGGGCTGAGAGACGGCAGACGGCGACCGTCCTGGAGATGTGTCGAGCTTGGGTCCTAACACAGCGGGAATCAGACCCAAGGATGGCGTCTGTCGGGGGCTGAGAGACGGCAGACGGCGACCGTCCTGGAGATGTGTCCTGCTTGGGTCCTAACACAGCGGGGATCAGACCCAAGGATGGCGTCTGTCGGGGGCTGAGAGACGGCAGACGGCGACCGTCCTGGAGATGTGTCCCGCTTGGGTCCTAACACAGCGGGGATCAGACCCAAGGATGGCGTCTGCCTGGGGGCTGAGAGACGGCGACCGTCCTGGAGAGTGATACTCGGGTCCTGACACATGTGATCAGACCCAAGGATGGCGTCTGTCTGGAGGCTGAGAGATGGCAGACGGCGACCGTCCTGGAGATGTGTGATGCTCGGGTCCTAACACAGCGGGGATCAGACCCAAGGATGGCGTCTGTCGGGGACTGAGAGATGGCAGACGGCGACCGTCTTGGAATTGTGTGATGCTCGGGTTCTGACACAGCGGGGATCATACCCAAGGATGGCGTCTGTCTGGAGGCTGAGAGATGGCAGACGGCGACCGTCCTGGAGATGTGTGATGCTCGGGTCCTAACACAGCGGGGATCAGACCCAAGGATGGCGTATGTCAGGGGCTGAGAGATGGCAGACGGCGACTGCCTGGAGATGTGGGATGCTTGGTTCCTGACACAGCGGGGATCAGACCCAAGGATGGCGTCTGTCGGGGGCTGAGAGATGGCAGACGGCGACCGTCCTGGAGATGTGTGATGCTCGGGTCCTGACACAGCGGGGATCAGACCCAAGGATGGCGTCTGTCGGGGGCTGAGAGATGGCAGACGGCGACCGTCCTGGAGATGTGTGATGCTCGGGTCCTAACACAGCGGGGATCAGACCCAAGGATGGCGTCTGTCGGGGGCTGAGAGACGGCAGACGGCGACCGTCCTGGAGATGTGTGATGCTCGGGTCCTGACACATCGGTGATCAGCTTCATGTTACAGCTTTAGCTTCAGCTACAATCTGTTTGGGCGCGCATCATTATATTTTTGACATAAATGACATGATTATACACTAAAACATAGTTACCATATCAGTTATCGAGCTGCCTGGTACTTACGATTTTTAATTTGTTTTATACATTGTTTGCCTCGTTCTTTCTATCCCCAGGAGGAGGATATTTATTTTTATCACCATGATTTAATCACACTGTTTTGGATGAAAGAACGCTCACGTTTACAAAAGTGCAGACACGTCGTACATGACGATCCCCTTTTCTGTAGCCACGCCTAGATACCTGTCGTCATGGAGACGGATATTGTAGACTATTGCCGGCGCCTCTATGACTTTTGTTGTCTGTCCGAAAACGGAGTTCGTTAAATAGATGTCCCTCCACCTCGGACTTCTTTTGTCAGCATCCTTGTCTCCCAGAAACATCATCCGGCCTGAGCTGTCCACACACAAGGCATCAGGATCAACACCACTTGACAGGGAGATGTCCCTTATGTGTTGTCCCTGAGCACTCAGCTCCCGGACACAGTCGACATCAGAAACCAGGATGGCGTCTGTCTGGGGGCTGAATGACAGACACAGACCGTCCTGGAGATGTGTGACGCTAGGGTCCCGGCGCCACAACACTCGGCCGTCAGTGGGGGACACTCGGACCACATCCCTGGGTTGTTCAGGCTGGGTGGGAACAATGATTATTGTACTGTAGTGTGAGTTAATGTGGAGTGATGTGACCTAATATGGAGGGTAATTATTGTACTGTAATGTGACTCTTCCTTACGGGTTTCTGGTTATAGTAAATAACTATTACTTAGCCCTTGGGCTAAATTATTAATGCTGATAGGCCAGTGGACAAGATGCGTGTCTTTGTTACATTTATTTCAACACGTAGCTTCTCAGTCTAGTAAGAAAAAAAACACCCGAGATATGTGCTTGAACATTTGTGCATGATTGATAATAATGCTCTGGTATTAACCTCGCCATGATAGGGGGAGAGGGTATTGATTTGTGATTGGGTCTGTTCGTCTGTTTGTCTGTCTCCCTGTCTGTCTGTCCGCGCGCATAACTCGAAAACAAATAGTCCGATCGACTTCAAACTTATGGAGATGAAGCGGTATGGCAGTTGCTCGGTCCTCCTCAAATTTTGTTGGAATCGGATAAAAACGGTTGCCATGGCAACGGAAAACGTGAAAATCACAAACTCCGGTTCTACTTGATATTATTTTTTCCAACTATTTATCAATATTTCTTTGGACAATTCCGGATCGTATGGTGTACGGCCGATGGTCGTACGACTAAAATTCTCCATTATCGCCCGGTGTCGAAAAGTTGGGGGTTCACAATTTCGGTTATTTTTCGCCAGCGACTTTTCAGGGCAAATGTCTACGCTTATAACTCAAAGACGAACGGATCTATCGTTCTGAAATTTATAGGACTGAAGCGCTATGGTAGTGGCTCGGTCTCCTCCAAATTTTGTCAAAATCGAATAGAAATGGTTGTCATGGCAACGGAAAAAGTGAAAATCACATAATTGGCTATAACTCCGGTCCTACTTGATATTAATTTTCCCAACTATTTTTGTATTTTTCTTTGGCCAATTCCGGATCGTATGGTCTACAGCCAATGGTCGTACGACTAAAATTCTCCATTATCTCCTGCTGTTGAAAAGTTGAGCGTTCACGATTTCGGTTATTTCGGTGATCTGCGCTTATAACTCAATGACAAACGGATCTATCGTTCTGAAATTTATAGGACTGAAGCGCTATGGTAGTGGCTTGTTCTCCTCCAAATTTTGTCGAAATCGAATAAAAATGGTTGTCATGGCAACGGGAAAAGTGAAAATCACATAATTCACTTTAACTCTGGTTCTATGCGATATTAATTCTTCCAACTATTTTTGTATTTTTCTTTGGCCAATTCTCGATCGTATGGTGTATGACCGATGGTTATAAGACGAAAACCCTCCATTATCGCCCGATGTCGAAAAATTAGGGGTCACGATTTTACGACTTTTGAGTGTTTTGAGACTCAAGGCCATATATTGTGAAGCTAGTTTTCATTCGTTTCAGGAGATGTGGCTGGATGATAGAAACAATACTCTGAAATTTTACAGCTCAATATTGAACGAAAAGGTCAAGGTCAGATAAAAGATAAAAATCGAAAAGTTGCAATAACTTATATTAGTGATTAACGTCCCTTATTGATTTTGTATTTTTCAGTGCTCAATTCCCATCATTTGCTGTATGACCGATGGTCGTATGATCAGAATCCCCCAGTATCGTCCAAGGTAGAAAGTGTAAGGGTCATCAGCCGAAATCACTGATTCGTAGTATTTCGAGGTTTGGTAATTCCCAATACGACGATATTCAATAGAATGTTGAATTACAGTATGTAGTATAAAGTTGTGATAGCTGGCGAAGTTTGGGCTGTCAGTATCAAGAATTCAGGTCGTGGTCGACAGGACGAGAATATGTTCAAGATAGGAAAAACAACTCTACTTTGATTAATGATCATTTCTCCCATGATTTTTGTATTTTTTTATGGCCAATTTCCGACCAATTCATATATGACCAATGATAGTACGACCAGAATCCCCGATTATTGTCCAGGTAGAAAATGTAAGGGTCAACAACTATATTATTTTAGTAAAACTAAATCTGGAAGGGCGAGGGTCTGCAATCTCTGATTGTCTCGTTTATAGTATGTTACAGGCAGTATACTATATACCATTATGATACTGATCTATATAGATCATTCTTCCTATACACACCTTGCCTAGGAGCAGTATGAGGTTATCCCTCGCTGTCCAGCAAGTAGACCACACTAGTTTGTCGACATCAAAGCTCGCCACCCGCTGAAGCCTCCCGGGTCGTACCTCGTACAGTCCCCACCTGTGGGGACCCGTGTCGAATTCTTGGCAGCCAGCGAGGACGATATGACGTCCGTCTCTGCTGCTGGATGTACGAATGACGAGCCTCACTCCTAGGCTGTCCACTGAGACGGGCAGCGGGTCGCCTTCCATCGACACGACTTTGACTTGGACTATGTGGTGGTGGGGTATCGTGTACACAAGGGCCCACGTCCCGTCAATATCAATGTAGCTGACGCCAACGATCCCCTCTTTCTTGTCCAGATGACACAGCTGCTTGACGCCCTATCAAATATTGTGTCAGCACATGAATATATATAGCATAATGAATGGTACCAGGTTTCTCAACCACGGCGAGTCCTGCAAATACTGGGAATCAATGGTTTATCGAAATGGATCTAATATGCATCGGTGTTGTACAATTAGACTTTAAAAACAACAACAACATAGCACAACTGCAGGTATCACAGCAATAGATTAATCGAAACATGCATGAATGTAAACAAGTGTTAAAGTAAATGTCCGGAATGCGTGTCGGCAGAGGATATTGGGGAATGATTTTTTAGATTGGTGAACAATCGATTCGAACCAGGTAGTTGTTGTTTTCAAGACAAATTTATGGAAAAGCAAGTGTAATCGTTAATCATAGGTGATAAATACAACCATAAATGCAATATGAAATCGTCATTGCTACAATTCGTGAAATATTGTATTTTGATGTGAAATCTGACAGAAAGAACAGTTAAAGAATCAAATGGCCATTATTTTATAAATATGTGTGCAATATACTTGAAAAATGAAGCCAAAAAATACATGACGCACGATCTTAGTAGAAAAAATTCTCCTGCAACTTTTTATTGATACAAATTTGTTATTTTCTTAGTACGTATTGTTTGGCTTGGTAAACGAGTATGTTAGCGTGCACACCGATGGGCAAACCTTGCTGTTTCGATTGGGAAACGGATACAAAGGGAAAATATAAAACATGAAATCATAAAATGCTCCAATTCACAGCGTTATTTGCACTCAAATTAGACCTCCAATTAACCCTTTGTCATTTCAACATTCCGTTATCTTGAGATTTCCCTACAGATGATTGGTCTGATGAAATAGCCGGTTGTGAATTATACTGCAAAAAATCTTTGAGTTACAACATAAACGAATTTGGGATGGACATCATCGTACAATATGGTTTCCATCCCGATATAACTATGTCACTGAGTTTGAACTCACCATTTTCAAGTCTCCGAAGTTCAAACTTCCTGTCAGTGAAGTAGTCAACGGTTGCTCTACTGCAAACACAACTCTGTAAATTCCCCTCGAGGCTACGAAGGCTCGGTATCGTGGGTTGTTGATACTTCGCCCTGTGCATGATTCTGCCTGCAGAATGGTTTCACTCGTAACAAGTATACAAACTCGTCGGTCCATTCCCATGAAATTGTCCAAGGTGTCTATGGTGTATCCTGTCACTGGGAATTCCCCTGCAGTGTGGACTCGAATGTCTTCCCCCACATTCGACTTGAATATTGCTCGAAGGATTTGTGCATCACTGAGTGCATCTGTAGTATCAACAAATATGGCCACATCTCTAGATTCGTATGCAATTGGTGTGTTGTCAACTATTTTCTGTGGATCACACAGGTGTGTGACAAAGTGCACAAAACTGTTGTCTTCATTGTCATTCCAGATGTCTGTAAATCGTCGAACCTCCACATCATCTCCCTGTTCTTTGTGCGAACAGGAGATTGTGGCGTGATCCGGATACTCTGGATTGTCATCAAAGTTAGACTTGATGAAAGCAGTCACTTTTCTTGTGTTCCTGTGGACCTCTGTTAACGTCTTCTGGGTCAAGTGATGGTTGGTTACTTCGCAAAATTCTGTCAATATGTTTTGCATTGTAAGTTTGTTAAGATTTTCTTGGTAATTTTGATACCGACTATCACAAAATGCCACCAGCTTTGTATGTTCTGATGTGTGAATTGTTTCGAAAAGACTCAGCCAGCTGGTGTCTTTGAAGTTTGTGCTGTGGACATCATCTATGATGAGGAGATCGAACTGGATGAAGCGCTTCTCATTGATATGCTGCTGCAGTTCGGCATCAGATGTAATGACGAACACTCTATCTGGCTCCAGCCTCTGGTGAATCAAAAATTTCTTGAATGTGTCAGTTGAGCAAACATAGCCATAGTTCCCATACTTTTGTATCAGGTGGAGTGCCATGAATGTCTTTCCCGATCCAGGAGGACCCTCGATGTGGTTGAATTTGTCGAACCCCAGGGAAAAAATCACATCTATCTGATGAGCGCTCAGGAGAATGCTGTTTTCGTCGCCCAGGATGCTTCTGATACGAGTGCTCTTCTCCAGCAAGGCCTTTGCCAGAAGTAATTTCATCTCAGCAACCAGCCCATCTGCTATCATCAGTTTTAAAATCGACAGGTGATTTCTGTCATGATGTGATTGCACCTCCCCAACTGTCAATTGGTAGATTCTGCATTGTACTAAAATGGTGTTCATAAATTTCATGATATGGCTCTGATCTTTCAGCATGGCACTCTTGATGCGGCGGCCAGATAGGAACAGGTAAACCCACACGTCATCATGACTGGTGATCCCCTCATCAACAACGGCCCACAACTGAATACACCCTGACTCATCGCCAACTAGGACGTCAAAGAGATGATGTTGTGGCCGCTCAATAACTCCATCAACTACCACGTTCTTCACCCAATGTGAGGTGCATATGCTAAACCCTTCCTGTCCTTGAACGGAAGCCTCAATGTTCGTTAGGGCCGTTTCGATAGCTCTATGGCCCAATTTTCTGGCGTGCAGTATGGTTTCTCTTGCCGGTGTCCAGTGTATTGGGTGTTTCATAGTGAAGAGACTGCTTTCGGTTGCTAGTTTAACAATATTTTCGTGCGTCTCTAGACTGCTTTCTTTGAGAAGATCCCAACGGATACCATGCCTCGACCAGGATATATGATCCCGAGCTTCCAGTAAATCATTCGTAGAGGCTCCCATTGAAGTATGATGTGTACTCTGCTTGTCGTCATGTATGCTTGCAGGAGGCGGAGTTGCTGGAGCTTTTGATGACCGTCTAGACTTGAACAATCTTCTAAACTTTGATTCCTTTCGTCCTGTATCAATCGGCACCTGCTTGATACTTGTCTGTTGACGTTGTACACTGCCATCTTTTGACTTAGTCCTTGATGATGATGAGGAAGGCAGCCCTGATATTCCAGTTGGTTCTGTCTGGACTGAAGTGGATGTTAGCGGCACTTGTTTTTTAGTATTTTGTTGTGTACTTCTTGTGTATGGATTGTGCGAGTAGAGAGCATCTCGCCAGTTAGTGGGACTGTACCTGTGTACTGTACCATCAGCAGCAACCTGGAACGACGCTGGACTCTCTTTCCATACACCACCTAAGAAATGGTTAAAGCTTATGACAATAACCATTCTTCTTTCGTCCTTGATCTCAACAGGTAGTTCCACCACAGGAATGAATGTTACTGACCAGTCTCGGCCACGTTCTGGAGGCCGACTGCCATCTCCCCAAACTCTAGGATTGCCGTTACTATCTTCCTTCAGAAACTGCTCTAGGAACTCCATCAGTTCTATTTCTTCACTTTCACTGATGACCTGACCCTTCACAACATTGCCGTTAGCATCCTCTTCTACACCAATCACCAAAGCACCTCCTGTTCTCATATTGGGCATTGCGAAGAGAGTTTTACTTGTTCTGTCATCACTGATCCTAAGCTTCAGGACGCTGATTCTGTTGCATTTCCAGCACTTGTATTCTAAATTTGGGCCTTCATTTGCACAGATTGTTTCTCCATACTTGACTTCCTTCATTCCGTCGAAGGGATGGGATACAGGACCTTTTGTTCCAGTGGATATGACCTTCTGGATTGTTTGGATGTCATTGATAGCTGTTGTCCCTGCTAGGCCCCTGACGAACATGCCACTTGTCATTATGATGAACTTGTCAGATTTTGATGCATACAGAGTAAGTGGATGTGTGTAGTCTACGAGATGTATACACTCCAGAAGTATATCTCTAGGGATAAACTTGATGAGAGCATCTTCCAAATTGCGTTTCCATTTGTCTAGGATATCATCCTTTGGTTGTTGTCCATCATGACTCCGTATTTGCACGATACCACCAGTTGTATTCTGAAGGGACGTCAGGATCTCCTTCAAATAGGTTACTCCGGCATCGTTGGTGAGTTTCTTGCTGAAGTCCACATCTATTTTGAAGCAGTATTCAGGACAAGTCAGGTCCTCAGGTGGTACAACATACTGTGTGAGATGAGGCACCTGGGTGGATGTTGCTGGTCCTGCAGTGGCGTGACTTGGTGCGGATGGTGCTGGTCCTGCAGTGGCGTGACTTGGTGCGGATGGTGCTGGTCCTGCAGTAGCTTGACTTGGTGCGGATGGTGCTGGTCCTGCAGTGGCTTGACTTGGTGCGGATGGTGCTAGTCCTGCAGTGGCATGACTTGGTGCAGATGGTGCTGGTCCTGCAGTGGCGTGACTTGGTGCGGATGGTGCTGGTCCTGCAGTGGCTTGACTTGGTGCGGATGGTGCTGGTCCTGCAGTGGCTTGGCTTGGTGCGGATGGTGCTGGTCCTGCAGTGGCTGGACTTGGTGCGGATGGTGCTGGTCTTGCAGTGGCGTGACTTGGTGCGGATGGTGCTGGTCCTGCAGTGGCGTGACTTGGTGCGGATGGTGCTGGTCCTGCAGTGGCGTGACTTGGTGCGGATGGTGCTGGTCCTGCAGTGGCGTGACTTGGTGCGGATGGTGCTGGTCCTGCAGTGGCTGGACTTGGTGCGGATGGTGCTGGTCTTGCAGTGGCGTGACTTGGTGCGGATGGTGCTGGTCCTGCAGTGGCGTGACTTGGTGCGGATGGTGCTGGTCCTGCAGTGGCTTGACTTGGTGCGGATGGTGCTGGTCCTGCAGTGGCTGGACTTGGTGTGGATAGTGATGGTCTTGCAGTGGCTGGACTTGGTGCGGATGGTGGTGACGCCATTTGGTCGGATTGTTCTGTATGAGCCAATGTAAGATCAGTTGAAATATTCCTACACTAAATCTACAGCTGACACGTATTATCAAATAAATGTCACATTATTATGACGTTGCAAACCAAAATAGAAAACATTTGTAACGAAACAATGTAACATCAATATGTACGTAATTGTAGTGTGTGGTTTCACTGAGAGTTAATTTGGATCGACAATGTGTAATGTGTTAATACTAGTATGCATAGCATATTGTACTTGATATAGAATCAATACTTTCTGTTAAAGAAAACATGGATCACACTCAAATGTCTCCATTGGTGTCACTAAGTATATTTCAAAAGAATAGAATAATATGTTGTCGGTTTCCCTCATAAACATACACTAATAGTCAGGCAGTATTGGACGTCACAGGATCTATTCCCAGCAAATAATTTTTCCTGAGGCTATTGTTGCTTTCATATAGACACCCTGCAACATATCGTAAGTCGGTGACTGACCTATTTCTTTTGTCTAGGGGTCAGGTCATGTTATTGTCACCGACTTGTGCTCAGATTTTTTGGACGGAACCTCTACAATCCATAAGAAAAAAAATCAATTTTAGGTTGCCGGACCTATGGTCCGATAACCTATTGGCATGGCGTTGCGTCCGTCGTCCGTCGTCGGCGTCGTCTGCGTCATCGGCGTCGTCGGCGTCGTCCGTCCACATTTTTATCTTTAAAGTTTATGAGTGAATCTTTCTGAAATTTTGCACAAAAATGCCTAAAAATAATTCAAAAAGGGGATATTTTTTAGTTTTTGCGTTTTCTTCAAAATGGCGGCCATTTTCGACGAAAAACGACCAATTTCTGACTTTGGCGGCCATTTTCTCAAAAACTGTCCAGACTGTTTTGAGATTTTTATTTCAGAAGATTCCCCTGATATACCTCTGTGATGTGTATAAGTTTCGTTGCCCCTGAATCGCCGGTCTGCGCGTGGCGGCCATTTTCTCGACGGGTCCCAAATGGGACTTTCCCATGTTAAATTCTCCTATGCTTTATAATGGGATACATTATGCCTAATATCTCACCTAATATTGAGATTAGAGACTAGGAATCATGATCAATTGTGGACATATAGGAAATTATATATGCTGAATATTCTCGTGACCTTGAATTTGACCTCTGACATCATTTTCAAGGTCAGAGCACAAAATGGCTTATATCCCGTTTATTTTCAACTTTACAGCTTAGGAATCAATTGTGGACATATAGGAAATGATATATGCTGAATATTCTGATGACCTTGAATTTGACCTTTGACCTCATTTTCAAGGTCACAGGACAAAATGGCTAATGTCTCGCTTATTGTCGACTTTACAGCTTAGGAATCAATTGTGCACATATAGGGAATGATATAGTCCGAATATTTTGATGACCTTGAATTTGACCTTTGACCTCATTTTCAAGGTCTAAGCACCAAATGGCTAATATGTCGCTTATTATCGACTTTACAGCTTAGGAATCACTTGTGCACATATAGGACATGATATAGTCCGAATATTTTGATGACCTTGAATATGACTTTTCACCTAATTTTCGAGGTCAAAGCATAAAAATGGCTAATAGCTTGCTGATTATCGACTTTACAGCTCAGGAATCAATTGTGAACATTATGGGAAATGATATAGTCCGAATATACTGATGACCTTGAATTTGACTTTTGACCTCATTTTCAAGGTCAAAGAACAAACTGGCTAATATCTGGCTTATCCACTTTACAGCTTGGGACTAAATTGTGGACGTATAGGAAATGATGAATGCTGAATATTTTGATGACCTTGATTGAACTTTGACCTCATTTTCAAGGTCAGGCACAAAATGGCTAATATCTCACTTATTATCGACTTTACAGGTCAGGAATCAATTGTGCACATATAGGGAATGATATATGCCGAATATTCTTGTGACCTTGAATTTGACCTTCGACCTTATTCTCAAGGTCAGAGCACAAAATGGCTAATATTTCGTTTTTTTTTGTCGACTTGAGAATCAATTGTTGACATGTAGGAAATGATATATGCCGAATATTGTCATGACCTTGAATTTGACCTTTGACCTCAGTTTCTAGGTCACATGACAAAATGGCTAATATGTCCCTTATTATCGACTTCACACTTAAGGATCAATTGTGGACATATAGGAAATGATATATGCTGAATATTGTCGTGACCTTGAATTTGATCTTTGACCTCATTTTCAAGGTCAAGAGCACAAACTAGCTAATATCTCGCTTATTATCGACTTTACAGCTCAGGAATCAATTATGAACCTATAGGATATGTTATATTCTGAATATTGTCATGAACTTGAATTTGACCTTTGATCTGATTTTCAAGGTCAGAACACAAAATGCCTAATATTTCGTTTATTGTCAACTTTACAACTTGAGAATCAATTGTTGACATGTAGGAAATGATATATGCCGAATATTGTCATGACCTTGAATTTGACCTTTGACCTCAGTTTCTAGGTCACATGACAAAATGGCTAATATGTCCCTTATTATCGACTTCACACTTAAGGATCAATTGTGGACATATAGGAAATGATATATGCTGAATATTGTCGTGACCTTGAATTTGATCTTTGACCTCATTTTCAAGGTCAAGAGCACAAAATAGCTAATATCTCGCTTATTATCGACTTTACAGCTCAGGAATCAATTATGAACCTATAGGATATGTTATATTCTGAATATTGTCATGAACTTGAATTTGACCTTTGATCTGATTTTCAAGGTCAGAACACAAAATGCCTAATATTTCGTTTATTGTCAACTTTACAACTTGAGAATCAATTGTTGACATGTAGGAAATGATATATGCCGAATATCTTCATGACCTTGAATTTGACCTTTGACCTCAGTTTCTAGGTCACATGACAAAATGGCTAATGTGTCGTTTATTATTGAATTTACAGCTTAGTAATCAATTGTGAGTTTATAGGAAATTATATACTGGTATGCAGAATACTCTCGTGACTTTGAATTTGACCAGTGACCTTATTTTCAAGGCCACGGAACAAAATAGCTATTATACATTGTCCAGTAACCTATTTTAGCCCTTGGGCTATTTTTTTGCAATATAAGGCATACATACAGCAACTAAGGGGGATGATACGATGTCCGAGATATTAATGCCCGTTTATGTACTTCACAAATGTTAGTAGCAGTTGATAGTCCCCAGAAATAAGGTTTCCTCCGCCGATATATACCCCAATTGCGACACGGTGATCACAATCATCGTCATTTTCAAGAACTTCTGAACATCTCATGTTTCATATATCCTGTGCATATTCACAAATATATTGTGATTTTTCAGTTATTCTTAAATACGTGAGTTGGGAAATGTTTTCAGATCAGGTCAGTGAAATTGGGTCGGGGTCAAGTGGTATATACATAGCCAATCCATGCTGTCCCGCTTCCAATGTCGAGTCACTGTCACTAATACATTACTCGATTTCGCCTGTACACTACTAAACTCTTTGTTTACTTCGAGTTCACCGCGTCACTCACGTTTGAACATGGTGTGTACGAACGTTTTGTTTATACCACTTGACCTGACCTAGAAACATTTCCGAACTGGCTTATTACTCCACATGCTTGCCGTGACACCGATTTGAGTCAAGCGTCACCGACTTAGGTATACATTTTTCAGAGTATAACATACCCATTCTTCGAGTGAGTTCAATGAGTTACAATGAGTTCTTACGGTTATAGCGATGTCATATTCGTGTTATCGTGGTCCGTACATAGTAATATATTCTGTAGTATACATCCCAACAAAATTTCGTAAACCTGGTTATTGGTATAATTGTTTTTCGAAGCTGCAGCAATGTGACTGGGACCACATTGTGAATTGATATTGTTCATTTTCCAATTATGAATTCGAACGTAACTATGGAAAGAAAATAATATAAACATTTGCATTATGATGATGGAACACAGACCATTGATTGAACATCGGTGGTGGCTACTGCCAGTCCAGTAGATACCAGTCCTTTTCAGGAAAACTAACATCTTAAGGTGTGATTGCACGTAACTTACAGGTGACTGCACTGAGGCACTTTTCCATTGACTTATAATGTGAAAGTAAAGGTAACAAAATCACCAAAACAATACAATCCCCCGACCTAAAACTTGGCTAGCACACACACAAATACGCATGGATGATGAACCGAGATATGGTTTCATAAATGGTATCACGAAAGCTGTGCAATTTGATGATTAGATTAATCATTTTATACGTTTCACCAAAACGAAGATTCGAGTGTTCTGCTTGACAATATATGCTGTTGCATATATTTATTCCTTGTTGTCGTCAAAATAATGAGACTATCTAGGGCTATACTTTCTGTGAGTTGAATACAATGAGCTGAACATTCATAATCCGAAACACCTCTGTGCACCCGAGTGCATATCACCTGTGAGTTTTACTGGCCTCACTAGCTATTTGCTGCAGAGCATAATCCTTTCGCTCGCAGTGTGTGAGTGTATTTTGTAGACTGAGAAATAGGTCAGAAAATGACATATGAAAACGATGAATTTAACATTGCTTAGTAAGAAACAGAGTCTCGGTTAGTAATCCTTGATGGCTAACAATCAGAAAGGCAAAGTTTCACGTTGGTTGGAAGTGTGTAAATTCATGAATTTGTTACCTTTATATTTACATTATAAGTGAATGGACAGCTGGTCACTGCCAGGTTCATGACGATCACATGCAACCAATCCTTAAGTCGGTGATGCTTGACTATTTGTGCATATGCATAGGATATGTGAAACTCGAAATATGATTATCGTAACTCCCGTGTAGAGATTATTGAAATACAAAGTCTGGAAGTTTTTGAAAATCACAATGAATGTGATCACCGTGTCAAAATTGGGATAAATATTGGCGAAAGGAAGCTTATTTCTGGGGAATATCAACCAATTGTAAATTACAAACTGCATTTGTAAATTACATAAATGGTCAATAGTATTTCGGACATCGTATCATCCACCTCAGTTATTCTATATATGCATCAAATGGCAGAAATTGGAATTTTTTTAGCGTATATCGGTGTTCTGTCCAAAAGTTCAAGTTGGTGACAATAACATGACCTGACCCCTAGACAAAAGATCTAGGTCAGTCACCGACTTAAGATATGTGGCAGGGTGTTGATGCTCAAGTTGGTGACAATAACATGACCTGACCCCTAGACAAAAGATCTAGGTCAGTCACCGACTTAAGATATGTGGCAGGGTGTTGATGCTCAAGTTGGTGACAATAACATGACCTGACCCCCAGACAAAAGATCTAGGTCAGTCACCGACTTAAGATATGTGGCAGGGTGTTGATGCTAGATTCATCTCCGACTTAAGATATGTGGCAGGGTGTTGATGCTAGATTCATTTCCATTATTTTTAGCTTGTGCATACTCATGGATCAATACTAATGGATCAATACTACATAGTCATGGATCAATACTCATGGATCAATACTACATACTCATGGATCAATACTGCATACTCATGGATCAATACTCATAGATCAATACTGCATACTCATGGATCAATACTACATACTCATGGATTAATACTGCATACTCATGGATCAATACTCATGAATTAATACTTCGCAGAATTTACACCTCAACTAAACTAAAAATATAAACCGCCAGTGGGCCCATTGACGTTGAACTCATCAGAATAAATGTGGTGTAAGATCAGTGGTAAACTGATAAAATGAATGATACAGTTAGTTATCGCATGAAATCCGTGCCAACCAATCAACCTTCAGGGAAAATATCAACTAAGCGAAAAAATTCCAGGTCAATGTCAAAGTCCATCCCTGGTATCCATTTCGCTTTATGATACACGGCTTTTAGGATATGGACGATGACAAAAATTGCTGAGCCAAAAAAATCCAGGTCAATGTCAAAGTTCATCCTTGACACCCCTGAGTTATGTTTGTCTATAACGACGAGTCCGAAATATTTTCTGTTTCGCTCTACGATACAATGTTTCTGAGACATGGAAGAGAACAAAAAATGCTGACTCAGCAAAACAAAAAATCAGATCAATGTCAAATTCATCCCTAATACCCCGATGAGATCTTTATCTAGAGTGACGATTCGATGTCAATTTTGAGACATCGATAAACATGAACAAAATGCCGACTCAGCCAAAAAATTCATGTTAAGCTCGAATTTCATCCACAATACTTCTCAAGCACGTTTACTCAAACCGACTAGTCCGAAAATAACGTCCGTTTTGCTCTACGACGAATCTTTTTTTGAGATAAAGATGAAAATTTTAAAAACATCTTATTGAGCACAAACAAAATTCGGTTCAAGATCAAAATTCATCCCTAGTAATCCTGTCACATGAATGTCTAGAGCATCCACGATGTATCGTCTCCGAGATATCGAGAAGCTTCAGGGATATCTAGGGCATCTTTCGAGCCTGTGGTCAAAAGTCGTCAGACGGATCGACAACAAAATTAATAGGCTTCTTCCATGATGGCATAGGGAACTTCGTGCAAAGTTTTGCAGTCATTGGCCGACTATTTCTGTGGTGTTTGTCCGGAAACCAGAAATATTGTTTTCATCCTCACGTACCCCGGAGCACACTGCTACACAACGTTTTTTTTTCGACAAAACTATAAATGCTTCAATACATGATGGAAATGAAGATGATCCTTGCGGAGAGTCAGTGTCTTGGTGTTAACACTCAAGGCTCAGACAGGATGAGTCCTACCTGTCCAGCCGCCTGACTTTATCCATTAGGGGTAGGATGTTTGCTGTTGTTTTGTCATTGTCTATCAGTCACTCTCGTTCAGCCCGTAGAGTCAGTTCGCTCCATTCCAACCGCCGCTCTCTGTAAACGATAATGACTTTTGCATCTATAGGAAAGTAAACTGGGTTGAAACAATATAGAAGTACAGTGTTAAACCACAAAAATTTTTCACCCTAACATTGCCGTGTTGACCATTAAGGATCATTCAAGGTCAAAATAAAAAAAAAAATAATACAATGTGATTTGCATGTGATTTGGCATTATATGGTGGTACCATATAGCTAAGATCTATTTTGAATTAGTGTTCAATTTATACATATAACATTGAGCTGTCAGAAAATCAAATGTCCACCACATATAGCTAGAAAACAAGAGATAGCTGCCTATGTTAAACGTTTGGCGATTTTCGATGAAAAAGTTCATCATTTGGAAAATAATTTCATAGTAATTTCCCCTCAATTCATCTGAAATTCGAACATATATGTTCAATAGGCCTCCCACACTTTGCTGGATGGTCTGTAATAGTTTGTCGTTCTCATCCAATTTTATTTCTCAGACTGGGGATGATTCAAAACACATAGAAGCTTGATTTAACTAGTATGTCTAGTTTCTAGTATGTCCACATTCTATTCCCGAGCTGTAAAATGGATAATAAGGGAGAAATTAGCCATTCTGTTCTCTGACCTTGGAAATGAGGTCAAAGGTCAAATTCAAGGTCACCAAAATATTCAGCATATATTATTCCCTATATTTTCACTATGGATTCCAAAGCTGTAAAGTCGATAATTAACAAAATATTAGCCATTTTGTTGTCTTACCTTGAAAATTAGGTCAATGGGCAAATTCAAGGTCGTTAGAATATTAAGCATATATAATTTCCTATATGTCCATAATTGATTCCTAATCTCTAATCTCAATATTAGGTGAGATATTTGGAAAAGTGTGCCCCATTATAAACCATAGGAGAATTTTATATGGAAAAGTCCCATTTTGGTCGAGTTTGGACCCATAATGGCACTTTCGAGCGACTCCAGAGAAACGAAACGTATACACGTCAGAAGAATACACGTGAGGAGTGTTATGCATCAATAAGAAAAAAAGTTACTGAACAGATTTTGATAAAACGACCGTCAAATTCCAAAATTGGCCGTTTTTCGTCAAAAATTGCCGCCATTTTTAAAAATTGCGAAAATACAAAATTGAAAAAAAAAATACTTCCCTCCTAAAATATTTTTTGTGCAAAATTTCAGGAAGATTCGATCGTGAACTTTAAAAAAAGGAATGTAGACCGACAACGACGGCGATAGGTTAGTGGACCAACGGTCCTATTGTCAAAGTCAAATGTTCAAAAGTCCAATTGTGTAACGGATTGGACGACTGCCAGATTTGACTGACCGATTTGTCTCGTATAATCGCGAGCGTTCGGTTTGTCCGTTCCCATCATGCACAAAAAGCTAGATGTCTATTGTCTTTTGATTCGGAAGTATTTATTTGTTTTACTTGATTTCATAGAACATCACCGTACACAATCAGGTATGTTCACATAAGAAAGAAAATTGAACAAACTTCCAAAAGTTTTGATATCATTCACAGCTTTATATTGATTGAATTGAACGAACTTCCAAACGTTTTGATATCATTCATAGCTTTATATTGACTCCATTGAACAAACTTCCAAACGTTTTGATATCATTCACAGCTTTATATTGACTGAATTGAAAAAAAACTTCAAACGTTTTGCTATCATTCACAGCTTTATATTGACTGAATTGAACAAACGTTTTGAAGTCACTTACGTCTTTATATTGACGTAGATCTCACAGATTGTTACAAGGAACGTAAATAAAATCGATTATTATATGCCTACGAAAATGCTACAATGGATTACACAGAGTGCAATCGGTCTGATATATTGCGGTATTGACCTCCTTCATATTGACCGGCGTTGTGCATAGCAACCGACGGTCATTTTACGATTTCGTATTCATACGCTGGTGAATATGACGTTTTTGGTTTTGTTGTGCATGAAAATGTCCATAAAATTCTTTGCTTTCAGGGTCTGAAATGGCTAGAAAAGTCAGCATTTGTAATCATATATCTCCCGACGTGTGTGCATATCATGATGCGGCATATAATAATAAGTTAATTGACTGGATACAGTGTTTGAGGTCCTCGGTCGTGTCTGTGCCGCGGACGCACTCGCAAGCTCGTGCGTGCTACGGCCCAGACACGACCTCGGGCCTCAAACACTGTATCCAGTCAATTACTTATAATTATCGTCCACCTACTGTCATAGACTTGGTCATCACTCTGTCATTCACAGCGAAGCGATCAAATTAAATACTAACTCGGAAATGAAGTAATATGGAATCTGGAGATTTATAAAATGCCTCAATCATTACCTAAGCGATATGAAATTGACTGGTCATGAGTGAATGGTTTCCAGTCTCACTGGCAATGTCATGTCAAATTATGGCCGAAAGTTACTGAATATAGTTTGTCACATGTATCTGTCTTGAAAAAGAAATTTGTAAATTTCGGGCTATAACAGGTGTAGCACAAACCTGGCGATGACAGAAAAAAGCTTTTCATGAGAACTATTAGGATACAATCACTTTCAACACATGTCATATATGTAACAAAAATATTGAATACCAAACATTATCATGCCATATACTGCATAATGTCTACCACGAATATACCTACGAAAAATAGAATGATTTTATAATAAAACAGAGTCCATTGATTTGAAGATTTCCCTGTTTTAGGTCTGATTTTTTGGGTGGATTTTGCATGAATCGAAACAGGATATATCTATTGAGTGTGTAATATCACATACTTCCTGTGCTGTACATAATATATAGCTAGACTCGTTTCCATCGACTGTGTGACGCTTTAATAGTTACCCTCCTCCCAAGAGGGTCGGAAACCGAAATAACTTTCATTTCTGATTAACTTTTCCTGAGTTTTGTATTCGAGAGCGGAACTACACATTGGCGGTGAGTAATTACAGTCTTCAATATTCGAGTATTGCACTTAGTTGAGTGCACTAAAACTTCATGGCGCTTTGGAAATTGGTGGATAGAACAGACCCATAATTGTGTGTCGAAACTAATATCCAAATCAAACAGGACATGGGTGTTGATCAAATTCCCGGATACGAGTTTGTAATATCCACGATGGAATAATGTGCATGTAATAAGGGCGTTTCAATCAACTGATATGCAAATAAAATAATGGCCAGTTCCTACTTTGTGGTTAGCACGAGGAAATGATGTGCATGTAATTCTGGTTCGTCAAACAGCTGATATAAATCAAAGCAATTGTTCTAGGGAAGTCATGTCGAGAAGGGCGGGGGAGGGGGGTACAAAAGTAGAAACGGATACCGACAAACAGACGAATTCAGGTTCCAAGCCCTAGCGAGTAAATTGTGCAAACAACCAATTGTGGTCTATGTATTGAATATCTTTTAATTATGTAGCCTGCCATTCTGTTTTATAATGCACTAGTTATATATTAGCGTCTAAGAATAGCTGTTTCGAAGAATACCCGTTGGGAATCTGATGTTGTTTTGTGTCACGGGATTTCTGGTCATATACTTTTGCCACAATTTTGACTGGAACATCGACCAGCCCCAACCGGTGATCTGTCGAATTTTATGGAACGACTCGTCATGAAAATACCGGTTCCCGCCTAACCATGACACGATGCCCATACTTCACGAGGGAAGGCAATGGGTTGGACGTTTCTCAGAGTAACAGCAGAAAATATGAGTAAAGCCTGAAGTCACTTGTCAAACGATTTACCTGATTTGGTTTTGGGGTTGGACCCTAAATGGATTGTGAACCTAAAACATTGTGGTGTGGCCAGGGTTGTTTGGGTGTAACAGAGTTGTTACATACTTGTCAGCCCATATCAGCTTTATAGTCTTTGGTTCTACCGAATCTTCAAGGGAAACTACCAAGATATATACTTTATATATTGCTCCAATATATCTCTAATAAATTTACGATAAATATGCCAGACGGCCAGTTGTGCGTATATCTTTATTCTGGAGATTCTCTAACTACTATCAGTGAAGGGTCACTCTTCTCTGTGTCGTGACATTACAGTTTCTAAACACGGGACTGATTCATAAAAAATCGTAATTTCAGCAACATCCAGCACAAAAACCTCACCAATACTATTATTGGGCTGTATCACATCACCAGTCAATTATAGGACTACTACATGTATTAGAGTTTGAACATCCAGTCAATAGAAATGACTCACAATAGGAAGTCGCAATTGAAGGCACTATATGCTTTAAAATTTTGGACACCTGTATGAAGACATTGATGTGAATGAGAGAGTCTGCCAGTTTCGAGACCGCTCTTACACGAGCATTTTGACGAGAAATACGCTATTTTATAATATAGGGCTCGCACAATTATCATTTTGAAAAGATTTTCCACTTTAAAAAGCTTGAGTACTGCATGGTCCATCATGAATTTACCTGGTTTTCCTTCTCAAGTTGGAGTCTGCTCCGAAGATCTGGTGTGTGACTCTGGAAAGGCTTGGGTCGAAGCGGGAAGTCACGAACCGCAGCTGAATCGGGCAGCGACAGCGCAGTCACTCAAGCAGAGTCATGGGTTTCGATTCGTTTGCTCACAAAGTCTTCGCTGCTGACTCATTGTGCCTGCTCAACGATTAGCCCCTTGGTATCACGAAATACCAGAATTTGTTTGATGTTAATGAATAAGGTGATCAGATTATGATTACATAAGACCACATTTACCATCTCTCTGATATGTTACGTGTGACTCATTTGGAGAGTGGAGTAATATTCAAACAGCCAGATAATCACAATACAAAGATATATTAATTTTTAGTTGCTGGGCAGATTGTGGCTCGGCTCAAGCCGGGCTGGTGGAATGTTATCAAGCCGGGCTGGTGGCATAGTGTCAATAAGTCACCCACAGGCGTCATTATACGATATAATTGAGGCCCAATTGTTTCATATAGTGACACATGTGGCTATATAAGTATATATATGGGCAATTCTATTGTTCCTCAAGTGGGCATTCGACGTAACCATGCATAACCACACATAGCAGTGATGCTTATCGTAGTCATGCATCAGAACATTCCATGCAACTGTGTTTAATGCAACGATGGGGTGACTTTGGCCCACTGCTATAAATGACGCATCCAAGGTCTAACAAGTGTAAAACCTACTATTGTTTGATAATGGTCCTGTTCACAGACCCTCCTAGAAGTCGGCAAACTCCGTAGTTCAAACTGACCAATCGCAGCTGCGCGCAATCTTCGGAAATCTGGGGGAAATCCCAGTCTAACCACCTGTAGCAAAACCACTCATAATGTCGTGTAAACCCAGGTGTCCCACTCTCTCGAACGCCGGAGGCGTGAGTGGGACACAGGTTCAAGCTGTCAAAGGTTTCGTACCGTTTTACACTTCGAGCGTGACCAAGCCTCAGATTGCATGACCAGACATGACCAGATTGTCCTACCATATCTTCTGCATCAAACTATGTAGTACAATTCCTTGGTCACACCCAGTGGAATCTGACCTGAGCATCATTTGTAAACAATATGATTTGAAATGTTGTCATTTCTCCCGGGTCAGTTGGAGATCACGTTTTGTCACGTTATCATCTCATTGGATATTACCATAATTACGCGTATGTGAATGGCTGTGTGTGGGCGAGGCAATGAGTCCGCCAGAGAGACTGTATGAAATATTTTCTTGTATGATTTATGATGTTGGTGGTAATTAATAAAGTTGTGTTGTTATTGTTCGTAGGTGTATATCAATATGAATACATACACATAAAGCACAAGATGTACATGGTTGTTTAATATTTATACTTCAAAACTCGAACAAGGCAAATAGGCCTACCCAGTTTGTGATCAATAAAACTGTTCTAGAAATGGAAGCTACTAGTATTTTGTTGACATTGCAGAAATGTACGATACAGTATGTTTTACAAGCTCTTATGAAAACCTAGTACATAATCAAATATCTGTGCAAAAACTGTGAGAATGGAAAATAAGACCAAGCATGTGCGATCTCATCAGGCACCCTGGTAACTGCTACTGAGCAAACGCTCCTATTCAAACATAAATCAAAGGTACACTATCAAGTTAAGTAAAACACATATGCATCTTATGAATAAATGAAATGATACACATACGACCATATTTAATTACTAGTAGATAGTATCATGCATCATGACGCACATGTTTACACATCAAACTGAAAAGAAAAAGGACGCTCACATACGTGTAATGTACAATGTGATAGACAGTAGAATATGGTATGGTTGGCCTGACACGTGTTTCCATAAGTTACACTATCATTCATAATGGCAACTGTCGATGAGGCTGTGAGGTATTGTCAAGACGAATATTGCCAATACACACTTCGACCAGAGCAGGTGGCGGCACTGAAGCATGTGACCTCTGGACGTGGCGCATTTTGCGTCCTCCCAACAGGATTTGGGAAAAGTGACATTTACATGTTGACCCCTGTCATTCTCAATAAGGTAAACTATTTGAAATTATGTCTGTAAAAAAATGTAACATCTTGATAGTGAATTTGCAGTTCCGTGTATAAGTACACACATGTACATGTAAGTAGAAACTTGTTTGAATGTGACACTTTGCATTGAAGATGTACCCGGAGAAGAAGCACATGTCCGTGGTAATAAGTCCTCTGCGAGTCCTGATGCAGGACCAAGTCTCCAAGTGGGGAGGCAAGGTGGCCAGCTGCGTCGTGACCAAAAGATCAGACATGGATGACCGTACTATCCAGAGTATGTACATGCAGGCTACATGTATGTGATGTAGGTAATATGTAACGACTCCCCAAAATGACCAGGAAATGCTAATTGCTAATAATGAATGACATTGTTTGCTGCAATATGAATCTGACAAAGCATGCAACACCAAAAATGAAGTGTATGACTTCGATCCATCCCTGCATAGCTATAATCACCTAAAAATAACAAATAACGACTCGATAATTCATACAAGATTTTCATGCAGATGTGTAGGCACGCACTTATAGTGATGTGATTTATTGAAGGTATCAGACAACAAGAATTCCTGGTCTTGTTCGGATCACCAGAGGCATTACTGTCCGAGTTTTGGTGGCGAATTTTCCAAGAAATGAGCGGCAACGTATCTGTACTCGCCTTGGACGAGGCTCATTGCGTGACCGAATGGTACATATCACGTGTTGATTTTTTTTTAAAAATCAACACGTGATAAGCAGAAACGTTTGGTAGCGACACTGCATTATTCAAATATTATATGACACTTAATAGTAAACCACACCAGTGGAAACTTTAGGTGGAAAGACTAGTAAGGCCTGACTCTTGACAAAAGAAATAATTTGTCATTTTAGGGGAGACAGTTTCAGGCAGGACTATGCCGACATTGGACGACTGAGGTCTGTGTTTTCACGCAGCACCACTAGCACTCACTGCAACGGCCAACAAGCACGTGGTGACCTCCGTGATGAAAGTGATGGCGATGGTTGAGGAGGACACTCAGTTTGTGTCTGTTATCCCTAACAGGTAGAACAGTGCCACCAGGGAAAAAGTTATTACTGTACACACCTTACCATGACATGCATGTCCATTATATGAAGCGTCAAATTACTGAGTAATGATTATGTGATATCCATTGAACACGAGATTTGTATGTCTTTCGCAAATGACAGAGCCAACATTCACTTGGCTGTGCACCATCAGGGGGTGTCGCTTGAACAGAACCTGAAGTGGTACGCGACGCCTCTGAGGGAACAAGGAGCAGGAGCACCCAAAGCCATCATTTTCTGCAGGTCCATATCCACAGAAATTATAGTGGCGTGTAATTTATATAGTAAAAGAGGTTCGATGGCACTTTTATAAATTACAGATCTATGACGCAAGTAATGGGGGTGTTCAAGTTCCTCTACTCTGCTTTGCACGAGTGTGAGGCCTGGGCAGGTGAAGTGGAGAGCCCGGGAGTTTGCCAGTGGAGATGTTCCATGCAAGCATGGACAGCGAGACTGAGGAGAAGCTACTGTTCAGCATGCCTGGGTCACGGTGCCGTTGTGTCGTAACGACCATAGCATTCGGGATGGGGATAAGTATCCCAGATGTAGATTTGGTGATCCACTGGGGGGCCCCGAGCTCGATCTTGAGCTACTGGCAAGAAGTTGGACGATGTGCCCGAAGCCCTGGTCTAGTTGGAAAGGCCATAATGTACGTACCCCCAGGGACACTGTCAGTCACAAGGTGCACCCAGTCACTGATCGATGTGGTAAAGAACAGTTCAGAGGCATGCATCCGTAAGGTCGTACGGACCGAGCTGCAAATCAAGGGCATGTCCACAGGGGACATTGAGAAGTGTTGTGGTGGTGCAGGATGCTGCCTGTTCTGTTCTTCTCAGGTCAAGGCATGAAACTTTAACCATTCCGGAACACCTGGTGTCAATGCATTTGCTTTTCATACTGATTGTAAACATGTAAAAAGTGATCTAGAAGATCTGATATAAACTTCGTGTTTTTTCTTAAATGCTTGTGTGGTTTGTCATGTTCTTTTTTTCTGTCCCGTTCACCGCAACTACAGAAACGATAGTAGTACTACTATAGCCCACCCCCACACCAATACAAAATGGGTTCTTTACTGAAACGTGGTAGCTATAGGTGTGAACATGATATCTGTAGAGTTATGGATTTAAGGTGACTATTCTGTAGCTTTGTCCTGGCTGTCCGCGGTATGCTGTCTGATGGTGCACCAGAAGTCTCGCTCTTGCCCAATGGCCTGGAGATGGCTCCCCAGCTTGCGCGGATTGTTGACCCTGGAGGTGTGGCAGGCATTCGGGAACGAACGGTGTTGTCGACCTGGAATGAAGTGAAAAAGCTTGTCGGACGCAAACTTGTCAGCAAACATCTTCAGATCTTCTCTGTAGGGGTCGACTTTAACCATCCTGGCTCCTGACTCCACCTGCTCAGGCGAGAATCCTGCGTCTACAAGCAAGCGATCAACCTGCTTGCCGAACGGCCCGCTCACTTGTGCACACCGGCTGATCTGCGCCTTCGTGTAGTTTCCTCTGCAGTGCTTGATGGACTCTGAAATGCCAGTATGAGCCACTAAAAATCATATTTATCTTTATTATTAAAAAGGTTTATCAGATTAGTTGTTTTTTACAGGTAACCATGTTGATGAAAGATATGTTAGTGAGCGGTTTTGCACACACGAACACCTTTGAAGTCACAGTTTAGCAATTCGTTTGCAAAATCCTGGGGCACGTTGTATCCCCTTTTCCCGTGAATGTTGACCGTCCTCTCCCACGTCAATTCGTGTCGAAGTCTCTCAGGCAGGAAGCCAGCTACATCTATAAGAGTTTTAATTACACTGGGTTCCAGCTCTTTTCAGTCATTCATGTCTTCATATGTTCAATTTTCATGGGACATCTGCTTTCACGTGTACATATGGCCAACTATAAGTGTACATGAATTCATTATAATTTTCCCAATTTGCCTGACACTGGACCATGCGTTTGAATATATATATATATGTACGGTCTTGATTGATCGGAAAAACGTACCTGGTTTTGGATTCAAGGCTGTTCGGCAATAAAATTTCGAATAAAGCAATTTGTGTTAACTACCTGTAAGTAGATTGTGGGCGATGATCACATATTTCGGGTGCTTTCTTGTCCACAAGTCCAAGAGGTCTCATCTCCAGTGCCTGATCATATCAGCCCCGTACCCATGGCGAACTGCATGTCGCCGAGTCAGAAGACCCAGGCCGCCCCACAGCAACTGCTTGGAGTGCTGCAGAATGAGGTCGTCCCCCGTGAGCCTACACTCCTCACTGCAGTACCAAACGTCTGTCACAAAGTCGGATGGACATTTTGCTATATTATGTTATGGTTTGATGGCGTATTAGCTCAGAACATTGTTCAGTATATTTTTTATTTCATTCGGAAATTTACTATGAATCCCAAGTGTCCCAACCCCAACAAATGCACTGTAGTGAGTCACGGAACCTGGGAGATCCTCAACTTCATGTTGAGGCAGGAGGGGTGATACCACTCCGACCGGGTGCACATGGACTGCTGGTGGCACTGGACCATGATGTCCTGCTCATCTGTTTTGTGCTTACAAGTGCAGTACACGTAGCTGTCGCTCTCCTGGCATGAGTCAGAACAGTACCAGTCTCCCACTGGTGCGGACGTGAGACCGACGCAACCCGGATGGAACCATTGACGGTCGCACAGGGAGCTGCAGCACAGCACCATGTCCTCAGACTTGTCTGCAAATTTCACGAAACACAGCTATATGAGGAATTGATGCTATGGAAGTTGTGATACTGCTCCTCCCCCCCCCCCTTACCCCCGCACAGAGGCAAAAAAGAAATGTGTTCAATGGGTATACTCAGATTCTTGCACCCATAACGTTTACATTTTAAAAGGAAATATATCATCGATCTCTTTTAGCGAAATGTTAGAATGTGGTTCTCTTCCACACACACCTTCTGAACAGGTACAGAAGGGGTACAAGTCACCAGAGTCATCAGATGTGTAACCGTTGAAGACTTCGCCCAATACTTCTCTGCTTGGTTCCACCTATAATGTCATGACATCAAATGTTCGACACATAATTGTAATTCATGAAGGATATCACGTACGCTAACGATGTATCTGAATCAATTCTGATCCGTTGAATTGAAACTGAAGCACATATATACCCAGACACTGTCGACGATGTCTTGGGCGAGATTGTGGACCCACTGCTGTTGATCAGAGGAGGGGTTATCTGCTGGGAAACTTTCCGGCACCTCAGACAAGTTTGCCACCTTGGTGAACTTCACCACATTCAACAACAGGAGGCCTCTAGTGACAAACTGAAATACGTTGTATAACAAAATTTATGAAAACTTACATAATATCTTTATTAACATGTTGTGTTTATGGAACCATAATCACGACTGTGACCTGCATGAAATCCCAATCCGCGTCAGTGTTTCATCACGTCAGTGGCAACCCCCTTCTGGTTGAAGAACTGTTTCCAGTGGTAAAGGGTCCCTCTTTCAGATGCACTGGAGCCGGTGAAAAAGGCCTTCATCCAGTCTTTAAAATAGGCATGTACCGGTTCAGTATGTGGCATAGGCCCACCTTTCCCAAGACATGGTTATGAACCTTGTCATGTGAGTATTCTTAGTATCATACGTGGTTGATGGGGCTACCTGGAGAAGCAGACCCTCCTTGTGGAACTCCTGCGGGGATGCCTCTAGTCCCTCCAATCTCGACTGTGGTGTTGGAGTGCTCACCCTCAGCCGCTTGGCTGTCACCATCTTCTCCATAGACAACCCATCCCCATTGCACAAAATCGGATGGAAGTCTCCGTCGCCACTCTTGGTATGTACATATAGCCACATGTACATAATGAATTCACATCGGTATAACAACACTTTACTTTGATTAACATGGGATTCGGTAACCTTCACTGTTCAATTATTCAAGTAATTACAGAATAAATAAATGTCACAGCCTAGTGACTTTTTGAACCTGAGGGCAGTAGCCTTGCAGGTGCTCCATCATCTTGATCACCCCTGCGTTCGTGGACGGGTTCTCTTCTATGGTGCCTAGAGTGAAGACCTCACTTTTCTCTTTCATCTCAGCAGAGTACTGGTGCTCTGGTGCTTGTTCTTCTGGGACGTCGGCCAGCCACAGAACAGAACTGATAAAGAGGTTCGTGACTACAAGGGTCATCCGGGTCCGAAGTGCATGGAAGTCTGCAGAAGAGGGCACGAGTTTCTCCGGTGGGACCGACGCCGCGTCACACAATCTCGGACCCTGCATTCCAACATGTACATTTTCAAATACACTGGTTGTCCATTCGCTGTAATATAACGAATGCATAATAGAGTTAATTTGAATCAGTGATCCATATGAGACTAACTGTCAAAGACAGAGAGTCGGTTTTATTCCTGCTGCCATAGGCAAGCGCCATCAGATGGATCACTGTGCCGCTCTCTGCCTTAGTTTGATGGGCCCTGTGTGCATCACACTGCACGTTGTCCCAACACAAGGTGAATCCCCAAGCAATACTGACAGGTCGAACGCTCACAAAGGACAGGCGACGACGTGAGACAGGTTGTGTCTCAGCGGGTTGGTCGTCCTGTCGTGCAATAAAATATTCTTGTTGTCTGAGTGATTGATGTTATACATTTATTACACTAAATGGTATATCATGATAATGTGCTCGCTTTCAGAAGCAAATGTGATCTTACGTTGTAACTTAATTGATGTTCAGTGGCGGCAATGGAGAACGCCAAAGTGAACTTTTTTCATGCATTAATAGCCCACAAAAGCTCTTTAATCTTAATTGATGTTGAACAAATTGATGTTGAACACAAAAAGTAGCATGAGGGTCATATCCTAAAGATAAAATTGAAGCTGCTGCCTTCGAATGTAGGCAATATATTTTTTCAAAATCAATTTGTTGTTAAACACATCTAATGCAATATAAGAAAAGGTGTGCTCAAAGAATTTGACGATTAAAGTCCGTCCGAGTTGTCTTTTCATCCATTTTAATGCCCATTTTGTACCGGTTTTGTAAATAAACAAACGAAGTGTATCCATCAAACCCGAATGTAAACAAATGCTCAAATCGCGCTTAAAGGTCCACATCGAGTACATTCTCCAGTTCGTATGTGCATATATAGTGTAGTTGTGAGAAAATAATCAGTGATATACCATGATGTGCATGGAATTGTCAGTCTATCTCGCACTTCTATGCTTTGTTTACATATGCGTGTGATGGATACAGTTCCTGTATTTACGCGAGAACTGCCTGTTTAAATGAGCAAAATTTCCCTGAGGACTGGTTATTTTCATTACATTTGATGTGAATATGTTTCATGCAGTTAGTTTTGCATGTTTAATATGAAATATAGTTTTCAAAAAATATTGACTGGTTTCGAAGGCAGCTGCTTTAAGATGAAACATCTCCCTCATAAATATGACAGGTCCTTGTGTATTTTATTGCTTGTGTAGAAACTAGTTATATTTTTGGTCATTCGATATCACCATAGACCTCACACAAAATGCACCTCAAAGTTTGCCTTGAGATTTTTTATCTCCCTGTCGAACTCTGCCCCGAACCGATCAACAATACTTGTGGCAGCTTGACGACCCTGCGCCAGCCCTAAGTAATTCATGGCGTAGAAAAGCTTCTGTGTGCTGCCCTGGCGCCACAGCTCTGTCGCGAACATCGCGGGCACGAGTCTGTACACTCTGGGTTTGGCGCTAAAGAGGAGCACGGACATCAAAAGGCCCATGGGGGCATTTCTCTGTGCCGTTGTCTCCGCCTCTGTCATCTGCCTGTAAGGTGTTCCAATCACAACATAGCATAAGGGCTAATGATAACTCCTGATGCATACGAGTACGTTATCGATAGGAAGGAATACTTTTATATTTCTTAATTGTCATAAAATCGGGGCATTGATTTGATTTACCGCTTGGCACCCTTCCGACCCTTTATTGCCCGCCTTGCCAGTACATCGCCACGAGGCATGGCTGCGTCGTCGGCCATGTACAAGGAGGGCATACTCTCCATGCACTCGGCGAGAGCCGTACCCCACGTAAATGTTTCTAGCTATGTGATAATAATGGTATGCGGAATAATAATGGGAATATGATCAATACACTGTTCTGCTCTTGATGAACATTAATGCCACATGTGTTCAGCCTACCCCGTGTCTCATAGGTCTAATTTAACTTGCCAAATTTGTGTGCATATTAAACTGTTGTATGGGGTCTTTGTAAGCTAAAATGACCTGTTGTAGCGACATTTCACAGGCTAAACTGGCCACCCTCTTCCCACTGTTCCTCCCAGTCACTTCCCCAACTTCCTTCTTGATGTTCTGCTTGTACACCTCGATGAAGGCAGATCTTGCTGAGGTGGAGGCATTGACGAGCAGACGGAAGAGGGTGGCATATTTACATTCCATGAGCAACTGGCATGCTTTCTCCTGAAATAATATAACCGTAATTTCACATGCTTGGCCTCGACTTCTAATTAATAACTACTTAATAAGTTGTACCATACTAGCTCTTGTTGTGTTATTCAGTCATAATCAAACACAAATCCCCCGAAATGTTTCTGGCCAGTTCTACCCCTCGATTTCATCTTCAGGTTCGTCCTCCTCCTGCACCTGTCAAAATCTGCCTAGATTCACTACACTTATATTCGTATAACAAATTGGGTCCTTTTTTAAATTTCTCATCAATCACATCTATTAAAAGTAATATGGGGCCTGCGTCATGGGAGGCACATCTTTTTAATGCGTTTATTTCCATACCGATATGCTGACTTTTCGTTTGTATTTTGAACGCCGCTCTCGGGAGGCAGGAGTCAAGGTGAATTGCCTCTTGTGGGACTGTGGCGTTCTGGGGGACCTGTCGAGCTGCGCTTTCTTGTTGGCCCGCTCGACCCTGGTGATGGTCATCCGGCAGTTGTAACACACAAAACCTCCCCTTGACTTCAGGTGCGGGAAGCACTCCTTCGCACTGGGAGTGCTTCCTACAATTTTCAGAGACCATCGCCGCACAGATCCAGTTTTAGCCTTCGGGAAGGGCTCCAAACAGCCCTCACACGTGCTCATATCCATGTTGATAACAAAACAGTTACCGTATTGTTGTGTAGATTTCCTATGTTTGGACAATCTTTTAAAATATTCAACAAACTTTTTGGCTTTTACCCTCGCTACTATAGTTTACAACGTTACTTGTTCAGTTACTTGTATACAACGAACACGTGTGTATGAGTGTATGTATGTGCAACAAAAACACAACACAGATATATTCATCCAACCAGGTTCACTAGATAAAAATATGTGCGTGTAAAAACTTTCTTTCGCAGTGACTCTATTTTGATTGGCGCGGAACTCTCACCAATATGCGCGTTAGTGTGGTAAAGACGAAAGCGAGAACTTGTCCATCCCATAATAGTATCGGTGGAAGAGAAAGTTGGGATTCGGATTGATAATGAATCTCTGATGGGATGTATTTGTGTGTGGCCAAGGAATTGTACTACATAGTTTGATGCAGAAGAGATGGTAGGACAATCTGGTGCCAGGTAGATGTCTGGTCATGCAATCTGAGGCTTGGTCACGCTCGAAGCGTAAAACGGTACGAAACCTGTGACAGGGCAGTGTACAGTAATTCGCTCAGCCAATCAGCGAGCGTTCACCTCACTTAGGCGATTTAAAGGGAAACTGTTGTTAAACATCGCCTCATATATTTTTTAGGCCAGACTTCTGGACGAGTGTATATTCACCTGAAAGAACGCAGTGCTGGGATATAATGACCCGGTTTTCAAGGCAGTATCTTGTTGGCGTTCTTCTCAGGAGCTGGGGAATCAAAGGGGTTTTGCATGGGCATCAGTACGCATAATTTTGTGTATTTTCACCCCGGGTCCATTCAAGGCAGAATAGCGAAAAATCCCATGTGTCGTCAAATATATTCATGCTTACCACGCGATGCCCAATACGTTGAGGGATAAAACTAGCATAGTGGTTAGGCTGGGATTTTTTTTAGGAAGGTGTTATGGACCGTCAAAGTAAGATCATTTAACATTGAGTTGAATGGCCAATATAATTAATATACAGTAGCCGACAGCTTGAACCTGTGTCCCACTCACGCCTCCGGCGTTCGAGAGAGTGGGACACCTGAGTTTAAATGTCGTGTGACACGCAGGATATACTGTTCGGGCCAAAAAGAAACCTGACATTATGTGACAATCGCATATATATCGAGGAAAAATACCCGTAAACCCATCCCTTCCCCCAATGAGACCAACCTTGCCCGTAAAATCATTTTACCAGATAGCCAGAACTATCTGCTTATCAACACACCGCGTGGATCACCATGGTCACTCGCCCGTGTTTCCCCTACTGGGATTCCCCCAATACTGTGTTGACATTCTGACCGAACTCGCATCGCTTGATTTGGTGACCAATTGGCTAAGAATCCCTTATTTCCATACAGCCTTGTTACAGATAATGGGGCACCTGAGTTAAATATAATCTATATTGCAGTCTATGATGAGAAAATGTGCGATAAACTGAACATTGCGGATTTGTTTATTACCGTTACTGCGCGCAGCTGTGAATGGTCGGCACTCTCGTGACCGGTGGCGGGAAATTCTGTGAATAGGACCACTGAACCAGACAATCACAGAATGCAATCCCTAGCTTCCAGCTAAAGACCTATAATTTTTCGACCGCAGGTGATAGTAGGAAATTTGGGTCGTACAATCATGATCGTCGGTCGTATATCAAATGATGGGGAATCCGCCACAGGAAAACATGAAAATAATAGGGACAATCAATCAGAAATATAATGACAGTTATCAATAAATCCGCTTATAATCATGATTAACAAACCTATATTGATGATTTATTTGCCGTATTCGTGATTTTTTTTCTCCGATTTTTAACTTTAACCTTTCAGTGTTTTTGCTATGATCGCGACACATGGCTAGTCCAGTTGCCAGATTATGAACCGTGTTGCCATGAGAAGTGTATGGTTTTCATGGATTCACATTCTCATGGGTCGATTTTAACTTTTTAGCTTGGTTGCCGGACCAACAATTTGGGGAGAAAATTTAATTAGCATAAACCTAAGATGGCCACCGTACGTAGTGACGAAATATAAAAGTTTAACCATTCAACTCGGAATCAAGTGTAACATATGTATTTCGAGTTATTTTGACCTGATAACCTGATTTCTGCCATCAAAACTTTGATTGGAGGTCAAATTAGAGGTCAAATGTCAAGTTCAAGGGCATTCTGTCATGGAAAGGAGCGGGAAAAAGTCGTTCAAACCAGATAATAATACTTTTCACTTTTTTACCCCGAGGTGATAGTAGGACGTTTATTATGGACCAATATTATGTAGGGTTCAGCGACCCCACAATAAAGAGGTATACCCCATTACTGGAGTGTCACCGAATGTCTTATAAATCCACCCACACTGCAGCATCATAACCGTGTTGTCACTACTCGCGCACACCACGTCACAACGCTACAATTATATCCTGATGCTTCAAACATTGAATAAAGCATATATCTGATTACCAGTGTGTACCATCAGCGTCAGATGAGAGATCATCATTTTCTACATCTGAGTTTGTTCCCGTGTCATAGTCTTCATCGACTTGTCTCTCATACGGGTTCAAACAATAGTCATTGCAAATACATGCACAGTGCTTGATACTTTTCCATGGTGATAGATACAAATTGTCGATGCTGCATGCCTTTCTTCATGCTTTGCTGCTGCAGGACAGATTTCACTAATTCCTTCGGCCATACAAAACAATGATAAAAAGCCCAAATTCAAGTCTCCATAGCTCCGTCCCAGAACAAGATCAACCTTAGCAGCTTATATACAAAGCTAGTCAATTCATTTCCTCATCTCACTATAGTAAGGAAAATAGATGTTGATAAATTGGATTTTTCGCTACAGCTCGAATTCTGAGGGTACCCCCTTAAAACGACTGATTTTCATGCCTGACAACCCATATATATCGTTCGCCATCAGAGCCGTTCTGTGCGTGCTGTGGTCTTGAAACTCTTCGTGTGCAATGCCAACCAGCTCGGGTCAACAACCAGCCATAGCAAAGTATCCCCCACTATTCTGCGGGGGATCAAGGGCATCCCCCGTTTTCAAAATAGGGAATTCTCTGACTGTAACGGATATGACGCAATATCATTGGTGTTGTCATGCCTGCATCGTATGGCAGCCATTAGATCCTTCAAATTGTTTAGGGGATGATCTGAGATTGATCATCCTTGATTTCCCAACCATACCATAAGTTCACGGGTAGCCTGCTGGTTATCTGCCTTGGCGAGTATGGTCTGCAGATGGGCAGGCAGGATTTGCAGGAATAGAGTGTACCCAGTGTGGGATGTGACATGGGCTTGAGCAGTTGCCTGATTTCCACGTGTACATTATTTGCCACGTCTGGTTCATTGAAATCCCATGCTGCTTCAATGAGTGCATGGATGAATGTTTGTTCTGCTTCCATGAGCTGTGCATAAGTGATATCGCACTCTCCAAATACTGAATGCAGCGAAGGGAATTTGGCAGCTCTCAAACATTTCATGGCCGAGACTTCCCCTTTGCCATACAAGGACAAGTTTATATCTGATCTAGAGTGAGTGTACTTGTGCATTCGTAGTTGCAATCAACTAATCTCAATCAACTTAAGTTGCAATCAACTTAACTGCTCCTCGTGATGGCATCTTGACTCGGCACGGCCCATTACATGACCTAACACATTCTTGGGATGTCCCACCTGCCACCACTCATGACCAGGATAGAACATGTCAAGTGCTTTTGTTTGCTGTCACCAGACGGGCAGCTGGATCAGCTCCGATCTGTTCTGGGAACAAACTGTCACTCAAATTTGTGAGTTGGCTACATCTCAAATAACATAGATCACGTCTACCTCGATCCCTCTGCCATCAATGGATCTGATCAAGTTTGTACTTGCGAGTGATAAAAGCAGCGAATCAAATGACAGAGGGGGGGGGGGGGGGGGTAGATACAGACGACTGAAATATAATTTTGCTCAGACGATCCAAATGTTTCACACATTGGAAAATCCATCCCTAAAACTTGTGTAACATTGCCAATGGTTGATTTGCCTTATTTGAGTATGGATCTAATAATGTTGCTGGTTTTGTCAGCATTGGGATGAGAAAGACACCAGAGCTCCAAGCGTCTCTCCCCATTGGATTCCATGTTACCATCTCAAACCAGGTCAAGACTCTGGAACACATAAATATAGTGTAGTGGGAGACAGAACCATATTTGTCCTGCAGAGTATTCTCCTAAGGCTGTTGTCGGACAGCAAACACCAAATCGACTTCGCTCCCAACTTCCACTATGAGCTGTGTCCAGTACCATCGTTACTGGTTGATGGCTTTGGCCAATTAAGGAAAAGGTAGCAGCAAACTACCTCTGGCCCAGAAATTTTGTGTAGTAAAACCACATTCATCATCACCCGATGCCAGCATTATTGATGTCAGAAACTCTTATACCATATCGTTTGATCGCTCAAAAGACAGATGTAACAGCTCTAGTCGGGTCATCGAGACTAGATTGTCGGCCATTCCTGGGTAGGAGGTCTTAGTGTTTGGTGAATACCATACCGTTTCTAAGACCATGCGCGAATGTGGCACGCTAGCTTTAGGTACATCAACTAGGCCTTCACTGTTAATACTTCCTGGTCGAGTCTTGAGACCATCACGAGGAACAAGCACGCCAAGTTACAACTGTAGAATGTGATACATACCTTCGAAGTTGGTGAAGGAGTCAATGGTGGTTTCAATCATGGCGAAGCAGATATGACAACGATATCATACATTCTCATGATTGTGGCCAAAGTATCATACACTGTGCCTTAATACAACCCACTCACTTAACGAATGCCACCAGGAACACATAGGTTTCTGATGCCATTTATTCCGAATGTCACCATTTTTTATCCTCATATAGAGGAAAGCACAGGGTATATACTTGGAATATGATTGTCATGGCTGACACTCGTGTGATACGCATTCTCTCAGATGATACGGCTGACACTCGTGTGATACGCATTCTCTCAGATGATACGGATGACACTCGTGTGATACGCATTCTCTCAGATGATACGGATGACACTCGTGTGATACGCATTCTCTCAGATGATACGGATGACACTCGTGTGATACGCATTCTCTCAGATGATACGGATGACACTCGTGTGATACGCATTCTCTCAGATGATACAGATGACACTCGTGTGATACGCATTCTCTCAGATGATACGGCTGACACTCGTGTGATACGCATTCTCTCAGATGATACGGATGACACTCGTGTGATACGCATTCTCTCAGATGATACGGATGACACTCGTGTGATACGCATTCTCTCAGATGATACGGATGACACTCGTGTGATACGCATTCTCTCAGATGATACAGATGACACTCGTGTGATACGCATTCTCTCAGATGATACGGCTGACACTGGTGTGATACGCATTCTCTCAGATGATACAGATGTGTTTGTGCTGCTCGTGTATTCGGTTCATAAAAACCACGTCTAATCCACAGGTAAAATGGAGCGGTGAGAAAAGGGTAGTTTTGGATAACAATGCTACATTAGCCCAACTCGGTTGCAGATCCTCAGATTACAATATCTCACTGGACCAGATACAATCTCGTCCTTCTATGACAAAGGAAAATCGGCCCAAGTATCATATACTGCGCCTTCCTTTATATTCAATAAGGATTGAAAAGGTGACAGACGGATTAAATGGCCCATTCGTTTAGTGGATGAGTATTAAGGCGCAGTGTATGATACTTGGGCCGGAAAATGTCAGCCCTGAATTGTTACAGTTGGACAGATGACAATTTTCTTGGGCCATACTAAGATTTTTGGGGAATCTATGCCACTCATGCTCAGTTCGTGAAAGCAGGACAAACATTATCTTTGTCCTTATTGGTCAGCAGTATGGGATTACAATGAGGGAGGCAAGGTAATGAATGTACACGTGGGAATCAGGTATGCTGCTCAGGCCCATGTCAATACCCACACTGGCCCAAGTACCGTACACTGCTCCTTAATACTACTCGCCCACTGAAAACATACCATTTAATCCGTCTCGCACCTTTTTAATCCTTATTGAATATAAAGCCAGGCGCAGGATATGATACTTGGGCCCCCACACTGAGCTAAATATATAGTGATATTGGCAGAAAGTTATGAATTTTGTCATACTATTCTGATCGAATGAAGAAAACATATTATTAGTAGCTATATATCTGCTCTTGTATGCCCCAACAGCATGAACAAATGCATAATTCCAACTGATTCGTTGCAATTATTTGGTGGAGACAGTTTGAGCTTGTTATACATTACCGCCATTCTCGGTGCTTTGTATCCCTTGATGCAACGCGATTCCAGCTTACTCGTATATATTCGAGCCAATCGAGCGTGAACTAGGTTAAGTCAGAGCTAACTCTGAGTGGCGCACAAAAATAAGCGGCTGCTAGTACTGTCATATGCTTGATTCATCCATCTGATCGAGCATAGTGTGTAATGTAACCTATTTTTCTGACACCACAGGCATATATGTGATTGATTTGGACAAAAATAGTATTTCTGCCAACATCGCTTTAATATCGTGCGTGCCCATCTGCAGACCATACTTGCCAGGGCAAATAACCAGTAGTATACTCGTGAACTTATGGTATTGTTGGGAAATCGAGGATGATCCATCTCCGATCATCCCCTGGATCATAGGTTTCAATGGCTGTCATACGATGCAGCTGCAAACCACGAGGAAAGGCATGCAGCATCAAGAATTTGTAGCTGTCACCATGGAAAAAATATCAAACACTGTGACTGTGCATGTGTTTGCAATGACTATTGTTTGAAACCTTATGAGAACAAGTAGATGAAGACGATGACACAGGAACAGACTCGGATGTATAAAATGGTGGTCTCTCATGCGACGCTGATGGTGACAATTGAGCACTGTTTTGTGTAGACACTGTTAATAACAGTATCACGTGATTTCATTCATTATTTGTATCACGTGATTTCATTATAAATTTATCCGACTGATATCCGACAGTGTGATAAACTTTGCCGGAAACATCATGTTTGCACTATTTTCGTTTCACAAACATCGGACATCAGAAAGCAGTCTTGTATTCCTGCGCCAGTTCAAACTCGATTTCTCCCGCGTGCTGGAAAACACACTCAACTAGTTTTGTCATTGAACCACATATTGACGCTTAAACATCAGTTAAGTCAAACTACCAGAAGTGAGTAGCCGAGTGAGTAGCTGATTCAGTAGCCAAGTGAGTAGCTGAGTGAGTAGCCGAGTGAGTAGCCGAGTGAGTAGCCAAGTGAGTGGCTGAGTGAATAGCCGAGTGGGTAGCTGAGTGAGTAACCGAGTGAGTAGCTGTGTGAGTAGCTGAGTGAGTAGCCAAGTGAGTAGCCAAGTGAGTAGCCGAGTGAGTAGCCGTGTGAGTAGCCTGGTGAGTGGCCGAGTGAGTAGCCGAGTGAGTGGCCGAGTGATTAGCTGAGTGAGTAGCCGAATGAGTAGCCGAGTGAGTAGCCAAGTTTGTGGCCGAGTGAGTAGCTGAGTGAGTAGGTGTGGTAGTAACTGAAGGAGTAGTCGAGTGAGTAGCCCAGTGAGTAGCCGAGTGAGTAGCTGTGGGACACTCGTGTGATACGCATTCTCTCAGATGATACGGATGTGTTTGTGCTGCTCGTGTATTCGGTTCATAAAAACCACGTCCAATCCACAGGTAAAATGGAGCGGTGAGAAAAGGGTAGTTTTGGATAACAATGCTACATTAGCCCAACTCGGTTGCAGATCCTCAGAATACAATATCTCACTAGACCAGATAAATCTCGTCCTTTTATGACAAAGGAAAATCGGCCCAAGTATCATATACTGCGCCTTCCTCTATATTCAATAAGGATTAAAAAGGTGACAGACGGATTAAATGGCCTTCATTGGCCCAAGTAGCGCACCTTGGCCCAAGTATCATTCACTGCGCCTTATTACTACTCGTCCACTAAATGAATGCCATTTAATCCGTCTGTCACCTTTTTAATCCTTATTGAATATAGAGGAAGGCGCAGTGTATGATACTTGGGCCCGCACGTTATATCAAACACTGTGACTGTGCATGTGTTTGCAATGACTATTGTTTGAAACCTTATGAGAGACAAGTAGATGAAGACGATGACACAGGAACAGACTCGGATGTAGAAAATGGTGGTCTCTCATGCGACGCTGATGGTGACAATTGATCACTGTTTTGTGTTGACACTTTTAATAACAGTATCACGTGATTTCATTCATTATTTGTAGCAGCTTCATATAAATTTGACCGATATGAAACATCCTACTATCTGCTCAAGATCATAAAAAATCTTTGACATAAAGAAGAATAATATCTGATTGCGGCGACATTTTGCCCTTGAGCTTGATATTTGACCATGAATTTGACCTCCAATCATAGTTTTGAGGGCAGAAATCAAGTTTTCAGGTGCAAATAACTAAAAATGCATATGTTACACTTGATTCTGAATTGAATAGTGAAAAATTTATATTCCGTCACTACGGCGGCCATCTTAGATTTATGCTAATTAAAAATTTTCCCCAAAGTTGTCGCTCCGGCAACCAAGCTAAAAAGTTACTATAGACCCTTGGGGTATGAATCCATAAAAAACATACACTTCTCATGACAACAAGGTTCACTACTGTAGGCATTCAGGTGGCAACTGGACTAAGCGGGGAGGAAGATATTGTTGATTAGATACAAACTCCCTTGATGAATGCATAGTTCTAAAAATATATATCCAAGCAAGATATCCACTATTGCCAGGCAGTAGCATGGAAAGTGAAAGCAATTTGTATCGACTTTTATCACATGCTATGAATTTATCCGACTGATATCCGACAGTGTGGTAAACTTCGCCGGAAACATCATGTTTGCACTATTTTCTTTCACAAACATCGGACATCAGAAAGAACTCTTGTATTCTTCCGCCAGTTCAAACTCGATTTCACCCGCGTGCTGGAAAACACACTCAACTAGTTTTGTCATCGAACCACATTTTGACGCTTAAACATCAGTTGAGTCAAACTACCAGAAGTGAGTAGCCGAGTGAGTAGCTGATTTAGTAGCTGAGTGAGTAGCCGAGTGAGTAGCCAAGTGAGTGGCTGAGTGAGTGGCCGAGTGAGTAGCCGAGTGAGTGGCCAAGTGAGTAGCTGAGTGAGTAGCCGAGTGAGTAGCCGAGTGAGTGGCCAAGTGAGTAGCTGAGTGAGTAGCCGAGTGAGTAGCCAAGTGAGTGGCCGAGTGAGTGGCCGAGTGAGTAGCCGTGTGAGTAGCTGAGTGAGTAGCCGAGTGAGTAGCCGAGTGAGTGGCCGAGTGAGTAGCCGTTTGAGTAGCCGAGTGAGTAGCCGTGTGAGTAGCTGAGTGAGTAGCCGAGTGAGTAGCCAAGTGAGTGGCCGAGTGAGTAGCCGAGTGAGTAGCCGTAGGGGTAACCGAATGAGTAGCCGAGTGAGTAGGCGAGTGAGTAGCCGAGTGAGTAGCCGAGTGAGTGGCCGAGTGAGTAGCTGAGTGAGTAGCCGAGAGAGTGGCCGAGTGAGTAGCTGAGTGAGTAGCCAAGAGAGTGGCCGAGTGAGTAGCCGAGAGAGTGGCCGAGTGAGTAGCCGGGTGAGTTGCAGAGAGAGTGGCCGAGTGAGTAGCCGAGTGAGTAGCCGAGAGAGTGGCCGAGTGAGTAGCCGAGTGAGTTCCTGAGGGAGTAGCTGAGTGAGTAGCTGAGTGCGTAGCCGAGTCAGTAGCCGAGAGAGTAGCCGAGTCAGTAGCCGAGTCAGTATTGAAACAGTGTTCAATATATGATCAGGTAACCTTTACAAAACGAGTTGAAACCATGACAAATTTTCGGAACAAATACCTTGTATATAAGTATAATTTCAGTTTACGGTATATATAAGAATTCTTTGCAAAACTGGTAGAAACCAAGAAAACCTTTGGCAATTTATATATATATATATATATATATATATATATATATATATATATATATATATATATATATATATATATATATATATATATATATATATATATATATATATATATATATATATATATATATATGTATATATATAAACTATATATAGTTTTGCAAAATCGTAATAGTTACAAATTTCTTTTTGTGATTTTTATATGGGAGCAATGTGGGAACAGAGGTATAAAAATGACAAGAATGTCAGAAATGGGTCGTCTATGAAATACACAGAAACCATGATATTATACATTATTTGAGCATTTGGTCATCCTGGAAATTTCCCTCATAGCCGTCAGTGGCCTTTTTGGATTTTGTCATTTGTGTCAAATGCTCAAGGTTTCGAGTTTGATACTCATTGGATTCGGTTGGTCGAGCAAACAGTTTTAAAATTTGTTTATTTGCACAAAAAAGTGTTCCTTGATACAAGAGACATCACATGTGAATATGAAGTTAATCACACACAAATGATGATAATTCCCATTGTCAATAGATGTAGTAGATGAATTAAAAATGAAAGCGCTGTTATGTTTGTTTTTCAGAATTAATTCTGACTGCAATTATTTTTCGTATCTTCGAAGAACATATTGCTCGCCCACCGTGCTGGCACGCCACTGTTCTGATATTGATTTTCCTCTTGAGACAGTCGGAGATCTCTTCGGGTTACCAGGCTTACGAGGAATTACGCCCCGAGTCAGTGACTGAATCAGGTCAACTACAGACAGACAGACAGACAGACAGACAGGCGTAGTGAGACAGGGATGCCATGGAAACAGCGGCACGTGTATCCATGGCAACAGGTATCGTATTGGATAAAGTGCCGATATAGAATCAAATGAATAGGTCAATTAAGCTGCTTAAATAAGTATTGCTTATCAGAGAATGATGTACGTTTCCGTTTCCTTGTCTGAAAATTGTGTAATGTTAGCCAAGAGCTGGTCAGAAATGTGTTACTGTAGTTATTATGATGATCACGGTGGGCAAGCAGTGCACCCAGGCGTCGGTCTTCACAGTCCTAGCTGCCATTCATCATGGTACTAAACGGGGGAAAAAACAGTCTCAGTGATTATTAATGTTCAACAAATTGTTAAATACTATATTATGGATTTACGGTACTTTTTCCGATCAAATATCTGTCTTTGCCTTACAGAGTTACTATACCAACACATGGATGTGTGTAGTACTGCCGCAACGGCGGAGACCTACATGTGTTTCTTGCTTTCAGGTGACCACATGACGTAAGCCCCCACACACCTTGGCTCCGCCCATACATCATCATGTTACAGTACCTGTATGACGTCACAATACAAACATGGCTGGTGTTCATCGTCATCTTCCTGTTGACGTATAATTACGTAAGTAGGGAGCCATGGCGACGCCTGCCCCCCGGCCCCCCGCGGCTTCCGTTGCTAGGCTCTTTGCCTTTTCTGGGGTCTTCAGACTTCAGGGTATCTCTCGCCAACATGGCCCGGAAGTATGGAGAGGTTGTGACGATTTACCTCGGCACCAGGCGCGCTATCGTACTCAGCGGCTATGGAACGGTTAAAGAGGTATTCGGTCGGAGAGGACACCAGTTTGCAGACAGACCTGATTTGTTCTTCATCACAGATGCGACTCAAGGATATGGTGAATTAATTCAGTGATATTCAATGAAAACAACTTAAATGAAAATGATAATGTCAGAATAGAATACAAATACAAAATATCGTGATTTAAAATTTGTCGTGGCGCCTCGTAAAATCAATGTTCCATGATGTCCATGAGGTTTTAATGTACGATTCACTATATTCGAGTATAAGCATTACATGTTATTCTTTATACCCCACCATCCACCCTCCTGCAGGTATTGGGTCGACCCAGGGCGCGTTCTGGCGGGAACAGAGACGTCACGCGCTGCATGTGTTCCGTGACTTCGGCGTGGGTCGCTCAGTCCTTGAGGACGGGGTGCTGTCCGAGGTGTCGTCCTTCGTCCGGGAGCTCAGGGAACACACCGGCCAGCCCTTCTGTCTTCAACAACTCATACAGGTCAATGTCAGATAAACACATCATATCTATCATTGTATTTCGCAGAGAACCATTTATATATATTTAACTATGCTTTAGTTAGTTTGGTGAAGTGATTCCTCACAATATCTCTGTACGGAACCCCTCTCCGGTTTGTACTCATCAGTACTCCGTAGCTAACGTCATCTGTACGATCACATTCGGCAAGCGCTACGCGTACAGCGACCCGGAGTTCCAGGAGTACGACAGGATCAGCAGTGAGGGATTTGAGATTGTTGCCAACAGCGGAGTGCTCAATCTCTTCCCCTTCCTCATAGACTGGCAGCCAAAATCCGTATGTCCTCTAAATTCTGAGTTCGTTCACCACCTCTTGTTTATACCCACAACCATGTTTTCTGGGTTTAGGGATCCCAAATACATCCTTTTAGGGTGGTTGTAGTATATCAATTATGTGCGGGAAGAAAATATAGCAAGTTTCTTATACCGTAGTTCGGGCACTTTTCGACCTGCTCAGTTTTATCAGAGAATTCAGTGTGACCATACCAAACATCACCATACAAGGTCAGGTTTGGTATCAGAATTTTCCAAAAAGACATATTCTATGAAGAAATACAACATTTTTATGTATTTCTTCACTCGTTGATAGTAAAAGTACACATTTTTTACCGTTTCATGTGCAAAACTCCACAAAAGCGATTTGACTGACTATGTAAATAATTCCAACATTTCAAAAACACAGGTAACATGATCTTGTATAATCCCTGAAACTAAAAAGTGTTCAACCATACCAATTGTTCATAAATCTTTCATATATAGAATATTTAATACAAATGTTCCATGACACAAATATTCTGTGCTTTGTTATATCAGATAATTCAACATGAACCAGAAATTGTGCTTGATATGGTCATCATCATCCATGTTCTCATCTGGTTGTGTCTGATATGGGTTCAAGCATTCCTGAACGCATCCACATCCCAGTGAGCTTCGCATGTTGTGTTCGTAGTAGGTTCATCGTGTAGAATAACATCTCCTGGCCTTTCATCCACATGTGGGAATTCTGACACACACTGTTGGGACTGGTCTGGTGATCAACAAAACAGCGATATTTATTCATTTTCGCCCGTTTACCAGCCACATTTCACCAGTGCTGCTAATATCGGTTGAGCAATTACATTCTTCAGTCAGATACTCATCTGATGCTGACTTCTCTTGACGTGTTGTATTAGCGCATCATGTTTTAGAGTGAGCTTCTGTGTCTTTATTGTCATTTGAATCCTGTCTGCTCATAGTTCATTCACAGTACTTTCACAACAAACTATTCTACATCTATTCTACATCTATTAATGCAGATATGCTGCTGCTAGTGCAGGTATCAGATAATTCTGGTGCTAAATGTACCAGGACCAGGAGCTGCTCTTGCTACTCCTTGCCATACCCACAAAACTGGTTTCTCTTGTCGCATCCTGTGATGGCATGGTATGTGACATACATGTAGTTGTTCAATACTTATTGTGGTAGTTATTGACGCACAACATGAACGGGTATCCACCTTGGCTTCTTCTGTTTACTTGCATCCATAGACACTTCATCTGCCGTTTGGTAATGTTAGCAGTACAAGGATATCAGTGTCCCTACAGTAGACGACAACTTGCCTCACTCCTGTTCGCAGCATCTGTCACAGGCATTTGTCTTAGGAGAGCCACATGGGTGTGGGGGTGATCCTTATATCCCAACCCAACCCACGCCCTAGTGACTCTCCTGAGACAGATGCCTCTACTGTGGCATCTGCAGCATGCAGAATCATGCAAGTCCGCCTCTTCGTTTGAAGAACATATGGGATGCAACCTACAAGAAACTGAAGATTGGGGGAGCTCAAGATTCTCGCAACCAAAAGCAACAGCCAGTTCCGGTCCATCAATGAGATATCTAGCACATTGGAACAGCTCTTGTGACAAAATAATCTGGAAATTCTGGGAGCTGGACAGAAAATGAGTCAAGAATACGTCGAATCTTCCTAGCTTTTGCAATTCTACGAGGTCGAGTACAACCTTTGATACTGTGACCAGGATATCTATTAAAGACGATATCAACGTTTTTGCACCCTTGTGTGAAATACCGAAACACAGTATTACAAAGGACGTATGTTAGCCAGATCTCCAAGTGTACATGTACTTGCTGTAGGTGGTATTCCTATGCTCTGAACCAGTGTCATCCCATCAATTATCACACACGTCTGCCCATCACCAGGGAGTAGCTCTGTTGATATGTATGCATCACGAGTGATGTGTGACAGGGCTGATTAGTCTATGACAATGAGCGTCCGTTCAGACTTCACAATTGACAATGGAACAGATATTAATTCATGTGTCAGCAGGTTGGGGATGTCGATGACAAGCACATATGGATATCGTTTTGACGTCTTTTGTAGTGCTGGGTTTCGGTACTTTACACTAAATGTGCAAGACGATTGATGTCTACTTTGATAGATATCCTGGTTAGAGCATCAAAAGATGTCCCAGAGCTTTTAGAACAGCAAAAGCTATGAAGACATGGCATATCATTGACTCATATTCTGTTCAGCTTCCAAGTTGAAGATGCTGCAAACAGTGGAGTGGGCGACTTGTGGTCCGCTGTAGGAAAAATGATGTGCTTTTACTGAAAACACACCACCAAACGGCAGATGAAGTGTCTATGGATGCAAGTAAACAGAAGAAGCCAAGGTGGATACCCGTTCATGTTGTGCGTAAGTAATTACCACAATAAGTATTGAACAACTATGTCACATACCATGCCATCCCAGGAGAAGCCAGTTTTGTGGGTTTGGCAAGAAGAGCAGCTCATGGTCCTCGTACATTAAGCACCAGAATTATCTGATTGTAAGAATCAATCTATTACCACCAATACAAATATCTGCACTAGCAGCAGCATATCTGCATTAAGTGATGTAGAATTGTTTGTTGTCAAGATGTAATGCCCAACTCGGACAATGAGTACTGTGAATGAACTACAAATATGTTTCACATGACAGTGAAGACACAGAAGCTCACTCTGACACATGATACGCTAATACAACACGTCATGAGATGTCAGCATCAGATGAATATCTGGCTAACTGCTGTTACTGCCCGACCAATGTTAGCAGCACCAGTGGAATGTGGCAGGTACACCGGTACGGATGAAAGAATATTGCTTTTTTATCACCAAGCCAGTCCCAGCAGTGTCTGTCAGACTTCCCACTTGTGGATGCAAGGCCGGGAGATGCTATTCGGCCTGATGAACCTGTTTCAGGAGTGCTCAAACCCATATCAGACACGACAAGAAGAGAACATGCATGATAATGATTGACTTTGACTATATTCAGCACAAATTCTGGTTTATGTTGAATTACTAGTATCTACAATAATAGTACAGAATATTTGTTTCTGTGAGTCATTGACCATTGTTGACACCACAAATGATCGTCCTGTATCAGTGCAATGGGTTCATGAAGAATGTTGTAAAAGATACTGCAAAATGTTCGATAAGTTCGTAGAGTCGTTGATATGGAACATGTTTATTAAATATTCAATATTCACAAGAATGTATGAACTATAGGTATGTTTGAACCTTTGTTGCTAGAGGGAACATATAAGATGTTTTTGGAGAAGTTTCATGATTGTTTTACCCTTATTTTTGAATATTTGGAATTAATTACATATTTATTTGAGTCAAATTTTCTGTATTTTTGCACATGAAATAGTCAAATAATTGTATTTTCGCTATCGAAGAATTAAGAAGTACATCAAAATGTGGTATTGTTTGATAGAGTATGGTCTACTGAAAAATTTGATGCCAAGCCTGGCCTTGTATGATGAGCTTTGAGAGCATGACACTGAACTTTCTGAAAAAAGACGGAAGCCAAAATTCGCGAAGGCCAAAATGTAATAAAATCGCCATATTTGTTTCCTGCACACACTTGCAAATCCACAACCACCCTGAAAAGGTGTGTTCAGGTACACTCTTTACTAATAAAATGGTTGTAGGTATAAACAAAAGGTGGTGAACGAAAGTTGTGCTACCCTGCTTTGGCTGCCAGTCTATCAGGTCTGTGACAACATTCAAGTACCACAACAACAAGCTTGTAATGTTGAATTCCACATTGAATTCTTATTTTCCAAAACTTATTTTTCACCGCTAAAACCACAAATATAGGCTGAAATTAAATGATTTTACAGTCAACTTGTTATTATTGAGTACACTGAACCACTTCGATTGTGGTTGGTTAAATACTGCAAAAAGCACGCTCCGTATTGTCCCCCCCCCCCCTTCGCTCCCTCCTATACAGACACCTGCCGGGGGACCTGTTCAAATACCGGACCCTGATCGCCGGCCGAGACTTCATGGACGGTGTGTATCGGGATATTATCAACCAGCATCGCATGACCTTTGACCTCCAGGGGGAACCCCGTGACGTCATCGATGCCTACCTTAGAACCATGGCGGACCAGGAGGGAAATCCCGATACCACATTCACCGGTCAGTGGCGAGGTTGATTATGTGGAGGGCAGCTGAAAACTCAAAATCAGCACAAAGAGATGATTATCAAGTATGTCCTAATTATAAAATACACCGTTCTAAAATAACGATGTTTTTGGTACTACTCATTATCATGTGTATTTCAGTTTTTCATCATTCAAATCGCTATTCGACTATTCTTTGCCCATTCAGTTGGCTTTTCAAATTCCGTTCCGTTCCCAGAATACCAGTTGATCCGAGTAATCGGGGAGCTGTTTTCCGCCGGCTCAGAAACCGTCTCTAACACACTCTCGTGGGCGGTCATCTACCTGACACTAAACCCGGAAGTACAGGAGAAGGTCCACGCAGAAATCGGTGACGTCATCAAAAACGGCGAACTTCCCAGAATGCAATACCGCAGTGAGATGCCCTACACTGAGGCGTGTATCTCAGAGGTACAGCGGATCTGCGATGTTGTACCTATCGGCGTCCCGCATGCCGCCAAAGACGACACAACTTTGCGAGGTTACCTCATTCCGAAGGGTACGATGATTGTACCAAACATGAACAGTGTTCACCTGGACCCGGAGATCTGGCCCGAGCCGTACGAGTTTGATCGTTTCCTGGACGCTGACGGGAAGTACAGGAAACGGGAAGAGCTAATCCCTTTCTCCCTTGGTGAGAGAAACTAATTCCTCAATTTATTTATAAACTCGTGGGGCCATCTGGTGTAAGTGTATGGCAACTATTCAAAATGCCAACATGACATGCGGGCATGGAATAGTTCATTTTTGTGCTGGTCTGCAGTGGTGGCAGTACGCCTATATCTCGGACTCTCGCATTGTTTCCACTTCCTATTTGGTATTTGTGATTGTTTTATTTTGCACTTGAATGTGATACTGAAGAAACTCCACCAGGCTCGCCTCTATTTCGTCCATTTGCCCTGTTGCAGGTAAGCGTTCCTGTCTTGGAGAGCCTCTGGCGAGAATGGAACTCTTCTTCTACTTCGTGGCTATGATGCAGAACTTCCGCTTCCTGTGCGCCCCGGACCACCCTGCACCCAGCTCTGAGGGAGTTCTCCGCTTTACCAACACCCCACAGCCCTTCCATATCGTCCTGGAGAGTCTACAGTGATCACAACGTGTACCAACACCCCACAGCCCTTCCATATCGTCCTGCAGAGTCTACAGTGATCATAACGTGTATCAACACCCCACAGCCCTTCCACATCGTCCTGGAGAGTCTACAGTGATCATAACGTGTCACCAACACCCCACAGCCCTTTCATATCGTCTTGGAGAGTCTACAGTGATCATAACGTGTACCAACACCCCCACAGCCCTTCCATATCGTCTTGGAGAGTCTACAGTGATCATAACGTGTCACCAACACCCCCACAGCCCTTCCATATCGTCTTGGAGAGTCTACAGTGATCATAACGTGTCACCAACACCCCACAGCCCTTCCATATCGTCTTGGAGAGTCTACAGTGATCATAACGTGTACCAACACCCCCACAGCCCTTCCATATCGTCTTGGAGAGACTACAGTGATCATAACGTGTCACCAACACCCCCACAGCCCTTCCATATCGTCCTGGAGAGTCTACTGTGATCATAACGTGTACCAACACCCCCACAGCCCTTCCATATCGTCCTAGAGAGTCTACAGTGATCATAACGTGTCATCAACACCCAACATCCCTTCCATATCGTCCTGGAGAGTCTACAGTGATCATAACGTGTCACCAACACCCCACAGCCCTTCCATATCGTCCTAGAGAGTCTACATTGATCATTTAACGTGTCACCAACACCCCACAGCCCTTCCATATCGTCCTAGAGAGTCTACAGTGATCATAACGTGTCACCAACACCCCCACAGCCCTTCCATATCGTCCTGGAGAGTCTACAGTGATCATAACGTGTCATCAACACCCCCACAGCCCTTCCATATCGTCCTAGAGAGTCTACAGTGATCATAACGTGTCACCAACACCCCCACAGCCCTTCCATATCGTCTTGGAGAGTCTACAGTGATCATAACGTGTCACCAACACCCCCACAGCCCTTCCATATCGTCCTAGAGAGTCTACAGTGATCATAACGTGTCACCAACACCCCCACAGCCCTTCCATATCACCCTGGAGAGTCTACAGTGATCATAACGTGTCACCAACACCCCCACAGCCCTTCCATATCGTCCTGGAGAGTCTACAGTGATCATAACGTGTCACCAACACCCCCACAGCCCTTCCATATCGTCCTGGAGAGTCTACAGTGATCATAACGTGTCACCAACACCCCACAGCCCTTCCATATCACTCTGGAGAGTCTACAGTGATCATAACGTGTCACCAACACCCCCACATCCCTTCCATATCGTCCTGGAGAGTCTACAGTGATCATTACGTGTGTCACCAACACCCCACAGCCCTTCCATATCGTCCCGGAGAGTCTACAGTGATCATTACGTGTGTCACCAACACCCAACGACATTTCAATATCGCCCTGGAGAGTCTTCGGTCATCATAACCTGTCATTACAACCTGAAACTGCTCCGTTCTAGATACATGTATGCAGGTTCAAATGCAATCACAAAAAAACTGGGTAGTAAAATTACAATGAGGATTGCCCCGAGCTGGAAATATTCAGAACTTCATTGAGACAGGAAATGGCAAGTATTCCCGGAACACCGAGCTGGTTCCTTCTTCATAGAAATTGATGTATTTCACGACAGTTCTGACGATTTTGCCTGATATCCAATCTCTGAGCTCAGTCTGGTCTGCTGTCCGCAGTGCTTTACACGTAACTATGTGATACGGAAGCGTCTCTTATGCTTTTCAATGATATTTGCTTTTTTTATGAGATTATATACTTACATGTATATAGCTGTTTGATACAATGATTAGATGTTAGTGTCCATAGAAAATCCAACATTGTCGGAAAACTGTCAGGAAATTCAGTGTTTTGTGTCCATTGTGGTCTTACATTCATTCGTTTAGCTTCACATACCAGTTATGAAAACAGCCACGGTTACATTGCTGTTTTATTCAATTCAATTCCATTTTGTAAATGGTACATCAAACTTGACAGTAAAACCCCAGCAAAATTTAAAGTATACACTTCGATGGAATTTCATTATGCTATGATCTTTCTATGTTTGCGGAGAATCATTCCTATGTATTTATTACCAGGCCCAAGGACGAAGCTAGTACTACGTTTGATTTGTCATGAGGATGGGTGTACGACACATACCCATGTGAATGTGTGATACAGTGAGAACATCAAAGCAATAAGTTTTACTGGTGACGCTATCTGTAACTAACACAATAAAATTGTCTTTTAAACACTAACTTTCTATACAAAGCTATGCCTCATTTATACATTATAAAAGTGAATCACTCTCAAGTCGTACATCGGTACATCTAATTCATCGTCAAAGCAAGGATCGTCTATACTATATATACACAAACATATATATATCACAGACTACACATACATACGATCCTGTAAATGCAAGTTTCTTTCTTCGTTTCAATATGAGAACTATATCATTCATATGTGTTCTACTCAATTGCAAAAATAATTGTCATAGTCTATATCGCAAGTTATATATATGAGAAACAAAAAAAATCTTAATTATTTTTCTGCTAGGAGATTGAATTACAAGCATAACATCTAGTAGCATATAATCTAAATACATTTCCGATGTCTTAAGTTCTCGGTACGTTTTAAGAGCATTTGCGGTAATTAATGTAAAAAAATAATTGCTACATGTGAGTCACCGGGTCAAATTTGTGTTTATCACATCAAATCACCATTCTATTGAACACCTTTTACTGAACAGGGCAATAGTCCAGAGTAGTCATAACGCGCAATACAACTTTATCATTTCGTCATAACGCACCACGCAAGCACAGGGTGTCATCATAACGTCACGCAAACATATCTGCAATCATAAAGCGTGTCAATTCTTGAGTGACCCTGCTGAGGCTTTCCTCATGGCCTTATACCTCTCATCCAAGTGTTTGGGCGTCTTTAGACCCCCGGGTGGCGTCTTCAGGCGCGAGTTGCCATGTTGATCATGTGCCCCTTTGGGCCGGGTGTGTGGGGTGGCGTAGTCTGCTGGGGATGCAGAGGGGAGAGGGGAAGGCAGACTTGTGCTATAGGTAGCCGCCGCCGCCCCCGCGAAGTTCTCGTAGATGTTCTCTGTGTGGTACACTGGGTTCTCGATGGTAGTCGGACTGTCCACAGCGCCCTCTGTCTGAGCCGCTCGTAACTGCTTCTTCTTTCTGGAGACCGGGACGGTATGAATTATTGTTGGTATACACCCAGTGGGTGAAAATCTAGGTTACCCATCTCAGTCCCTCCCGAACTTGCCGCCTCATTACTCAGCGTAATGGAAAGTTCACACCTCACAATCATTAGAGACAATATCACTACTCGTTCACTCGAAGCACACACCAGCAGTATTATGCCTCAGTCCCATTAAGAGCGACTACACTAGGATTCATCAAGAATAATCACGATGAATCCAGACTCATTAATCGGGATGAATCTGGAGGTTTTTGGGCAATCTGGATCCGACGGTCCGTCATCTCGACAGTCAACAGCCAAACACAACGCAAGAGCCCCGTTCCCTCCTGACAACTTCCCGTTTACTCCCGATCTCACCCCGACATCCCCCAACTGCTCCTATCTAGCCCTGGAAGAGGCCCCGATTAACCCCAACCACTCCCGACCGTAACCTGACCAGTCCCGATTACTCCCAACCAAGACCCGACAGCTCCCGATCAAGCCCAGATTAAGCCTCGACCAGCCCTGACAGCATCACGTATGTGACTAGTTAACTACCGACAAACTAGGCAAAGCGCTACGCTGCGTCCCGGAACATCCCCGGTACACCCCAATTTTGGTCTCAGAGCCGACTCGCCCAGTCATACCCAGAATGTTTTGAACATTCCAAAACAATCGGGGCTAACTCCCGACTGATCCAAACCCATCAAGATTCATCCCGATGCATTCCGACAGTAGGGCTGTCGCCTCGCTGTCGGCCCCTCAATGGGACTGTAGCATAAGGTTTTCTATTCAGGCACATAACGTCAAGCACTCACTTTCTGTATTGTGCTACAAGTACTGCAATGACGACCAGAGCTACCAGCAGCAGAGCTCCAGCACCGATCGCCAGGTAAATCCACCACGGGAACCCAGAACCGTCCTGTACGGACCGACGGTATACATCAAGCATATTGTCAGTATACACTAGAACCTAGAGCTTCTGTGGAGGCGGCTACGATAATCAGACACTTGTTGGTAGAACAAGTCACTGGTTTAGATACTAAAGTGTTATTCCTCAAAGGTAATAATACTCCTATGTTATCCTAACCTGTGAGTCCTTGACAGCGCCCACGTCCGGCAGAGAGTTCCCGTCCCGCTCCGTCACAGCCTGGGTGAAGGCGGCAGGGATGGTCCAGGGCGCCAGTGTACCGAGATCCAGACCCGGATCATCCGGCAGCAGTAGTGTACAGTTCCGCCCCTCGTACTGCGGGGCACAGTCACAGATGTACCCCTGGTTGTTACTGTAGCACGTGCCGTCATTGAGACAGGGTCGTAACAGGCAGTGGTTGATCACCCCCTCACAGTTGTTGCCAAGGTAACCAGAGGGACACATGCACGTGCCATTCACACATGTGCCACCGTTCACACAAACCACGGAGTTCTGTTCACAGAGGTCTACAAGCGACTCACACTCCATACCTGTAACATACACAGCTGCATTCTTCACCAACAGTACCAAGAGAACACATGAACCAAGAAACACTACTTTGGTGCCGGGGCACCGCATAATGGATGATTGACTGATATTTAGGCCATATGTCATTTTAGGTTTCGGATTTCTGAAAATATATAGTATTAGAATATGCCATCTCAGCTGACCATTGCTTTGGAAGAGACCCACATTTTTTCATGAACGAGACTGACCTGTATAATCCTTTGGACAGAGACACTGGCCGAGCCTACAGACACCGCCGTGTTGACAATCGAGCAGGTCACACAGGTCTGTCTCACACCGCGCTCCTGTGTAGCCCGGGGCACAGTAACACTCGCCCTCCCCTACACATGTACCACCGTGCTCACAGGCCGCCGCCACCTCACAGATGTGTAGCTGACAGTTTGTTCCTGAATACACAACCAATACATACACTACATGAACCTTTGACCGACAGTTAGAAATTACTTGAATCTCATGATGAACCTGAACTATACTAGTATCTATATCTCCACATACCGACATATGACTGGGGACAGACACACACGTAGCTGCCGCTCTGGTTGGAGCAAGTCCCTCCATTCACACACGGCTCTGAGGCACAGTGATCGATCTCCACCTCACAGTTCATTCCTGAAGACATAACAAGAAATCGTTCTGACATCTGGGGATGTTGATATGAAGATAGTAGGAACTGGTGAGCACGTGTCGTCTTATGTACTATTCTCCAAACATATCAATTTGAGACATGCCAAAGAGCATAGACTCTTTATAGGGATGTTGATAGTTTTTCACAAGTTATTGAATACATCCGAAATATGTATTTTGAGCGAGAACATAGCTTGGCGTGTATAGAATGTGGTAACTGACCTGTGTACCCGTCCGGACAGACACATCTGTATGCACGACTCATGTCGACACACACCCCGCCATTGACACAGGGCTGAGACACACAGTCATCCTTGAGGACGAGACAGTCGTCCTCAGGGCTCTCCCACTCTGTGATAACACACCCACACGTCAACAAAGATTTCATCGTCATACTAGCGACCAAGCAGTTTTTTCTAGCAAGACATTCAAATTCATTATCCATTGAATGAATTCTTTTATAACGTCAATTTCTATAACATAATTTCTATAACGTAATTTCTATAATGTAATTTGTCTGACAACATGTTGTTTAAGTGCTGGCATGGAGTGGATTAATCATGTCCCAAAGTGGGTACTATACTACTATCAAATTCTTGTCCATACTGATGATACATGTGTATCTAATATCTCTCCTACATCAGAGATCAACATGATTTCTAAATAACTTGTATAACTGAGCAACAAGAAATATAAAAAGAACTACGTGTACAGATACACATACAGAATACCTGGCAGACAGACTTTGGCGCCTGTCTCCGAGTCACAAGTGTAATGTCCGTCACGGTCAGAGTCGGCTGGTTGACACCGGGTGCCACAGTCCAGCCCATAGTAATAGCGGTAACAGTACAGGCGTACCGCTATCTCCAGACTGGACAAGAACCAAACGAAACACACCATTAAGACGAGTCAGGCTGGGATCTTCGAACAGAGTTTTGTCCACCGAATTCTACATTCTAATCTATTTCAGAAACTGACAGTTAGATGTGAACTGGGGACGTCCTGGTGTGTACCATTAGCTGCTATAAATAAATTTGGTGTTTTGTATCAAATCATCCATTAATCAAGTGCCACATCTTTCTCCACCATGCAGTCTATATAGATGTGTCACTTTGTGTGTGTGATGGGGTCAGTGTGGGTCTTACTTTGTTGGGCTTCTGGACCTGTGTCCCACCAATGTCAGAGGTATCCATGAGGCTTGATTCCTGCTCTTGGCTCGGGGAGGTGCTAGAGCCTTGTACATCTTGTCCACGCCGTCATCGGCCCCCACTCTGTCGTGGTCTGTGATCTTAACCTTGAACATCACTCGGCCCTACAAAGTAGTGTTGTTCTCATCAAGATACGTACACTAGCTACTAATAGCTAGTGTTGTTGCACTTTTCCATCGCTATCAGTACAACTTGTTATTTGCTGTATTGTTTCCATCTGTATTAGTACATTAGTAACTGTAGTATTGCATTCGCTTTGGGTTCATGAACTCACTGGCCAGACTGCGAAGATTTGTGTTAGTGGGTTCGGTACACTGTTGATTTTAGCTTTCCCTCTAAAGTTGTTGGTGTTCCCTGTACTCAGCCTGTCGGTGTACTCGCGCCAGTAGTGACAGACTCCTGTATCATGGTTCTTGTGATCTTCAGACCCTCTGTAATCAAGCAGTGGTTACGGTGAGACAAAGAGGTACATAGATGGCGTCATGACGTTACGACAGTACATGGACCATGGCGTCACTCACACATGGAAGTGATCCAGACAGAATGTCAGGGCGTGGTCACAGCCGCCGAAGATATCACACTTTTTCCCGTCGTCGTCCTGTCCCGCGGAGTTACGGTACTCGAGCAGCTGGATCTCCAACATAGCAACTCCAGCCACAGTCGGGACCTGCATCAGACGGCATCAATTATACCATGGGCTGAGAATGGTTACAGGAAAAAACTGTGCACTGCTAAGCCAGGTAGTTCTAACTGTCCTTTTTTTCTCAATATAATAGCGGAAGGCAACAGTAGGCACATTTTACATTTGGTGTGAACCACCTCAGTTACTTACAAGTTGCAGCGGTCTCGATTTGCTATCGTTACATTTGCTATACAACATATCAAACACCTGATATATAGTGGATGTAGTAAAATAGAAAGATACGACTCAACAACAATGGAAGAATTTGATCAGCTAGAATATGTTCGCCATGTGTGTGAGGTTGACGAGAAGTCGGGGTGTTATAGTGGAGGGCCAAATGAAACATCAAAGATAGTCGAACAGTTGTAATTCACGGGTCGCAGGTTAGCAGGGTGCAGTTAGGGCATGTTCCCGTTGTTACCAAATTATTAACTAATAAGGAAACCCCACACATCGAGGACGACGAGTCCCACCACTGCAACCATATGTGACCTCGCAACCCAGTAGGCTCTAGCTCACTTGGTAGAGCGTCGGTCTCAAGGCCCAGAGATGATGAGTTTTATACATGGTCTGGGCAACAGATTCTCCTGTTGTCCACACAAGGTCAGCAAACCATCTGCCATTTAAGACTCCCTGTATGCTCGTGATGCAAACCCATGCTCCATATGTAGTCATTTCTTACAGTCAACCGTTCGTCTGCCCCTGATGACCCCAGTGCTTTGTTTCTATTCCAAAATGTTTTATTTTTATACATCTGTTATTGTCATCATGAAAATCTGGTTGTATAGGTGGTAATAATTTGATATTTACATGCAATAACATTTCATGTCAGATGTGACCTTCGGATTTATCACTCGAATCCATTCAAGACTTCAAGACCACAAAACGTTCCAGAAAATACATGCACATGTATGGGGCACATCAGGTGAGGCGGGCCTATATTTAAAGCCCTTTGAATGATTCAAGGCATTTTTTGTTGTCCATACACATCATGATAAGGAATAAAAAAGTAGCCCAAAGGCTAAGAAATGTTACCGGACAATATATGTCATATATGTTAGATATTAGCCATTTCTGTCTAGTGACTTTGAAAATAAGATCACTAGTAAGGTTCAAAGTCACGAGAATATTCAGCATTATATCGTTTCTTATATATATGCACAATTGATTCCTAAACTGTAAAGTCCATATTAAGAGAGATATATTACCCATTTTGTGCTCTGACCTTGGAAATAAGGTCAAAAGTAACTTCAAGGTCATGAGAATATTCAACATATATTACTTCTCATATGTCTACAATTGATTCCTAAGCTGTAATTTTGAAAATAAGCGAGATATTAGCCCTCCTGTTCTCTGACCTTGAAAATGATGTCACAGGTTAAATTCAGGGTCACGAGAATATTTAGTGAGATATAAGCAATAATATGTCCCATTATCAAGCATATGAGAATTTAACATGGGAATGTCCCATTTGGGCCAAAATGGTCGACTTCGAGCGATTCGCGATTAAAGTGATTAAACTTTATTTCAAAACTGTGCTACAAAAGATGCAACTGTTAGCAAACTACCAAAGCAATTAACTGAAATTGGCTGGTATTAGATTCGGCATTATTCATATCAATCTTAGAACAGAGCCAGATGACCATCAGCCAATATGCATTTTTGGGTGGCTACTTCATGTATGGTTGACTCATGATTCATTTATCCTTCCAGTATTCAGGTCTGATTAAAGTACTCAAGTCTCCAAAATTCGAAATGGACACGTAAGTATGCAATCAACGTATTTGTCATCAGGAACAAATTTAAAATTCAGGTCAATAACTTTCCAAGGGAGCATTAATATTTCAAGCTATATGCACATTTGATATTTATTCAGTCGATCTTGATACCTCAAATACTCGATTCAAGTTGTCACATGTACATAATACTTTAAACAGCCCAAGACAAATCACTGATCTGTACCTACCGTGACAGCAACAACAGACAGACACGTCAGCGCCAGGAGGGTATCCATGCTGATTACTCGAATTATTGTAGTTCTAACTACACGTCAATCAATTTATTCCACTAGGCAACAATGTGAGCCAATCAGTGCGTCCGATGTATTCACTGCTGATCTACTACACTCGGATATGATGTCAAAGATGGAGTTCCCCTGAGGATTGAAAACTCCTGAACGTCAAATCTCTTCCTGTTTTGGAGAATAAAATACAGTTTTGAACAATCAGATTTGCACAACGTAAATTTCTCCTCGAAACATAAAAGCAACACAAAAATGTCATTGACCAAAGTTAACGGCCATTAATTTATGCTAAGTTTAAGCATTTAACTATACTTCATAAAGACATTAAACCAGTTAGTTGAGGTACTCCCAAAAACAATACCCCTTCATTATGCTGCTATATGTTGGATCTTCAAGTATTTTCCTGCTCGGTTTGTATCCATTAAACTATGTCTCCTCATGTATTCTATTGTTCGTCAGCACGTGGAGGCTAGTGTTACCAATGTCGTTGTAATAACGACTAGTCATTGCATAATAAATAGAGTTTTTACCAGAAAGTCTCTCTATTACACAGAAGCTCACACCAGAGTGTTTTCACACCGTGTACTGCTCTGTACAACATACACGATATGTACATACGTGTACTAGTTTTGTCATTATATTCATATGTATGTTATCACAAGACACATGTGCCAGCTATGACGTCATACGCTATCCAATTACAATTTGACACAGGTGTGGATATCATGCCAGTGTTATGACTGTTGTTTTTATATGACACAACTCGAAATTCATACTGAAAATATATCTAAACAAAGAGACTAGTTATAACTTTCGAACGTGTTGGATACGTAGGTCTTATATTATTATGCTGAAAATGAGTATATTTTTATGAGATATACACATACACAAAATGTGATTGTTGGATTTAGCCGTTTGTTTGTGGAAAATGAGAAATATAGGCTATCGATTATGGACAAACATAATTTGTGCTTACTTTTTCAGGCATATGAATATTACAGTGATTCTTGAGGGAATTTATTAATTACACCGTACAGTAAAATTGTTTTCCTTCAATTTTGAATGTCAGAAAATAAGAACACTTCTGTTGTCACGACCAGAAAATATAGTCTGATAGTGCAAAGAGAAAACGCCTTACCACTCGGAGCGGTGCGGAAATGGTCTTGTGCTGTCGGGGTCTATTTTTGTTTAATTTCAGCTGACAGAATGATGTAACCTCAAATACACCCCCTCTCAGCAGTGCAAGAAGCTGGCGGCGTGTGTACCTCGTCCCCAAACGACCCTTCCGCCCACTTATTCTACCCCCGAACGTATAAGCTCTTTATTGAATGACATACTCTGAGACAATACCTCTATCGCACATATATAACACAGACCCGGAACCTTTCTCGACACAGGGCCCAGCGTTCACGACAGTTGAAGTCCCCGAAAATGATCCGACTGCACTCGGAGTGTCTGTTCTCGGCTACATTCCAAACACTTATTGATTTCTGTATATTATTCCGACTGCTCTTGACACACATGACGTTCTAAATTTGATAGGCAAGGGTCGTGGAGCACATCCTTTGTTAGAAATGAAGAAATTCAATTTTATATTCATTTGCCGTAAGGTATGGTGTCTTCATGTATTAAATCAGTCCACGGTTATATTGTATGAGGGTTGTACCTTTCGATAAGTTGGTAGTATTCCAGTATCTGTATAGTAAATATGCTGTGACGTGTTAATCCTTCCAAGGACACCGTAAGCAAGCTTAACCCGTGTTACTTGGGCATCTGATACCAGGAATAGCCTCAGAACCCCGCTCGGGAATAGCCTCAGAACCCCACCCGAGATGTGAGTCAGCCAGCTCCGAAATCAATAGCTAGCCGCATGATTCACACACTGAATCAGCCTTTTTTGTTCAGCACAATCCAAACACACCCATTTTAAAAATCGATCACATTATTTCTACATTGGTGGCAGGGCTAATAAAATCAAAATGTCAAATACGTTGAATAAACAGCTATCAGATGAGTGAGGAGGACACGCGATAAAGGTGGATATAGACTACGAAGTGGATACAAGATCGGATTACCAGATGCAATCCTTGTCCCTTAAACATGAGATCTGATCAAAACTGAACAACAAAAGGTCGATGGATCGGGTGTAGTCACCCTTCTGTTCCGTCTGTATAAATCTCACCAGTTTATGTCTGTGTGTATTGTGTGATTTATTGTCGTGTGTATGTAAGGTCGAGGGTCTATCAAGGAATACTTAATCTTCATCAGGGAAGTTTCAACCTTAATCAAACGAGAAAAAGTAGTAGCATGACCACCATACATATAAATACTCGATGCTTGTCGAGTATACAAAGTGTTTCTATAATCGAAATGTGTATCTGGTCCATGTGCATAAAACGCTATAGTTTATCACGAATAAATCAAATCATCAATGTAGGTTTGAATGAATAACTAGAAGAAATTTCGATTTCCCAATGTCAGCGTTATAAATCAGCGAAATGTATGTCACTGATATCGCCTTACTGTCGATACATACCATAATATTTTGATGACGACAATGAAACATCACATTTCGTGGAATATAAACGGAGCCCAATCAAATATTCACCTACTAACTATGGTTTAAGCACTGCCAGGTACACTGGAAATGGTGCATGTATCCCTAATGATGACACGATATGTCCACTGCGATATCTCCACACGGAGCACATAACCGTCACGCTCTGCTTCTTCTTGTTATTTATGTTCATCTGGCATCAAAACCAGGTTTTAGGGGCAAAAATAGACCAAAGCGCAAAATAAAAAGTTCAGCAGAAGTTTAAGAACATAAACTCAGCAGAACATAAATATAATGTAATAAGATTCTATGTCAATATAAGCGCTAGTTGTTAGTTACAAGCTAAATAATAGAACGCACCAAAACATAGAAATTGATTTGATTAAAAAAATTGAAAATGTTTTTTTTTTACACAAAATTTTTGAAAATAATATGAAATCTGAATCACAAAAATATTAAATATCTACCCTCTCAGTCACAATAATGATACCTTTGTACGTATGTACCTGTGATAGACGTCGCATTATTGCATTTTGCTCTTCACAATAAGCATATTAAACATACTCCTCCCAACTCACTTAGTGTGGGGCAAATAAATTTTTGTTAGAAATCCCAGAATATTGTCAGTATATAGGCAAGCACCTACCTTCATTCCGTCGAATCATATTCAGAATTTACGAGACGAATTCAAGATTAGGTCCGAATGATCATGCACATCATTTTGGACAAATTTGTTTGCATGTTTTGTTTCTGAACACACAAAGGCCGCTCATTTCACCAAATCTTGGAAGGCAGCCAGTCTCTGCTCCCACGTGCGTGCGCCATACACCGCATCACCCTGGATGGCCTTTAGAGATTGTAGAGAAAATAAAATTCTTTTGACAGAACAAAACCACAAAATACATTTTTGTGTACACGGTTATTGGACTGAAGATTTATCGTGATACATATTACCGCGTGATCATCAAACTAGAGAATAAAGAAACCCTCAAGCATTAGTCATCCTGCTAAATATGACAACCATGTAGCGTTAAATGAGACTTGTATCGATCGGGTGGCGGTAGGGGACTTGAATGTCTGAACCTACTTAGATTTTACCTAAACAAGTTTTTTTGTGTGTGTGGAGAACTCAGATTCGGAGAACTGGCATTGTATTGACATTTGATTCTTCACCGCGAATGCTTCCTCGTGATGTTGTATTTACGAATTTGTCTAGTAATTCAATTATCTGTTTTGCTTCATTATTCTAAACCATGTGAGTATTTAGTGCATTTTCACTTTAGTTTTAGGGAGGAGAGGGGAGGGAAGGCGCAGCGTTAACGTACAAGGATATAAAACTAACATAAAATAGAATAACTTAAAACACATTCCAAAGCATGACATGAAGGTATTGAAAGATACGTGTTCTTGTCACGATTTATCTATAAATAGAAAACACCCCAATTGACCTATCGCCAAAGCCCCTAAAAGTTGTCCGAGTTGCACATTTTACGTCAGCAAACTTCTCTTTGGCCAATAATGACGTTTTGCAGAATGCGTCGAAAATGACGTAAAAAGACTCGGACAAACTGGTTCTGCGATAGGTTAATTGGCCAGCAGTAGCGAGGGTTTTGAGAGAGTTTACATCTATCCATCAAACAACACAAAACCACTTTGTTCAGGGCATATTAATGTTGTTATGAAGAATCATAATGGTGCACGCGCCTTTGTTGAAGACGCAACCAGTTTTAAAAATCAGCCAGTTTCAGCATTGTTGTTTGTCACGTAATTTGGTAGGTTCTAAAATTGGTTCTAGCTTTATATATAGTTCTGATAATAACGTGCGCAGTCCATAAAGATGACTCATCTCATTGGGGGCCATCTGATCATTGCTCGACACAAGAATGTTCGTCGATTACTCAATTACTATAACTTGACCATATGAGAATTAGTTCATTCATATATTGATAATCTGACAAAGTGCTTGTTAGTTTACCATACATTCACACCGCAAGATTGTCAGGTGAATCCAGGACACGTGCGTTTGTTCGATTTACCTGTATTTGGTTCCGATAGGATGTTGATTATTTCGTTGTATTCCATGAGATAAAATATTGTGAACATCGCACAAATAGCAATATTTACTCTCAATACTTTTTGTATCTGCGCAATTATTCAAGCTACAATACTCCGATACAACACCCGCTATAAAAACTCGAGTGCTCGATAATAATCAATAAATCGATGGCTGATCACTGGCTGATGAAGCGGTGAATATTTCATGGAAGCACTGAGAGCGTCCGTGCATGTGAGGGGTATTGATAGAACGAGATCTCGAGTTGGTCTCTTCCATACCTCTGCCCGCTTTTTGGAACCTACCATCACTCCAGAATAAATACATGTTTATGATATGTGTTGGTAAAAAATAACACGCGTAGGGTCTCAATTTCGTAAAAGAAAGTGCACAAAAGAAACGCACAAAGAGATGAGCATGAGAGTGAGCACGAGATTGCACACACACAGCTATGATACATTTCTCTCGCATCATTTGCCGCAGTGAAAACTATAGCCCCCCCCCCCCTCCAAAAAAAAAAAATAAAAAAAAATAGAGCAACAATTTCGATAAAAGTTTATTTCTGGCAGAGAGACAGTTTACTGTAGACGTGATTTTTACCGATGTAATTTTTGGTAATTATCGCTATTTTGATATTAACTGTCTAATCTATGCTGATTTTGTTTCCCGATGTTTTTCTAGTGCTGTCGTCTTCATTCTGAAAGGTGACTTTGAGTGAATCATGCATCTGCGCTTGGTTCGAATAAATGAACAAACTAGATGTAGTGAATTGAAAGTTTTATAAAACCTGTTTTATTAAAGTTCAATTCAGAGGAATAACCCCTTACTTGTTCAGGAATTGTATTACTTGTAGTTCCAAAGTAAACCACTGTGACCACGTCACCGAGTGTTTGAACTTATAGCACTATAAAAAAAATCTGAATACACAACGACAGCGGAGGCATTTGAAAGGTCACGAAATATAGCTCAATCTGTTGTTTCTGTATATTTAATGTGTTGACAATACCTGGACAGTCGAGACAAGACCCGACATCCAGACAGTAAAGTTTGACGACTTGTCACGATTCTTCTTGCTGCGAGTCTCTGGTTGGGTTTATGGATATACAGCACCGCCTACTGACGTGATTAAAAACGAAATAGAGAAATAGTTGGAGATGTGATTATGATGTGATCGTTCTGATGTGATATCGTGCAATGCTTATCTTCAGGTCCAGATACAAAATAGGTACACACATTTAAAGTAGATACAGACAATTGCAGTCGTTTTACGGAAGACCGTTAGTGCCAGGTGTGAAAATAAAATTACTTGTGCCTTTTCGATGTCATAGGACAAAATGGCTAATAGCTGGCTTACTATCGACTTTACAGCTTGGGAATCAATTGTGAACATATAGGAAATCATATATTCTGAATATTGTCGTGACCTTGATTTTGACCTTTCACCTAAGGTCATAGGACAAAATGACTAATATTTCGCTTATTATCGATTTTACAGCTTAGGAATCAATTATGAACATATAGGGAATCATATTTACAGATTATTCTCGTGACCTTGATTTTGACCTTTGACCTAAATTTCATGATCACAGGACATAATGACTAATATCTCGCTTATTATCGACTTTACAGCTTAGGAATCAATTGTGAACATATAGAAAATGATACGTGCTGAATATTGCCATGACCTTGAATTCGACCTTTGACCTCATTTTGAAGGTTAAAGAACAAAATGGCTAATATCCTGCTTCTCTATCGACTTTATAGCTTAGGAATCAATTGTGGACTTGTAGAAATTGATATGCACTGAATATTTTAATGACCTTGAATTTGACATTGACCTTATTTTCACGGTCTGAGCTCAGATAGCTAATATCTTGCTTATTATCGACTTTACAGCTTAGGAATCAATTGTGAACATATAGAAAATGATATATGCTGAATATTTTGGTGACCTTGAATTCTTTAACCTCATATCAAGGTCAGATAACTAAATGGCTAATATCTCACTTACTATCGACTTTACAGTTTAGAAATCAATTGTGGACATACTAGAAATGATATATGCTGAATGTTCTCGTGTCTTTGAATTGACCAGTGACCTTATTTTCAAGGTCACTGGATAAATGGCTAATATCCAAAATAGATATTGTCCGCAAACCTTTCTTAGCCCTTGGGCTATTTTTTTTTATTACATGACTATTTTTATTGATTCTGTAATCAATTACTATTTTCCACGCGTTGTTTGATCCATACTGTGGCTGATTTAGGACGTGCAAAAATTGTTTTATTTTGTTATTTTGAGATAATTATGTAGGAAACAAAAAATATATAGATTTTTTTATCTCGTTATCTCGAGATAGTCATCTCGTTGTTTCGAAAGTTATCTCGTTATTCCGAGATATTGTTTCGTTATTTCGAGATCATTATCTCGTTATTTCGAGATAACGAGGTAACTATCTCAAAAGAACGAGATAAAAAACAATATTTTTTGGAGTCCTGTATAAGTATGCTATCTCAATGAAACGACATAATCATCTCGAAAGAATGATATACTATTTCGAATTAACGAGATGACTTAACTATCTCGAAATAACGACCTAATTATCTTGAAATAACGAGATATTTAACTCGAAATGACGAGATAAAAAAAACAATATTTTTTTGCTGCCGTAAACAAATTAATCAGCCATCGTAGGCCCAATAAACTTTGAATAAATCTATACTTTCACTGTTCCAGAAGAAAAATATGGTACAAGCACACTTTTTATGCAAAAAAAGTACATAAACCGGTACTCAAAACAAACAAACAAACAAAAACCTCACCGCCAGAGCACCGATTTCGGAGCATCACTGGGACGCAAACCAAATTTTTTTTTCGGCCTTATTGGCTGACAACTACATTTAATTCCTACGCGACTTCATAGATTCGACTGAGGCAGTGCTCTTCAAAGAGTGGGGGTTTTCTCCATCTTTTATTGCTTCACGCTCAGTGGCTTATCCAGGAGGGTGGGAGGGGCATTAAAAATCCCCCGATTATACTAGTATTGTAAAGTAGAAACACAACTAGTTTTATTAATACTGTTTATTCCACCAAAACCTGGACAAGTTATATTTACAAAAGTAATTTCCTTTTTGAAATCAACATTGTCAGATAGTTCACGCTCAGTGTTGATGAATGATAAGCTTGACAGTCTATTTCCAGTCATCATAGATTTCAAATAAGTTTTAATTAGTTTTAACTACATATTCGTAGGCCTTAGAATCACGGTTGCTGGGGTTGTACCAACTGATATGTTTGCTAGGCAGCTTTAATTTTTTAACAATCATGGAATACTAATTAAGACCATCAAATATTCTTAACGTTTTCATGATGAAATGAATATAAGTCGTAGTAATCGTGGTTTCACGTTGCTCATTAAAACAACTTGTTGCAGTCATATAATGAGGGGTGAACTCTTACGTGTTTTTATGAACTGAAACATATGTATCTCAAGAACGAATCAATATAATAACCCTCGCCCCGATAGGGGGAGAAGGTATTGCATTTGGGTCTGTCTGTTTGTCTGTCTCTCCTTCCGCGCGCATAACTCGACAACATATGGCTATATAGACTTCAAACTTATAGGGATGGAGCGGTATAGCAGTGGCTCGGTTGTCCTCAAATTTTGTGGGAATCGGATAAAAACGATTGCCATGGCAACGGAAAACGTGAAAATCACATAAAATGCTATAACTCCGTTTCTACTTGATATTAATTTTTCCAACTATTTTAGTATTTTTCTTTGGCCAATTCCCGATCGAATGGTGTACGGCGAATGATCGTACGACGAAAATTCTCCATTATCGCCCGATGTCGAAAAATTGGGGGTCACAATTTTTTTGCTCTGGGTGTTCCGAGATTCAAGACCATGACATGTTGCGAAGCCATATTCGATCTTTTTGAACCATTTTTGTTCAGGAGACGTGCCTTGATAATAGAAACAACATTGCGAAATTTTACAGCACTATATTGAGCGACAAGGTCAAGGTCACGGAATAGGTCAAAATCGAAAAGTCGCAATAGCTCTGCTTTATTATATATATTCATTATTATATTCCCTCATTAATTTTGTATTTTTCGATAGTCCATTCCACATCATTTGCTATATGATCGATGGTCGTACGGTCCAAATTCCCTTTTATCGCCCAAGGTCGACAATGTAAGGGTCATTTTAGTAACTAAATCTGAAGGGGCGAGGGTCTGCAATCTCTGATTGTCTCGTTTGTTTCTGTAAACCCCGAAATAACGATCTCCATGCCATGCTTCAATAACCTCATATGAGAGACCATATTAATAATCACTTTAACAAATTCATACAAAATCAGTTGAATTGTCAGCTTAGGTTCTTCTTAAATCTTGGTGCCCAGATTCTGGTGTATAGTAGTATCATTAAAGAGAAATTTTATAGAGTAAATTATAAAGAGATTATTTTATTCTGGTAAAACTTGTGATAACTAAAGGCTTTACAGCAGTCTATCTGCAAGGATAATCTACAATGGTTTCATCCATTTCAACACTGTCCTATCACGTCGCCATAGAGTATACTATGATATCTCCTTGACCGAGAGAGTTTATGTATATGTTGTAGACAAAACCATGGTTCAGAAGACATAATCAGGGTCCCAATTTTATGAACCCATCACAGAGCACCTAGTAACCGCCAGGGCCCGGGGCCCCAGATCCCACGCCAACTAGTCCGTGGGCCAAATCAACTTTTCATACCATTTTTAGGGACTGAAAGCCCCGAGTCTGTAGTTCATGAAAATAATGGGGGGCCATTTTTAAAATGATGCTTTGGGTGATTGTTTGGTTGCCATAGCAACAGTATGGGTGGGGATATTTCAAACATGCACAGACTGCAAATAACCATTCCTCAGAGCCTATATCGTATATTTTATGAAAATTTACATCCATTTTGATAGATTTAAAGATGCTCTATCCGACAAGATATTTTTCATGACCTGCCAATACATAGTTGTCATGGTAACCTGCATGGCAACGAAAAAAATGCTTTTATCATCGAAGTTTCACACAACTTATTCAAATATTTTCATTCTGAAATGTAAAAAAATAAATAAATATTTGTTTTATTGAATTGTCCATGTACACTGAATTCATGACAATAGAATAAAACACCAGGATAACTTATGCCATGCCTCGGTATCTATGGTTACATATTGAACTTTCATATAGTATAAGGGTGTAAAAATCGTTCAATTTGATAATGGTGGGGTAGACATATATAGACATCTGAAAGGATTGTGGAAACAACATTAAAATGAACACAAATGATGCCAATGACACATGGTTTCATTTTTGGTTTAGGGCCATGCCGGATTTTTCATTATTCCGGAATTATGACGAAAAATTCAAGATGGCTGCCATGCTTGTCGTTGAATCTAGTTATTGCAATATCTAAGCTAATAATTGCAGTAAGATGATAAATAATGGGTCTATTCCTATGTTTTCAGGCACGCAAAAGTCGATTCTAGGGTCTGTTTCACACTAAAAGCAAAATTCGTCATTCTTTGTTGAAAATGAGTGGAATAATCCAAGATGGTGAACAAAATTCGCAATCACATTACGATGTTGCAATATCCCGGCCAGTATTTGCAGTAATATAATGAATAGCAGGTCTATTTGTATGTTTTCTGACATGCAAAACTTGGGGTAACTTTGTTTCACAATAAATGCATAACTTGTCATATTTGTTGAAAATGAGTGAAAAAATCCAAGATGGCCGCCGCAATTTGCAGTTGATTCACGCTATTGCCATATCCCGGTCAATATTCGCACAATGATGATGAATAGTAGATCTATTCCTATGTTTTCAAGCATGCAGAAACCGAGTGCGGGGTCTGATAAACAGCAGGTCTATTCTACTGTTTTCAGGCATCCAGAAGTCGAGTATGTAGTCTGTTTTACAATTCACAGTTGAATCAAGATGTTGCAATATCCCCACCAATATTTGCATTAAGATGATGAACAGCAGGTATACTGCTATGTTTTCAGGCATGACAAAATTCTTCTCTGCTAGGCCTACACTTAGAAGGCGTTTGTCACCATCCAAAAGCTCTGAAATAATGGCCTTTCCACTCAATGACCATGGTTTGTATGGTGATTGAAACCAATCTTTTCTCTGAAGAGTCAAGTTTATTGGATCCAACCGAATAACCAATAAAGAACCTCAGATTGCCATCATTTACCAACTTAGCATTCTTTTTGGATTACATGCTGCAAGTTTCGTCTCAATCATGTAGCAAATTGAAAATGGTTGTGTTAACATTCACATGAATTTCTGTAAATACACTATACATACGATGTTCAACAGGGGTCCAATATAGCGCCTTCAGTTCCGTGGTTATATAATACTTTAAGCTAGTTCCTGTGATCAAAGGGACATTGTTGCTATGTACCGCCATTTGCAGGTACAACTGAAATTGTTGAATCTGTACATTGGATTTTTTCGCATATTTGGAATTGATCTTTCGAATGCGTCGCAGGACATAAAGTTATGGAGATGCTTGTAACAAGCTCCTAAGATTAGCGTAACATTTATATCCATGGTCAGGTGTTTGTCTTTGACTAACCCAAGGTAGAAGCACTGTCCATGGCACTCACAGGTGTGTAACCTACTTCAACATCCAAGAGGCATCCAAGATAACGTCAATGCATTCTGGTTTGAAATAACTCTTGTACATACAGGTGATAATGAATGACTCTTGTACATACATGTACTAAATGATTATGACGAGAGACAGATCTGTGAGGTTCACCAACATTATAGCTCGTAGTTTTCTTCCGATGATGTACCTTGTCCTTCTTTATTTTTGCCAAGTCAGCATTTCATTTTTGTCTATATCTCAGAAATGGTGCATCGTATAATAAAAGTGGCATTATTTCCGGACACGTCGCCCTATACAAGCATTTCATCAGGGTATGTTGGGCGAACTTTGACAGTGACCTCAATTTTTCTTTGCTAAGTTAGCATTTTACTATTGTTGATATCTCGGAAATGGTGCTTCGTAGAGTGAAACAGGCATTATTTCAGAATGTGTCACACTAGATAAACATCTCTTAGTTTGTCACTAACTTTGATCTTGACCTATTTTTTTTTGCTGAGTCAGCAATTTCATCTCGGGAACGGTGTATCATAGATATAAATGAACTTCGCCCCAGACGAATATGTCTTAGGGATATTAGGGATGATATTGTCCTTCACACAATTTTTACGCCCGAGATGGCAATTTGTGTTATCGTTAATATATCGGATTTTGTTTTTGCTGAGTCGCAATTTTTTTATGTTCATCGATCTCGGACAAACGTCTTTATAGGGTGTTAAGGATGAATTTTGTCTGTCAACTATTCTCTCCTGCTGAGTGAGATTTTTGTGTTTCAATTGATATCTCGGAAATACCTAATAGGACATGTTGAGAAAAAAATAAACTGTTCGCTCAATTTAATGAATCGTTCGCTCAATTTAACAAACTGTTCACTAAATATAATAAATCGTTCACTCAATATATTATATTGTTCGCTCAATATAACAAACCGTTCACTCAATATATTTTATCGTTCGCTCAATATAATAAACTGTTCGCTCAATATATTATATCGTTCACTCAATAATATAATAAACCGTTCGCTCAATATATTATATCATTCGCTCAATAGAATAAACCATTCGCTCAATATGTTATATTGTTCACTCAATATAATAAATCATTCGCTCAATATATTATATCATTCGCTCAGTATAATAAACCGTTTGCTCAATATATAATATCGTTCCCACGATTGACAAACCGGCCAGAACTTTATTATAGTCGGTTTATTATATTGAGTGAACGATATGATATATTGAGTGCATGGTTTATTATATTGAGTGAATGATATAATATATTGAGTGAACAGTTTATTGAATTGAGTGAACAGTTTGCTATATTGAGCGAACGATTTGGTCAATTGAGTGAACGATTTATTGAATTGAGTGAACAATTTTTCTTAACATGTCCTATTAAGGACTCCGTAACTTCGACCTTGCTCCAATGTTTATGGCCGAGTCTCAGTCGACATTGTGTCTTCTCGTGATTCACACTGAATGCCTTCAAGGCCTATAGGCCTATGATGTCTATAATGCTGGGAACATAGGCTCATACATGATACTCATACATTATGTTCAGGATGTTGAATTGTTTGGGTATGAGGATTATTTGCTGATGGCCATCTTGGATGTTTCCATTCATTTTGTATTTATTGCAAAACATATCCCCTCAATCGACTTCTGCATGCCCAGAAACACAGGACCTGCTATTTATTGTTGTAGTGCAAATATTGACCGAGATATTGTAACATCGTAATTTAACTGCGAATTGTGGTCGCCAGCGTGTATTTTTCCACTCATTTCCAATACAAAAAACCCGACATATTGTGCATTTATTGCATAAACAGTCTCCATATTCGGCTTCTGCATGCTCGAATACATAGAAATAGACCTGCTATTCATCACCTTAGTGCAAATTTTGGCTCGGAAATGGCAATAACGTGAATCAACTGCAAATTGTGGCGGTCATTCGGGATTTTTTTTTCACTCAATTCCAACAAAGAATGATATGTTCTGCATTCATTGTGAAACAGACCCCACAATCGACTTCTGCATGCCTGTAAACATACGAATATACCTGCTATTTATAATTGTAGTGCGAATACTGACCAGGATACTGCAGCATCATGATTCAACTGCGAATTGTGGTGGCCACCTTGGATTTTTACTCCCTCTTTTCCAACGAAAAACGACAGATTTTGCATTTATTGCATATACAGACCAAATACTCGGCTTCTGCTTGCTTGAAAACATGGGTATAGACCTGCTATTCATCACCTCAGTGCAAATATTGACTTGAATATGGCAATAACGTGAATTAACTGCAAATTGTTGCAGCCATGTTGGATTTTTTTCTCTCATTTCCAACAAAGAATGACAAGTTATGCATTTATTGTGGAACAGACCCCACACTCAACTTGTGCATGTAAAAAAAACATACAAATAGACGAGCTATTCATTATCTTAGTGCAAATACTGGCTGGGATATCGCAACATCGTAGTGTGACTGCGAATTGTGTTCACCATCTTGGATTTTTCCACTCATTTCCAACAAAAAATGATGAATTTTAGCGTGAAACAGACCCTAGAATCGACTTCTGCGTGCCTGAAAACATAGGAATAGACTCATTACTTATCATCTTACTGCAATTATTAGCTGAGATATTGCAATAACTTGATTCAACGACAAGCATGGCAGCCATCTTGAATTTTTCGTCATAATTCCGGAATAATGAAAAATCCGTTATGGCCCTAAACCCAAAATGAAACCATGTGTCATTGGCATCATTTGTGTCCATTTTAATACTGTTACCACAATCCTTTCAGATGTCTATATATGTCTGCCCCACCATTATCAAATTGAACGATTTTCACACCCTTATACTATATGAAAGTACTACATGAATGAAATATGTAACCATAGATACCGAGGCATGACATAAGTTATCCTGGTGTTTTATTTTATTGTCATGAGTTCAGTGTGCATGGACAATTCAGTAAAACAAATAAAATTGATTTTTTTCACATTTCAGAATGAATATATTTGAATAAGTTGTGTGAAACTTCGATGATAAAAGCATTTTTTTCGTTGCCATGCAGGTTACCATGACAACTATGTATTGGCAGGTCATGAAAACTATCTTGTCGGATAGAACATCTTCAAATCTATCAAAATGGATGTAAATTTTCATAAAATATACAATATAGGCTCTGAGGAATGGTTATTTGCAGTCTGTGCATATTTGAAATATCCCCACCCATACTGTTGCTATGGCAACCAAAAAATCACCCAAAGCATCATTTTAAAAATGGCCCCCCATTATTTTCATGAACTACAGACTCAGGGCTTTCAGAAAATATAGGTCCCCCTTGGTCCCTAAAAATGGTATAAATCCGTCCCAAATCCACTTTTGGCCCAAGGACTAAACATATCATGTCCCAATCCAATGATATCTTGTGCTTCCAGTTTTTATAATACTGGGGTGCGGCTGACTGCAATGGCGAGGTCGGTAGTAGGCCAATCATGCATAAATGTCCGTACTTGCCATGGTGTGCATGTATGCTAGAGCACCACGTTATGACATTATGTCGCGGCTCTGTCATAATGCTTCCAGTCGATCGCCACAAAGTGAATTACGCCAAGACCTGCGCAACATGAGCTCTTCACCAGGTTTACTGCATGGTAAGAACTTTGGAACAGATTTATCGAAAATAACGCAATACCAACTTATGGCCTGATAGCCAGGAATCCTTATTCAATAACATAAAATGTCATAAGCTTTGATTTTAAGTATTGCGAATTTTGAGGTTGTCGACAATATTTGATATCTATGCAGGAAATTGCTAGAAATCGTCCTCGGACTGCTCCCAGCAATATATTTCTGATCTGGTAGTTTCGGGGTTTGTTGGATCATGCTCATAGATCTATATTGAAATACTTGCTGCGTCGTTTTCACTTTTCTGCATACTGTACCAAGGCGCCATATATTGTTCTATATTTTAGTACGTCTCATGTTTGTCCCCATCTTATTCAATGTAAAATGACACGTGCAATAAATATTCTTAATATATGCCTGCGATGTTGTTCGTCCGCATAACACTGTTTGTGCCCTGTACGATAACCAAGCTCAGCACAGGATTTCGTTTTGTAAGCCACTAAGATATTCCACGAAAATATTATACAAGAGTGTCAGTTTATTAAAACTGAATGAAATTAATTTACAACGAATGTATAACGTCTTATTCAAATACGTTAATGGTTTTCTCCCAGCACTGCGGGTAACAGACCAAACACTGTGGTGAGCCGCTCTCCCATTCATTTGTAATGTAAACATAAAGGTAACAAAATCAGCAAGACTACCCAACCTTTCTTCTTGAAACTTCATTAACAGAGATATGTATAGCCATGGAAGATGAACCGAGACATGGTTCTATAAAAAGTATCACAGCGATTGTACAAATTGATGATTATAGATAGCACATTTACACGCGCCAGCAAACAACGCGTAGTATCTTCAGCGTCAGAAACAAGCTGTTGTTGGTATGTACGTTTTGTTGTGTGACCATCCAATGATAGATGCATATATATACGACTTGAATTTCTGCGAGAGGAATACAATAGGCGGATTTGGTGCACCCGAGCGCAACTCACCAGTGAGCTTTACTAGCATTACTAGTTGTCCGCATTGAAAAATAATCCTGCCGTTGGGCATGTTTTGAGTGTACCTTGTCTTTTGAGAAATAAGTAACAAAATGACAATTCAAAATGACAATTATCAGACAATTAATCATATTCAGTCAAGAATCAAGTCTCGGTTGGTGATCCTTGATGGCTATATGTCGCCACAGTAAATTCTGGTGCCAAATGGATGTTTGCAAGTTCATGATTTTGTTACCTTTATATTTACATTATAAGTGAATGGAGAACTGACGCGTTCCAGATTCGGGATTTTACGTGCAATTCGTCCTTAAACCCACAGCACATTTATGTCACAGAGTAACCAGACACAACTCCCTTTTCTCTGTTACTAGGCATCATTCAAAGCATGGTAAACTTTTGCTTAACAATTATTGTACAAAGATATGGAAAGACCCCCATGTATTATAAGACAGAGCTCAACATTTGCAATGTTTAAACGTAACATTAAGGAATTATATTTTTAAAATATTAAATATTTATTGGTCAAATATTAACACTTTGTCTGCTTGTGTTATTTGCTCGAACTTACTGTATATTTAGCTACGGAAGAGGATTAGGGCCACCAAACTAAAAGTTTTTTTTTCTATTTGTCGACTTACGTAACTCGATATATCGACTTACTATCTCGATAAATCGAGATATTATCTCGATATATCGACTTATTATCTCGATAAATCGAGATATTATCTCGATAAATCGACTTATTTATCTCGATAAATCGAGTTAATTATCTCGATAAATCGACTTATTATCTCGATAAATCGAGTTAGTTATCTCGATAAATCGACTTATGTCTTAAGCATTTAAAGTTCAAGTAAACTGGAAATATGGAAATATGCTTAGAGTCACATTATTTATATTGGACACTATATTGAGTAGGCTTATATGATCGACCATTATGACGTTAAATATCGTCAGAACAAACTACCGAAATAAAAACTATACTGAAGTTATTATATCATATCTCTTCAAAGGATGCAATATGTTCATGAATGAAATTGGCATAATTGTTTTCTTTTTTAAATTATTTAGCTAGTAAACATGGAATGATGTATATTCGTAACGTTATCTGGAACGGCTTCTTCAATTGGATAGCTTGGTATTATTTCAGTGATAAATGTAACGACTGTTAAACGCCATATAATTTTCAATATGAGTAAATCAGTATATATTCTTTATCCTATCGTTTCCAAGGTAACCAATGAAGTGGTATATGGCTTGCCTATATTACGGTCGATGTATTTCATTTTACTTGTACTTTAAATGTCTGAGCCATAAGTCGATTTATCGAGATACGTAAGTCGATTTATCGAGATATGTAAGTCGATTTATCGAGATACATAAGTCGATTTATCGAGTTACGTAAGTCGACAAATAGAAAAAAAAAAACTTTTAGTTTGGTGGCCCTAATCCTCTTCCGTATTTAGCATAGGTGCATAAGGCATGTATTTATATTGTACATAAGTCAAGTGTTATTATTGATACTAGTGCGTCATTATTGTTTTTTTTACATAGTCAATGTATTGACTCCAGTTCTTGTACGTCATCTTAGTTTTTTCTCAGCATGTTCTGTGTGTGTGTGTTTTTTTTTCGGTTTTTTTCTCTCTTTCTATGGTCATCAATTCGATAAGAGTACCTCTTTTTTGTGTCCAATATGTGTACCTTATTTTTTTTATTATTGTGTTGTACACATGTGAAATAAATGTCCTTCCTTCCTCCAGCGGGTAAATACGAGGGCAAATATCAGGGTAAATACTGGCCGGTATCCTGCCCGTTGTCAACTATCGCTCATGCGCATATAATGATGTCCTGTAGTCGTTCACGTTATTCTTTTCACGGTATATATTAAACACAATATTACCTGGTTTTTTCCAGTATGTGACCTGATATTTGCCCGAGATCCCGAGTATTAGCCCGAGGCCGATATTGGATGGTGGGGAGTCCAATACAGAGTTTACGGGATTCAGAAAAGTTATAATGTAATATAATCCAATATAGCTTTTCTGAACTCCGTAAACTCTGTATTGGACTCCCTACCATCCAATCTTTGCCGCTCTCGCAGCATCGTCCAATATACGCAATCTCATATATACATAACTCGGATCCAATATACTCTTTTTTAAAGAAACACGCATGCTGATTGTTTGAGGCTACCGAGCTGACCGATATACGAGTGCAATATATCATTTCGGGGTCCAACATACATTATTTGGGAGTGACACGTGGTAGAAATAAACCAATTAGAGAAGATGATTTGTGCCAAGTTGATAATATTAACCAAATACAGCATTGTACCGGGATTTATCATATACCTGCGATGTTATTCGTCCGAATACTGTAATTACACTTATTTTCGCGTGCACCTATTCTCGCGAACTTCCCCTTACGGACATATTCACGAAGCTTTATTTTCGAGAATGTCACCCCCGAAAAAAATGTAAATTCACGATCAGCACGTCATTTTTACCCACTGATTAATCCCTCACAATCACAGCTGTAACGGTCGGCCGTATGTAAAAATATTATTCATTATAATTATTTGTCTGCGATTTTATTCGTCCGTTTAACACTGTTTGTGCCCTGTACGATAACAACGCTTAGCGGGCAAATACGAAGGCAAATATCAGGGCGAATAGTGGCCGGTATCCTGCCCGCTGTCAACGATCGCTCATGCGCATCGAATGACCTTGCCAAAACAACACATGTACGCGCTCTATTGTCCTTTGCTTCATTCTTTTCACGGCATACAATAAACACAACATCACCTGGTTTTTCCAGCATGTGCCCCGATATTTGCCCTTGATCCCGGCATTTGCCCTCGCCCTTCGGCCTCGGGCCAATACTGGGGATCTCGGGCAAATATCAGGTCACATACTGGAAAAAAAAAAACAGGTAATACAGTGCCATCCATTGATTCGGAGCCACCACAAAGTAGTGACACATATCAAACTATTGTGCAGCCAATGGGATATTGATGCATGATATACTTGTTTCTTATTTTTTCCACAGTCTGAGATTCTGGACTACCAATCAATTACATAAAATAAATTCTTAAGTGCCATATGACCATACAGGTGATCCGGATTTGCGCATCTGGATCTGGGACTTTTATTCCTGATCTGTGGGCGAGCACGGACCTCAATTTCTTATCATGAATGTTTTTTATTCAATATCCTCATCCACCTTGAAATATTCTATGAAGTAAATGTTCTGAAAATTAATATACTCCCAAAGAAAGGGATCAAACGAACGTATGTTCCCCCGAGATTATGTTATATATGATCCAGAACAAGTGGAAGATCCAGTCAAATCGTTACGGCTATCACTCTTATTGTCACCCTAATGTAGCCTGTGAGTTTTGTCACTGGGTTTATTGAGAATATACACTCATAATCGTGTGACTGCAATACCAAATTGTGGTAATCAAGACCTCACTAAAATGGCTCCAAATTAATGGATGGCACTGTATTGCCTATTTATCACCTACTGTCACCACGAAGCCGGTTCTGCCACTGATTGATTGCAATCATTGATGATGACTAGGGGGTGATTGTATCAACAACCCAAAAGTTTGTGTCCGTCGGCACTGACCAAAAGCAATGAACCGTGACCGTATAATTTTCGGGGTGCGCTGGTTGAATTAGTCACAGGCAAATAACTGCATATTGTTTCTTTGATTGGTGTTCGAACTTCGATTATAATCCACTAGCATGGACTCGTGTCATTTTGAGTCCAAATGTTATAACACCTATCATAATCTCTGTGACAGTAGGCCTATGTAGGCAAAAGCAAATGTTTAATAAGACAAGTATGATACCAAACACCAAACAATCCGCAAGACTAAACTCAAAATCCATGGACAAAATTTACACAATCGGTATTTTAAGGTTGGACAAAAATTCAAAATTGGTGATCAAGGTCCGAGCAATTTGAATATCACAGACATCCGGCGAAGCCAAATGTGAGATCAGGTGTACCAGTAAGAGTAAGCTTCTCTTGCCTCGCATGCGACACCCACTGTGATATCCAAAATAAATGCCATCGAGATGAAGGACATAGTTAGGTTATAATAACGACTCTACAAGTACCAATCAACATGATGTGATAATATCTCCCATCATCTGAGTTACAGAAAGACCGAAATGGTCTATTAATTCCTGATGACGACCATAAAACTTCTTAAAGGTCGACTGCAATCTAGGTCTCAAATAGCCCTGCTTTAATAACTTATCAGTTAGCATTTTGGCTCTGGCTAGAAAATCTTGGTAATTTGAACATGCTCTAGCATATCGAATGAGTTGAGACACATAGACGCCATACGCAGGAGCTGCTGGTATGTTACTACTCAGTACTGGGAAATTTACGATGGGAAAATTGAAGTCATCACGTTTGTCATATAATCTGGTACATAGATTGTCATTTTTGTCTATTTCGAGGTATAGGTCAAGATATGCTGCAGACTTGGAGGAGTCTGTGGTGTCTTTAATTTCCAGTTCATCCGGATATATGAGATGTAAATAATCACTGAACTTTGGATTGTTGATTCAATTCATGACAAATTAATCGCTAAATCCGTAAAGATGATGCGCTGGCATAGGCTACTGGAATGTGTGAATAAGCATTGTATTGATGAATCATATTATATTTATTTTCCATCGTCCTCATCACAATCTGATGCTATCAATAATGGGTATATATATGTTGCACCATGCTTTTCTCTCTAAGATTCCGTATGTCAATTTTCACCAAGCAGAGAGCAGTGCTGGATGCGTATACATACAGAGTAATATCTCAGTAGATTCACCCTGACTATTATTACATGATCAGAAACAGATGACACTCGTCTCAGTACCAGTATTAAATACGTCCATAAAATAACTTGTAAATTGAGAAGTATGATATAAATATACATTTATGATATTTGTTGCTTTAGCTGGATGATAAGACAATAGTACCATAATTGCAATTGTCCTAAAATCCTCCTAAAACTAATATCGAGTCGTACATGTAGGCCTATATAATAAGTATCATGACTTGCTTTTGAGCAACGGTTTCATCGAGACTTATATTCGCGAGCCTAATATTCGCGACTGAAGGCTTCTCGCGAAATTCGCGAAAATAAAGCTCTCGTGAAAATAAGTGTAATTACAGTAACAATGTCTGTGCCCTGTATGATAACAACGGTCAGTGGGCAAATCCGAGGGCAAATATCAGGGCAAATACTGGCCGGTATCCTGCCCGCTGTCAACGATCGCTCATGCGCATAGAATGTGGGTGCCGTGACAACACATGCAGGTGTTCTCTTGTCCTTTACGTTATTCTTTACTCGGCCGCGGGCTAATACTCGGGATCTCGGGCAAATATCAGGTCACATACTGGAAACATAGGCCCAAGGGACCTGTAGCTTACCGCTTAGCCAATAGGTGATGGTCCAGTAACTTCAATGTCACAAGAATATTCAGCATGTATCATTTCCTAAATATCCACAATTGATTTCTAAGCTGTAAAGTTGACAATAAATGCGATATGCGCCATATTGTGTTCTGACCTTGAAATAGACGTGGAATCAATACCCAGTATTAAGTATTCCGAGCAAACAAAACAGGGTCCGTTATCCAATCTCATAGTCCGGGGACAGAAAGTCATATCAGGCATACGAAGTGAGAGAAAACAAAAATGACGGGGAAACTCATGAACCCCCCAAAATGGCCATTAGGAGGTGAAATCAGGTGTTCCGAAAAGAGTGAGCCTTTCCTGCCCCACTAGTGGCACCCGTCATGGAGGTCAAAGGTCATATTCAAGGTCTTGAGAACATTCAGTATATATCATTTCTAAAATGTCCACAATTAATTACCAAGCTGTAAAGTAAATATTAAGCGAGATATTAGCCATTTTGTGCTCTGACCTTGAAAATGAGGTCAAAGATCAAATTCAAGGTCATCAGAATATTCTGCATATATCATTTCCTATATGTCCACAATTGATACCTAAGTTGTAAAGTCGATAATAAGCGAGATATTAGCCATTTTGTGCTCTGACCATGAAAATGAGGTCAAAGATCAAATTCAAGGTCATCAGAATATTCGGCATGTATCATTTCCTATATGTCCATAGTTGATTCCTAAGTTGTAAAATCGATAATAAGCGAGATATTAGCCATTTTGTGCATTGACCTCGAAAATGAGGTCAAAGGTCATATTCAAGGTCACGAGAATATTCAGCATATATCATTTCTTATATGTCCACAATAGATTCCCAAGCTGTAGAGTAAATAATAAGCGAGATATTAGCCATTTTGTGCTCTGATCTCGAAAATGAGGTCAAAGGTCAAATTCAAGGTCACGAGAATATTCAGCATATATCATTTCCTATATGTCCACAATTGATTCCTAACCTGTTGAGTCGATAATAAGCGAGATATTAGCCATTTTGTGCTATGACCTTGAAAATGAGATCAAAGGTCAAATTCAAGGTCGTGAGAAAATTCAGCATATATCACTTTCTATATGTCCACAATTGATTCCTAAGCTGTAAAGTTGATAATGAGCAAGATATTAGTCATTTTGTGCTATGACCTTGAAAACGAGGTCAAAGGTCAAATTCAAGGTCACAAGAATATTCAACTCCATGGAAAAGATATATGACATGTACATAAGTACCTAATTACAAGCCAAAAGGCTACTGAGTTGATGGTATCCTCGGGGACAGATTTAACGTCCACCAGCAGTGACACCGACTCAGTGGTATGAATGTAAGTATCAATCTGTTACCACCAATACAGCCAAATTTTGATGATTCCAGTAACAAACGTAAAACGCAACATTTTGCAATAGAAATAAACCGAATACTTTATCAAAAGACACACTGGCGTCATCAGGGGCAGACAGTGTGGTTAATGTAGTTGTTTCTACTGTACACCTGATGGAATCAGTATACAACAGCCCAACAACCTATGAAAATAATTTAGAAATCCGAAACTAACCCCATGGAATAGATATATGACAAGTACATAAGTACCTAATCACAAGCCAAAAGGCTACTGAGTTGATGGTATCCTCGGGGACAGATTTCACGTCCACCAGCAGTGACACCGACTCAGTGGTATGAATGTAAGTATCAATCTATTACCACCAATACAGCCAAATTTTGATGATTCCAATATGATTCCAATAACGTAAAACGCAACATTTTGCAATAGAAACAAAGCCCAACCGAATACTTTATCAAAAGACGCACTGGCGTCATCCAACGACATTTGAAAACACTGAATATGTATTGAAGATTAAAGTTTATTACAGGTCAATATATCCGTAAACTATGAGCAATACATCATAAAATGCAGACAAAATTGATATGCTTATTTTTAGGTGGATTTGCCTTTTTTTGGCAAATTAAGACACGGATAAAGAGTACATTTTGGCTTGAATAATTAAACACCACACACTATACTCTTTTTTAAAGAAACAGGCATGCTGATTGTTTGAGGCTACCACGCTGACCGATATATGAGTGCAATATATCATTTCGGGGTCCAACATACATTATTTGGGAGTGACACGTGGTAGAAATAAACCAATTAGAGAAGATGATTTGTGCCAAGTTGATAATATTAACCAAATACAGCATTGTACCGGGATTTATCATATACCTGCGATGTTATTCGTCCGAATACTGTAATTACACTTATTTTCGCGTGCACCTATTCTCGCGAACTTCCCCTTACGGACATATTCACGAAGCTTTATTTTCGAGAATGTCACCCCCGAAAAAAATGTAAATTCACGATCAGCACGTCATTTTTACCCACTGATTAATCCCTCACAATCACAGCTGTAACGGTCGGCCGTATGTAAAAATATTATTCATTATAATTATTTGTCTGCGATTTTATTCGTCCGTTTAACACTGTTTGTGCCCTGTACGATAACAACGCTTAGCGGGCAAATACGAAGGCAAATATCAGGGCGAATAGTGGCCGGTATCCTGCCCGCTGTCAACGATCGCTCATGCGCATCGAATGACCTTGCCAAAACAACACATGTACGCGCTCTATTGTCCTTTGCTTCATTCTTTTCACGGCATACAATAAACACAACATCACCTGGTTTTTCCAGCATGTGCCCCGATATTTGCCCTTGATCCCGGCATTTGCCCTCGCCCTTCGGCCTCGGGCCAATACTGGGGATCTCGGGCAAATATCAGGTCACATACTGGAAAAAAAAAACAGGTAATACAGTGCCATCCATTGATTCGGAGCCACCACAAAGTAGTGACACATATCAAACTATTGTGCAGCCAATGGGATATTGATGCATGATATACTTGTTTCTTATTTTTTCCACAGTCTGAGATTCTGGACTACCAATCAATTACATAAAATAAATTCTTAAGTGCCATATGACCATACAGGTGATCCGGATTTGCGCATCTGGATCTGGGACTTTTATTCCTGATCTGTGGGCGAGCACGGACCTCAATTTCTTATCATGAATGTTTTTTATTCAATATCCTCATCCACCTTGAAATATTCTATGAAGTAAATGTTCTGAAAATTAATATACTCCCAAAGAAAGGGATCAAACGAACGTATGTTCCCCCGAGATTATGTTATATATGATCCAGAACAAGTGGAAGATCCAGTCAAATCGTTACGGCTATCACTCTTATTGTCACCCTAATGTAGCCTGTGAGTTTTGTCACTGGGTTTATTGAGAATATACACTCATAATCGTGTGACTGCAATACCAAATTGTGGTAATCAAGACCTCACTAAAATGGCTCCAAATTAATGGATGGCACTGTATTGCCTATTTATCACCTACTGTCACCACGAAGCCGGTTCTGCCACTGATTGATTGCAATCATTGATGATGACTAGGGGGTGATTGTATCAACAACCCAAAAGTTTGTGTCCGTCGGCACTGACCAAAAGCAATGAACCGTGACCGTATAATTTTCGGGGTGCGCTGGTTGAATTAGTCACAGGCAAATAACTGCATATTGTTTCTTTGATTGGTGTTCGAACTTCGATTATAATCCACTAGCATGGACTCGTGTCATTTTGAGTCCAAATGTTATAACACCTATCATAATCTCTGTGACAGTAGGCCTATGTAGGCAAAAGCAAATGTTTAATAATTCATGACAAATTAATCGCTAAATCCGTAAAGATGATGCGCCGGCATAGGCTACTGGAATGTGTGAATAAGCATTGTATTGATGAATCATATTATATTTATTTTCCATCGTCCTCATCACAATCTGATGCTATCAATAATGGGTATATATATGTTGCACCATGCTTTTCTCTCTAAGATTCCGTATGTCAATTTTCACCAAGCAGAGAGCAGTGCTGGATGCGTATACATACAGAGTAATATCTCAGTAGATTCACCCTGACTATTATTACATGATCAGAAACAGATGACACTCGTCTCAGTACCAGTATTAAATACGTCCATAAAATAACTTGTAAATTGAGAAGTATGATATAAATATACATTTATGATATTTGTTGCTTTAGCTGGATGATAAGACAATAGTACCATAATTGCAATTGTCCTAAAATCCTCCTAAAACTAATATCGAGTCGTACATGTAGGCCTATATAATAAGTATCATGACTTGCTTTTGAGCAACGGTTTCATCGAGACTTATATTCGCGAGCCTAATATTCGCGACTGAAGGCTTCTCGCGAAATTCGCGAAAATAAAGCTCTCGTGAAAATAAGTGTAATTACAGTAACAATGTCTGTGCCCTGTATGATAACAACGGTCAGCGGGCAAATCCGAGGGCAAATATCAGGGCAAATACTGGCCGGTATCCTGCCCGCTGTCAACGATCGCTCATGCGCATAGAATGTGGGTGCCGTGACAACACATGCAGGTGTTCTCTTGTCCTTTACGTTATTCTTTACTCGGCCGCGGGCTAATACTCGGGATCTCGGGCAAATATCAGGTCACATACTGGAAACATAGGCCCAAGGGACCTGTAGCTTACCGCTTAGCCAATAGGTGATGGTCCAGTAACTTCAATGTCACAAGAATATTCAGCATGTATCATTTCCTAAATATCCACAATTGATTTCTAAGCTGTAAAGTTGACAATAAATGCGATATGCGCCATATTGTGTTCTGGCCTTGAAATAGACGTGGAATCAATACCCAGTATTAAGTATTCCGAGCAAACAAAACAGGGTCCGTTATCCAATCTCATAGTCCGGGGACAGAAAGTCATATCAGGCATACGAAGTGAGAGAAAACAAAAATGACGGGGAAACTCATGAACCCCCCAAAATGGCCATTAGGAGGTGAAATCAGGTGTTCCGAAAAGAGTGAGCCTTTCCTGCCCCACTAGTGGCACCCGTCATGGAGGTCAAAGGTCATATTCAAGGTCTTGAGAACATTCAGTATATATCATTTCTAAAATGTCCACAATTAATTACCAAGCTGTAAAGTAAATATTAAGCGAGATATTAGCCATTTTGTGCTCTGACCTTGAAAATGAGGTCAAAGATCAAATTCAAGGTCATCAGAATATTCTGCATATATCATTTCCTATATGTCCACAATTGATACCTAAGTTGTAAAGTCGATAATAAGCGAGATATTAGCCATTTTGTGCTCTGACCATGAAAATGAGGTCAAAGATCAAATTCAAGGTCATCAGAATATTCGGCATGTATCATTTCCTATATGTCCATAGTTGATTCCTAAGTTGTAAAATCGATAATAAGCGAGATATTAGCCATTTTGTGCATTGACCTCGAAAATGAGGTCAAAGGTCATATTCAAGGTCACGAGAATATTCAGCATATATCATTTCTTATATGTCCACAATAGATTCCCAAGCTGTAGAGTAAATAATAAGCGAGATATTAGCCATTTTGTGCTCTGATCTCGAAAATGAGGTCAAAGGTCAAATTCAAGGTCACGAGAATATTCAGCATATATCATTTCCTATATGTCCACAATTGATTCCTAACCTGTTGAGTCGATAATAAGCGAGATATTAGCCATTTTGTGCTATGACCTTGAAAATGAGATCAAAGGTCAAATTCAAGGTCGTGAGAAAATTCAGCATATATCACTTTCTATATGTCCACAATTGATTCCTAAGCTGTAAAGTTGATAATGAGCAAGATATTAGTCATTTTGTGCTATGACCTTGAAAACGAGGTCAAAGGTCAAATTCAAGGTCACAAGAATATTCAACTCCATGGAAAAGATATATGACATGTACATAAGTACCTAATTACAAGCCAAAAGGCTACTGAGTTGATGGTATCCTCGGGGACAGATTTAACGTCCACCAGCAGTGACACCGACTCAGTGGTATGAATGTAAGTATCAATCTGTTACCACCAATACAGCCAAATTTTGATGATTCCAGTAACAAACGTAAAACGCAACATTTTGCAATAGAAATAAACCGAATACTTTATCAAAAGACACACTGGCGTCATCAGGGGCAGACAGTGTGGTTAATGTAGTTGTTTCTACTGTACACCTGATGGAATCAGTATACAACAGCCCAACAACCTATGAAAATAATTTAGAAATCCGAAACTAACCCCATGGAATAGATATATGACAAGTACATAAGTACCTAATCACAAGCCAAAAGGCTACTGAGTTGATGGTATCCTCGGGGACAGATTTCACGTCCACCAGCAGTGACACCGACTCAGTGGTATGAATGTAAGTATCAATCTATTACCACCAATACAGCCAAATTTTGATGATTCCAATATGATTCCAATAACGTAAAACGCAACATTTTGCAATAGAAACAAAGCCCAACCGAATACTTTATCAAAAGACGCACTGGCGTCATCCAACGACATTTGAAAACACTGAATATGTATTGAAGATTAAAGTTTATTACAGGGCAATATATCCGTAAACTATGAGCAATACATCATAAAATGCAGACAAAATTGATATGCTTATTTTTAGGTGGATTTGCCTTTTTTTGGCAAATTAAGACACGGATAAAGAGTACATTTTGGCTTGAATAATTAAACACCACACACTTTTTGTCAACAAAAATAATAAATTCATATGGTCTGGCGTATATGAGTAACGTATGCTAAACACATAAGAGTACAACTTCGTACGAGTATTTAAAGTCCCTGAGCATACATTTCGTCGTTAAGGCCGCAAAACATCGAACTTTGCAAGTTTAGACACATCTGCCTGATCTACAACAGCATGACCTAATGATCGTGTATAATATTAGTAATTGTAAGAACAATCACGCCGTCTATATCATCATGAGTGATGGTCTCTATATCGTCTCTTGGTGAATTATATATGATTCAAGATGTATATTGATACTTCCAAACGTACAGAAACATGAATTATGTAAGGCACATCGAACATTAATGCGGGTATTCATTCATGCAGGCATAAAGTAAAATAATGAATAATATAAACAAAAACATACATCAAACATAAGGCACTCATTATCATATAAGCCCATTTGGCATCTCACGTCTGCTTGAACTAAAACCTACAAACTTTTCAGACCCGTACATAGATTTGTACGTCAGGTCTCCATGTGGCTGGATGACGTCATTCCCTGTCCGAGTGTGCGCATGCGCGGGGACACCGAGAACGTCCGCCGGAAGTGACGTGTGCTGAGGATTGTGGGACAGCAGGCTGAAGTTGTACACAGGGCTGGATCCGCTACAAATGTTTGTTTGTGTCTCGCTCGGTCTGGGGCAAGTCGGCGAATCTGACGTCACTGTCGGCGAGGCGACTTTGTCTGCAAGATATTAGGCTATTACGTCAGAGATCGATGCTGAGTGAATAGCATTATATAGAGCAGGCATTTCACCGACTGTCTGTTGACACTCACCTGCCTTATCTGGCGCTTTGGAATCCTTGGGTTTCCGTTTTCTGGTTTGTATTCCGACTTTCTTCATCGACAAAGGACGGTTGATCTGTTGTAATGTATTGATATATATACATTGATAAATAACAAGAAAATGCAGCAAACTGCGGAAGACGACATTAGAGCTCGAGCACATCATCAGCACCACGACAGCTGAATATATCTTACACAACGTTAGGCCTACCCCCCCCCCCCCAAAAAAAAAGAAAGAAAGAAGAAGCCATAATTTCATCCCCTATGTGATTCCAATTCATTTCCGTATACTAGGATGAAAAACATGGCCTACTTCATTCATATTACTAATAAGTAAACATTTATTTTAAAATCGATCAATGGAACAGATATGCCTGCTGAAATGATATGGAACCTCATTAAAATATCCTCAGAACATTGGAAACTATGAGGAATATCTGCATCTGATAACATCAGATATAGCCTAACACATGCCTTCACTGGGCAAATTAAAATACCAGTTAAGAATAAAAAAGACTTCGCAATCCAGCACAGAACACCAGCTTAATTGTCATGTTATAAAATACGTCAAATTACGGTAAATGTAGCCGTGGCATCGCAGACGAATCGCTGTGTTTACCTCATAACACCAAAAAAGTCTACACGCAGATGCCCACAATAAACACATGCATGTATGCATACACGAATTGCTGAACAGAAATTGTGTTTCAAAATACGCGTCATTGTGGTAAAATTTGCTTTAAAAAAAATAAAATAGGGAAAGCTTTGAGTTAAAATTCCATCCAATTCCACTGGCTATGACGTCCTACAGTGACGTCACATACCCCGTGTAGTTTGTAGTAGAGTCCGCAGGCGTTACAGACCGGCTCCCCCTCATTGTTCCGTCTCCAGAGAGTTGTTGTGGTCGTGTGGCAGTTAGCACAGCTCAGTCCGACCCGGCGAGAGCCGCTCTGGAGGTCATGCATTGTAAATCAGGGATATCGGCAATTATACGTGTACATATAGAGAACTATTGGGGTAATATCAACGTGTTTGCAGCTGCAGATTTACATTCATGTTTGTGAGAAAAATATGAATTGTCAGAAACATTCCATGTGTTTCATAATTTGATATTTGAACACAAATACATGCATAGCACAGGTTGTGTATTGTACTGCACTGTTATGAATGTTGAATATTGAATAAACTGATTTGAATTGACATTGAATTGAATTGTCCTTACCAGGCGTTTGTTGGGTTTGAGAAGCGGTTTGCCGAGGCCGCCCATGCGGTGATATAGGCCACAAGTGTTACAGAGGAAGTGTCCAGTCCCGTCTCGGCGCCACAGGGGCGTAGCCACCGAGCCACAGTTGGCACATTCCCGGCCCTCGGAGTACAGATCTGTGTGAGAGAACAGGAACGTAGTCAGAGATACAGACAGAGGTGTAGCCACCGAGCCACAGTTAGCACATTCAGACCCTCAGAGTACAGATCTGTGCTGTAAAAAATAATGAATATATCTCCCATTCGTTAAACTCCGAGAATTTCATATTTCGAAGATGACGGAGCCCCGAACAGCGAGTGGCCGGGGGATACTGTACTCTGTTGTGTCACTGAACTAGCTGGCATAACACACTAACAGTTCCGAAGCTAGTGTACCCGTTGCTGCGTCTGAACTAGCCTGATGAAATGAGTGTCGCTCATGACGTAAATGAGGATCAGTGCGTTCGAGATATTGCAGGAAAAAAATAGCCCAAGGGCTAAGAAAGGTTACCTGATACTATGTTTTAGATAGATATTTATGCCATTTTGTCCCATAACCTTGGAAATAAGGTCACTGGTCAAATTCAAGGTCATCAGTATATTCGGCATATATCATTTCCTATATACATGATTGCTAAGTTGTAAACTCAATAATAAGCATTATGTGCTCCCTTGAAAATGAGGTCAGAAGTCAAATTCAAGGCAAAAATTATGACAATAATCAGCACACATGATTTCCTTTGTGTGCATATTTGATTCCTAAGCTGTAAGGTCGATAATAGGCGAGATATTAGCAACGTTGTTCCTTGACCTTGAAAATTGAGGTTAAGGTGAAATTCAAGGTCATCAAAATATTCGGCAAACTGTGTGAACAGGTTTTTTTAAAAATGGCCGACAAAGTAAGAAATTGCCCGTTCTCCGTCGAAAACTCCCGCCATTTTGAAAAAAAAATGCGAAAATTGAAAAACACCATAGGTGCGGTAACCTAATAAATTTGTTACTTTCCATTCTGGTGGCTGTGGTAGAAAGAAGGGTAACTTATCTCCCACGACGTACGGTCAGCTTATGTCGCTTCGCTTTTGAGAAGGTGCTTTACATTCGAATTGGGGCGTTTTGATATTGATTCAAATGCGGGATGAAATTACTGAAAGTTATTGTGGCCTTATGTGAGAGAGCATGCAGGGGCGTAGTCAGTAAAAATACAGAAGAAAAATCAGGGGCGTAGTCGGAAAGAATGTGCGGACATCAGCTAGCAACCGTACTTGATATATGCAAAAGGCTATATAGGGAAGAAAGTGGCAATAACAAAGGAAACGTCAGGATACCATCAGATTGGTTAAATTTAGATTTTGCTGGAAAGTGTATTTTATTCATTGTTTGCATATTGGTACTTATCATACTAAATGTGATATTTTCCGGCCTGTTTATGATATTGACAAGCTCTGATTGACCCTGATTGCGTACATTATCACGGGTTTTGTTCCATGTTGGAGTTTTTTCTCGTTCTGAGCACTGTTCGTGCTACATTAAACAGTCGCCAGCGCCCGACCGAGTCAGTTCGCCTTCCCCAACCCAACAACACATGAAATATGCCTTGAAAGACAGATTATGTTGTGTTTTTGCAACTCCTTGTGATTAAGTGTACCTATGAAGTGAAAAGCGCACAGAGAACTAGAACATTGGACAGGTGCGATTTTACACAAATCCAACACACAAAGCCGTTCTTTATGCTACCAATTGTGAACGGAGCAAAAAGCCGTGTTGTTTGACTGTTTACAGCCACGCCCTCCAGTCTAGATGACAATTACCGGGACCTTTGACGCCAGCAATAAACCGGCGTCAAACCAAACATAATTGTTGCTACTTAACTGACAGCCAAAACTTACGACGTGGTCCAATTTTCCCTTGAAATTGGGAAAAATACGGCACCGGTCCATTGATCAATGTCTGAGGCGAGAGTCTGCAGTTACTGGGCCAAAGGGAGGGGAAGGGAAGAATTAATCTTCACAGAACTCCGGATCAAAAGTAAAAACTTGCCAGAAAAGGCAACAAAATATGAGATAGACTATCAGAAGCGGTCCAGCGTAGCCCTAAGATAAGATTATTCTCCGTCTTCAGCTCGGTAGCAATGGCTTCATGCGCATGCGCGGTGGCGACTTCCACCTTTTTGAAAGCTTTAGATGTAGAAGCATTGTGAAGAGTCGGGAACCATGCTTCCCAAAGCACTAATATGCATTACTTTCCTACCATTCAACCGTCCATCATTAATCAATGTAATATATTGCCATGATGCTATGTGGTCCTCGGGAAAAGCCCCGAAAGATGAAACGCGAATGGATACTTCTTCTCTCCGGATCAATTCTCGTGAACCAATCAACGAGAACGTTTGTCAGACTCAAAAAGTCCGTCCCAGAACCGTCCCACCCCCCGCTCAAACATACACTACCCCGGGTGCGGCTTTCCCTAGCTATCCCAGAGCGTATCTCATCCTGATCCCTATCGTGGTCAGCCAAACAGCGCGAAGGTTAGCACAATATCATCCGGGAGTCCGGGGGAAACCCCGCCAGATACCGGGCTGTGTGATGGATATCTCCCCCAGATAATGTGAAATGTTTCTTGCGCGAAATAACCAGATTTGTTATGCTAATTTTACTACTGAAAATTGCTGAAAATTTATGGAATTCGTTATCGGCAAATAACCTCCAAAACATTTTGATAAATTCGCAAATTGTGCAATAAGTCGAAAAATATCAGTTGGAATTGTGTTTCTAAACGTTTACGTTTCCAATAAAATATTTGATGATCATATTCTAACTAAATTGTGTATTTTGCCCTGGTTGTCTAGTCTGTGTGCCATTAGTGTGCTAATCTTTATTGTACACAAATGAGCTGCTGGGTACGACTGGTCACTCACAGATCAAGAGGCTAACTTATCTATCGATAAACCCCTCGGTCACTCTACAAATATTGACATTCACCGTTTGAGATAAATCGAATTTGACCCGTTCTCTTATTAATAAAAACCGGGCCCTTTAATAATTAGACAATTAGTTCTTGTGCCCGTACCTTCAGTTGTACATATAATATATCGATTTAAAACATTGTCATTATTTTTGTTTCAGGAATTGAATTCTGGGCAGGACGGGCTTTTTGTGAGATCTTACGTTCTTGAGTGGGTAAACGTGAATATTACTGCTTCAAAGAAACATTTAAAACTTATTATTACACATTTCATTCATACTTGATTTAAACATATGAGATTATATACATCATTATGTATTGCCAGTTTCGGTTGATATTTATTCCCAGAATTTGTACATAAACTCACCTGTACCGTTGGCCCGGACTCCGAGCTCGGACTGTGACGTCACACTCACACCCTGGCTGTACCCACCCCAGGGACCCGTCACGTGGTCTAGGTTCACGTGATCAGCCCCGACACTGTAGGGTGCGTACCTGGCTACGGGCACGTGACTCGGCCCGTAACCATAGCGACCGGACGCCGTGGCGTAGAGGGGTGTATCTGGTGACTGGTGCTGCCACTCAGCGACGTCACTTGTGAGACTGGGATATCCGCTAGAGGCGCCACTAGTCGTTCCGTCTACCGACAGCGCCCCTACCGGCGGGAGGGGAGAACGCGTGGACGGCGGTGGATAGAGAGCGCCCCCTGCCGGCGATCCAGACTGCCGGAAATGACCGGAAGTGTCGTACATCACGTGATCAGGCGTGTGTAAAGCAGCGTTTGAGAACATATCAAATAAGTTCGAACTGTTGTCGTATTGCCTTCAGAACTGTCCTTCCCTTGGCGCGGTGCTCCAATCATTGGTCATCATCTGGAGTATTCTGTGGATACTCCAGGTTGAAAAATATTCCTTTCATTTATGATATATGATCGGTTAAAATTTCCAGTTTGGACTGCTGTCTCAGGTGTTCAGACTCCTTAGCTTAGGATGTTCCGCTATTCTCAACTCAGTACGTCCTACGTGTCGAGATTGGTCATTGGTCGGAAGCCTCTGGGTGTGCGGTGCATGGCTGAAGTATAACCCTGATACGTGGTACAACTCTATCCGACAGGGCCGGGCATCTCACAGTCACGGGATCTTCTCTTATCTCACTCTACCCTGCTCTATGCTGGTCAAGAGACACCTAAAACAAATATCCAAATATGAGAAAATCACACAGAACTGACCGCGGACCACTCGTGACCATACAAGAGTGGACTGTTATCAGTCAAAAGGCCGGGCATTGGAGATTTCAAAATCCTCGTAAATTAACCAGGCGGAATTAAACTACTGGACAAACGGGTTTTTGTTTTACATCGTAAATTCCACTGGTAGCAGGAGACGATAAAGACGAATGCTGACATTTATATGAAGAATTTATTTGGCCAACAATCGAGAAGTTAGTTTCGCAGTTTTGGTGTGAGAAAGTCTAACGGTACGGAAATTTTAGTCAAGTGTATGGGTTTTTCGTAATTTGTTATTTAAAAAGATGTATTCTCATCCCTAATTATATCGGCATAGTTCATATTTGGCCACAATACCAGTCCAATCAGACACCTACCTTTTCAAACACCTACGCTATCCCGGAGATTGATCTCTGAGCCAAATCGGAACAATTAGTTCAGATTTGATTGTTTGAGAGTAACAAAACTTGCTGCGTGGTCCGGCTCCTTGTCATATCTGTCTTTTGTACTGCTCATTTGCACACATAAACAGATCCAGAATCGCCGGGACGCGATAAGATAATGCCTCAAACAGCTATAAATTCCTTCCTAAATGCACCCTCAAGAAATTGCCCTTCAAATGGCTTTCAGGTAGCGTCTGAATCCACAACTTTTTGTCTCAATAATTGTCGAACAAGTTTGTCAGATACCAATAACAACTACAGCCGGCGCTAGAGAGAGTACCCCGAATCTGTGCAAATGGCGCAGAAGTTGCTGAATAACTGAGATATATTATCAGAAATTAGCTTCTCTGGTCAGATTGGTTTGTGTAGTTGGAGCCTGGTTGCCAGGGAGCGAGTGATCCCCGCACGCGCCCCGTATCTAAGCGATACCGACCCATGGATAGCGCCATTTTGATACGACAATAAAGTCCCGGATAACACTCTCTGCTCGGCTGTCTATCTCGATGTCGGCATTTAGCGAAAGTGTCAATTTTGTCTTATCTTAGTTTGCTTTATTGCTACCTCTGGTTGCAAGTTACGCAATTTGATACCTCATAAGTAATTCTATACCCAGTAGAAATCATACCTATAACTTCAATAAGGAAAGCAAAATAATATATAAATCACAATATTCTGATGATAATTTAACACTTACATACAATTAAGTGAGAAGGATATGTTTCAATTTTCAAACTAATTATCTTGCATATTATTTTGTAACGGTTACCAGACACCAGTACAGTGCGATATTGATGTCCAGCCCTGTTGACAAAGACAGGTCTGTGTCTGTTGATATAACCCCTGACCCCCATCAGTGGACAGTCATTGTCCAACCACCGCGCTCTTCAATCATATCAATAACTGATAAGATCCACTCCAACGTTCGGCCCTCTCCAGCTGATGGCTAATTGTTATAATCTGCCTGGGTCCGGGCCCGTGTTCATTGTTTTCAAACTGCCAAATATGCCCTTTATCATTGACATTGGCGGAAAAATGATTTGCAATAAATCGCTCCCTTGTATCTACAGGTATTTTGAAAAACAAATCTAGTCAGCTTATCACTGTAAACTCTCAAAATTGGTATATCGATGTTTAGTTTTTTACACAACCATCGATTTTGTTACGACACAATCAAATTCCACGATGGACACAAAAAGTATTATTGAACTGTACACAGAGTTATGTCGAGGATATAATGCAACATATAATTTTGAATAATATTATATCATGAACTTAAAAACAGGTATCCTGAAGCCTAGCGCCACCTTTCGGTACATGTATATGTAAACTCGCAGCTTATCACGCCCCCTAGTGAGTGAGCGTTATCACGCCCCTGGTGACGAAAGTGTGTCCGCTGTCAAATTTTGTCCCAACCCTTCGATAACCCACAGATAACTCTAACCATACATGGCGCGTCACAGATAAAATCGCGTTTTATTCCGAAATACGACAGAAGTTTCGCTGTTTGTTTGTTCGCGTTTATTGGAATTGAGCGGTGCTGGTGAATAAGCGACCTAGGTCTGGATACAGAGCAAGGAATGGCAAAAATCACCAAATTAAAGGCGTCGCACTGAAATTTAACACATTTTTAGTAATTGCCTCGATTTATGTCGAGTGAAATTTACTTGTAACCAATTGGGAAAAAGTAGACAGTTACTTATATGGCTAAATTAGTGTGAATTCTTTCGTGAACTCTGAAGTTTTTGTGGCGTGCATACTTTTTCTTATTCCGTTATTTATGTTCATTTCTTTTGGTGCACTAAATTACGAAATATATGTCCATGCACATTTGTTGTTGTAATCCTAATCACGATTAACTATCTGTAATACAACTTCATAACTGGTGAGATTCATCCGTATATATATTTCAATTGGCGTATCATCAAATACACAACTAGATATTCGATATAAATAAATTGTCTGACAAAAATGTAGTTTGTGCCAAGGTTAAAGCTCTCATACATTTCTTGTCCCCATTTTTGGGAAGACAAAGTAACTTGGAAGGTTTCGCTCAAAGGGTCGTTCTCCAAGAAGTCAATTACGGCATTATTTGTGTAGTCGGTGAATAACGACATGTCATATAGAGGGCTTGCAATAATTTGTTTTCAAATACACCTTCACACTTTTGTGTATAGACTTTTGTGCCACTCGCGAGAGGAGAGCCTTCAAAGTTACAAAATACCGTAATTCATCTGCTGAAGGAAGAATGCCAGACCATCCTCTATTATCGCCCGCCTGTCAGAGTCTTGCTTTCATCTGCATTTTTGTCAGCGGGTATAGCAACTTAGGCGATGGGTGCAGATTTAGGTTTTACTTTTGATGAATTGTCGATGTAGTGATTTGCCTTCAAATGTCAGATTTAAGACACATATCCCTGATCATATAATATATATATAGGCCTACTATTTCACTTTTAGCCTAATTATATGTGAATTGATGAAGTGATAGGCCTATATTAATCATTCAATCTTGACGAGAAAATGTAGGCACATTATTTATGTGGCTGGTAACGTGTAGATAATTGCTATTTCAGATTCTCCAATTGTTCGATCGTTATGCACGACAATTGCGGAGTCAAAAGCCACCTTGACTAGGACGTCATGGTAACGGATCTGTAGCTGTTAGGGGCACGTTGTGTTTTTGTGTCCCCAAAGAGCAGGTTTTGCTTTTCGTACCAGTCTGCGACGCAATTAAACAGCTAGGCTTATCATTGAACAGCAAAAATAAATTTTTGACAGAGACATCGAACATTTGGTTTGCAATGGATATTTGCGCGGTAATTGTTGTGAAACATTTTTTTTCTCTATTGAATTCGAACAGTCGGATTAAGGCAGTAGTCCATGAAAGAGCACAGTGCCTCTTGCCTGTAATATGCGAAAGCATGATCGACCCAAACCGTGAATTTCGCTTATAATATTGCTAGAAAAAAGGAGTTATATCCCCCATCGTCAGGTATCAGCCCCCCCCCCACCCCGTCATTAACACTGACGTGTCATGCGTAACCATGGAAGAATTTCGCGGAATGGCGGCCGCTTTCGGCAGCTGGAAAGAGAACGACCGTAGCACTTGCCACCGCGACTCATCTGCGGCGCAGGCAAATTACATTTGGCGGGAAAATCCTCCAGGGATCCCAGAAATACCGACTACTTCTGTAACTAATTATTGTAGGGAGTGAGAGGTCGTAACCCAGCGGAGAAGAGTTTGTCTAAGCTCTTTGTGTAGTGTGCATTCGATGATCCCTTGTTAGTAAACTTGCCGGGATAATGCCTGCAATAAGCGTGTTTCTGACTCGCTCGTTTACCACAGAGTCGGGGAATTGCGAGGTGCTGAGATGAATTGATCTGTAACTTTGTTGCGTTTACATCCAGCAACATCTGGTCCGAGGAACCTGCTTCCATCATGGATCATTGCGGGGAAAACGTGCGCAGAAATGACTGCTCGATGCCTTTCATCTAACCAGGCCGTGCTGGGTCGCCGGACAACTTCGTCGCCCGGTGTAAATAACTCTACTAATTCTAGTTTTTATCTTTGTAACACCTTTGTGCCTGGATACGGATCCCTGGTAAGATTTTCAAGTTCACCGACAATTTAGTCTCACTCTCTTCAAAGACGACATTTATTGGCCGCTTGAAAAATGTGTGGAATAGGCCTACCCTGAAAAAATGATCAAATGTGTCACAAGATTAGTCAGGGGATCGTCCATATTTGATGTTATTTTATGGAAGTAATATCTCGACAATGTAATAAATATTTGATTCAATCTGTAGGGTCCCATTATTGTTAATCAACATTTGCGAATGATTCACGGCCTATGATATAACATTCCATAGTTATCACCAACGCCACTCCAGCACATTGTACAATCTTTCCTACGGACCGACCACTCTTCTTGTCTCCATCAGACCTCCATCAGACCTCAATTTATGAATCGATATCTCAATTGATAATGTCCAATTGTTCACTGTCAAAAGTGTCAATTGGCTTGTTTTGTGATAACTCGAATTCAGATGACGAAATATGTGAATGCTCCCGGGACACTTATCGAATCCAGTGTATAATTTCGCCAATTAACACCCAGACAATTGGGATTAATTATACCGTTTTACCCCGGCATATCCCCAGAAAACTGATCTCGACTTGGAACCAAAATCCCATAAAAAAAAAAGTGTTAGAGTTTTGGTTATCTTCCGCTCCTGATAACTCGACCACCGTGAGCAGTCATCTGTGACTCGAACTCAAAAATAACAAAGAACCCCGCTCTGTTACCGTATTGTCGTAAGATAAAGTCGCACCTTCACCTAATATTCGCCATTTTTACGGTAGTTAATTGACGGAATAAGCCCCGTGACGACGGCTGTTCCTCACAGTCATGCTTTCGGAGGTAATCTCAAACCCGGAGTGCTGGCGGAATTAGCCCTTTATTGGTCTAATGAGTTTAAATCCGGATCCGGCGGAGACAGCCAGTCTTCAGATGTGTTTTCGTTAGCAGTTTCAAAATAATTTGATTATTTCGCCGCCATGCGCCTCTGCTGGTTTTGTAATACGCGACCATTTCAAAGTCAACACAGAAGCACAAACAATGTCGAAACTAATTTACATTTTTGCCAGCTCCATATGACTTTCAAAATGGCTGCCCAGCAGAGCGTGCGCTGCTGGGGACTGGGGTAATTATGGTCCTAATTAATACGGTAATTGAAGACGAACGAATGGGATTTCAAGCAAGAGTTTTCAAATATTCGTCTTCACAACAGATGTCATCTTTGAATTGTAGATTTCACCCTGACATTTTCCCTCTCGTAACCGGGCGGTGAGTCACCTCTCTGCTGTCGGACTTCAGTGAGTGTTAGCCTGTAAAATTCCACGAGTCAGGTGCAACTTTTTTGTTTTATTAATAAAATTGCATGTCCTGACGAGAATGACCCATGACAATAAACCAGATATGCGTCATATTTCCAGTACCGTATCATGCCGCATGACGCATACCGCAAAATCCTCGGGCGTCGGGCCGGGTCCCGCGTGCATCCGCCTTACACAACGGTTCCAGGTGTCAGTTGGTTGTCTGGATCACGTTAGACGCTCTCCGTGACTAATTGACGCTTTAGTGTCGGTCCGAGGGGGGTTTCTAATGACAATTTGATGAGGCAGGTGCTCTGGCTATGTTTTGTTTATACACGGAGTAGCTTGAGGCCCCTGCTGTGTTTGTACAAGACTCGAGTTTGGATCTCATCACACTACACTAATAACTACACAGTGTCGTCATAATGATGATTCCCGCCGTACAAGGTAATTACAGAGAGTGTCGACATTTTTACAACTCACTGATTTCCCGATGTACGTATACGTAAAGGGGGGGGGGGGGGGGGGGGTCATTGCACAGTAATAAGCCTGTATATAATCCCCTCCGCCTAGTATATGGTTTTAATATATTTTTGTTTCAGTCATTTGTTCGAATGTGTTGTAAAAATATGTACATGCATACATAAACAGTTCAATACACAACCCAAAACATTCTGAGTACAGAATGTGCAGTGTAATTTGATCGAAATGTGTCTTGTATTAACACAAGTTCCTGTTTTACTGTCGGTGAGTAAATCACATTCTCTCCTTGGTCCGATCATTCAATACCCGTCAGAGAAACCGGTTGCTGGTTTATTGCTGCACCAATCAAATCCCATTACACCTGATCCCGGGGAAATGGCTGAAAAACTCCATGCTCTGGCGACTATGAATATTAGCTTTTTATTCTACGTCAGAAAATATTACATCAGGTTTGCTGTCCACGACTACAGATATTTCTCCGAGTTCCAGTGCGCGAGACTAAAGGCACGGCCACCCAAAATCTGGTGAGAAATATCTCCAGAACCATTGATAACCTTCTACTTCACATAAATTACGCTACATAAATTTCGCCTGTTTAATTAAATATTTTTGCATCATTCACTGGCGGAGTTCTCCCCCCCCCCTCTCCCCCGCAGGCGATACATAACGGTGTAACGGATTCCTCGCTGGTAGCTGTCTTGGTGGCAACTGGCGCATGTTTTACAATTTTCCCTAACCGTACTTCCGCGAATTTCGCCAAGTCACCCGCGAAGATGCGCATTCGCAAATGAATTATATCGCATATTATCTTCCGAAAATTCGTGTGCTCCGACCGAGCCATGGCATTAGAAAGTGCGCGCACAATGTACTAATGCGATAACTTGATACCGAATCATATTCACCTCCCACAAGGAACCTAAATGATGCTTGATCTGACAAGCTGACCCCCTACCCCGGGACTGGGATCCGCACCATTACCGCGGGATGGAACTCCAATATACATCCCGTCTAGCTTTCGATCAGCTTGCGAGGTGTCAACAGATCGGTTTAGAAATGAGCGGGAGGTAAATTTACCTGGGAAAATCGCTTACAATTACCAATTTGATTTCGCGCTGGTGTAAGCACTGCACGGTCCGTGCCGAGACGTGTCAAAACCATATAATAAATGAGAGTACTTGCGTCAAGCAGACGATGAGTTAGACATATGTTCTCTAGATGGATACGGCTCTGAATTCATCGGTGTCACAGAATCGGTCCATTTCATTTCCAATAACTCGCCCTGTCCAGAACAGTTTGGAGAAGTTCGGACATCATAGCGGTATCCATAACTCAGCCGCCATTTTATGTATAAACACCGACCTACCCCCTGGGAAGTCCTAGAGCCGGATGTCCCGATCACCCACAGGGCGGGAAAGAGTTATATATCGGCAAATACAGATCGCTTTTTGTTTATATATCAATCCCTTATCATATCGAGCGATAGGTGGTGGGTGTATGGTTATTAGTGTCCGTTGGTCGATCACGGTCCGAGAAAATCAAACGAATTTGTGGAGAAAACATACTGACGGCTTGCCCAACTGTGTGGTCAAAATACTTCCCGGATCCATTCCATGCCCCCAAATATCACCTACTCACCCATTCTCGCTGTACAGAGGCTAACACTATATGTCCTGTGGTATATTCAACCAAAGATTATAGAGTCACCGCCATTTGGTTATAATAATTTACAGTTATATACATGTATGGTTAGTTATATTCATTCATTTGAGCAACGCATCTATCCAGCTAGACGAATAACATAATAAGTCATAACTGTTTGTAACTATTTAGAAACCCGCAAGAATTTTCGCGTAGCAGAATATGTGTTTGATCCCAAAATTGCCGCACTGGTTTCTGAGGATAATCTCAAGGAATATCCATTGCAGCAGAAACCCACGAGAGACTCTCTGATGTCAGTGAGTCCACAGACGAGTGAGTACGGTCAAGAACGGATCGAGTTAGTTCATCCGAGTCCGCACCAGGAAGACACATCTCGAGGCCATGTTGTAGTTTGTGTTGAAATGAGAGACGGGCGAAAACCACACATCCATGAAAAATCGAATTGCCTTCAACACATAATTCCTAATTAGTGAAATTTCGAAACCATGTCACGGAAACATAAATTTGTATCATTACGGTTTTGCAGCACTAGTGTGCCTCTAATATCGTCCAAGTCCCTCATGTATGGGGTGGTATTGTGATATTTAGAGCTATAATTTGACATGTGTTGAGTTGTATACACGGGAACACGTGTCTATATTTACTTGTGTTTCCCCTACAATGTGATAACGTAGTGATACCGGGCGATAACGCAAGATAATCTCACCAACGAACCGAGAGTGGGCGATAATGAGAGCTAATATCAAGCGTACTGCTCGACACGTCAAATTCCACGCAGCGATCAACATTTCTGGGACTTTCTAGGATTTTCTGAATGCCAGTAATTGGAATTTATATATATTGTAACAAGAGAATATTACGATGGATTTCTCGACTTGGTTTACGTACTTATGTAAAACAATATACATTGGACCAAGTCGAAAATATACTGTTAATGAGCAATTATAATATACTGGACACTTCTGGGATATAATGAGCCAATTATGTTTGAAGTGTAAACTGTGTGTTGTGTGGCGTCTCGTGCCACGAACCCGCCAACCTTTCACAAAGCTAGCACACCCACCTGGTGGGCTTTCTGAGGGAGGTTTCTGAGGGAGGTTTCTGGTGCCCGGGTCGGATACGCTGCTAACAAACCGCTCCCTGGAGAGATCAGAAGACGGTGTGTCGCTATACCCTGTTTGTGTGTTTACAACAAAGTCTCGAACTTCTTACACAAGTCGCTTGGATAATTCCAAGATCTCTGATCATCACCAAAGGCCCACAACAAAACACATCGGATCCGTTCCAACAACACCCAACTCCTCAGGATTTTATAAACTGCATTTCCTCCCCGCATGCCGACCGGATTCCGTTCCCGTTTCTACCGGCGCTGGGACAGTGTTCAGAGTTTCTGGGGGGTCGGACAGTTTGCTTTACCTGTTTGTTTGGACTGGAAACTGCTTAGCATCATCGTCTTGCATTTGGCGACACGCGGGCGACCATGGGCGAAAATAGGTCTTTTGAAGGTCGCTATTACAAATATTTGTTCTCTAAAATGCAGTGTACATAGCCCAAAGGATTTAGCAATAAATAGCATCAGGTTAGGATATCAATCTTGCTCATAACACACAACGCTCCCCTTTAATATGCCTACTATATATTGTCATATGCATACTTTTTTTTCTAATTATATTTGACTTATATTGACTCATCCCAACAACTCCATAACTAAAATTTTAATAAGTAGGAGCAACTTGTGTAAGATTGTTGTAGGAAAATGGAACAGCGGGTTGGTGATTAATCGTAAAACTCCGCCACGACGCCGGTCCGACCACATCCTGCACGTTCCAAGCACAGGATGTATCCGAACTTTCGGTATTGTTATAAAACAGCGTGTTCAAGGCTCAGCTGACCACTTGTTTGCTTCCGGTTTCAATCCGCGCTTTAGCCACAACAAAACCACACAGTTCAGTGAATAACACGTCCGTGTCATTGCTGTATGGCTATTGGACAAATAGAACAATAAAAGCGGCTTTGTCTTTGAGATAGAACAGACTTACCGCTAACAAGTGGCGACGTGTGACGTCACAGTGTACATCCTAAAACCCAGAATCTGTGTGGAGCCGACAGTCGACGTCACACACCAGAAAGTCACGTTCTAGTCTCTTTAATGCCTTCTGCTATCAAGTCTGCGCGCGTGGCCATTAAAAGCGTCAAAGTACGGTAGTTCGTGCATATAACGCTTTCGTCCAGATAACGCAAGGCGTCTGTAAAGTTTAACAAGTATGACCACACTAAAATGATATCCATGTACCGATCCTGTTTGTATCCGGATTTTAGAGTATGTGATCCAGCCATCTGGCGAAATAACGGCGAAAAAAGGAAAATTTTCCTTCAAGAGAACTTCTCTTTCCAATACTGGTTCTATCAATGTCCTTATCACCTGGCGATAACCTTAACACACGCGCCATCTCAAACCGGGAAATTCCATAATATCGCGGTGACTTGCGCGGATTCGGTGTGTTTTTTACGTGTTACAAGATTATGCAATAAAATAGTAGACGCAGATCCATATCTTGTCAAACTTCACAATTGATCAGGTCGAATTCAGATTTTCGCGAAGAGCTTTCTGTTTTGCTTTTCAGAACAAGACGGACTTTGTAAGAAAAATAGCATTTAGGTGTAGTTGATAATATCCTCTGTATATCATTTCATTCCAATTATATAAAGTTTTGACAGTTTCGAGTGTTCTATTTTTATGCGTACAAATTCGCCATGTGGTGGGTCTGAAACGTCACTTTAAATTTGAACAGCACGGAGCAACTGTAACACTTACTGTCTCAGAATTCTCGATCGATATTGTTTCATTCTAGGGAAAGTAGGCTTACTAAATTGTACGTGAAAATGGATGCACTTGCGTAAGTGTAGGCCGATCATACAGCTCGGACACGGGTTGATAACCAAAATGTGAAGATGTGCCTTATAAACTGTGCATAGGGTTGAAAATGAGGTGGCATAAAGACATATTACTGGTAATAGCTATTACTACCTTGAAGTCACAGTGATGCATATGATTGGTGGGAGGTTTGATGCTGGCATGCGACACGTGGGTATATACACAAGAATCGTGTTTGAAAAGCGACATTTTGTGCCAGTCTGCCTGTTTGGACGACGGTTTTGGCAGAGCGCACACGCTGTAAACAAACTCCAAATACAATTCCATAAAATAAACCTATCCCGACTTAGTCATCACATGCAATTATATAGAGAATTCGTCGAACTTTCTGGTGGTCAACACAACTTAACAATCCTAATACTGACTGTTTTATAGCGTCTTTTCAGGTCGGGAAGAATGTGACCATTTACTTTGAAGCTTAATGTCTCATTAGTTCCATGCCCAGGAATGTGTCAAGTTTCCCTGACCCCCCCTCCCCCCTAGATACATCCAGAGGCACCTGTCAGGGTGGTTACCATGGACACAGACCAGGTGCTTCCCGGTCATTAGTTCCTCATCACGGAGGTAATTACTCAGGACATTCTGGATCTTCTCGTGTCGTCTGCTGCGGGATCCTCGCATGACGAGCAGACGGCTTTAACATCAACAGTGGCAGTGGCAGTGGCAGGGTGTTGTATATAGGGTGGCGTGGTGTGTTGTGTTGTTTGTGGAGGCTGTTTCCACAGAGATGTTTGCTAGGCGGCTGTGTTGAGACAGGTAGATTTCCGACCAGACCCGTTGTGGCTGGATCTCGGGGAATGACTGAATGATTCTGGATGGAGGTATGCTATTTGTCTCTCCCTGTCAGTCAGTCAGTCTGCCTGTCTGTCGGTTGGACAGGTGTACATTGCTAGTGTATGTTGGCAGATACAAGTCACGTGTCACTTGTGTCAGAACAAATGACTCAATCAGTGCTGTATACAACAAGTGTACGGTTGTATATCCCCGTAGATACGGCTCGAGTGCTGATACATATCGACTGTGTTCCTTATCATCCATTTGGTCTTATTACTGTTCTCCTCTTCGAAACTTTGTTCCATGTCTGTACTGAATCAAGATATCTTCTCTCGTGTGATATTGTCTTCAGTTGTTTTCCTTCTTACATCTGCAGATTAGTTTCAAAACCATCTTCAGGTCAACTTTGGAAGTATTTGCTATCATATATTTTGTTGGTGAAATCGCATCTTAATATTTGGATAAAAGAAACATTGTGTGGAAAAGAATAATACACGAAATTAACCTTGAATGACGCACAATACTTCCATGATTTACCTCTAAATCTTTATGATAAGATCTTCAGCTCGAAAGATTCACAATGCAAACAACAAACTAAATGTGTATATTTAATATATTTTATTTCTACAATATTCACAAAATATGTATCGTCTACACATTATTAATATTGATAAAATTATTTTCCAAAAGGTTTATTTACAAGCATATTCACTGCATCGCACAGACCGTCGAGACTCAATACAATACAGCACCAAGGCATCCTGACGGGCGATAATAGGTGATCAAATCTTTCAGCACCGTATACAATCTCATAACAAATTTGCATGACGCAAAACGTCAGTAACAAACTGCATAGTACAACAGTCAAATAAATGTTCGAACTCAGCATTGGGTTGAGTGTAGATATGTAGATTTGGCGTAACTTCATTGACCCGTCTGTCAAGGTCACTTTACTATTTCATTTAAGACACAGTCACACATCACCCAAAACGTCTCAGACACGCATTCCCAGACATGCATTCAGTCTATGGTCCCTAATCTGTAACCAGCTTCACATATCAATCAGCAACATTACATATTATGCAACCGGAGCAAAGACGTGCTATCAACAACATCGAATGCTCAGATATATGCCTTCTTACCACTATGAATAAGTTGACTCGATATGTGACGGATTTTGCACGTAACTCTACGACAACGTGTCGCTATTTGGCACTGCATGAATATGCAAATCAAAATAATATAAATGCACACACACAAGGATCCGCGCAAAATAAATATTCAAGGCACTATACTCGCCAACAGGGATTATATATCATAAAATGGCATGCGCAATAACGCTCCATTCACACCAAAACGAAACCTATTTTTCAAACATCCGTTCGAGGACAATGAGTATAAATACAGTTATTTCCGCCGAATGCGGACGGCTAGCACACACCTACAGCCACAGCGCTGTGTCCGTGTGACCCGACTGCGTCCGAGGCACTGCTGTAGATGTTCCCGTCATGCCGAGCGGCGCTGTGGAGTCCAGGTGGTGAGAGAGAGGCGGGGACTGAGAAGGCCGTCTTCATCCCGCCGGCGTGTGGTCCGTGGGGACTGTGACCGCGGCCTAAACTCGTGTTGGGGCTGGACTCTGGGGTGGGGAGCCCGTAGGATGACAGGTCGCCATGGTGAGCGAGAGAGCGCGCGCCGTCTAGCGGGGAGGTGAGGGACTTCATGCTCTCCAGGACGTGCGCCGAGCCGAGGTGTCCGGCAGTCAGAGGATGGGGAGGCGGCGACATGTCACAGCTCTGGTTCGTGTTGTTGTTGTTGTTCGGCTCAGACTTGATAGGCATTTTTATCCCGTTCTCTGTGGGGAAATAAAGTTCAAATTGAAAAATACATCTTAACATTGCGCAGTAGCACCTTTTTTTCCAGGTAACCTGTAAATCTAATTAATGTCGATATTAAGATATAGATCCGCAATTGTGACTGCCTGTTGAATATGAGTAGTTATTCAACTGCTTGTGAGACCAGGTGAGCCAAGTAGCACTTTATCACCACACGTACCCGGTGAAGAGTTGGCCGAGCCCCCGGATGATGAGCCTCCCGATTTGACCGGAGTTTTGGGCTTCCGTTTCCGGGTCTGAATCCCATCCTTCCTCATCGACAGCGGCCGGTTGACCTGAAGAGTTGACATCAAATATAAATACTTGAATAATAATGATTTGACGGGTATGGTCTTCACAGCTTGATGTTTTGATGTATTGGCGTAGGCTACAAACTATCAATATTCTCATGTTCATAGTATAAATCCGTATGGACAACATACCCCGTGTAGTTTGTAGTAGAGTCCGCAGGCGTTACAGACCGGCTCCCCCTCGTTATTCCGTCTCCAGAGAGTTGTTGTGGTCGTGTGGCAGTTAGCACAGCTCAGTCCGACCCGGCGAGAAGCATGCTGCTGTAAAAATATAAATACATTTGAACAATGTCGTTTGAATTTCCGTGTGTGCTGTGGAAATGTGACACGATTTCAGTTCATGGTGACTTATGTGGTACCTTTCGTGCAATGAATAAGAAGTGTTCGGTTTAGACAGGCGTTCGTATTACAGAGATGGTCGGTGACTAAGATTCAACTGTACCAACATTAAAAGACACAAGCAGTGCCTAAAGAAGGAGATGAGCAATACGTACACCTACCAGTCGCTTCTGTGGCTTCATGAGGGGCCGGTTAAGTCCATTCATCTTATGGTACAGTCCGCAGGCGTTACACAGATAGTGTCCAGTCCCGTCCCGGCGCCACAGCGGGGTGGAGATCGCTCCACAGTTGACGCACTCCCGGCCCTCGCCGAAATAGTCTCCGGCTTCTGCAAAAACACGACACATGAGGGGATAACATGTAGTGAAATACAGGAAACGTGGAAATTGTAGGGATGGATAAAACAAGACAAAACAAAAAATGTTATCAGCACGCATAAGATATAAAACAAATTGTGATTTTAAATTTTAATTTTTTTATCACTAATGAATAAACTTGTGTTGCGCTGAGATGTTTTCCACCATTAATAGGCAAAAAATATATTCGGGAGATGTTTTTCTATAAATGCCATTTGAAAACGTATGAATATAGAGCACCATTCTGTGAATATAGAGCATCGATATATGAATATGGGGCAGTGAAGTAAGTGATATTTTAACAGCCTATATATAATAACCGCTATTCTAGAGTTCGATCAACAGGTTATCGATTAACACAAACGTTCTCCGAAAACTTTTCAGTTTCTTTTTCCATTAGTTTTATCTTTGAAATCAAAAGGAAATATTGGCACTGAGTCAGTTTTGTTTCAGAATGAAGGTCAGGTGAATTCGGACGATCTCAAGTTTTTATGGAGACCCCATTACGTCAAGAAGCACGGTATTACATCGATGTTTTAATGCATATGCGGATTTCGATCGTAAAAATTACTAACAGAAAATATTTATTCGAACAGTTTGCCATGCGTGCAAAGTGCCAGAACACCTGGCCTCTGAGCTAAAACCCAGTGTTTATGCTATAACTTGAGCACGGTGTTTTGTAGTGGTGTATTTATATTTCAAACACCATACTTCTGTCTATTTGTTTGTACTGTCGGAATGTAGGAGCCACCGGGTACAGAGACCTAGCATGTAAATATGGAAGGATCTCCTGACCAGTAGTTCATCAAGCATTCATATATAACCACGTTTTTATTTCAAGTGAAAATTGGGCTCCACGCTAAATTAATTTCGTAAAACAATAACTGACTTCTCGACACGGGCCGAATCACGCCTGCGAGCGAATGGAAAGTTTCTTCGCATTCACCTTGCCGCAGTTACCACACAAACAACGAATGCAAACAAAGTAAAATTCTACTTCTGCCCTATTCTCTCCCTGCACAAAAACCTACCAAAAACTCTACTTTATTATCTTACACGAAGGCGCGTAAACCCACTATATAATGGCATATAACTAGGGGCCATGAGGGAAAGGGGCGACTCGCACCACTCCCTGGTGTTACCGGCTCCATAGAGACCCTATAACCTCTCCCTAGGGTCCAGATCCCCCCCCCCCCGTCCAGTTTAGTAACGGGTTCCTGGCGCCACGCGGACGGCCGCGCTCCATCCAGACCTCACCAGCTCAAGTCGGAACTCTCTACACGGCCCCGAGATCGACTTCCACTATTTGTTTGCTCTCGGAAATTAGAAGTGTAGATCTTTATATGAGATCAACTGAGTCTTGCTCCTTCTTTTGCTCCTCTCCCTATATATTCTGGTGCTTTCATGCACGCTTGTTAGATGCTGAAACTCAGCGATGTTTTTTTGTTGGCAGTGCTGGGTTTTTGGGAGGCGGGGAGGAGGTCGATTTCTCAAATTTTACAAGTTTGTTGTTGCTTGTTTTCGCACATCGCTGACTCTTCCTTGGATGCTGCTCACTCGGCCCAAGACGAGAGTTGTCAGTTTGTAGCTGAAGTCTCGCGGGAACGCGTCAAAGTGACGTGTCTTCCTCCGTCTGTGTTTTGAGAGGCTAGAGGATGCTCGGAGTTCTTGTACAGTAACTTGAGGAGGCTCTGACATACCAGAGACGCTTGATTTCTTTTAGATGGACCAACTTTGTAAAACACTGTTATTACAGGAGTGCCATTGACGGACCGAGGCGATCCAAGGAGAAGTTAGCGAGTGATGAGGCTGGTGTTATCGCTCAAACGGCGCCTTGTTATAATTGATTGCCTAATTCAAATTACCCTGTTTTTTCATGACATTGTTGTGTGACATCTGTAGGGCAAGAAGGATCGCTTTCACTAAATATTGTTCGTTCCAGGAGCAACACTTTTGGGGAAAACATGTGTCATCATTTCACAAATTTCTGATGGATTCGCTTTGTTTTTCACCTGCCATCTCTGTTACCTAACATATATTCTCAGAAGATGAAATAGCATTTGCGCAAGATGGAACATTCGCTCATCCATCAATGGTAAATGTACAAGGAAAAAAATCGCAAAAATATTCTTGGTAACATCCTGACAAATGACATGTAAGGATTTACCGAAACCAGCGGAAAATGATCCGTGACGGCCATTTTGAAAATGGCGCCCCGGCTGTAAATTGAGCAGACGATCAAATATCGTACGGCAGACGACATTTCAACACTTTGCCCGAGGGGTTATCAAAGGCCGTAAATACACCCTTCCAAAATAACTCTAATTTTTATACACCTTGCTTTTTTGTTGAACATGCCAAACCAGACGAGAAATATAGTGTTACATGTTACCGACACCCTTCTACCCCCTTCTAAATGAAAGGAAACTCTACTGTTTGTTAACATATTTGAGAGACCGGACATTTCTCACATAAACATATCCAGTTTGCAGCCAGAATGACTCGCGGCGTCACTATTCCTCTGGTCCTGAGCCGAATATAAACATACAAATACAAGCTAATACGTGTCAAACGACTATTATTTCACAGTTATACATGAATTCTTGGACCCGAACTGGCGTGAAAATAAGAAAAAAATCCGGACCAATGAAATGTCCAGCTTTACTAACACCCGATTGAACGAAACACGATTTATTATACTATAGACCCACTCCTAATCAATAATCCACAGGTGTACAATATGCAAAGACAATAAAATATAGACCCTATAAGCCTTTTAACAGCAAAACTCGAAAGCGCAATAAGAACCATGCAGGAGATATTTGTACTGGTGACCCTCTAAATTGCAGGTCAAATACAGGGTAAAGATTCCCAGCTGGATTCCCTCTTGTCTGGCGGCAAAACGCTAACAGGAAACACATTGTGTATCAGAGGAAATGTTGACCCGCTGAATATCGTCTACCCCCCCCCCCCACTCCCCCCCCCCCCATCGCCAGCGGTGTATCGCGAAATGGTCGTCTGCGTGAATTCAGGCGCCGTGGTTATATTTTTTGGCAGCAAAAGATGAAAGACAGTTTATAAGACCAGCCTGCTGAGACTGCAGTTTGATTTTTGTTTTCCTCGATTTATGCCAAAACCTTCCCAACTTGTTAACATATGTAAGTGTCAAGTCAACTGATAACTCGGCGGTGCCCTGCCGTTTTACTATTGTGATTTTTTCTTGCTCTGGATTTATTGTCAAAGGACCATAAACTTGTCACTAAAAAGACTGTATTTTTCGGATGAGGAATATAAAACGAAATCGTATTGCTTGTATAGAACTGAACCCGCCTACCAGCCGACCATCCTCACTGCCCCCCCCCCCCCCCCCCCCCTCACACCACCAGACCTCGGGCCAGTTCTCTATAACCATGTTTCTGTATAACGGTATTCCGATAATGATAATATCCCAAACGCAAACACAACTGAGTTTTATCAGGGATTATAGCGGTCATTGTGCGTATCAGAGCCCAGTAGCTTATCTCTGACAGAAATATGATTGATATGAACAAATAGCTGATTTATATCCACTCGAACTTCAGAGATGGGTCATCTCTCAGAACTAGAGTGGCGCCGGAAAAGGCATCAACCGGCTTTAAAGTTCATTCATGCGCGAGGCAAAGCTCTTGTCCGTTATCATGATACGGTTTCATTCCAGTAAAGTTGGAAATAATTCACAATTCATGATCACACGCAGGTGTGTCAAACCAAGTAATCCAGATTGAGAATAAAATGGTTATTACAAAGTACACGCATTTTATAGCAGGTTTCATCGATTTGACATGCGCATACAAGTATATCGTTATTATTGGGCGTTCCTTAAATTCATGTGTCTACAACTTGTAAACTGACACGTTTTTGTTCATAGAAATTTCTTGCGAATACATTATTAAGATATATGTAACTTGCCGGTTTACATACACATGTATGACGTACATGTACATTGTATTACCCTTTATGTTAACGATAATCAGATGTCATATCACGTGATTTCAATTATAGTTATATAAACTTGGATGTGATAATTTGTACCATTCGCAAAATATTGTTTTTGACATTTTATTATGCGACTGGTATAAAAGCAGGCTACTAATTGAGAAATTAACTACTGTGAATTACTAAAACGACTACATACCTGGAGTTCTTGGGTACTGGAAGCCCTGGGCGGCTAGCGAGAGTCCCTGTGTGTAGGACCCCCAGGAGCCCATGTCCGCGGCGCCCATGTACGGAGAGAAGTGCGAGAGGCTGTTGGTGGCGGCGCGGTGCAGTGGGTCCCCGAGCCCTCCCTCAGACCGGTGCCATGACGACAGCGGGGAAGGATACGCGGTCTGTGATCCTGCAGAGCCGTACGTCGAGTAACTCGACCCTCCGCACTCGGACGTGACAGGCCAAGGCGTGCCGCCTGTGACGGGGCTGGAGACGGCGCCGGCGGCTCGCTGGGAGACCCCCGGGGCGGCGGGGGGAGGCGGGTAGGGTGAAACCCCCGGGTTCTGGCCGTGCAGACCCGCCATGGCCGGGTGGGTTGTGGGTACGTAGAGCGGCCCGGCGCTCGAGGCCGATGTCAGCGGGGACGAAGTGACGTCGCCGCCTGGTAGCTGTTGCGCTGTTCCGTACCCACCGGAGAGGTCGGCCCCGGAGCTGGGGTGGTGGAAGTAGGATGGGAGAGAGCTGTTGCCGCCCTGTTGTCCTGACTCACGGGACGTCAGGGGTAGAGACTCCCCCGTCTGTCCTGACCCCGAGGGGAGCTGCAGGCTGTGGTCCGTCATACCCGGGATCAGAGTCATCTCACTAAGAGGACTGGCTGCAAATACAGAAGACGAACGTTAATATGATTGCCCCTTGTTGGTGAAATGTTAAAACTATGACTTGGACTTACATACTAGTATTTTAGGCAGAATGTAGAGTCGGTTAGAACTGAACACATACATGTCGGTCTGTGAATATGGTGACATTGGCACGGAATTACTAGAGCTACATGTAATGATCCATCATGTATAAATACATGTATTAGTGTACATGTATATAGCATAATTTTGAACAAAATAAGTAGACTACATGTGTGCATGCAAACCTACTTCTTTCATTATAGTTTATGTTGTTATTATATATAAAACACTTTTTTTACTCGCTTCACTCTGTTGCTTATACCTGTTCACTCTGTTTTATCGTATTGGATGCGAAAAGCGTCCACTAGTTCGAAAATATCCACAGTATCGACAAGGTGTGATTCCACAAAGATATAACGTTAACCGATGTAACTTTTTCCACGACTGGTCTGAACATCCCCGGTGTACACTCGTACTGTCCACTTAGTGATGACCGCCCGGTGTTTGACCAAAACCTCGAGTATCTGTTCCCAGCGCGAGGCGGTCAACACCAGCTCTCGAGAGGGCCGGGGGGTTATCAACAATAGCTCTTATCAATCTATAGTTTGTATGTCTTAATGTGACCCTTGAATATAGGCGACTTTTGTCTATTTATATCCCAAACAGTTCACAGAAATAAGTTGGGGGGGGGGGGGGGGGGGTGCAGTGATGTTGAAGTAGGGATTTTAGCTCTTGGCAAACTGCAGGGTTCAACTGAACAGCTTTCCATGAGTATTTGGTCATGATAAGACATTTTAATATACAAATGACAGAAACTGGCCCATGTAGGCAAATGTTATATTTTTGTGGTATTCTCTTATCAGTTTTTGACCCCCCCCCCCCCACCCCTTGGCTGACTGACCCAGGTCCCAGTTCTTACAAAATACAGAGTCGTTTTGACTTCTGGGGATGTTCTAGCCAAGTAAAACAAATATCAAAGCTGGTCAGGTTATGATATCAATTTTATCTGAATGTGGTGCCGGGTATTTACGTTATATTTGGTCGGGGCTACTGGGGAAAATGTCATGTCTAATGTACGGGTGATAAAAACTATTTCCACTTCAAACTTTATGTTAACTGGTGAAAATATTGAACATAACTCTAAACATACGTGTATCAATATAATTTCAGATCATATTTAAGAACTTTTCAAACATATTCATGATATTTAACGTTGTCTGTCAAAATACCGTGTGCAATATTAACTCAATAAAAAAATCATTTTCTTCAAAATTCGATCAAATATTCACGTTTTCACGTAGCTATAGTTTTGTTGTCGAAACAGCATAACACACGAACTTTAGACGATATCGAGGGTAATTTGTACAATCACAAATGAAAATATATTTGGTGGCAAAGTAATACGTCACATAAACATGTTCCAGATAATTTAATCATATCAGATTTTAACTTTAATTGAACATATTTTTAGATGTGTTAATTGTTGTTTACACATTTCCCTTTAGTGTCAATTACATTTGTAGTTGTGTGTTCGCCAATAGGCTCCGCTGTAGTCGAACAAATGCCACCAATACACGTATCTCGGGCTATCAGGAAGAGCGAGATATCTCAACAATATCAACATACAGGGTGGTATAACCTGACAAAAATGAGTGTGAACCAATTTACTGTGATATCACTCTCCGAGAGAACAAGCTGTTGATGTGTCCAGTGTAATAGTCTAGTGTACAGTGTATCTAGTTTATCTGCATCATATCGTCTAAGTTACAAAAGCACGGCCTCTTTGACCGCTTATCAAATCAATGAATGATAAACGTATCATCCACGCGCAAGTTTTACCCGACGTGGCGGTGCGAGTGATTACGGTAGGGCGATAATATAAGTAGTTCAACGATTGGCGCCATAGATTTCGTTTTCTAGTTTTTCGGACTTGAATTATGTGTGCAAACGAGTTATATATTCCTCGATAAGATAAAATTTGTGTCATAATTCACACGGAAAGTGAGTTCCTCCGAGAGCTTGGAGAATCACGCCATTGAACGCCGGAGTTGTAACTCTCGGTGACCGTAATAAACGTGACCGAGAGCAGGGAACTTTGGAAGGAGCACGTGCACCACTTTTCCCCAAATTTTAAATTTTAGCCCTTATTGTTCCAAAATAACAAAAAGTTAAATATCAGATTTGAACTCACCTCGCTTTGTAGTGTATTTTTATTAAATCGTACGTACAGGCCCACATGGAATCCTGATTGAAAAAATTCAACCAAACATTATGCTACGATATGGAATACAATAGAAACTTACAGAAAGAGATCCTCACACGATCACACCCGACAGTGCGAACGAACCAAATGCTGCTGGCCCCAGGGGGTGCGAAATGTTGAGAAATTCGATGACCCCACAGCCTGAGCCCCACACCACAGCGGCTCCAGGCGGCAACCAGCGCGATTTACGGCCGCCCGGAGTAAGGAAAGATCGCTCGACTTTTTAGGTGATTCGACATGGATCGAACTGAATATAATCCCGAATGTTGTGAGAGATCCCCGCAGCGAAACCGTGCTATTTTATTTATGGGAGAAATCAAGGGGAAGAAATAAAATTCCCCGTCAAGGTATAAGAAGTAACCCCCAGGATTGAGAACACCTGATCTATTGCAAACCCCCGCGGTACGAAAAGTCACATTGTCCATACATCCCGACAACCCCCGCGCGCTGTTACCCTAGCAACTCCCGCCCGTGACACAGCACGTGTGCACGTACCGATCATGCAGCGCGCGGCATTCCCGACCCCACACGGGTCGCTTCCGAATTTTAGCAATGACAGTTATGAATCCTCGTGTATTCAATATCCAAATACTAAATTTTATTCGTTATGGGAAACGTGCATGTTGTGTTGACCTCTATGAATAAGCTGCAATATTTTTGCAGTCATTTGCCTCTAAGGTTACAGTTCAATCCTGCAATGCTGACTATGAGCAACAGTCCAGGGAGTGGGGAATGGATGTGCCATTTTATTTACTGTTGCCTCCTGGGAAGACCCGACTTTCGGGAGCGTTCGCGACTCGGCAGGACGTCCCGTAGGAAAGATGAATTCTCGCCAGTCCCTACTGCATACCACACCGAGTTCTACCGAATATTGTCGGAGTGCAAATTTTGAGTTATTATTTTGATTGGTTGCCCGCTGAGCGCCAAATAGCAGGGCTGTGTGCCCCCCGGCTCCGCATGCCGGACTGCGCTCCGCCATTTGTTCAGCGCCGACAGAATCCGGATCGGGTGTCCGGGTTATTGCTCTGTCCGAGGTTGTACGCGGCAAGTACAGGTCCAAAGAAATGTGCAAATATCCGAGCAAATGTTCACATTTCGCCGCCTTGAAAATACATGTAGGACCTACCGTTCACTTGAAATTACATGTATAGCGATATAGCGCATATTCACATTGGTCATCATATACAATATACGGTGTCGTAGTTTTTCATAATTAAGTTTCCTGTCATTTTCTCAAACGCCGCAAAATGATCACGTCGTCGTTCATTCAGTTACATGTACACGTGTATGTAAGCTACTTACAAAGTGTTGTTTATGGTAAAATATCTATTGTTATTCAACTCGCCTATATCATTCACAAATAAATGTTATATTTGCCCCCTCAATGTTGAGCGTCAAAATTTAGTTGCGTCCCAGTATGACGGCTTGTATAGACAGTAAACTCACCTTTTATTGTGAAGTCAAGAAGCGATCACAGAAACTCCTTGTTTATCCTCACTGATGCTCGTGGTGACGTCACAGTTCACGCGTCCCTTGTAAATTTCCAAACACTGACGGTCAAGTGTCCCTCAGCGCTAGCTGTACGCTCGCTTCAGGGGCTGCCACTTTGCAGAACAGTCACAAGGCAGTCCTCAAGAGCGGATCTAATCCGGATTGCACGCCAGCAATATCCTCTTTCAATGGGAACACTGTGAGGGGAAATAGTAATGGTATTCAAAATGTGAACTGTCATTAGGTTTTTTTCTGGCATGACCATTTAAAATACGTAAAGCTGCAGTAAATTTACAGAACCTCGACGTTACTGTGTATGAGATGTGAATGAACGAGGGTCGCTGCCGGTTCTAGCAGGCTATCACACAACCATACGCCACGTGTGTTTTCGTAAGCCACCATCCCCTTCTATTACCCATAATGCCTTTTTTCTTGATCTCGTTTCCGTTTCCCCTGGAACAAGCGTCTTTAGTGCGCTTAGCAAAACACAAATTTGACCAAATGTTGAACCGCTGTTTGCTTTTACTACAATAATCCTTCACGCACAGGCGAGTAGTGTTTTGAGACCCGTTTCGGAAGTAAGTAGAATTATTTACGTAACAACCAAAACTGATTTATTCCAAATGTTTACGATTAAACTCTTTTTTTTCAAATTAGTTAATTTTATAAATTTAAGGAGATACAGACTGTGAAAATTGTGTCTAAATCTCATAGTCTGTAATTTTGAATGCGAATTTAGTATATATTTCCAAATTGGATTCAGCTACCGCCGATAATATTTTTTTTTAATTCAATAATCGGTTTCTGCTGATGACACAATCGTTGTTTAATGGTGTAAATAAAACCAACACATTAGATTATCTGACTAATCCGCTCAGCAACTACAGTCAACACAGATGAGAAAATACTCCGCTAAAGAAGAAACACCTCAAAGTGATACAAATTCCCGGACGGCGTGAGAAAAACAAACTTTTGTAACGTCTGTGTAACTTCTACCAGTCTTTTTCACTCTTTCCCTGTGTACCAAAAACATAATCTCCTTATCACCAAATCCCCACCATTGCCTACTGCCGCGGCCACTGTTCGTGTAATGTATGAAGCTATATCGATGTCCGAGCCATTTGTCTACAAGTACGTCCGCCAAAGTCGCTTCCTGCTCGGACAGAGGGACAGCCACATCCCGGTACTCGATATATCGGGATATGTTCATTCAACAATACAAAACTTTGATTGTTTCCTGCGATACGGGAGAGCTAGCCTACTCTGTCAGTCCCACCGCTCTCAGACTTGTGTGGTCCGACTCGTCACCTAGGCAACAACACCCTGACCCCCATGCAGGTACGGGGCTTTGTTACATGACGTTCTGGATATTACATAACCGTGTCACCTCCGGCATCGCCACTTGGCAGTCTACTCTAGACCCAAGCTTAATTCGCATGGAGAAAAATAGCAATCTAACTCTTGGAAAATATAAATTAGCACCCTTGATACGCGATTTTTTTCACGTACTCTGAGCATTTTCATGCAATATTTCCGGAAATGCAGTAGGCCAAAATGATTTATTGGTAGCCGACCGCCACTCTCAAGCTACACGTAGAAGGGAGAATTGGACTCGGGATCTTTGCCCGACCGTCGACAGAATCGTCTACACGGTAGAGAACCAATCAGTCCTCGGCTGGATCTCTCAAAGGCAGCTCACCGTCGGTAATCAGTCACTTATACTTCACACGTCACCGTGAGACCACACGTGGTAGTCAGTCACCTTCCTCGCGCCTCCAAACTCTTGTTTATCCTGGAGTGTGGTGTGATTCCAATCATCGGTTCCACACAAGTGAAATCTCCCTGTTCTAAACCTTAGCAAAATAAACCCAAGGTCAAAGTATGAGATAGACCAGCACACCATAAAGGACTTGTGTAATGACACTCATCAACAAACCTGGTTTGATGACATTCCCCGACGCTCGCGACGTCAGAATTGGCATTGACGTTTTCACACAAATATCCAGATTTCACAGGGTCGTTGCAACAATATATCAGAGCATTTGTATGATACCTGGTGAGATTAAAACAAGATATTCGTATTTCTGCAAACGAGTTATATCCAGAAAAGGCTCCGATGTCCGTTTTCTACAGCGTTCTGCTGACCGAATGGGAACTTCAGTGTACTCCCAGGGAGATTACCCCGTCAAGTACAGGCTCCTTCCCGTGACAACATGCCTTGCCCTAGGGCCTGCGACTTCTAGGCTGTGTACGATCTGAGGCGGGGGGGGGGGGGGGGGGGTGTTATCGGGTTGTAACCGTGTCACCAGCCTGAGGGCCTGTGGTTTGTGGCTACATGGGGGATAATTTGACAGGTGTGACCGTATGTCTCTTGCCCCGTTACCCCCTTGGCGTTGGTGGGAGAAGTCAGGAGATCCTGAAAGATCCCGAATTAGATACCAGCTCGTACTATGGAGAGAGAGATCGTGACCGCGGCGGTGTCATGCTGACCGCCCGTACCCCCCCCCCCCCCCCACCCGGCTGTACCCAGCTGACGAGGTCGCTACACGTCTGTCTCCAAGACGGAAAACAAGGATACTTTTTGCCGTGTGTATATTGTCCCGGGGGTGTTTGTAAATATCCTAGTCAGAGACCTATGTCGCCCAGAAACCACAGTTATGCCTTCTAGACACGAGAAATAAACCATAACATATACTTTTCGGTACCAGAGAAACGAGTCAGGCGATGACGCAACTCAAACTTACACGTATAAGGTTTTAGACGTCCAGGTTTTCACATCTGTGTTTAGTAATCCTTTATATAAATTCTGTCCTTTCAAAAATACCAGAAATCCCAAAGGTGACATCACCAAGTCCGACATTTTACCAGAAACACCACAAAATCCCGTGCAATGAGCGTCGTGAATTCACACAGAGATCCAGAGATTTCGCCGCCACGGGTTGAGATCCCGATCTCTTCACAGGGAATTTTCAACCGTTTTACACCACATCTTCTCCCGGATAAAAAACTGAAACTTTCCCCTTCATGATCACAAGCGCTCGTCAGATATCACGCTGCTTCACAATCCAAATATATAGCATTACGCTGGTAATGATAAGGGCTTAATTAGCTATCTGGCGGTTCTCGACTCCGTGATAAGAGAGGTTCCGACTTCTAGAGACAGCTTCCACTGTCCAGATAAGGCAGAGTACGAGAAATACTCATATTCGGTGGCCAGATATTTTCGCTGATTTTCAGACTGGCGCAGTCCGCGAAAGGTCTGGTCCAGAAGCGTGAAAACTCTGGATTAGGGCACCCGAGAGTTCAACAGATAATACTGAACAATATTCCTGGCCGAGAACGGTTTGATCTTCAGTTTTCAGGACTTTTTATGGAAGATTTTGGAATAGTTTCAGTGCACTTAATAAAATGTTCATATGCTTATTGTGAGTACACAAGACGCGTGTAAATAAATAAAATAACTATATCTAATCAATATAGGTTACCAGTGAATTTTCAATCAACACGCAAATTTCGGTTTTTTTAAAGCACCAATAAATATCGAGCATAATATGTGCTATATATTTATTTGCCATATATCATTAAAATATCCTCGCTATCGATATATTCCTTGTACAATCTCCCGCGGAACCAAGTCCGCGATACGGCCCCGATATCTTCCTTACCTTGTGTTCTATGTTAATCCAGATCAGCTCTCTATCATTCTCGAGTCGCATTGGCTTTCGGCAGCGGTTTATACCTGAGGCCTCGCTTTACAAACTCACCTATATAATCTCCTTTCCACTGGGGCCTCCTCCGCACGACCTATCCCCTGGTGATCTATCCCGCGGGCGAATGTCTCCCCAGGAACCAGGCACCGCCCTCCCCTTTCCCCTCCCCATATCCCGGTCAGCCCAGAACCCCGGCTATAATTCCCCCAGATCCCGAGACATTTGTTACATTCTCTGAGAGTCCGAGGGAGGAATAAAACCCGCCCACTCTGCCAGCAGTCAGCCAATCAGCGCACGCCGCGGATACAAACACGCCCGAGGCGGTGTTGGTGGAAACACTGGATCCACAGAGCGGTGTTCCTGGATATGTGCGGGAAATCTGTGAGGATTCACGGATTTGGTACTAATTTATTTGTGTATACAGAGAAATTGGTCACGGGGTATGTAGGTCCAAGTTTTGTGTTGTATAATACTTGATCTCCTTGTGATTGTCAGTTGTGAGTCTTGTCAAGTGATTGCACCTTGGACTGGAAACTTCACAATCTCAAGTCCCAAACTAAAGAACTGCGTATCTGATACGCACCGAAATGCAATACGGAGTTAACTTTATCACAAATAACCCTGACTTCCGAATGATACGTATATCACTTCTACGATCTAGAAGCGACCGTATATCGAAAACATTATCAAGCAGTTATAGAACACAAATGGTCGCTCATTAAGCCACATTAAAGCCTTGATTAGAGAGCTTAGAAGATCCCGAAGAAGATATTTGGCGACATCCCGTCTACCCCTGGACACACCCCATCCATTACCCGTACATCCCCTCGTGGGTCGGTGGGTCTCATCACATACCCCGGGTCCCTGTCTCTGGGGTGTGGGCGGAGGGAGGGAGGCTGGGCTGGGACGCGGATTCACGGTTTTATCTGTAGATGTGATTTGATAAAAAAAAAAGTGGAAATATTGGGGTTTCCAGTGGGGTCTAAAGAGAAATGTCGTCATGATGAGGCAGAGGCGGAGATTTTACAGATAAAGCAGTGTCGTGGGAGGTTGGAAAAATCTGATTTATCGTGCGCACATGTAGATTTATGCTAATTATTATCAATCAGATCTTGGCGGAAATGAGACGTTTATGATACCCTGTGGTTTTCAGCAGAAAACATTCAAGTTTTCCAAGCAGAGATGAGTCGAAACTAGTGAAGTTATCCCGCACTCGTTTCCCAGGAAAATATATCTAGAGCTATTGTTTTGACCGGGAAGACCCAGAACGTGACAAAAGCGAACACGATAAGTAGGTGCGTTATTGTTCTTTGGCCAGACGTTATCGTACGTGTGGAAATCCGCGTGAGATTTTCAGGTGGAGAAAATATTGCTGACTTTCTGCGAAATTCCGAACTGATATACGCCAGCTATAGGCTATACACTGGTTAATGTACGTGGTCATGATACAAGGAAATACGGTCCACCAGAAATTGTAGATATATCTATGGGTATACTCATGTACATTTTACATAACAATTGACTAGAATCAATGAAACTTGTGAGGCTCCGACTTGACATATATTCCGATATTTCCTACACATCTTAAGACTGATTAATTACTCAAAAATTTCACGAGAGAAGAACCTATTTGGTTTAAAAGTACAATCAATTTAGGTGTTTTCTGTCATTACTTGATACAATCACCAGATCCTGAGGCCGACGACACGTTTCGGAGTCGGGAACTATCAGACAATTTGTCGGTAACACTTCCCCAGACAGCTCCGAACAACAGGTGTGTGCAGATTTGGAGTCACTCGCAGCAAACAACACTTTGGCAGGGTGGTGTTTGAATAACATGCCAAGTTTTAATGGCGACCCCTCTAACTCGGCCTAATAACGTAAACACAACAAGACCCGGCCTAAACAGTGTGCCATTGACTCCAGTGATCTCCAGCCGGTGTTTGGTAAAGTTTGCTGCTAACCCGGCCACAAGGAGATGCAATATTATATTTGTACTACAAAGGTTTGGTACTTTGCTCAATTTGGGGCGTAGATGTAAACAGTGGTCGGGTTTTTCATCTTGGACTCTCTAGAAAATTGCCAATATATCGAGTCTGTGTTGGCCACATAACGAATCCAGTCGCTAACATTGCGCGGTCAGTCTAAACAGAGCGTCAAATTTCGTAACTGAAATGTGTTAAAGGTGTTCGCATTTAATTTATGGTATCACATAACACGGCGGTTTGCTCAAAAGTGCGTCACTGGTTTGGTATTCTAGTCCCTTTCTGCTGGCAAAGGGTCACAAGTTCCTGGAATTCTGTGAGGAAAGATTTAATTTTTGACGCCATTGCCGTTCCATAACGCACAAAGACAAAATAAACAGTTTGGTGTCGTTTCAAACAGCCACGTGCACACGTGACCACACGTGACCCTGTCAACACGTGACGGCTGTTTGCGCCATTTCACTAGTGATTTAATCATTGCATTCCTTTTGAAATATGTGTAATATTTGCACATGTTTATCTAGCTACGTTATGCGTGAATAAACTAACAAAAGACTTGCTTCAATCCTTTTTTTTTTGACGATTTGGTTCAACCGCGAAGTCATTTCTGACTTATTGCAGGAAAATAACTCAAACATGACAGATAGATGTTGTCAAAAACAAACTTTTGCCCCAATGTAAATATATTACATCTGGAAAGTTAGGCAAGGAAAATAGGAATGGTATCTTTCAGCAAACGTGTATACATATATAGCGTATCAAATTTCATCTAATATTAATGTTCCAACTGAAAATGTGTATTTCAATATTTTGATATAGGATTTATGTTTTTGCGTATACTAGCAGAGCTGCTAGGTTACAGTGTACATATTAAAAAGTTTCATAGAGGAAATTAGTTTGCTTCAATGTACTTTCAAATTTGTATTTCATACCTTTTCTATATTATTTTTGAGTCTATAAATCTCAATTATATCTGTCAACTCTCCCCCCCCCCCCCCAGAAAAAAAAATTGTCTCACAAGCCCAAGTAGACATCCAGGTAATATTCCAACTCTCACAAGCATTATCTTATTGATTATTTTCCTTTTTGATATCCTCCACCAGCTTTTCTTGTAGGTGTGCACATATTTAAAAAAAATCAAAATATTATATTTTTATTCCATGAGAACCCGCTCGCGGCACTGTAATTATTATAGTTTAAGGCTGTCCAAAAATTAACAGCAAGCGAACAGTATGTATCAGTTCGGATGTCACATTCCTCTCCCAATTAAACAGATTAATTAGGATCAGTTGATGAGTCTTCGATACATGTATTAGGGTTTAATGTCAATGTTTTGTGGGTGGAAGATGTTGTGTGATCACTGATTGATGACTCGGGCACCTGTCCTACAGATCCCCCCCGCCCCCCACCTCTTCCACCCCGGGGCTCACGCACAGTGTGCAGCTAGGTTCCCAGGTACAGGGTAGATCCCTGGTTGACCATGGATAGTGTACGGGAATCACTGGACCAGCCTCTGGGGACATGTCTAATGACGGCATTAGCCACGGATGTCAGAGCTCAGAACACCCCGGGCGGCGGACCACGACTACAGGGGAATACTCTGGTGGATTTCATTCCGAGTAAAATATTTCAGTACCGGATGCCAAACTTAACACATTCGATTCTTGCATAATTTCATCCGTTTGTGTATTTTATCCCAATACGACATTTATAAACGTGCATCTTTGGAATCACACTTGCATGCCGCTGCTCACGAGGAAGTTTGGACTCAAATTCCCACTATATAACAGTATACAGAAATTTTGATGTGTGAGAAAATCTAGCTCCACCTTGGCCGAAAACAGTACCTGTTTGTTCTTGAAATATTAACCATATTCTTGTACGTCTACTGTAGGATATTATAATAGTGTTTATTACCCTTTTACCAGAAACAATTATAGTTAAAAACGCTGACACTACACGGCTGTCAGACTGGCCGGGTTGGACCGTTGCTATGGAACCGGCGTTGCCCGGGAACAGTCGCGAGGGTCCGGTACTAATTGGGGCAGACGTGGGCCCGGGCCGGGGCGGTACTGATCCAGAGAACGTCTGGGCTCCGTCAGTCAACAAGTACATAAACAAAACACTAGAAATACGCCGAGTTCGGTAAAACAATGCCTAAATCCCGAGGAAAAGTCAGTTATGGCAAGCTGGACAATTACTTCGTGAACTTTGAACCTCGCTCAATCGAAGGATTGAAAGAGTTGTCGCTAGGGCGGAAGTGGGCATAAATTGTCTTGCCTCCGACTGAGGAGAGCTCCAATTCCCGAGGGTGCCGTTTTTAGGGGGTGGGGGAGATCACATAGCGTGTGGACAGGGTGACAGGCGAATAATTGAAATTAATTCCAGTTGTTAAAAGTCTAGGAGAGTTTTGACGCCAAGTAGTCGGACGTGGAGTGAGCTAACGTTATAACTTGTGCCAAGCCGTCTACCAAAGCACTTTGAAAAAAGCTGAATTTCAACAGGTTGAAATGTACACTAGAATTATTTATGTATGTTGCGCACAGCACGCCAAGCAATCTCTGGTGGAGCATATGTAGCCTGCATGATCCGCAGTTAATTCCAACGATTTGTTGTGTAAAACAGAATGCCCCATGCACTGTGTCAAATAATACAAGCCGTTCGGAAACGTCGCAAAATTGTAAAATCGAAATTTCACAGACCATCTGCAAAGCTCAAGAGGTGGCGAAAAAACTATATGAAGGAAAACACAGCCCACGGACTGTCATGGAACTGAACACTGAAGTAGAAATATAATGTCTGGTGGCGTGACAGAGTAGATCTTGACAATTACTGTCTCAGCGTGTATAATAAACACACGAGGGGAAGTATGTGGCCGGATCACTGTGTGTGTGTGTGGGGGGGGGGGGGGGGGATCTACCCCGGGGACAAACGACCCTTGACAACTCAACCGATTGCTGTTTAATTTGTGTAAAACCGCGTGGCGCCGACTGTCGCCAGGTCGTATATTGTAAAAGTTTGTATCCATAGAAGTTGCCGGCGACACATCGTCAAACCCAGGACAGAGAGCACAAGCTAGTTACAATATCCCGTCCCGGAGGGATTTACAGTATCCCGGTGGGTGGGATATGTTTGTTCACTCATATCCCAAGGGGTACAACATTTATATAGACCTCGTACTGAGAAAGGTTGGCGTTGCCAGTGTCAGATTACGTTGAAGGCTTTCATTGTAAATTAAAATATTCCCTTGGAGATCATACAAAGCTCACGAGAATAAGTTCGAAAATATATTATAATGAAAAGCCATATAGTTTTAATGAAAAGCCATCAAAAACTGTTACAATCATGTATCATTTCAAATAGTTTCGATAGTATCGTTTCAAAACTGCGTATCAGTCTTCATCTATTCCCGTTTCAAGCTCGTTTTCTGACTTTATAGCTCTGCTGATTCAAGTTCAGGACACGTAGTGTGCATAATTAATCCAATTAAAAAAAAACCAAGAAGACGAAAAACATCCCTTATAATTTTGAACCTGTTTCTTGCCCACTCGGAATCACCCTAAATAAACTTGACCCCCGTGTAGGATTTGTATGTTTAGTTTATTTATAAAACACCTCGGCGGTTTATAAAAGTGTTGACATATTTATGCAATGTACGTCACACCTGGGCGACTGGTCAGTCCGTCCTTATCAGTCCTTATCTACACGCATGCGCTCTGTGATAACACCCCGTTGTAATGTTTACAAATCCGGAATTATGGCGAGCCCGAGTTATGGCAAGCCCGAGTACTAATGTTCGCTTTATTCACAGCGGAACGGAATTATCCAAACTGACAGGTGATAAAATCTAGAGATCACCTGGCGAGGATTGGGAGGGTGCGGGTCTGGATCAGTGTACACTGAGCGATCCGGACTGGTCAATATTCTAGTCTCCAGGTGGGAGAACTGTGAAGGTTCTGTCTAGAGACAAACTCTGACATCTGGACAATAGGTGTCACCAGCAGTGACCATAGAACAATATGGCTTCGTGTCGTAATAACCGTGCGACTTCCCGTGGTTTAATTACAGCAATTCAATGAATATGCAAATTAGTTCCGATTCCATTTAGCTGTCAGCGTGTCACAAACAGGATGTTAATTTAAATACATATCGGGTGAAATCTTAATTTGACTCGATACAATCAGAGTGGACCTGTAATAAAACAATTACTTCGCCCACAAGGGGAGAAACCCTCCCTTCCGGAACTCACCCCACGCAGGGGTCAACTTGGGTCTAAACACACATCCTTCATCTACGTCAGTGTAAATACTGACCCTTTGGGCTTCACTGCTGATAATCTGTATTGGTTCAAGTACACACAATTTTAATTGATGATATTAATATATCGCTATTCCATATTTTGTACACGTTTATTACATGCACACCGCACACACTTTATAATAGGAGAAAGAATTATATGCAATATTGAATCAATTATCAGAACACAATTAAAAATGAAATGTTTATGTATTATGATTCAAGCCATGTCTTATATATCTGACTGTAAAAACGTGAAAAAGAACAGCAGGCCTAAGACACTATCAAAAAGGTATGTCGAATGTTCTAAATATATTGATAAACTTACCTAAGACTGCGAATTCGTGTCTAATACTGATTTCCACCTATCGAGTGAAATATTTGACTGGATAGGACTCAAGCAAACTTGAGCATTTTCTAGATGCAGACACGATCCAACTGACGGTATTGTCACCAGAATGATAATCCGGAAGAAAAATCCCGATCTTCGATTAATCTCTCCGCAAACAAGACTAACTTTGTCTTCAATGTTCACTGTCTTCTATCAAATAAATCATCTCCAAGAACAAAAAAGTCTACAACAGCAGGACACGGTTTAGATCCGGAGCGCTTTGTGACTCTCGCTGTGAGCTGTTACAGAGTCAAGCTGTGTCCACGGCTAGGGGCGAGTGGACGGCCTGTGTACGGGACACGGGCGCTCTGTCCGGTTGTACTCTGTGATGTGGATCAGGGGCGCGGTGAGTACCGAGGATCAGTGGGCCTGGAGACTGCGAGCGGAATCCATGAGTTCTGTAGATCAGGGAGCTTCCAGCACGGGCCGCCTGGGGGCGCACCTGCCCGGGCACCTGCTGGAGTACAGAGCGGGCTGACAGAGTACGGGGATGGGGTACTCTGTACGCGGCGGCCTTCTGCAGGGAACAGCCTCGGGGTAGCTTTGGGGTAATGGGTTGCGGAATGCCAGCACAACATGTATTTGTTATTTGTGTTACAATATGTAAACTGTAACTTCGATTCTCAAACAAACATATATATTATGCATGCTGTCCAAGCTTATATAATAACAACAGGCCGTTTCGCGAACACTCACGCAGTGTAAAATTGTGTCTCATCTTCCTTTCATGTCATCTCATGGATCATTAATATCTTAATAGTATATCTTTGTGGATATTTAGTTCGCTTGTATTGTCTTCATATTTTGTTATATTATGTTTAATTTTCATCTCTTGAACTAAAACACCAATTTATGCCAAAATATAATGTTTTTCTTTTTCATGTCATGTCATATCATACTCATGGATCATCCATTCGATTCTCTCATGTATTATAACTTTGTATATATTTAGTTTATTTGTATTTTACTTGCTTTATTGGTTACGTTCATTTTTTTTTCTCTTGGAGAGTACCTAGATTAGTTCCTTCGGGAACTATTGTACAATCCAATTAAAATAAATATGTTTAAACTATATCACTGGTTATACAATGTTGTGATGATGTCCGACTTGTTCCACGGTAACTGTATCTGTCTGGCTATGATACAGTTTGTGAAAGATAACAACTTCACAAAGGACAACAACGAAGACTAGTAGCCTACAACTTGGCTGGAGGGAAAACCCCGAGTAAGACAAAGGGTCTTTAAATTTGATAAAATTAATATATTACCCTTCTTCCCGGCTGTTGACAACTGATCAAGTTATTTTGTTTGATTCAATAAATATAAACATGAACATTACTGAAACTGTATAATTTACATATTATTATTTGGAAATAATATTATTTTGGAAAACCTTCAAGTGTATCAGATACATGAGAATGCTGAACAACACTTGGTGTCAGGTGAGAGGTGGTACGAAGTTGTATTGTATTGATCAAAACTCGGTGATGTCGCATAACAAAGCGTGACAAGTGTGCACGGGTGCGTGTAAAAATATATCGGCCTATGTTGTCATTTTGTGGTAGCTCCTGCAAGGTATTTGATAATATTTGATACACTCAAGGCAATTATTAAATGGGTAACGATATTCATAATTATGTTATTAACTGTTTCATTTTGTCATACATTTGTTTTTTGCATGCACACTACACCTGCCCTCCCCCTCATACCCTGATATCACACAACCGGCTGCGTTCATAGTCCGGCCACTCGACTGGTTACGGGTCAGCCAAGCGAGACGGCTGATACACGCCCCGGCAAAAGTATAGCCTTGATGGAGCCTCCATGCCAGTTACTTTGGGGGGGGGGGGGGGGGTTATCGATTTTACGTAACGTATTTCAGTTCCTCAGTTGAAATGAAACCAAAGATGTTTTTTTAACTGTTAAGTTCAATAATCTTATCGGTTACTGTAATCCAGTGAAGACATATCTGCGTGACTTTTGACCAGCGTTGTATTGACATATTTCGCTCACCCCGCCTCCAACCCTCCCCCCCCCCCCCCCATGGTGGAAGGTGAACACGTTGCCACGTTAGTTAGTTACCGAGACATATTTATGCAAATTAATCTTCTTTCCTAAGCCTGTTGGTGTAAAAATTCACTCCTTATTATTTGCATGTGACCTCCTTATTCGACTCCATCATTTTATTCAAGGATAATACACTTAGACAGTTTGAATTTCCAGCAACAATTTTCCAAATTTCAGTTTTTTCGTCAGGCTGTATGGCACTCAACATTAATCATCATATAAACATACTAAGGTATATTTTAAAGTTTTCACAAGCTATCTGGCATAAAACATTAATTTATACATAAACAGAAAAGTATATAAATTTCGAGCCGCAATTTAGTTAGTCAGTTCAACCAAAATTATTATCACTGAAATATATCAGATTGTTGTATCCACAAGTGTTCTCGAAGGAATTGTTTATAAGGAACTAAAACATACAAGAACATACACTTAAACATACAATTCGAATACAATTTACCCAATCAGACCTATATTTTATTCATTGTCACAGTAATTCAGCTAGACAAGAAGTGAATTTTCCTATATTGAATTCTGAAATGGTGACTCAGTTTATTTATGACGTTTTCCCCAGAAATATTCCTACTGAAAAGATCACTGATTATTCCATTCACACAATGCCAGGCGTAAATGCCGCATATCAGCCACCGTATCCGAATCGTGACCCTGGATCGTGACGTGCCGTCTTCTCGAAATGTAGTTCGAGTAAATATGAATTGTTCGAGTTAACATTTATTCACGAGTACAATAAGCGATACAATGGTACATACGTACTGCAAGGAATATGTGACTGAATAGGAAGTTGTGCGATATACCCAAGGCGATAACTTTTTTTTACTAAAAAACGTCATATGAACAAAACTAAAAGTTTAAGCCATGTATACACCGAGGTGTTTGAGCCTATGGATACATTCTGCAACAAAATTACATCTATATGACAAATTGTGACGACACTTGTGACTAATTGATTAGCCCCAGCAACCGTGATCAAACCTAGAAATCTCTCTCCAGTCTGGAAACCGCCGAATTCTAGGCTGGAGAGAGCCACTGCCACGGCTACCTTCTTATTTATAGTCACACAAAATATCAACATCTAGTTTAAACAAGATCAAGTTTTGAGGCCTCGAGATATGATAGATATATATGTTTAAGTTAGTCTAATCACATTATCATAATTTTTTATTTACATATCTGTAGAACTTGCTACCGTAACATGGTTGCGCTGTTTGCCTGATACTCATGATAAATTCACAATGGGCGCTACAAATTGGGTCAAAATGTCTAATTTTGAGCAGATCCACCCCCATATGAGTGGTTGTGCTTTCATGGTCGTTCTACATTTCAAGCGGTATTTTTTATATTATCATTTTAAATTGTCAGAATATACACTTGGCACACAAATTTATATATTCATTTATTCAATGTAAAATCTAGTCTATTCCATCTTTCATTTATTTTACGCAATGATCCAATAATTCACACTGTGCTAACCAACTATTCACACTTCCCTTTTAGTGCAAAAATCCCGTATGTTGGAGTTTCTTAGGCTCTTATTCCTTATATGATAGTATAGTAGAATGGATGATACTATTTTTGCCTGTTCAAAATAGCTTGGGCCATTCATTGGAATGGAAATCGCCGTGTATCGTCGGAAATTTTTCAAATAAATCAAATTTGTTCGTACTCATATTTTATTTATATGCAAACAATCGTTATCATGGTGAGATAATATACTGTACTAGAACAATAGTAAACCAAGCGTCTGGTTAATTAAGCTAGAATCGTCGGCGAATCGCTTTACAATGAAAGCGAAACGATAGCGAAGCGAAAGCGATGCAGTATAAATGGCCCTTAACTCGTCTGCGGGCACTGATCTCGAACTCGAGTATTGGAATTCCGAGAAGTTTCCAGCATCGCCATCTTTAAAATTAACTATCGCTGTTGCAGAACCGGTTTTGTGCTGTCATTTACGGCCTTTTCTATCGACTTGCAGGTAAAATTTCACATTTATTTACTGTTATGTACGTTCGTTTCTTGTTTCTTCATAGTTTGGTGTGTTTTGTTTGCTGTAAAGTATGTTATAAGCCAATATACAAGGCAATACACAAGTTGTGCGCGGCCTGGTTTGCGCGTTTGTTTACATGCGATAATGCACGTCTGCGATAAGGCGCCCACAGCCGGTACATATCGCGTACTGTCAACTCGCTCGTACCAGTCAGATAGGCCTACATACCTCGACATATTATTAAAATACTACAGTATTTTACTAGTGCAATTGTGTGTTGTTTTAAATCACTGAATTATTCACGTTGAACATACTCATTCATCTAAGGTGGGCGTTACTTGTCAAATCTCGTGGGCCATATAATAAATTGGTTAAGGATGGACTGCATGTAAAAATCGTGTATCTGGAATGCGCCACTTGGCCATTCACTCATAATGGAAATATAAAGGTATAGACTACACAATCATGAATTTGCAAACATCCATTTGGCACCAGAATTTACTAGTACGATATATCAATCTTATCCATCAAGGATCACCAACCGAGACATCGTTCTTGACTACTAAATATCTCATAAAGGTTTACTCAAGCATCATCTTGTGACTAATTTCTCACAAGACAAAGTACATTGAGAACATGCCCAGTGGCAGGATTAATTTGTACTGCGAACCACCAGTTAATGCTAGTAAAGCTCATTGGTGAGTTGCGCTCGGGTGCACCAAGGTGCATGTTTAAACAAATTTAGTAAATCTGCTAGTTGTATTCCTCTGGCAGAAAGTCCAGTCGTGTATGTATGGTCAGTTGGTCACACAACAAAACGATAACAACAGCAGCATTTTTGTCTTGTTGAAGATACAAAGCTTTGTTTTGTTGACGACGTGTAAAAGTGGTAGGCCTATCTATGATCATCATTTTGTACAATTCCTGTGATACTATTTATAGAACCATGTCTCGGTTCATCATCCATGGGTACAGCTATCTCTGTTAACGAAGTTTCGCAAATAAGGGTTGCGTAGTCTAGCTTAATTTTGCAGATTTATGTTTACATTATAAATGAATGGGAGAGCGGCTCACCACGGTGTTTGGTTTGTTGCACACAGCCCATTCCTAATTTCCTTATACATGTAGTTTCATTCCGAAATGATATTGACACATGAAATTTTATCTTGTCAAGATGCAGTATACATGTATATACAATTTAAGCTCGATTTTTAGACAACCAATAACTAGATAACCAATAACTATATCAATAAGTTTTGTGTGTAAACAGGTGAACTCATCGTTATCGTTGATTGATTGTCAAATTGAACAAAATGTCCCCTCGAGATTTGACGTGCTCCTATAGGCCTGTGAATTTAGTCAGATAGACCTACATACTAGTATTGATTATGGTGTACTTTACATATCATGTAGCCTAAATATAAGTGATTATCTCAGATGAGGCTTGGATTATTTTGTTTTTATTTTGTAGCTTCTACGTGTACATTGTATATTCATTTTCGCTTATTGAGTATTAGTTTATATTGTGTATATGATTTATTGAATCATATACAATTACTCAAAATTTGGTTATTTTATCAAAACTTGTATTATAAGAAGATAGTAAGTTTATATCGGAGTATTGATGCTTAAAAATAACAATATATTTTCAGCTAACATAGATTAATTCGCAGAACACCTGGTATATTTGTTAGGTTACCTGATCAAAAAGGTTAGGTTAATTTTTTTTAGCAAACATACTAATAATTTTGAAGAGGTAATTCAGGAGTTTTTAAATGTTTGTTCTTTTTTCTAAGTGGTGGCCTTTTTTGACGAACACGATGTAGCGTACCAACTTCCAAGAGAGAATGTATCATTGAGCAACACCCAAGTGTGATAGATAAAGTACTATCTCAAAAACATTAAATTTTGAAGCTATACATGGAAATAACTTCGAAAGTGTAATAAAGATAAGTGGGTCAAAATGTGAAAACTTTCTCCAAGGGTATTAAATTGTGTACACATGCATGTGTTCCCAAGTTTTTGTGTCAGTATGTTGTTATGTGCACTGTTAACTCATGCTGGAGGTCGCCATTTGATACAATCAGCCCGAACTGGTCTCCCTGCCAACTTTGGAAACTTTTACACAATAAGTCGATCCATACATTGGTATTGACTTGTCTGCCTCTGTACACGAACAAGTAAAACACTCTCTAGCAGGTCTGATCTGACCCATCCTCTGACCTCACACCACGAGCTCTCTTGGGGATATGCCCACGTGGTCTCAGACCTGATAGATAAGATGTATTTGTGATGGATAGAAATGTACAGAAAGGGGAGCCAGCCTAGTAGTTACATAGCAATATTCTGAATGACCTTCAGTGTGCTTCATGTCACCCACGCCTTCAACAAAGTCCCACGCGGTTACCGTATTATATCATGCGTTATGATATGCTGATCCGTCCACATCAATTTTTGTTTCACACGGTTGTTGATTGCTGGTGTAGCAATTGTAACCATGACAACGAGAGCGTGTTTACGACCGATATTACACGACTGACTAATAAAATAATTGTGGCATTTCATTCTGTGATTAAACAAAAACACCAAACCCTCAAATGATTTTGATATTATTTGGAGTTGAAATTGCATGATAACCGTAATATTACATGTATGTGAAATATTAAATTCTCAAGGGGTATTTTCTGGGTCCATAATATACATGTACATTCTGTGTGCTTCTGCTATTGCTAACATCCGAGCTGTATGAATACATAAAACAACATTGTACTGTATTGTTTTATGTACTTATTAACATTCCATGAGCTGAGTAAATCAGTTTTTACGACATGTTGATATCATGATTTGACGAGAGAACAGTCGACAGGTAAATATTGTTCATGGTCTCATTAAGGAAACCGTTTTGGATGATCTGACTGTACATACTCACAAAATATAAACTGTCAGGAACATACAAAACGTGAGGACCATATCACGAAATCGTTATATTGAGGATGGAAAACCTCTCATCTGCCGAAATTCTAGATTAAAATTGGATGACAAATCATTTATATGCTCAGATTTGGCTATCTTGCGTTTGTAAGGTTGTCACTTACGTTTGTATGTGAATATAAGAATGCCACCAATTCCGGAATGACATTCTGACGCCAGTCAAACTAGCAAATGCAATTCTAGAATCAACAGATTCAATTAAAAAGAATGACCCAAACGAACGGGCCTTATATTTGCCCCGAGGATACCATACATGTAAACTCGGTCGCCTTCTGGCTTGGAATTGGGATTGTCATAGAGCCATTCCATCGGATTTATTTCGGATTTCTACATTATTTTGTTATGTTGTTGGCCAGATGAATCCCACATGTACTTACAACTGACGTGTGGTAGAAACATTTCGTCAGAGCAAACCATGTAATCAACCAGTGGAGGAAATCATATTCTCTGCAGTTCAGATCATGTCACCTTGAAGTTGATTTGGGAGCAAACTATGACCCTGACGCGTTGTTTGAACCGTTTTACTCAGCTCAGCTTTGTCACAGAAACTAATAAAAATCATTTTCATGTCATTGTGCTCTTCAAGTTTTATGTTACAGAATGCTTACTAGTATCTCATACAGAAATCCCACGTACCAGCAAACCTTGTAGCAAGTGATAGGTGTTTGACTTTTAACCTTTGACCTCTGCTTGGCTAACCTCGACCCTAACCCTGCATGTTTCTCCTTTGGAGGCGGGAGTTCGAATCTTCCACTTCATCGCTTTACAGCATAACATGAAGTTAGTATAACGGTAGTACACCAATAATGGAAATGTGCACGGCGGACGGGTTCTTACATATCCAAATAGTCATGATATAAAGATACGTCCATATTTACAGTTATTTACTAGTACCTATCTTCATTGCTTCATGAGGTGCGAGATATAAATATTGCAAAACGACTTCTCGAAAACTATTTCACACACTTTCACGTAAAGATCACATATTTCACACATATGTATATACGTTATATATTTCACATAACATAACGTGAAGCACCATGCTTTTATATGTACACGCTATTACCAGTATAATGCATTATGAGCTATCTGTTCATTGCAAAATACACCTAGGCTTTCGTTGTGCTTTCCTTCAGTGGAGGTTACGCGAGTGTCTCCCGTCCAATATATTTGTTTTTGGGGGTACGGGTTTACATGTTTGTCCCAAAGTCTGATGGCCTGCGAGCGGTCATGCGTTGAACGGATGTATTCTCGTGTATAGTAATAAAGACACGCATACATCTTCGCCCAGTTCATGCATCTGAGGTTCAGAGCGATTTTCCAACTATTGTTGCTTTCTTATTGCCAGAACATTCATGTACCTGTGAGAGTCGTTTGTTTGCACGAGATGCTTAAGGTCTGTTATCAGCTTGCTGCTTGAAGCATCGTTTTACTTGCTACTGTAGCACATTGATAGCTCGCCACGAGGCTGCTGTTAGGTGACTGGATTGTTCACGTACATGTAGCTCCTATGGCAATGTGCTGCGCCACAGTGTAGCATCAGAAATACATAAGACCATTTGTTTTATGTATTTCTGGTAGCATATCGTGGGTTGGAAGCTCAGCCTCACACATATATGTATGCAGTGTCTAACTGTCAATCACAGATCTTCGACGAACCTTCTGATGTTTGAGGACCTATTGGAGCTTATATACATGTATTTTGGGCATTCACGATTGTTGCAGTCCAACTATACATGTAGTTATGTTGCTTGGAACCTAATTTTTCAGTCAAGATTTCTGGAGTCACTTTTGGTCTGTTTTATGAATGAGTGTGTGTTCATGATGATTTTCAACAATGTTGGTTTTATAAAGTCCTGGATTTCCTCAATAAAATTTGAGCATATTTGTAAGGTTTAGGACTTTCGTTCTGCATCTATCCCACTGACATATTCTAGTCATTGACAAATTCGTCTTATTGACCGACGACGTTTGATACACAGATAGAAGGCTTCATTTACTGTTGTCTTATATATATTAGCACTAGGCACTGAAATGGCCTAGTTGATTAAAAAGGGTCGCTGGATTTTGTTGCATCAATTCCGTAAGATTTTGGCTTCTGATTGGGCGCTCAAAAGTATATTCATGTACACGTACTTGTCATGCACTCATTCCACGTTTTCAATCACCATACTGTTTCAGTTGGTGGGTGGGAAGTTGAAAACATTTCCACAATGTGAAATATATTACACGTGAATACACTGTTTGCCTTTGATGACGCCAGTGTGTCTTTGAATCGTAACTATAATTATATTTGGTTGGGCTGTTCTCTCCCAACTGTTAACTCGAGGGTCATCACTGTAGTTGTCAGAATCTTGAGATATTGTTGGTATATCTGTGCACACACTGTTACTGGTATTGCATTCGGTTTGATCGCGGTTCATTGAGGGTGTGATGTCGTGTATGTGAATGCTAGCGCTTTTGGGTTCCTGTTGCTCCGTAACTCTGCTTGCTTTGGTTTTGATACACATGTACACCTTACATTCATCCCCACTTCACGTGTCCATGTGTTGAGCGAGCGCTGAAGTTTGACAACTTGTAGGTATGATTCCCAGCTCTGACACTGCCTGTTGGATGCGTCAATCATTGCATCTCTTGTCTTGACAATTCTTTGGACTTGTCAGTGATTAAAACGGTGTATTCTGTACATGTACATCACCAATCTAAACTACTACAGGATTCTTTTTTATCCTGAAGATCGTTGTGGATAGAAAATTCGCGTGACTGAAACTACATGTGTAGGCACGATTGTCTGCCACATGACCCGTACTCCTTTTCCCCGCTAGAAATAGAAGCCGTACGTTGGTGCACATGCATGCGCAACAACTTCACTTTTCTGTCAACCGCCATTTTTCTTGGCAGCCTTGGATTTGTTCACCTGGTGTTTTCGTGGAATTTAGTCCGTAAATTATTGCGTCTTTTGCGTCTTTCATGATATATTCTTACGGAATTTCATCTTGGTTCAGAATTCGTTTTGTGTCTGCTATAGATAAGTATCATGACGGCATTTTGATTCTCCTAGATACAAATGTACGTCAGTGTTCGTGTAGCCAGTTCACTTATTATTGTCCACCTATCGTCAAATAGTGTACCTTAGTGTTTACATTTATCTGTCGTCCAAAACTTGAATAGATATTTTTTACAGCTATATCCGTATCCCATTATTCCTATTAGGGTTTTATTTCAGGGCAGTTCATTTTATTTCTTTGCCCGCCACTTTTTCTATTCCCTGTTACTGTAAGTTGTTGTTTACCTTTGTGATTGTATCAAACATGTCGTCTCAGTGTACCTTGGGCACCTCCTATGATTCAAGAGTGTGTTCCCAGTGCGTGTTTCACCCTTCGTCAAGGGGAGAAGCATGGATTGTGCTTCAACTGCTTGGATCATGGTCCGGTGTCAATGGAAGACTTGAGGTGCGATTTGTGTCGTTCGTATGCCTTCGTGGAACAGTGCCAGGCCGTCCATCGACCATGGAGATATACCCTGTCCCAACCTCACTGGTTGCGTCCTGTGTCAACCAGCTCCTGGGACTGACACAGGTAATGTTAACATGCATATGCAAGCTTTCCTTCACAGTTAATACAGTAGCGATTTCGCAAAACATCACCAAAATGCTGGCATGAGTAACCTTTCCTTTAGCACATGTTCGCCCAACTTCGCCTGACGTAGCATCGTGCGATTTGACGCAGCATCGTGCGATTTGACGCTAGCATTGTGTATGCGAGCATCGTTCGATGCTAGCAATGCTTCTTGGCACTGTGGCACACTAAGCATTTCGCATTTTTTTGTGAAGGCCATTATATGCTCGCATATGCTTGCAAACACATGGTCGATTGCTTCATGGACAGTCTGCATCGTGTAGATCGTATGGGCAAATGCAGTGTTCAAGTTCAGTTCATATTAAAGTCTGTATTTGCATCCGAAATAAAGGTTGCACGCATCTGTGCGAGACAATGCTCGCCTGTTCAACTAAGATGGCCGCCTGATGCGATGGCATCACGCCCACTGGTCGCACCATGGGAGTTGATGCTAGCATCAAGTCACACGTAATCGCACGGCCTAGCATTTGGCATGTAGCATTCGCATGGCTAGTGAGGTTTTGCGAAATCGGTACTGTAGGTTCCTTTCAGGGTTCTTTGTTGCCAATACTGTCTGTCTTACTGGGTCAGGGAGTTCCTGCCAGTTCTTCGGCTGCTGCTTCGCCAGGGGAGCTTGCTCCGCTAGTTGGCAATAGGCCGAAGACTTATTCTTAAGAAAGTCTTCTCATCTTGTCAAGGCGAAGGCCGTCGAGAAACCTAAGGTCGCATTCCCCACTCTCAGAAAGACATTTAAAATAAATTTTATCAAAAAGTAATGATTAGCATGAAAAATTCAAATCATATGGTACGTTATGCCTCTTGGAAAAGATAGGCATTGAGTCAGCCTTTGAAGCAACTGATGTCATGGCAACTTGTGAGTTCAAATAGAAGGCTGTTCCATAGTGCGAGACTGCACACTGCAAAAGCACGGTCACCGCAGGCCTTGGTCTCCATACATTGGACAGACATGGTGTTGCGAGCAGTCGATCTGAGAGGATGACCAGGTGGAAGTGGAGGACGGGGATTGTGCCAACATCTTGGCAGCACTCGGCGTTTTGTTCGAAGTGCTCTAGGATGCTGAGCGTGACAGTGCGCATCTGGGTGCACACTTGGACCTCACCGCATACAGTACTCTGGATGTCACTCTGGGTGATCAGTCAGAGTTATGTGGCTGGCCCTTATTCAGGGGTAACGTCTACATGTATGTCAGGTTGCCTCCAGCAGATGTCCCGGGAGGTGAGTTCTTCAAGGGCAAGGGCAAGTCCACTAAGAAGTGACTTGTTGCCGGGAAGCATAGGCTCTGTGGGATCCCTTGTTCTGAGGGATGAAAAGATCCCACAATCTGGTCCAGTCGAGGGTCACAGTTCTCCGGAAACTGGCGTGACATAGCGGCCTCTGACACCAGCACCGTGGCACGGGTGATGGAGGGTCTCACCTTCCGATGAGAGACGCTAAAACCACTGCTAAGACCAAATTTGTGGTTATCTCTGTGCCAGACAATCAGAAAAAGTATTCTCTCTTGAAGAACGAAGTAAACCAGTTGCTAGAGAAGAGGACCATCGAGGTGGGCAAGGGACGAAAGAGGATTATGTTCTCTAATCTTCCTTGTATCGAAGAAGACAGGCAGGTGGCATCCCGTATTTGATTTGTCAAACCTCAATAAGTTCCTCATTATACCTAGCTTCCGTAAAGAGTCAGCGTTTTACGTCAGAAGGCTCTACAGAGGAAAGTGGGCAGTGAGTATAGATGTCAAGGACGCTTACACACATGTTGCAATCCATTACGCTTATCGACGCTACCTGTAATTCGCATTCGAGGGTGCAGTGTACCAATTCAGGGTACTGACCTTCAGGGTCCCCACAGCTCCATACGTGTTCACTCGGTTCATACGGGCTATGGCAGCCAGGTGTCGGCTGGCAGAAATTCAGTTTCACCATTACATCGACCATTGGTTGATAGTATTTGTCTCCCCGTCGCAGGCGATCTACTACAGTTGAGACCCTCCATCCACCCACCATTTCTTGTGCTGAGGCTTCTTTTTGTTCGAGACAGAAAAGTGAAGTGCGGGTCATGAGGTGCTATTCATGAGGCAGACGATCGTGTCAAGTTTCAATCACGCAAATTTTCTATCCAGACTGATCCTCAGGATCGAACAAGGAGCATGTGCATGTAGTGGTTTAGAGGTAATAGATATAACGGAAAAAATACCTAATTTTTAAAAAACATTACAGTGTGTGTCATTTTTCTGGCTTTCTGTTCGGGTTTGATTTACCTGCTACTGTTTCCGTCATTTTGCGGTTTGTGACACCGGCATGTGTCTTGTACTGGGTTGGTTTGAAATGCGGATACAGTTCATGTCGTTATGAACGGTAATACCTCAGATGCGATCGTGTCAAGCCAATAAACAGCGTGCATATGTGAATGATTGGTGTCCTCGTACCAAGGTATTCAAGCACCGTGTTGACAATATGGTGATCCAATGTTGATGAAGACTTAGTAGCTCTGACTACGCGTAGATGGATGTCGTAGCATTCGGTCGTTCACACTGATGAATTGATAAAAGGCAAAGTTTGCGATGTTCGTGTTTTCGTGAAATGTTCCTCATTCTGTGACATCGACGTGGAATTGTGCACCAGGATTTTTTTTAGCGATTAAGGAGTGATCTTTTCATCAATTTTCAACAGTTTCCTTCTTTTCCCCCCTTGACGTGCACAATAAAGGTATGTTGGCACCATCGCGTGAATCTGGGGAATTAGAAATATCCATGTTATTACAGCTCACGTCTTTCAAACTACAGTATCATTTGGTGATTGGCAGTACATTTTACCAGAAATACACTAGACGATCTTGTGTACGGTGTATTTCTGATTGTAATCGATCCTATTCTTGACTTACATATAACATTTCTATATAACATGTTCTATATAACACCTCTATGATCATCTGTTCTCTACACATCTCAAGCGATGCACAATTTGATCAATCATATTCGTTTAGTTGCCATGATTTAACTAACATTCGTTAGGTCCCATATGTCAGTTACAATGAAGAACAATCCAATTTCCAAAATTATGGGCTGGCCTCCAAAATCAGTACGTTTCTATCCATGGATTAACTATTTCAAATTTCCGGAAAATTGCATTACCGTTGATCAGAAGTCACGTGTATTTACAGGTGGATAGAGGGTAGCTTTGGTGGCAGACATCTTTGGTTTGGTGAATGCAAGAAGCTGGTCACTGTTTCACGACAACATGAGGGAGATCACGTTGCTGTTGTCAGTGTTCACGCTCATGTCACTACTAGCGCTGTGTATCGCGGAGAAGTTCACTTCGCTCAAGCATCTGGAGAGTATCCTGCTCGCGGAGCACGGTATCGCCCAGGATCTGAAAGAATACATCCGCAATGAGGAGATCAGACTGGAACAACTCAAGAAACTCTCTGAAAACTTTGAGGCACACAGTTCGGAAGCACTGGAAGACCCAGTCCATCATCTAGGCAATCCGGTCAATGCTTTCCTCCTCGTCAAGAGATTCACCACCGACTGGGAGAAGATCGTGGATGAGTTGATTGTCCAGAGTACCACCCCTAAGTTGCTGGAGGATATTAACGCCAAGGCCGAGTATTTTCCAACGGATGAGGACCTGAGCGGAGCTGCCAATGCGTTGATGCGGCTGCAAGACACGTACAAACTCCCTACGTCGAAGATCGCTCTCGGGGAACTGCAAGGGGTCCAGAAATCCCGGGCATTGTCCGCCGTCGATTGTTTTGAGCTGGGACGCATGGCATATAATGATGGAGACCATTACCACTCAGTGATGTGGATGTCGGAAGCCTTGGCTAGAGAAGCCACAGAGGAATGGAAGACTGTTGACCGTGCTGTCATCTTAGACTACCTCTCCTTCTCAACATACATGCAAGGTGGTGTACGCAAGGCACTAAATCTCACAATTGATTGGCTTCACATGGAACCTGGACACACCCGCGCACAGAATAACAAAATATACTATGAGAAGGTTCTCCTAGAGCAAGCAGCTGAACAAGCAACTGGAAATCAACAAGAGGAGTTTCAGAACGTCCAGAAATTCAATGATTACCGATCAGCTCCGGACTTTCAAACATACGAGGCGTTATGCCGGGGTGAGAACACTAATGACTACCCGCTGAAGCACAAGTTGACCTGTCAGTACAAGCACCACCACCCCATCTTTGTGATCAACCCGCTCCGAGAGGAAGTCGTCTACCTCGACCCATTCATTGCTGTCTATCACAACATCATGACCGACTCAGAAATCGCTAAGGTCCAGGAGCTCTCAGCGCCTCGTCTAAACCGTGCTACGGCGAGGAATGCTGCCACTGGTCAGTACGAACCAGCCCATTACCGCATCAGCAAGAGTGCCTGGCTGCAAGACGCTGAAGATCCTCTGATCGCCCGGGTCAGTGTGAAAGCTGCAAGTCTCTCATCGCTGACGCTGGAAACTGTCGAACAACTTCAGGTCGTCAACTATGGAATCGGTGGACACTATGAACCTCACTACGATTTCGCCAGGCGTCACGAAATGACCCCTCTGGACAACGCTGATGGAACCAGAATAGCCACCGTGATTTTCTACATGACGGACGTGGAAGCTGGTGGTCTGACCGTGTTCCCGGAGATTGGCGTCAAGCTGTACCCAGAAAAGGGATCCTGCGGACTGTGGTACAACCTCCGGCGGAGCGGCGAGGGAGATCTTCTGACGCGTCATGCCGGCTGTCCCGTCCTCACGGGAAACAAGTGGGTCTGCAACAAGTGGTTTCACGAGCGTGGACAGGAATTCATCAGACCGTGTGCTCTCGACCCGGCGCTCTGATCCGCACACGGCATGTCTTCGAGAATGATCTTAGTCCTCGTACTCGTAGTTCAATGACCTGAAGTCAGAAGTGTCGTATCGTGCCTTCAGCTCATGTGTCAGTTTTATGACGTCATGAAACTAATAACCATTTTATTGGCCTTTTCTCGTGTCTTTTGCGCCAGTTCTGATAGATCTTTTGTCTACCATTATACCTCACCTCTCCTGACACAAGCGACACCTCTGGCTCAGTATTACTGCTCAAGGATCCTAATCATCCAGCTTTTGATGGTTGAGGCTAACCTTTTTATTCTAAATCCCAAATTGTAACAGTTATAACAATGCATGAATAATACTTGTGAACAATTAATTCTGTGGTTATTCAGGGTTACATCTTCAAAAACACATGTATGTACACCATATTTTGTACTGGTGACTGGCCAGATTACGATTGTATAAAAATATCAAATTCAGTAATAATCCAATTGTAGTTTATGCAGTATATTTAGTATATGATTGTGAATAAGTAATTGTTTATGCATCGATTACCCTTGTCGGTACCGAACAGTTTTGTTTATAATGTATTGTTATTTACATCATTGAAGTAATGTCATACAAGTACATGTGGCAGATGGATGCTGTGTTCTTTCGTTCATGATCGTGTATGAATGTGTTATTGACCGTATTCAATTCCTGATTATTTAACTTCTAGAACTTCGGAAATGGTAGCGTTTGTAATTGCTTTTATATGCCACTTCAAGCCATGATGTCTTTCAAAATTACATGCGCATGCTCAATATCTAAAATTATAGATTGTCAAGAGTATGACGTCGGTATGTATATGGTTTTTTTCTGTTTTGTTTTGTTAAATCAATCCCCAAGTTGTCGCTGTTGAAGTCACCTTCGATACCTTGGGTTATGGTTGTGTCAGCACTGTGGCCAAAAATGTGTGGACATAATTATACACTTAACATGCTTCCTAATAACATATGCTATGTGCAGTTACAATGATCTTACATTTATATTAATAATGCTGAAAAAATAAAATACTTTTCTTTGAGAAACTCCTTGTACTTTCTGGTTCCATGTGTGTCTCTACATCGACAAGAAATTACGCACAAAATGATATTACACTCTTCAATTAATTCAGTTACGTTTCAATCACAAGTTTTCCATCAGCAATGATTTTTTTTTAATCACACCAGGTGTACATGTACATTTTGATAAAACAATTTTTATTCGAGTGGCTTCATGAATTATGCGGCTTCTGCCCAGTTCATATCCACCACGTAAGAATGATCTATTGGATGTGTAATTTGACACTTTCCTGGTCTATTGGGTGATTTGACACTTCACTTTTGATGATGATGATGATTGGAGGTCGTGAGTCAAGCATAGGTCATCGAACGCGGGATGTGAAAAGTGCCTTAATTAACACTGTCACTTGGCAGAAGGCTCTATTTCTGCCTAATACACCTAAGTTTTTAGACCGAACAATGATGTTCTTGAAGATAATGTTGATAACTGGTTTAATTAACGAGCATGTTACCGATAAGACTGATATCCTTTGCATATTTCGTTCAATTGTTGCTGTAATATATGTGCATGAAAGAAGCGTCTAGTTTGTGTAAGTCGCTTCCGTGAGGACTGCTGCATGGATGTTGCTGTTGCATGACGATTCCCTTTGATCGACGATGTCTACAATACAGTCAGTCTAGTCACACCTTCCTGGTTATTTGCAACAAAACGAACATTAAAAACATTAACTTAACTACGTATTATCTTAATAGAATCATTATGTTGAAAGTGTTATGAATACATTTATCGCTACTTGGCTCCCAAAAAGTACATTTCTATCCATCACCTGGCTCCTTTATGTTGTATTTCACTACTGTTTGTGCCATGTCGTTAATCGCCACTCTGACCACGTTTCTTGCAGGTACCGATCTCACGACACACGAGTACAGCCCGGGACGAGAGTGTGACAGGATGACGAGGTCGGTCTCTCCGCTAGTCCTCGTGGGACTCCTCACTCTCATCACTCTCTGTGCCACAGAGAAGTTCACGGCGCTTAAGGATCTCGAAAGTGTGCTTCTCGCCGAGCAAGGCATCGCGCAGGACCTGCGTGACTACATCACGAACGAAGAGGCTCGATTGGCGCGTCTAAAGGCGATAGCGACGGACTTTGAGGTGCACAGTGCTGAAGCTTTGGAGGACCCAGTTTTGCACTTGGGCAACCCAGTCAATGCCTTCCTCCTCGTGAAACGCTTCACAACCGACTGGGAGAATATCGTGGAAGATCTGATTGTGACAAACATGACAACGGAACTCCTCGAAAACATCAACCTGAAGGCGGAGTTCTTCCCGACAGAGGAAGACTTGAGTGGAGCGGCTGCGGCGCTGTTACGTCTTCAAGATACGTACAAGCTCCCGCCGTCTAAGATCGCTATCGGGGAACTCCAGGGCGTCAAGAACTCTCCGATACTCGCTGCTGTGGACTGCTTTGAGCTGGGCCGCCTGTCCTACAACTCCGGAGACCATTACCACTCCGTAATGTGGATGACTGAAGCTTACACCAAACAAGCTGATGAGTTGGTGAAGACGGTAGACCGAGCTACTATCTTGGACTACCTGTCTTTCTCGACCTACATGCAAGGCGGAGTCCGTCGCGCGCTGAACCTGACGATCGAGTGGCTCCAGCTAGAACCAGACCACATCCGGGCACAGAACAACAAGAAGTATTACGAGCAGGTCATCACGGAGGAGGAGGAGGACAGACGCCGCAAGGGCGACGAGGGACCTTTCCCGCAGGACACTCAGTTTGAGAACATCCAGCAGGATCAAGACTACAAGATGGGTCAGGAGTTCAGAACATATGAAGCACTCTGTCGAGATGAGGACACTCATCCGTACAAACTGAAACACAAGTTGACGTGCCAATACAAGCGACACCACCCTATCTTCTACATCAACCCACTTAAAGAGGAAACTGTCTACTTGGATCCTTTCATTGCCATCTATCACAATCTTCTCACGGATTCTGAGATTGCTAAAATCAAGGAACTCGCGGCACCACGTCTCAATCGAGCCACAGTCCAGAACTCCAAAACTGGGGAATTAGAGTTCGCCAAATATCGAATCAGCAAGAGCGCGTGGCTGAAGGACGAGGAAGATCCTCTTATTGCTAGCGTCAGTTTGAAGTCTTCCAAACTGGCGGCCTTAACGCTGGAAACCGTTGAAGAATTACAAGTTGTAAACTATGGTATTGGTGGGCACTACGAACCTCACTTTGACTTCGCTCGGAAGGAGGAAGCCAGAGCGTTCTCAGAGTTCCAAGGGAACCGCATAGCGACCGTCATCTACTACATGACTGACGTGGACGCCGGCGGTTACACGGTCTTCCCGGAGATTGGCGTCAAGCTACGCCCGCAGAAAGGCTCGTGTGCTCTCTGGTACAACCTGCACAAGAACGGCGAGGGAGACTACAACACCCGGCACGCGGCTTGTCCCGTCCTGACGGGCACCAAGTGGATCTGTAACAAGTGGTTCCACGAGCGGGGACAGGAGTTCATCCGACCGTGTGCTCTCGACCCGGAGCTATGATAGTGTCCGCTCGCGCCGTGTGCAATCTCGTGATCTGATCGATATCATACGTGTATGCAAACAGGCCACTTGATAAAATGCTATTTCATACAGAACTCTTCGTGCGTTAAGAATGCACGTAGTATCATGTGTTACGGATGTCGTTGTTTGTTTGTAGAGTGAAGTTTATGGTATTGTTTTGTTGTACCGAAGAGTATGTGCATGTGAGAAGGTGTGCTGTGTTTTGTTTGCTTATATCATAAATAATATACTCGCTTGTTCTTGCTTGTATTGCAAGCTGCTGGATTTTTTTAAAACTTATTTTGCAGAGGCATCTACTTGCAATTTTCCTTGATAACTTGTCGTAACTTCTACTTAACTGCCTGTGATCAGTATTTAGGCATGTTAAGAGCGAGGTCATGGAGCATCAAAGTCAAACGTAGTCTTCTTCAGAAGTTTAGACTCTCAAACATAATCATTTTGATTGAAAAGGATAAATACTAAACTTACCTGACCACTCTACTTCAATCGGATACTTTGTGACTTGTGCCCATGTCATATCGTTTGAACAAAACTTTTCCCAACAATTATTCTGACGTTTTCACTCATTTGTTAGGTAATGTCATAACTTACAACTAATCCTGATGCTATTTATTGCCCGGGCGTTATTGCCCGGGTGTTATTAACCAAAGGGTGCTGAGCTGTTCTTAGCAGATGTAGTACGTAGGCTTCTGCTCAAATGTTCAAATAGAATTGTTCGGTAGCAATAATCTATGTGTGTGAGTCACACACACAGTGTGAGAGAAATTTGATACATTGTACGTGGATGCAAACATTAAGCACTGGATAATGAAGGATTTCATACAAGGCGAGTATATGTTAAGATGTTGTTCCAAATAATAATGGTGTATTTAAGTTGGTAGAATTGTCGTAGATTGTGTACAACTTTATACGTTGTTCTGCGCCTCTGATTTGACTTTATTCAATCGGCGCATTCGTTGCCAGGACACAAACTGCTAAGTATTTTACTGCCTTCCAATTTTGTCCACTCAAAACCTGACAGTAATAATTTGGTATGTATTTACATGTATGTTCTGAACAGTCCGTGTTGATGTCATATGTTCGTCTATTAAATGGATGGACACATTTCATAACGAAATAATATTACAAACTGCTAAGTATCATGCATTTGAATATAATCGAATCAAAATCTGAAATGTTAACTTTAGTAGGTATGTTCTAAACACAGTCTTCCATGTTTATGTCGTGTATCATGTTTATAATGTTTTGTCGCATTTTCTAAACGCAATAAACATATTTTGTGATATACCACCACCAGGTTTCTTATTGTCTTAGACTTGTATTAAAAATTGAATAGGATTACTAATATGTAAGATTACGTAAAATTAAAACTAATATGTAAGATTACGTGAAATTCAAATGGAAGTTTGGCTAATATAATATATATTAGCTACTTTAATAAATATTCACGACGTCACACGAGTAATCTGCTTTAATCAGATACATTTAGAGCCTTTCTCTGAATGACCTGTGCATGGTATCGAAAAATAATATCACGAGAAGCCTGATAGTAGAAAATATACAATATTCTTCCGATGTATCCAGTCACAATGGCAACTGTACCTCTCATAAACGCCCATAGCAACGTCGTTGATAGGCACTTTAATTATGGACTGGTATGAAAATTTTAAGATTAAAAGTATCGAATGGTTTTGCTTTTGTGGCATATAATTTAATATTCATGGCGTGTGGGCCCCTAGCAACCACCGTTGCTATGGAACATACCCCAAGAATAGTTCCTTCGCAACCAGTTCTGGTAAAAGGACGCTGGTTATATATCATGCCATATCTTGATTATTAATTCAAACATTACCATGCTGTGAAAACCATATTGAAATTCACTCTATCATCCTCAAAATATAAGTACTCTGACTTTAGTTGGATTTGATAATTTTGGTAGCTGATTTTCTGGGATATATTCACAACATATCGATATCTCAATCGCTCATTTCTGTATTTGGGGGGGGGGGGTAAATTATCTGCCAAATTTTAGACCTGATCAAACTGATATTTTGAACATTCGTGACGTCACAACTGTCAAATTATCCAGTTGAAAACAAATTTCTGCCCTTGTACAATAAACCTAATATTATATGGGTATTTTGTGTTCTCGACATGAATGGCAAAAAATTCAGTAGTATGTATCCTGTGATTTTTAGCTCACCCTCCCATTTCTTAGCTCACCCTCCCATTCGGTCCGATAAACTATTGTCGTCGTTCGGGTGTGTAATATTTTTGACGTGATGAATTTACTATGGGTTTGTCAGAACATATATAGGCCTATCTTGGGTGAAGTTTGAATAATTTTTAGGTTACCGGACCTATGGTCCGATAACCTATTGGCATGGCGTTGCGTCCGTCGTCCGTCGTCCGTCGTCGTCGTCGTCGTCGTCGTCGTCGTCGTCGTCGTCCACATTTTTATCTTTTTTGTTTACGGGCAAATTTTTCTGAAATTTTGCAGAAAAATACTTAAAAATAATTCAAGAAGGAGGTATTTTTTAGTTTCTTGATTTTCGCATTTTTTTTCAAAATGGCGGCCGTTTTCGACGAAAAATGCCTGATTTTGGACTTTGGCAGCCATTTTCTCAAAATCTGTTCAGTAACTTTTTTTCTTTTTGATACATAAGACTCCTCATATGTACTTCTATGATGTCTATAAATTTCGTTGCGCTTGAATCGCTCGAAGTGGGCCATTTTGGCCCAAACTCGGCCCAAATGGGACTTTCCCATGTTAAATTCTCCTATGCTTTATAATGGGACACATTATGCCTAATATCTCACTTGATATTGAGATTAGAGACTAGGAATCAATTGTGAACATATAGGAAATGATATATGCTGAATATTCTCGTGACCTTGAATTTGACCTCTGACCTCAGTTTCAAGGTCAGAGCACAAAATGGCTTATATCTCACTTATTATCGACTCTACAGCTTAGGAATCAATTGTGGACATATGGGAAATAATATATGCTGAATATTCTCGTGACCTTGAATTTGACCTCTGACCTCAGTTTCAAGGTCAGAGCACAAAATGGCTTATATCTCGCTTATTATCGACTCTACAGCTTAGGAATCAATTGTGGACATATAGGAAATGATATATACTGAATATTCTGATGACCTTGAATTTGACCTTCGAACTCATTTTCAAGGTCACAGGACAAAATGGCTAATATCTCGCTTGTTATCGACTTTACAGCTTAGGAATCAATTGTGAACATATAGGAAATGATATGTGCTGAATATTCTCGTGACCTTGAATTTGACCTTTCACCTCATTTTCAAGGTCACATAACAAAATGGCTAATATCTCGCTTATTATCGACTTTACAGTTTAGGAATCAATTGTGAACATATAGGAAAGGATATATGCTGAATATTTTCGTGACCTTGAATTTGACCTTTGACCTCATTTCCAAGGTCACAGGACAAGATTGCTAATATCTCGCTTATTATCGACTTTACAGCTTAGGAATCAATTGTGAACATATAGGAAATGATATATGCTGAATATTTTCGTGACCTTGAATTTGACCTTTGACCTCATTTTCAAGGTCACAGGACAAAATGGCCAATATCTTGCTTATTAGCGACTTTACAGCTTAGGAATCAATTGTGAACATATAGGAAATGATATATGCTGAAAATTCTCATGACCTTGAATTTGACCTTTAACCTCATTTTCAAGGTCACAGGACAAAATTGCCAATATCTTGCTGATTAGCTACTTTACAGCTTAGGAATCAATTGTGAACATATAGGAAATGATATATGCTGAAAATTCTCATGACCTTGAATTTGACTTTTGACCTCATTTTCAAGGTCACATGACAAAATGGCTAATATCTCGCTTATTATCGACTTTACAGCTTAGGAATCAATTGTGAACATATAGGAAATGATATATGCTGAAAATTCTCATGACCCTGAATTTGACCTTTGACCTCATTTTCAAGGTCACATGACAAAATGGCTAATATCTTGCTTATTATCGACTTTACAGCTTAGGAATCAATTATGAACATATAGGAAATGATATATGCTGAATATTCTCATGACCTTGAATTTGACCTTTGACCTCATTTCCAAGGTCACAGGACAAAATTGCTAATATCTCGCTTATTATCGACTTTACAGCTTAGGAATCAATTGTGAACATATAGGAAATGATATATGCTGAATATTCTCGTGACCTTGAATTTGACCTCATTTTCAAGGTCACAGGACAAAATGGCCAATATCTTGCTTATTAGCGACTTTACAGCTTAGGAATCAATTGTGAACATATAGGAAATGATATATGCTGAAAATTCTCATGACCTTGAATTTGACCTTTGACCTCATTTCCAAGTCACAGGACAAAATTGCCAATATCTTGCTTATTAGTTACTTTACAGCTTAGGAATCAATTGTGAACATATAGGAAATGATATATGCTGAAAATTCTCATGACCTTGAATTTGACTTTTAACCTCATTTTCAAGGTCACATGACAAAATGGCTAATATCTCGCTTATTATCGACTTTACAGCTTAGGAATCAATTGTGAACATATAGGAAATGATGTATGCTGAAAATTCTCATGACCCTGAATTTGACCTTTGACCTCATTTTCAAGGTCACATGACAAAATGGCTAATATCTTGCTTATTATCGACTTTACAGCTTAGGAATCAATTGTGAACATATAGGAAATGATATATGCTGAATATTCTCATGACCTTGAATTTGACCTTTGACCTCATTTCCAAGGTCACAGGACAAAATTGCTAATATCTCGCTTATTATCGACTTTACAGCTTAGGAATCAATTGTGAACATATAGGAAATGATATATGCTGAATATTCTCGTGACCTTGAATTTGACCTTTGACCTAATTTTCAAGGTCACAGGACAAAATGGCCAATATCTTGCTTATTAACAACTTTACAGCTTAGGAATCAATTGTGAACATATAGGAAATGATATATGCTGAATATTCTAGTGACCTTGAATTTGACTTTTGACCTCATTTTCAAGGTCAACAGGACAAAATGGCCAATATCTTGCTTATTAGCGACTTTACAGCTTAGGAATCAATTGTGAACATATAGGAAATGATATATGCTGAAAACTCTCATGACCTTGAATTTGACCTTTGACCTCATTTTCAAGGTCACATGACAAAATGGCTAATATCTCGCTTATTATCGACTTTACAGCTTAGGAATCAATTGTGAACATATAGGAAATGATATATGCTGAATATTCTCATGACCGTGAATTTGACCTTTGACCTCATTTCCAAGGTCACAGGACAAAATTGCTAATATCTCGCTTATTATCGACTTTACAGCTTAGGAATCAATTGTGAACATATAGGAAATGATATATGCTGAATATTCTCGTGACCTTGAATTTGACCTTTGACCTCATTTCCAAGGTCACAGGACAAAATTGCTAATATCTCGCTTATTATCGACTTTACAGCTTAGGAGTCAATTGTGAACATATAAGAAATGATATATGCTGAATATTCTCGTGACCTTGAATTTGACCTTTGACCTCATTTTCAAGGTCACAGGACAAAATGGCCAATATCTTGCTTCTTAGCGACTTTACAGCTTAGGAATCAATTGTGAACATATAGGAAATGATATATGCTGAATATTCTAGCGACCTTGAATTTGACTTTTGACCTCATTTTCAAGGTCACAGGACAAAATGGCTAATATCTTGCTTATTATCGACTTTACAGCTTAGGAATCAATTGTGAACATATAGGAAATGAGATATTCTGAATATTTTAATGATATTGAGTTTGACCTTTGACCTAAATTTCAAGGTCAGTCATTTTATTTTCAAAGTCAGACTACAAAATGGCTTATATCTCGCTTATTATCAAATTTACAGCTTAGGGGTCTATAGTGAACATATAGGAAATGATGTATGCTGAATAGTTTGGTGATCTAGAATTTAACCTTTGATCCCATTTTCAAGGTTAGAGATATGGCGATTTCAGTGGTCACCTTGAATTTGACCTTCAACTTTCTCGGCTCAACTCTGTATATTTCTCCGGTAACCTTTCTAGCCCATTGGGCTAATTTTTGATAATGTTTTCGATTTAATTACCTTTTTAGCTATTTGGCGACCATTTTAGTCCAAAAAAAGGCCAATTTAATACAATCAGTATCAATGTCAATCTTTAAAACTAATTTCCTGGAAACTGATGTGATCAATTATTGAATTTCATTATAACACGTTTGATCTAAATCTGCCGGTAAGCTGTACAGTGCTCTCGTTATGTTTTTGTATGAATCAACGATTATTCCAGGTATATGATCTGTTCAACTTGCTATATCCGACATGTATTTTCATCACAAAAAAACCCTCTCCCACGAAAACCATATTGTGACTTGTGTAAAAAAAAATGGTTGTTATATATGGTGAGTTCTTATATCTGACAAATAGGGTCATATATCATCTTCAAGGAACCGAGTTATAATCACACCCTGGTCCTAAAGAATGGCTGCAAAATACCTGCATATTTTGCTGGACACGGGAGTACGGTACGGTGTCACTGGGAAATAATTCCCACACAAAAATAGTTCCTAGAAGTCCCACAAGGACGAGAGCTGACAAATGTCACAAAATATCCAGTGCCTATCCTCCAGTCCTCCTGAGTTGTTTTTGATTAGACTTTACATGAGCGTATTCAAAATATATAGATCGTCATTAAACACCCGTAGTAAACGGTTGCGTGCGTACTGTATCGAATGCTAAGCAAAGTCCCGGATATATACGCACGCAATGAACAAAGTAAGAAGAAGTCGGAGGTGATTTTCTTGTTGTATTTCGCGCACTAAAGTCTATTTAGAAGAAATCAAAGACGCAAGTACCTGGATTCGATGTCAATTGTCACAAGCTCACTAACTATCAAACGGTTTGGTGTTTTTTCACTGTGAACATTGTGTAATTTGGTACCAAGTGTACAAATATCCCTATTATCGCCCCATTCGAATGTTACAGTCCCTCTCTCTCGTCCAAATTCCCGACATATTGAATAGTGTGAGCACAATTCGATCAAAAGTGAACAATGCTTTAATGTATTACAAAGTATCCGGACAAAACTTTGGATTTGCCAATAAATTGATATTTTTTGTCAATGTACGCAGTCAATGACTTCTGTACGCACGCAATGCACAATGAAAATAGGCCTACGCACGAGACATAAGCATTTGTTCCCCAATTTACCAAACACAAAGCCACAATGTATTTTATCAATTGAACACAATACATGTGACGTATTACTTGCTGGAAGGGGGTGGGGCTTGGACGGTACCGCTTAGTATATCGATATCACCGAACGACAAAACTTTAAAACAGCGCCATGCCTATCACCAACATCCTAATGATGTCCATTGAAGCATCTTCTAGAGTGGGAATCCTTAATAGGCCTATGTTGAATTATTGCATTATAAAATGTATCAATCACTCACAGAATATGCAGGGGGCGTAATGATCATCACATATATTATATGATATACACAATCGTATTCGTATCTTTATATATTTAATGTCTTCCATGTCATCCATATCCACATTTTTAAATTCGTAGTCATTTCAAACTACAGCGTTCTGCATACCTCATATAGTATGATATCACATAACTATAGCCTCTACGATTCATTAGTTTGATCATTGACCTCGTGTGTTTACTTTGACTCAACATATCATGATTAAATTCTTTTGAAGTATAGGTGCATTACGTGCGTACAGAATTCCACGACTGCGAACATTGCGAAAAGTAGCAATTACCGACAACTCCTAAGTTTTGTCCCAATATGTCAGCATACATTAAAACATTGCTTATTTTGTGATCGAATTGTGCTCACACAAAAACTGGGAATTTGGACGAGGGAGTGGGACTGTAACATTCGAATGGGGCGATAATAGGGATAGTTATGCATTTTGGTACCAAATTACACAATGTTCGCAGTGAAAGAACCCAACTTGTTACATAGTTAGTGAGCTTGTGACAACTGACATCAAATCCAGGTATACTTGTATTTTTGATTGCTTCTAAATAGATTCTATTGGACGAAACACAACAAGAAAATCACCTCCGGCTCCTTCGTACCTTGTGCATTGCGTGCGTACACATCCGGGACTTTGCTCAGCATTCAATACAGTACGCACGCAATTGTTTAATACGGGTGTTAAAAATCCAATTATGTCTGTGTATACATGTATATAGACATAGGTTCTGAAGGATCACACTCGTGGAGTTGAATAGGCATGAATTATAGTTTATGATAGCATGCATTGGATTTTTCTCCCTACGAGCTTGTTTATATATTGACCACTATGTTATTGAATTGTTCAGTACAGTGCAGTGTGAGTGCAGACGACTTCTGGTGCCGCGCGACCCGCACGTGCGGAAAGAGTGTGACACGTGCGCCGTGTGCCAGTACCCGGAACCAATAGCCACAAATACACTGGCGTATTGGCATCAAACTTCTCTCTATCTCAGAAACAAAGTGCAATTTTACTCTTCAAACTGTATGAAACTAGCCTGCTCTACAAATTGACGTGACTTATGCCATGCGCATGCAGACGCTTTAGATTTTAAAATCAAGATTGGGGCACGCGTAATTCTGCGTTAATTGAGGAAGTTGACGTTTTGAGTCTCGTGCGAGCTCTCGTCTGTAGGAAGTGAGCTCTCGAGGTGCTCAGGAAGGCGGAGCGCGGCTCACGAGTTCGTCCTTGTGACGTCGGCTACACTTAAGGAGGCGGGCGGCCGCAGGTTCAACACGAAGGTTGGCCACTCGTCTGACTCGGCCCCGGCAGCAAGTGGTATGAGATGATGTACGCGACATGATCGAGGAATTGCGGGGATTGGTGAAGTTGTGATGTCTGGGACCACCGGGAAGGATTCCGACATCATTGGCGATCCATACAAGTGCCTCAATTAAAGCTGGACATAAACACTCTTACGATTTGTTCATTTATGTGTAAATTACTACCCACAGTGCAATTAGAAATGAAGATCCTCCCAGAGATACCGGAACGCAATGTTTCCTGTCTGCTGTGAAGGTTTGCCGAACTGCTATTGGCATTGGATATGTAGCAATGTAGAACATCTATTGATACTCGCAGCTCTCGAGGCCAAGTCGTTATAAGGCCAAGTCGTATTGCTATAAACCGACCTCTCTTGTATATCCATGCGTTTCATGGGAAACAATATAAACGGGCATTTCTTATCTGTAACTGCATGACTGTCAAAGGTCGAAAAGCAGGAAACTAAACAACGGAGTTTAAAGTAAAACAAATATATTTTCAGAAGATAGAAGTCGAGGGATTTGTTCCGAATTTGTCCAAACATCACAGACCTTTTTTTTCTGTGGTTATGGTCGTTGCAATCTATTTCAAAAGTAAAAATAATAAAAATACGACTTTTTGACCAGTTAGCTCCAAAAACGCTTTCAAGAACTGACCAAAGGAGAAGAAGGTTGCAAACTGATATTTTAGAAATATTTGAGTATTTCTTTGATTCTGTGCAGTTCAAAAGCTGTCAACATTCATCTTTCGTGGACGATAAAAGGAGATTCTGGCGGGACACGGTGTCGGGTGTTGAGCTGTTTGTTTTGACTGTGTTCTGATCATATTTCATAACGATAACAGTTTAATGGACGTTATTTCATCCATCTTTTTCGCCTTCAGAAGCCGGACATCACTGGCCACTCGCCGTCTTACGCTAATATTGACTCTTGCAATTCCCTGACCGCTCAGTACCGTAATTCCTCCAACAACAAGCACAAATAGGCGATAACGCGACTGACCAGCAGTATAGACTGATATCTGATCTACCGGTCGGCGTGTTCCCAGCTAAGTATCAGAGATAACAGTTATTCCTCGGCCGGCTGTCGTAGACATGTGAATCCCGGATCAGTGACCAGCAGATCCAGAACGTAATAAAGACGACACCACTTCAAAAGGCGGAGTCAGTCCGGATCATGCAAGGCGCGAGCGCGCGCACAGTTCCACAGCGCGCTGTGTTTACTCAAGGTCCGTGTATTTTCACTCTCTGCTGGTTTGGTAGAGAGTTTGAGTTGTCAGTGGAAAGAGCAATGAAAGCGGCAGGAGAAAGAGCGGCAAATAAAAAGTAGTCTGCCTCTGACGAATGTGGAACACTTGACGCTTGACGCCAGCTAACAGAACGGAATACTCCGCGTAAAATAAGTGCGTAAAAACCGCGTCCCGACCCTTCACCTCTGTTTAACATCAGCATGATTCCCGCTAATTACAATCTCAAGAGTCGTATTTACCAGTCGCTGACTGTTGCGGGACTCGGGAACACTTGATCTCGGGTCTGGAGCTGACGCCCGCTCACTGACAGGTGCCCGAGCAGGTGCCCGTCTGACGCGGGCCGACACATTAAAACCGTCAAACACCGCACGATACTGCCCAGATGACCGCTTGCTTACTGCAGACGTCCGTCATTAAAAACTAGCATCAGCCGTGTATACATGTAGCTTCACAAGTTGTGAGTGCAATTAGACTTTGTGGCATGAACGACGCCTCGAGCTGACTTTTATCCGTGATCATCTTTTGACCATCCAGAAAGTGTACTCGACTCCTGAAATGATCGGCTTTATGATTTTATAGTGGGCGGGGTATGAATTGTTTGGGAAGCTGGAGCTGTCAACGATTCGTCAATTTTAGACCTCCCCAGAATGTTTATGGCCGTCCAGAGCCCAGATGCCAGGATAATGAGGACAGAACTTAATTGCCAAAGGCTATTGCTCCATAAACTTGCACGTTGTACACAATCCGCTAAATATAAAAACCCCGATCTTCCCCGCAGTCTACAAGCACCAATAATGGGCGGGAGTGCAGCGATTTGTCTGTTTTAGCAACGAAGGAGACAGTTTGAAATGGAACAAAACTGCACATGGTTCACTTCGTCTGTAGCCGAGTGTCAGAAGACGCCCTGGAGTCCGACATTTACCAATAGCAGAAATGGGTTTCTGCCAATAGCCACTCCAGCCATTGTCTGGGCATTGGTGAAATGCTGAATCCAGAGAAGACTCCAAGTGTTTCACTCGTGGAAGGCGTTCTACCGGTCAAGTGAACATTTAGCGATAAAGTGAGCTGTACAGGTCAAATATAAAGCGATCGGGTAGCAGAAAGCTAGCTGCTTCTCTTTGGGTTGATCCCGCGCTCCTGGTGTCGTAACAGCGTCTCTCAGAAAGCTGCCTCAGGGCAACAGTGCAACTGGACATGGCTAAATTTTCAAAATAAATCAAATGTAATCAGTATTTTCTCTAAGAGAAATTGCATTAAGTACGAGTGACATTTGGGCTTGATGACAGAGACTTACTCCCCATGTAGAAGTCTATGCCTATAGCCTAGGCAGATTTAATTATGTAATTATAGCAGACATAGAGGATCTTAAAGGGTATATCACGAAAATTGGATATTGGGTTTTATTGGTATTATGTATGTGAAAGCACTTTTTGAACCGAACGAAATGGTCTTCACAGCATATTGATATCATGATTCCTTCCAAAGTTATGAAAGTCTAAATATGTACATAATTACAGAATCTGGCAACAAAGTCTGACAGCTATTTAATATGCAAATGAGATGTATTACGTCATTGACAGACTGCTTTTTAATAAGGCATTTTTAAATGGAATAATGAGACCGTTTGTATCCATATGTGTTCACTAAAACCCATTTTTTATGCTTTTTAGTTTGAATAGTCAGTGATTTCAAGAATTTCGTGGTTGCCATGGCAACCAATGGTCTGGCTGGGCCCTTAGCAACCATGGTTGCTAAGGTCAATATCTAATTAAAAACAATATATACATGCATGAAACCATTTCAGACAATAGAGTAATGACAATATATTGATGAATATATCATCAAAATGTCTGAACACAACCCTAAGCAACCAATAAAGGCTTGGAAAACCAGCAGTAATAGCATCCATTCTCTACGAAGGGCTCTAAACGTCAGTGATTTCTCAGGCCTGTATCGGTTGCTAAGGTGTGTTTTTGAACATTTTGTTGATCAATTCCACAAAATATAGTCACTACCCTGCTATCTATATCGGTTTGATACTTTCATATCGTATTTTAACTTGAATACCAGCCTTAGCAACCTGGTTGCTAAAGGCAAAATCAGCCCATTGGTTGCCATGGCAACCAAAATTTATATGCACTCCTTGACTATTCCTACTAAACGATATATCTGATGAGTTTTGTTGACCAACTATGAGCTTAAATGCTTATTTGTGACATGTTAAATCGCCTAATTAAAAAACAAGCTGTCAATGACGTCACACATCTTATTTGCATACTGATTAGCTGACAGATTTTTCAAGACTATCTGGAGAAATTTCCCGGATTTTCAATATTAAAATAGCCATGACTTTTTAACAAATCGAGATATCAACATTCTGTAAAAACTGTTCTATTCAGCTCACCGAGTGGCTTCAAATAAGTTGATATCATATTTTCGTGATATATACCCTTTAAATGAGTGCCCATTTGATATCAAATTTATTAAACGAGCCACAAAACTTTTGCTTTTTGCGAGACTTGAGCAAACATAAAAGTTCTTGGCGAGTTACTCTCGTTGCGGGATATTATACTTGTTGAATATCGAAAATATTGCAAGATGTTATAGATTGAATAACACCAGTGTCATGCGACAAATTATGATAATCTATTCTGTAAATGTGTGTTTATATAACATCTGTTACCCATCCATATATTCCTAGGCCACTCAGTGGATCAAACGTGATATAATATCATAATACTTATTATGTTCCTGATAACATTGATCTTTGACATAAAATACGTGTTGCTTGTTTCGTTTGTGTCGTGCGATTGTCGACATTAGTAGCGTTATGTTAGATGTACATTTCTAGTCCTACCTGTATCACATAAAGTGGCTTTACGTTGTCGTTTGAAGAATTCCACTCACAACAAGGTCAAAGTTTTGATCATGAATACCTAATAGGAGAAGGCTCGTTTGTATGGAGTTTTCTACTTCAAAGATCAACAGCATATAAATAGTAAAACATATAAATACTAGAGAATCCTCACTGGAAATGAAATTATTATAAAAATTTTATAATTTAGACAAATTAAATACCATATTTCATGTAGGATTGACAATCAATCATGTAGCCAATTGAAATATTACAGAAGGAGAAACAGACACAGGCCAAGGTTGGCGATTGCTGGGGAAGTTGACGTTGGTAATACAACATCGGCCCATCAGAGGGCCAGCGAGGTGTTGCTCGATGGACACTGAGGATTGCCAGTAAGAATCAGAAAGGTATTGCTTACATAAAGTCATAAACAATATTCCAAGAATGTAAAAACTGTTAAACTCCCAAAACCTGTGAATGTTTGTTCTACACGACTAATCCTAGCCAAACAATTAGATTTGGCCGTTAGAAGTTACGTCAAGAAATCTTTGCACCACGTAATCTGTAGACACTATGCCAGCTACACTTGTACATCGTTGTAACGGATCTACTCAATAATGTTATCACGGCAAGTGTCATGGTGTCACGTGTTTTACCAACACATACAATTACGTGTAAGCAACAAAACTGTTCCAATTTCTCCAATAACAAAGTTTTCCCGCTGGGTATTACGGAATTAACACACACCCGGACGTGTATAATTTCTTGGGTCAATGCGGAGTTGCATAATGTTGCCCAAGAGCGTTATCTGTGGGATCTAAACTCACAGCCAGTTTTCTGACTACTAGGTTGAAGGAGGGCGTGGAATCAGTTAATGGCAAATGATGTAGTTTTCAAACAGGGCAAATGTAGGAGTAGGGAGGAACTTATTAAGAAAACAAGAACATTGAGCAAAAACATGAAACAAAATTGAAGAAATGTTTTCAAGATAAAACTGAAGACCGACCACATGAAGAATGACTCCAGAGGTCGCCAAGGCAACCCGAACTCTCAGATCGTTCCTGGAAATTAGCAGCTTGAAGATCAAAGGCTAAAAGTAAGAGAGCTGTATGTCAAGACACATTGACTTTTCCCGCGTCAGAGTATGAGATCCTGGGACCGACAGTTTGGGAGGGGAACTCGCATTTAGGGAGGTACGGTACATCTGGGGCGGGAGAAATGGCATGCACGGAGTTACGGTACATTACGGGGAATTTCTCTGATTCCTCCTACTTCTTGCATGGTTCAGGCCTCAAATTCGATTAGGAATCTATATAAGTGGACCCTGGGTCGAATCTGGCGCCTTTAGAACCTTCTAAAGAACGAAATGTAGTTACAAGTTGGAATTACAGTGATTTTGATTGAGATCAGTTGAAACTTTCCAGAATTCCCTCGTGTTGTAGTGTCTGACTTTTGACCTGGTTCGCTCAGTCAGAACATGATTTGGACATTTACTCGTTATTTGCGAGCCCTTTGAGGTGTTTTTGTAGTCCTGTATATGCCAGACAAACTCTCAGACACTTCAAGAATGTACAGTCGCATCTAGTTATTAGCTGTTTATGAAATGCACCACTCAATAAAATACCACCGAATGCATAATTTGTTCACAATTTGTTTCGAACATGCCTCTTCTCTTTCAAGTGGAGATTGACCAAGCAGGTTGGTTTCCTCTGGCTACATACCGTCTAAGCAGGTTGGCTTCCTCTGACTACAAACCGTCTAGAAGTCGCGGCGGCGATTTGGTTTCTGGGGCTCTTCAAACAAGTCGGCGCTTCCGGGACTTACCGTATTGGTGTATCTCGGAAATGTTCATCCTGAAACTTCCGTAAGAATAATCACCTTAAAACTGATTTCACAGTCAGCAAAATTCATCCCCTTCTCGAAAACAGAAATGTCGAGAACAGTAAAAACAAAAGACGAACAATTAGCCTTTGGCGTGGACCACAATAATTCCCTCGACTGGTGAATGTAATAACTCTCAGAGAAAGCATGCTGTGGTTATTATTTAGAGAAAACAGCACAATTCCATAACGCATGGCACCGCCATAATGGCAGCTTATTGTTATGTACAATGTTTTCAGTGCAAAGCCTTCATATATTAAAGAAAAGGCGTGTGAATGTACAACGATTTTAGCAAAGTTCAGGGTTTGCGGAACTTGCTGCGGGAAATTTAGCGATGTTTTTACTTTGCCAAAACAGTGGGAACCTTCCTAAAACCAACAGTTAAATAGAAATTATCACAATGGCAACTTGCAAATTGTACTGTGTAGGGCACAAAAACGGATTTGGTGGATTTGAACAAAGTGCCTTTTTAGGATGCCTAATTTCGAAAAAGAGTTGTGTGAAGGTTGGGGATCATCGTTCTGCGATAGGTCTTGAGAATATATCGGCGGTTTGTGAACATCGTCTCGATAGCCAAATATTGGCAAGCTTTCGGCGTTATTTATTTGACTCCGGAGCCCAGTTTCCATTAATTACGGCGATACGTTCACGCCATAGCTACAATAATTACAACCTTTGAGTCTAAATTGTCCATCTGTCCCGCTGAAGAGCCACGTACGGCCTTCTGACCATCAACCACGAAAACCCGTTCGCTGGGACAGTGATGCGGGTGGTTCTTCGACGTGATGTATCGTTTGACAAGGATAAGTGCTAATAATTAATATCACGGACAGCGAGCAATTAACGCAGCAACAAAAAACACGTTCGGGTGTCAAATATTCCCGCCTGAAGTGTGCATTAAAACGCATTCCTTCATAAAAAGCGACCGCCAAACCGGGCATGGAGAGCTTGTGTCGCCGGCGATGGCCGCCGAGTTAATGCCGTAGTGAGCCCTGGAATGTCTCCAGTACAACTCCTGGACAGTGTGAGAGGTAGACACTGGCGTGTTTATGTGCCGCGTGCACTTGTACTCGACTACTGATGTCTGTTACCTTTCTACCCTTATTTCTGATGCTAACCTTACTGAGCTTATAGACACCCAACATCGAATTATCGTTATTTTTAATAATAATAATAATAATAATAATAATAATAATAATAATTAGAAAGTATTTATCTCACGTACCAATGGGGGTATTGCGTCATTTGGTGATTGTTGAACAATCCATTCTCATAACAACAAAGGGTTTTATTTTCCACATGTAGACGTTGGTTATAACATCTGGATCGTTTCGCGCTCTCAGAACTCCAAAACACCGACTAATTTATCGCCACCTATGGACGGCCACATTAAAGGGAGGTTACGGGGTGACTCTGCGGTGTGATGGTAAATTGGTGTAATTAATAAGTGTAACAGCGAAGCCGTGGTTCTCGGTAAGTTTTTAGTTGGTTGCTTCAGAATGTTCCGTGGATAGAATTGTTATCTCTCAAGGCTTTGTGTTTGACGTTTTCTCCGAGGCAGGTGTGGTTTGTTGGTCGGTATTTATAACAGTGATAATTGTTAATCTTTGTTAACCTTTGTGCGTCTAAAGAGTTTAATCATTCCCAAATTACAAACGAAGTCATGAAGTTTCAAAATCCATGATCTATCTGAAGCAGTGGCGTCTGAATCTTTGGACAATACATCACTCGGAGCATTGGAATCAGACACAAAAGGCAGACCCCAAAAACTTCTGATATTGTAATTAAAATATCAGTGAACTTGTTTGTACAGCGATTTTACCTTATAAAAAATCCCACAAGAGTTCTGTTCACTTTTGTAAAGATCAGTTTTCGTCTGAATGTGTATCAAACATTCGCGGATTGTATTATTCAAGACTGTATTTATGATTTGCTAATGGCTAATAACGTGGTGTAAACAGTTAATAGATTAACATTTTATGTGTCACGGGCTTGTTAGCCAGTCATTAATTAATTCACAAGTCATTACTTGTAAAAAAAAAATATTCAAAAAGACATTTGTTAAGGAAATTGCAAGGAAAATTACTGTTCAGCAACATATTAACTACTGAAAAACTATTTAATTTCGCATGCTTGCATAATTCCCGGCATGGTTTGAACGTCAGAATGAAATTTCCACATTCCACTGTCACGTGCGTTCAGTATTTGAATTACATTCTATTGTCTGTGAACACATACAGATTACATAGTAAAATCGAATAACTTCAAAAATATTCGACATACTAGTGGGCTGGAGTCGAAATATGACCGTTATGACGCCGCTGTACACACCGTTATGACGTGAAAGCTAGACCATTCCCAAACATTGAACTTGGCATTCAACTCGCTGTCACACAAGAATGAACAAACATACTTCAGGCAGCCCAAAAGCTCCTGTGCGACGAAAGCCAATATTTATTTGCAGACCGTCCTAATATTTGAGGATCCATGATGACCTTACATACCACGATCAATAACTTATACACATAAAACTTTGAGTGAAGGTCTGAAACACGTCATAGATCTGAGCAGAGAGATATTTATTGAATTTCAGTGTGTTTTTAGACACCACTTTTGGAAGAGTCAAATTGGCGATATTACAAGATGATTAACCTAATGTAAAGATGTAAGATTTTCACAAGAAGGTGAGTAGCCCAATTAAATTAAACTAATTTTCTGGAAAAGAAGACGACACTCATGATAACGACTTACTCAATAAACAAATTATATATATTCTCACGAGTTTGAGAATACAATGGATTTTTTAAGGTATCGGGTATTCTTTCAAACTTCTACTATTAAAAAAGGGCTAATTCATACAAAACAATATTTGATTCCCTCATTAATGTTTAGGCCTTCTACATTCCGAACTATCAGTCACGCTTTCAGTCATGCTTGTTCCTAATTCCAATTTAGATAAGCGATAACAAGAACCCGACATGGCCGACAACACACCGCGGATGACAGCACGCACCGTGTCCGACATCAGAATAGACCACGTGGTCTCGCCGAGTGAGGGACGCAAGCGCAGACGGGACCGGAAGCCCAGACCGACTGCCAGTAAACCCGTCCGGAGCACGGGAACTCGCTACAAACTGAACAAATACAACTACTATATGTTCCGCAACCGCCGGAACAAGGCGGATATCGAAAGTGAAAGTAGCACAGGCTACGGATCTGACAGCAATAGTGGCCGAAGTGAAACTGATACCAGCTCGAGAGGATATTCTTCAGCGAATTCCTCAGAAGATGAAAGCAAGGAGTCACCGAAAGAGGAAGCACAGGTCGTCAATGATGACGTCATTATTCATGACTACGACAATCGCGACGTCACCAGACAGAACACAGTTGTTGACGAAATTGAAACCGATACTCACGAGGAGAAGAAATCCCGCCTATCACGCGACGACTGGAACATGCGCATTGTGAACGACGGGTTTATCACGTGGAAGCCGACAGACCGCCACATGTCCGGTCTCTATGACGCTCACGTGTACACGTCACTGTACGAGTACACCCGGCCCTGGCGGTCCTGGAAACACAGGTGGTACAAACCCCAGGCTCACTACCAACCCTACTACTTTGATGATGCCTACAAGTACAACTATGTCCACAAGTATCCGTATGACCATCTGCCCAGAACGAGAATCGATCCTTATCTCATCAAACCACAACCGAAACCAAAGAAAAATGTGGAAAAACCCAAAGCTGAGAAGGAAGAAGAGAGAGCGGAAACTCCCAAAGTAATCGCTGCAGCTGTTCTAGATCCCGAACCAGAGGAAGAGAAAACGGAAACTCCACAACCGGAACCGAAACCAAGGGAAAGCCCAGTTCTCGCTCCAGTAGAGGAGCCACTGAGAGGTTCACAGCACATTCAGTCTAACTATCGAACACCGGCCGTCATCCTCAGCACGATAGGGACCCAGACTCTGTCAATAAACACAGTCGCCATCCAGACAGACCCCGTGGATGAGGACCTCCCCAGTATGGTTGCCGTGGAGACGGACGCTGTAACCAAACCCAAGAGGACCGAGACGAAGTCAGTGGAGAGGGCGCAGTCCCCAGGAACAGCTCCCGTCATGGTGGTGGGTGCCGCAGTCATCGGGGCCAATAGTTCTCGCCCAGGGAGTATCCGACCTGAGACGACCCAGGAAAACCTTCCAGGGGTCACCAGGGAAGAGTCACGGGTGCCGAGTGTCGGAGAGACGCCTAGCCTGTCCGTCAGTCCTGGCGGTAACTTAGCAACAGCTGCGCTGATGGCGGGGGCTACAGCAGCTGTGGTAAGCGCGCAGACTCCAAGTGTCACCGACGGACCCAGTGTGTCTGCCAGTCCTGATGTAGAATCTCGTGCACCCAGCGTCTTACAGTCACCCAGGCTGTCAATCAGTCCTGGTGGTAACCTAGCAACGGCAGCACTGGCAGCAGGTGCCACGGCGGCTGTGATTAGTGCGCGGTCTCCAAGTGTAGCTGAAAATGTCCCGAGTGGGACTCACACTCCAAATATCGAGAAGATCGAGTCGAGAGCCGCCAGCCTGACGAGTGTGGAGGTTCCGGAGGTCATCTCTAGAATGTCGTCCGTCAGTATCCCGTTAGCCCTTGCTGGGGCGGTTGCCATGGGAGCAGCGTCTCTCTCCCCGTCACCCACTGTAGGCGTAGTCGACACTCCAAAGAGGACAGAGATGTGTTCAGAGCTGCCAGCGAGGTCGCCAAGTCCGGAGAATCTTGTCAAAGCAGCGGCAGTTGTTGCCGCATCTGCTGCAGTTGTAAAATCACCAGAAGCTGAACAGGTGATCGAGGAGACGCTGCCCGAAGTAGCGGAGACACCAAGCGAGATTCCAGAAGCGGATGTCAATAATCCAGAAGTTGTAGAGAGTGAAATCATCAGCAGCCCACCTGCCGTATCTCCAGATATAGAGTCCATGAGATCTGCTGTGTCGCCGCCAGTGGCTTTAGCAGCCGCCGCCGTGGTTTCTGGCCGCGTGTCCGAGCCCCCACCTAAAGTAGAAAGGTCACCTGATCCCAGTCCAGAACCCCTCACACGATCCCCGAGTCCGGATCGGCCATTGTCCAGTAGAAGATCCCGTGCTCGGTCCAGGCGCCGTTCGAGGTCACCAGGAATAGGAGCTTTCCTTGCTGGAGCCGCGGTCGGGGCAGCAGCAGCTAACGCGAGTAAAGGCAACGCACAATCAGAGAAAGCAAGGTCCAAGAGTCCAGTTGAGAGGAGATCTCCGGACCGACCCGAATCTCGACGAAGGTCAAGGTCACGCTCGAGGTCAAGGTCGCCCAAGCTTGGAGCTCTCGCTGCTGGTGCTGCCATAGGAGCGGCTGCTGCATCCAATAACAACGCAAACAAGGGTGAGAAGGAAAATAAAGACAGGAAGACTCCAGCAGCCAAATCTCCTGACAGAGCGAGATCAAGTTCAAGGTCGAGGTCCCGATCAAGGTCACCGAACATCGGTAAAGTAGCGGCTGCCGCAGCCATCGGGGCAGCTGTGGCCTCGTCCAACAACACGTCAACGAGCAATGAGAGTAAGTCCGAAAGCGCCAAGGACAAGTCGTCCTCGGACCTGCCGGCTCCAGCCCCCGAGATACCCACGGGCGGTAAGCCGGGAGCCCCAGTCGTCAAGGCCGGCGTGGCTGCCGGGGTGGTGGCTGCTGCAGCGGCTCCGGTAAGGCAACATTCTATTTACTTCCTATACAGTCTATCGACATTCTATTTTGCTAATACTGGTGACATGATTACAAAAACCTAAACCATTATATTTTTATCAAGACACTGAATACTGCAAGAAATAGTTCAATTTCTGGTCAAGGGGTGATAAAATGCAATAGCAGTCGTGGAATGCAGTGGTTAGCTAAGCCATTCAGTTCAATAGTTCGAGCCAGCAAGAAGGGAGAATGTTCTCAATACCTGAATGAACAATTAATAATCAAACGATTCCGCGAAAAAATTAGATGTTTTTGTTCATTTTCCAGGACGCGGACGCGAGCACTAGTGGCGCCGCCCTGGGGAGCATTCTGCGCAGCATGAAGAAGTTTAGATTCAAGTAATCCGAGGGTTACTCAGACAGTAATCTGTGCACGAGTCGCATTTATTTACAATATATTTACAATGTATTTACACCTGCGTGATATAGAGTATACCGCTTGTCACAATATGATGTAAACTGTATATATGGTTTGTATACGAAATACTGAAACACAAAAGTTGCCTTTCATGTAGAGACAGACATATATGTTATATTTTCGCAAATAAAATATTATCAGTCAGATATTGAATAGATCAGTAGATATTGAATAGATATCATATCAGGAATATATTACTGTCCTTTTGTAAACATGCAGAGTTTAGATAGGGAGGAAAGACAAACAAATATCAGAATGCACACCCTGAAACTGAAAAGTTTTGGTAGTAATCATACGTAGATTTTCGCGAATCACATGTGCTCGATTTTAGGAACATTTTGTGTCTAGTTGTGGTCATTGTTTTCTATACACAAATATTTGACAATGCCTCTGTGAAATGTTTCTGTGGTACGATGCAAGGTTCAGATGGTATATTATTATTATTATCAAGCCTTTTTACTTCTTTCTCCTTTATCGTGTTTCTTCCTCAACGCTCAGGTGTATTACACGATTTCCGAGACCCATACGTCACTGTTCTCATGTTCTATTAAATTTAAATTTCCAGTTGATCTAATAATGATATGATACGTATGCATTAGCCTGGGACATAGCATGTTTTTCAGACTAAAACCCCCCACCCTAGCTTCGTGTCCTCCGAATTCCGACGTCCATCTGTTGGCGTTATGACGTACTGTGCTTCGTCATAATGCGCACTGGAAGTACAGAGTCAATATTGGTAAATTTGTTCATATGCAAGAACTTGTATGGAAATACGTGTGTAATACTCAACCATGACTGTGTATTGTTATATATCAAATGTTATACATCAAAATATTGTCGTGACAAGATCATCACGGTGTTCCAGAAGCTGTAGAGGAAAGAAATTTGCTAATGTAGGCCTAATGTCAGATGTATTTCGCCATAATTCGACCAATCACGCATTCAATATTTAGCAAATGAATCACACTGGACTGTTTGGCATCGGGACATTCCCACGTGGAAATTGGAGCCGATGTCTTTATTTAAAAAAAAAGATTTATACATATCACATAAAACTAGTGTAAATGCGGCGACCCCTATACCTATATTCCATACCCTGTACCATGTTCCATACGACACCGTTCAAGTCAACTGCAGCGTCAGAACTTCATGAGAATCATTTCTCAATATAGAGCCTACTTTGTACACCATTAAACTTTACGAAAATCTTGGTTCATTTTGCAAGAATCGGATTCTCGTGTGTTTGTGTCTTAATGTATACTCTGCGCCGCAATTTTCTCCGTGCATACAAATATTCGAAATGCAGAAAAGCGTCCCTGACAACGGCCGTTTCAGGCCCGACTGAATATTTGGATCGATGATTTGACAGCACATCACTGACGCGGGGTAAACATGGCCATGCTCAAACATGGGCATTGGCTCGGTCACCTCGATAAGTAAGCCAAAGATACCGTTCGAGTTCCGCATAATCACAGTCGTCAACGTGCGCGCAGGATTCCTGTAGCGGAGTTACAGGAAGCCTGCAAAAAACAACAACATAATCTGAGAAAATTGATGGTGGGTGGGTATTTTTGGTTGGAAACACATCCCAAACATGGTTTCCAGCAAAGCGACTTAGCAGATAGACTAACATAAAGATATTCTTTTGGGTGGTAGTTTTATTTGTTGTTGACACCTTCGTTATTATTAACTATAAACACATGAAGTGAGATTATTCCTAAATTATCGTCTGATTGCCCCTTTGTCTACATGAAATCACCATATAATGGAACTTTTGCCCACTGCTATTGTGCATGGGGGTTTATTGGTTCACAGTTGATCAAATTCAACAGTTAATGGAAGGTGACACTCGTCTGTTTGTGTTTGTCAAGCAATTGTTTATCGTAGCACACACGAGATATGTGCTGCATGATTCACGTAACAGGCGCTGAAGTATTCACGTAACAGGCGCTTCAGTGTTCAAGTAACACTGGATGTAAAATTGCCCTAAATTTTTTCTTTCCACTAAATTAACTTTGTACACATCAATATAAACTCATACAAAGGTCAGATTCACGGATTGTGCATTGTACTGGAAAAGTACAAGCATATAGGCTGCATTATTCCTGGCTGGATTTCATCAATTGGCAATGCAAGTACCACTAGATGTAAAATTGTCCCCGAATCTCTCTTTCCACTAAATTTACAGCAAAATTATTTATTATATTTAACAACTGGAACGGTATAATATGTATGTACACTATACATAAACTGAATATATACAGTGCTCACCATGACCTCACTGATCAGTATTGGGACCAGCGTGGGACTGGATGCAGTGTTGTACAATGTCATCCGTTTCACACAGGGAGGAACCGTTTGTCTGATTCTGTGTGCAATTGCCTGATTCTATGGGCAAATTCTATGAGCAAATTGTCTGATTCTATGGGCAAAACAGCAAGTAAGCTGCGTGGCAACAGTAAAACATGTTGGATCGACAGCTAATTTCTCAACAGAATCTGATGGCATATGTTCTATTTACTTCTTAGATCATTGCAGAATATTATTCATGTTCAGTTTCTTATGTGGTGTTCACTGCTCTTCATATATCTGTCGCACAAAAGTGGAACGGCTAGGCAGTGGAGCGGTTAGCCATCATAAATCACCAAAGACAAAGCGATTCCAATTACTAACTAGAATATCTTGACCACAATTGCATGACAATTATTCCAGTTAACATTTTGATTGTTCCTGGATGTAAAGTCAGCTACGTAATCCAATAAAATCGGACATAGAATAAAAATAACAGAAACAAACCTGATTCTATGGAAACAAACCTGATTCTATGGGTAGGTTTATTTGATAACCATGGAACTATAGGCTACGATCTGTCATCCATGTTATTGACCTTCTCCTAGAAACAGAACATAAAATCAAGCTTCAATGCTATATTTATTCAGGATCAGCATCGAGAAGCTGTTAGTTTCATGGCTATAACAAAACCCTACTCTTAGAATCAGGTTTGTTCCCATAGAATCAGGTTTGTTTCTGTTATTTTTATTCTATGTCCAATTTTGTTGGATGACGTAGCTGACTTCACATCCAGGAGCAATCAAAATGTTAACTGAAATAATTGTCATGCAATAGTGGTCAATATATCCTGGTAAGTAACTGGAAGCGCTTTGTCTTTGGTGATTTATGATGGCTAACTGCTCCACTGCCTAGCCGTTCCACTTTTGTGCGACAGATATATGGTGAGCGGTGAACGCCACATAAGAAACTGAACATGAATCATATTCTGCAATGATTTAAGAAGTAAACAGAACATATGCCATCAGATTGTGTTGAGAAATTAGCCGTCGATCCAGCATGTTTTACTGGTGCCCCGCAGCTTACTTGCCTATTTGCCCATAAATTCAGACAATTTGCTCATAGAATCTGACTTTTTGCCCATAGAATCAGGCAAATGCACATAGAATCAGACAAACGGTTCCTCCCTGTGATATTGTTCCAGTTGTTACACATAATAAGTTATTTTGCTGTAAATTTAGTGAAAGAGGTGTTTGGGGGTAATTTTTCATCTAGTGTTACTTGCATACTAAATTACTTTACAACGAAGAAAAGGCATTGCCAGTTCATGAGATCCAGTCAGGAATATCACAGCCTATATGCTTGTACTTTTCCAGTACAATGCACAATCCAGGAATCTGACCTTTGTATGTGTTTATATTGATGTGTACATAGTTAATTTAGTGGAAAGAGAAATTTTAGGGCAATTTTACATCCAGTGTTACTTGAATACTGAAGCGCCTGTTACGTGAATACTTCAGCGCCTGTTACGTGAATCATGCAGCACATATCTCGTGTGTGCTACGATAAACAATTGCTTGACAAACACAAACAGGCGAGTGTCACCTCCCATTAACTGTTGAATTTGTTCAACTGTGAACCAATCAACCCCCATGCACAGTAGCAGTGGGCAAAAGTTACATTATATGGTGATTACATGTAGACAAAGAGGCAATCGGACGATAATTGAGGGATAATCTCATTTCATGTGTTTATAGTTAATAATAACGAAGGTGTCAACAACAAATTAAACTACCACGCAAAAGAATATCATTATGTTAGTCTATCTGCTCAGTCCCTTTGCTGGAAACCTCGTTTGGGATGTGTTTCCAACCAAAGATACCCACCTACCATCAATTTTCTCAGATTATGTTGTTGCTTTTTGCAGGCTTCCTGTAACTCCGCTACAAGAATCCTGTGCGCACGTTGACGACTGTGATAATAGGCCTAAACGTACACGGCTTATCTCTACAGCTAATACAACGTTCGCTCATAGAATTAGAACATGAAGCACCGTATACATAGGCTGGCGGCTATGTCTGGATGAATGATTTGTACTATCAAGTTGCAGACATCAATTGGATCATTTGGATATTAGTTGACACGTGAGGCAAGTGTGTTTTTGTTGTCCATCATTGCGTCTATCATATCACCTGAAGTATTTGGCTGGTCGAGTAAACAATAATATCATAACGTTTAAGTTTAACATATGCTGTTGATGTCTACGAGTTGTGTTGTTCGAGCGCATCATATTATGTTTCAGAGTTATGTACGCGATGAGCCGTGTCGCACGAGACAGCCACAAGGCCTGTCCTGACGATGTGACAACGGTTACTGAGGATGGTGCTGCTAACCTAGGGAAAGTTTGTCACCAGTGTGAGGGAAACATTAACACCATTACACAATTGTCTTGTAAACATATTGTTTGTGAGTCGTGTCTGGCGAAATCCATGACCCAAACACCAGAGAAATGTGCCTTATGTGAACCTGCAACGGAGAGTGACAACCAAGATCTACCTAAAGTTCAACCTGAAAATATTCAACTGCAGCAACACCAACAACAAAGCCAAATGGAACTGCGTCATCACCCACCAACAGGAGAGACAATTCCCAAAGCTGTTGCCCTGGGTGATGACGACAGCCAGACCTGCAAGGAGTGTAACCAACGACCCAAGGCCAAACTATGCGCTCACTGCAAAAAGAAACTGTGTGACAACTGTGTGGCGAAACATGAAGCCATCGTCAAAAGCGAGTTGGAGGCCATCGAGAAAGAAAAAGCGCAACTCGGGAAGACTTTCAAGACAATGCAGGAGCGGACAGAACCATTGTTGGTTGTTCTCGCCGATCTGATTGGTACAGCTGAGAGTAGAGTCAAGGCAGTCGACGACACTCGCAAGGCAATGTTGAGCAGGATGGATAAAGTGGAGCGAGATTTAATCGCGATGATCAACAGCCGAAAGCAGAAAATCAAAGAACAATTAGAGGAGGGCAGTCGTGACAGTTGTTCCGGAGTTAGTGAATACCACACATCAGTAGAAACCCTACAAGCAATCCTCAGGAGCAACATCTCCCAGACGTCAGGGGCTATTGACGGAGAGTTGCTAAGAGACGGGAAGACGATCTGTACCGAATGGGGTGACTCCATGGAGATGGTACAGACCCTGGGGGTGTGTCCAGATGCTGATGCTCTGGAAACAGCGGAAGCTGAAAAATTCGTGTCTGACATGAATAGAGTACTGAGCGAGTTCTCCCAAGGTACACACATCCCAATAGAGCCAATAATTGTACAAACAGAAGAAGTACCACAACCGGTTGTCAGACAAATACCAGACTACAGAAAGATTGGTGTACAAATCGAGGTGATAGGAAGCAAGGGCGTGCTCTGTGGTCAGTTTGACGAGCCGTCCTTTGTGGCTGTGTCCCCGCGCACTCTGAGTCTCGTCATCGCTGACACCTTCAACGACAGGGTACAAGTGATCGACCAGCGAGGGAAGTTCGTTGGACATTTCGGATCGTGGGGTGAAGGAAAACTCCAGTTGAAGCTCAGAGGGTCGATCAACTCTGGTGGCGTGGCGATCAACCCCAAAGGAGAAATCGTTGCCGTGGATACGTACAACAATCGTCTCCAAATTTTCACTGAGCGTGGTGCCCTCATCAGTACCATCGGTTCTAAAGGAAGCGATCCTGGACAGTTTGACTCCCCACGCGGTGTTGCCATTGACAAGGCTGGGCAAATTTATGTCAGTGACTGGTACAACAAGCGTATCCAAGTCCTTAACGCTGACGGGAGCGTTGTCAGAGTGTTCGGGGCGCGTGACGTCATGGGCGACTGGCAACCGTCTGGAATCACCGTCCGCGCGAATGGTGACGTCATTGTAGCAGACGTGGGCGGGAAAATAGAAGTCTTCAGCAGCGAGGGCGAGTCCAAGTTGACGATTGGGGCGGGCGTGGACGGGTCCTTCAAATTAGGCATTCCATCAGACGTTGCCCTGGACGACGATGGAAATATTCTGGTGACGGACTACGAGATGCACGTTCTGCACGTGCTAGACGACTCGGGCAAGTTGATTCGTACGTACGGAGGGAGGGGGGACGAGATGGGTGAGTTCAATCAGCCCGTGGGGGTGTCTGTGACTCCGGAGGGGAGAGTCGTGGTGGTCGACCAACTCAACAACCGACTACAGCTTCTACGCTTCTAGCACCGTATAGGGACAGACACAGAGCTTTTTATATATGCATGCAATGGTGTTTTCTGCATGGTCAGCCAAAATGCCCAATATTTGAGTATATTATGCCTTACACGTAAATTTGACTGCAAGGTTGAACTCAATCGATGATCCCAGGTATTCATCTGCAGGCTTATATGTATATGCTTGTATGGCTATTCACTATGACAGAAGTTATCGTGCTGAGTTCTTGACAAATAGTCTCACTGTCGGCTGATTGATGATAGGAAATAAACATGGACCACAAACTCCGTGATACATGTCTCGTGACAGGTGTTTATTTCACACATACAAACACACACCGATTACAGTAATGTATAGACCTATTTACTCAAAGTGACTAAACAATGCTGTACAGTTTACTCCTGTGGGATGAGGCGAATCGAAGAGATATACTCAGACTTCTGTATTAATTTATCAGTTCTCCTAAAGGTTGCTGGAATCTATGACTTTGTCTGCATCTTCTCTGAAAATAAAAGATATAAAAGATATATCATGTGTTTCTTCCTCTTTGCATTCAGTGTAATAGAAGTTGCTGTAATAACGAAATAATACACCGGTTCCACCAAAGATGGCTCGACATCGACATTCAATAACATTTACTTTTCTTTCTGCGTCGAGTGATCAAATCCAGAGTTATCAAATCCGTCATCTTTCTCTGCCTTGACTTCCGTCTCGATAGCCTGCCGTCTGACTTTCCGGTGCCTGCCAAAAACAATTTGATCTGGATCACGTCGTCACGAACTATTGTACAAGAGATATATTTGGCCAACAAAGATGAATTAGCGCGTCACTTCGAAATCTCTGCCTGTTCGTTATTGTCGAAGAATGTTATTTCCAACCTTTCTTTAGACAAAAACTGAACATTGCTAAATCTTGTTGTAAATGATAGACAAGTAGCTACCTGCCGATCTGCTCCGCCGCGTCTATAGTGTCAGGTATAGGGTGTCCACGAGTCTCTGGCAGCATACTGACGAGACACCCTGTAACTGTGGCCAGACTGCCGAATATCACGGACGGCATAGGCAGCCACACCTCCTCCTGTATACATGGGATAGATCAAGTTGTATTCTGGCGTCTTAGATTCTGGCACACTTGAAACTTCCATTGAACAACTCGGTCTTGTTTAGTAGTGAATACTTTATAAATCAACAGAGATAAGATGTTTGGACTTTTTGTTCGGTAAAAACTATCGGAACCAACAAATTCCCACACTACTGTAGTCAAACAATGGCTACATTTTTCTACTGGATATTATAAATACAATCTAAAATTTAACTCATTCCAATCACCACTGACATAGCACACCCTGAGGGTCATTGCTTGTCCTTATGGATATCTATCATACAAGCAATGCCTTTTAGTTTCGCGAAGAAAAAACTAAACCATATAGGCTCCGCCTAAAAAGGGACCACACCCACCAGAGAACTGCCAAGGAAGGGGGACAACATGCTGCCGACCCTGGCTACAGTGGAGCTGGTTCCCAAGGAGACGTGTCGCACGGGGGTCGGGAACAGTTCCGATGTGTAGAAGTAGGCTACGGTGAAGGTGAACGTTATACAACCTTTCCCTATCGTGGACAGGGTCGTCAGGGCCCACGTCAGGTCTGTTAGTGTGACGAGATCAAGGTACGAGTATTTGCATAGCAGATTTTGTTTCTAATCTCTAACTGTCCACGTACACTATCCTAGCCATGGAAGATGACTAAGTGGAGATTTCATGATGCAGAGTTTAGTTTCCATTTTCGGGTGTTCATGACAAATTCAAACGAAGACTTCCTCTCAGGAAGATATTATCGACTCGTCTGATTTCATACAAATCTTTATAAATTCCAACAATAAAAATGAAAAAAAGGTACTGACCCGGGTTGGTAAGCAGTATGGGCACACAGGAGAGAGAGAAAAGCCCGGCGGCCAGGAACCCGCCGACGTTTGACCAGCGCCGGCCGCCGTACATGATACAGAAGTAACAGATCAAAACAGCCGGTATGTCCACGAGTCCAAGGAGGAACGTGTTCAGGAACACGTCACCGAACGCCGCAGCGTTAAAGGAGACTCCATAATAGATCAGAGCCACGGTGAACCTGTCCGCGAGACAAAAGACGGGGTGATATTAGACGCTCTTCATCAAATTGTTCAGAAAATAAACTGAGTTCTGTTGTTACACCACTAGGTAACTCGCGAACCCATCTTAGTAACTAGTTGTTGGCAGAGAGCCAGTGTCTGACACCAGGTGGCGCACCAGTCGAGGTAGAGCAGAGCCAGTTCCCAGCGGAGTACCTGGCTGTGACACACGTCAGAACAGGTGCCCTTCCTCACCACACTCGACAGCTAGACACGGGAAGATGAGCTCTTATAGCTTTTGTGTCATTGTTATTTTTAAGAAAAAATTATTGATTATAAGTTACAAGATCAAATTGTCACATGTAGGCCTGATACCAGTGGCATCAAACCGTTGAATATAATCCTTGCATTAGGTCATAATTATCATTTAGATCCCATTTACATAATAAATCTTAAGAACTTTCCAAATGATTGATCACAATTTCTTGACAAAATATTAGGCTATAAAATTCTCATGCGTTCATCGGTGAAACAACGGATATTTGTCAACTGGTTTTAACAATAAATGAGTTTCCAGTGTTGTGATGACCCGAACACAACCAATCACCGCTGGAGCTGCAAGTTGTCACGAGCAGCAGTACTTACATCCCACTGTACGTTGTCTGGGAAAGATTTCTGGTTTACTTCGGCGATGTGACTGAGCGTTTTGTTGGCGTCCTTGTGCCGCCCCTTGGTCACCTGCCAGCGAGGCGACTCGGGAACTGCCCTGGTAGGGAGCGAACACGTGAAGCAATATTAGCTAGAAATACGTTTCATTACTAGAATCTATATCCAATTACACCGACCATATAAGCGGGACAGTGGCCAAGACCGGGACAGAGATAGCGATGATCATCTTTCTGAAGTCCCGGATGGCGTATGACACCCCGCTGACGACCATCGTCCCCAGCGGCACGAACATGTCCGAGAATATCAGAAACTTCTCGTTGTGACGCGGGCCCAGTAGCTCAATCACTGGAGAGATAATATACAAGCGAGCACAGTAAACAAGTATGGATTGGGAAGATTGTGCAGCTTGTTCTTCTACATTCCGTCATGATTAAAGTGTGCATGACAGATTAATTAGCATGCTCTATTATTACAGGGCAGCGTAGCCTTTCTGGGCCGAATTTTTCAGCAGTATTTCGATCATACGTGTATTTGTATGCATGATAAAATGTTCATCTATTGCCTTACAATTGGAGATTATGAATAACACAATATATGTTTATAATTGCAGAATATTTGACGAATGAAATTCTTCTGACTCACTGAGGACGTATGAACAAAGTCTGGTGAACCGTGTTGAGAAGGACAGGAAGAAACGAAACACGCAGAAAGTGGCGTAATTCGGGGCGAAGGCTTGTAGGAGAGCGAATATGGTATACACAATACAGCCAATCAACAGCGGCAACCTCCGACCGAATCTAATAGCGAGAAATTAAAATTAAGCTAATATCCAGTGCATTTCTAATCACAGATTTCCATACGAAATATTTTGTTCATTTAGGATGTGATTTGTTGATTTTATCACGACAAGATCGCAAAATTGTAATTAATTACAATTGAAGGGTAGGCTAATATTCGTCTACACAAATATCGTTTAGCGTGATCAATCTGATATCTAGTCATTTGCATATTAAATACATATGAAATCACAAACATATTATGGCACATATATTTGACACCCGGGTTGGACAGACCTGTCAGAGACGATGCCGGAGATAAAGCTACCGAAGAACAAACCCGCCATGTACACAGTCGACGTGAAGTCTGACAGCCAACGATTGTCGCACACCAGCTCAAACTTCAACAGAAAATCATAAATTTTATGTTGATCAGGCCGCTAGTTTAACCCCTCTTCGTGACCATGAAGCCTAGTGACAAGTGAGGATTACTTTCTGGAGAGGAAACGTTATCATGGTTCTAAAACAAGACTTTCGGTAGAAAGTAGACACACGCACACATACGGAGATGGCTGACTTCACAGTAGACAACTGGGGAACCATAACAGATATGCGATCTAGATCCAGTTATGTCCAGGCATATACCAAGAGGGGTAGTTACACAACATGAGTTACACAACAATATTACGGTTCTCGGGTGTGCTACTGTGATGTCTGACAAACGTACAATGCCCTTACATGTGTCTGCATTACAAATAGCCAGAAATTAACTGTTTTTTCTTCAACTCGTAATATGTCAAACGTTAACACTTCACATGCGCACGCACAAAAAAAACGGACAAAACATGACATACCTGTACTCATAACCTTGTGTGGCAGATACATGGGTACACAAAATGATAAAATCCAACATCAGTTCTACGTACTCCCTAGAGGATGTCATGCGAGCGAACAGATTATGATTAGGTGTGGGAGATCTTACCTCTGAATCAATAGTGGACACGAACTCCGACTGGTCGAATGTCCAGCCGTCCGTACAGCCGACGGTGGTGACGTTCTCTGTGGCGTTACGGTTCCACGTCAGGATCTCCTCGTCCGTCAGGGAGTCGTAGTCCAGGTCGTACATGGAACAGGAGTCGTGTTCTTCAGGGTCCGAGTCCGAGTAAGGGATAGCCACGTGTTTCTGGATGTCGTGGGAGAAGTTAACCAGGCGTGGCACGTGACACCTGGAACACAGAGTAAGGGATAGCCACGTGTTTCTGGATGTCGTGGGAGAAGTTAGCCAGGCGCGGCACGTGACACCTGGAACACAGAGTAAGGGATAGCCACGTGTTTCTGGGTGTCATGGGAGAAGTTAGCCAGACGCGGCACGTGACACCTGGAACACCGAGTAAGGGATAGCCACGTGTTTCTGGGTGTCGTGGGAGGAATTAGCCAGGCACGGCACGTGACACCTGGAACACAGAGTCAGGGATAGCCACGTGTTTCTGGGTGTCGTGAGATAAGTTAGCCAGGCGCGGCACGTGGCACCTGGAACACAGAGTAAGGGATAGCCAAGTGTTTCTGGGTGTCGTGGGAGAAGTTAGCCAGGCGCGGCACGTGACACCTGGAACACAGAGTCAGGGATAGCCACGTGTTTCTGGGTGTCGTGGGAGAAGTTAGCCAGGCACGGCACGTGACACCTGGAACACAGAGTAAGGGATAGCCATGTGTTTCTGGATGTCGTGGGAGAAGTTAGCCAGGCGCGGCACGTGACACCTGGAACACAGAGTAAGGGATAGCCACGTGTTTCTGGGTGTCGTGGGAGAAGTTAGCCAGGCGCGGCACGTGACACCTGGAACACAGAGTAAAGCATAGCCACGTGTTTCTGGGTGTCGTGGGAGGAATTAGCCAGGCACGGCACGTGACACCTGGAACACAGAGTCAGGGATAGCCACGTGTTTCTGGGTGTCGTGAGATAAGTTAGCCAGGCGCGGCACGTGACACCTGGAACACAGAGTAAGGGATAGCCACGTGTTTCTGGATGTCGTGGGAGAAGTTAGCCAGGCGCGGCACGTGACACCTGGAACACAGAGTAAGGGATAGCCACGTGTTTCTGGATGTCGTGGGAGAAGTTAGCCAGGCGCGGCACGTGACACCTGGAACACAGAGTAAGGGATAGCCACGTGTTTCTGGGTGTCGTGGGAGAAGTTAGCCAGGCGCGGCACGTGACACCTGGAACACAGAGTAAGGGATAGCCACGTGTTTCTGGATGTCGTAGGAGAAGTTAGCCAGGCACGGCACGTGACACCTGCAACACAGAGCAAAGGATAGCCACGTGTTTCTGGGTGTCGTGAGAGATGTTAGCCAGGCGCGGCATGTGACACCTGGAACACAGAGTAAGGGATAGCCACGTGTTTCTGGATGTCGCGGGGGAAGTTAGCCAGGCGCGGCATGTGACACCTGGAACACAAAGTAAGGGATAGCCACGTGTTTCTGGATGTCGTGAGAGAAGTTAGCCAGGCGCGGCACGTGACACCTGGAACACAGAGTAAGGGATAGCCACGTGTTTCTGGGTGTCGTGAGAGAAGTTAGCCAGACGCGGCACGTGACACCTGGAACACAGAGTAAGGGATAGCCACGTGTTTCTGGATGTCGTGAGAGAAGTTAGCCAGGCGCGGCACGTGACACCTGGAACACAGAGTAAGGGATAGCCACGTGTTTCTGGATGTCGTGGGAGAAGTTAGCCAGGCGCGGCACGTGACACCTGGAACACAGAGTAAGGGATAGCCACGTGTTTCTGGATGTCGTGAGAGAAGTTAGCCAGGCGCGGCACGTGACACCTGGAACACAGAGTAAGGGATAGCCACGTGTTTCTGGGTGTCGTGAGAGAAGTTAGCCAGACGCGGCACGTGACACCTGGAACACAGAGTAAGGGATAGCCACGTGTTTCTGGGTGTCGTGGGAGAAGTTAGCCAGGCGCGGCACGTGACACCTGGAACACAGAGTAAGGGATAGCCACGTGTTTCTGGATGTCGTGGGAGAAGTTGGCCAGGCGCGGCACGTGACACCTGGAACACAGAGTAAGGGATAGCCACGTGTTTCTGGATGTCGTGGGAGAAGTTAGCCAGGCGCGGCACGTGACACCTGGAACACAGAGTAAGGGATAGCCAAGTGTTTATGGATGTCGTGAGAGAAGTTAGCCAGGCGCGGCACGTGACACCTGGAACACAGAGTAAGGGATAGCCAAGTGTTTCTGGGTGTCGTGAGAGAAGTTAGGCAGGTGCGGCACGTGACACCTGGAACACAGAGTAAGGGATAGCCACTTGTTTCTGGATGTCATGAGAGAAGTTAGGCAGGCGCGGACTGTGAGACCTGGAACACAAAGTAAGGGATACCCACGTGTTTCTGGATGTCATGAGAGAAGTTAGCCAGGCGCGGCACGTGACACCTGGAACACAGAGTAAGGGATAGCCATGTGTTTCTGGATGTCGTGGGAGAAGTTAGCCAGGCGCGGCACGTGACACCTGGAACACAGAGTAAGGGATACCCACGTGTTTCTGGATGTCATGAGAGAAGTTAGCCAGGCGCGGACTGTGACACCTGGAACACAAAGTAAGGGATACCCACGTGTTTCTGGATGTCATGAGAGAAGTTAGGCAGGCGCGGACTGTGAGACCTGGAACACAAAGTAAGGGATACCCACGTGTTTCTGGATGTCATGAGAGAAGTTAGGCAGGCGCGGACTGTGACACCTGGAACACAGAGTAAGGGATACCCACGTGTTTCTGGATGTCATGAGAGAAGTTAGGCAGGCGCGGCACGTGACACCTGGAACACAGAGTAAGGGATAGCCACGTGTTTCTGGGTGTCATGAGAGAAGTTAGCCAGGCGCGGCACGTGTCACCTGGAACACAGAGTAAGGGATACCCACGTGTTTCTGGATGTTGTGGGAGAAGTTAGCCAGGCGCGGCATGTGACACCTGGAACACAGAGTAAGGGATAGCCACGTGTTTCTGGGTGTCGTGGGAGAAGTTAGCCAGGCGCGGCACGTGACACCTGGAACACAGAGTAAGGGATAGCCAAGTGTTTCTGGATGTTGTGGGAGAAGTTAGCCAGGCGCGACACGTGACACCTGGAACACAAAGTAAGAGATAGCCACGTGTTTCTGGGTGTCGTGGGAGAAGTTAGCCAGGGGCGGCACGTGACACCTGGAACACAGAATAAGGGATAGCCACGTGTTTCTGGATGTTGTGGGAGAAGTTAGCCAGGCGCGGCACGTGACACCTGGAACACAGAGTAAGGGATACCCACGTGTTTCTGGGTGTCGTGGGAGGAATTAGCCAGGCACGGCATGTGACACCTAGAACACAGAGTAAGGGATAGCCAAGTGTTTCTGGGTGTCGTGAGAGAAGTTAGCCAGGCGCGGCACGAGACACCTGGAACACAGAGTAAGGGATAGCCAAGTGTTTCTGGGTGTCGTGGGAGAAGTTAGCCAGGCGCGGCACGAGACACCTGGAACACAGAGTAAGGGATAGCCACGTGTTTCTGGGTGTCGTGGGAGAAGTTAGCCAGGCACGGCATGTGACACCTGGAACACAGAGTAAGGGATAGCCAAGTGTTTCTGGGTGTCGTGAGAGAAGTTAGCCAGGCGCGGCACGAGACACCTGGAACACAGAGTAAGGGATAGCCACGTGTTTCTGGATGTCGTGGGAGAAGTTAGCCAGGCGCGGACTGTGACACCTGGAACACAAAGTAAGGGATACCCACGTGTTTCTGGATGTCATGAGAGAAGTTAGGCAGGCGCGGACTGTGAGACCTGGAACACAAAGTAAGGGATACCCACGTGTTTCTGGATGTCATGAGAGAAGTTAGGCAGGCGCGGACTGTGGCACCTGGAACACAAAGTAAGGGATACCCACGTGTTTCTGGGTGTCGTGAGAGAAGTTGGCCCGGCGCGGCACGTGACAATTGGAACACAGAGTAAGGGATAGCCACGTGTTTCTGGATGTCATGAGAGAAGTTAGGCAGGCGCGGACTGTGACACCTGGAACACAAAGTAAGGGATACCCACGTGTTTCTGGATGTCATGAGAGAAGTTAGGCAGGCGCGGACTGTGAGACCTGGAACACAAAGTAAGGGATACCCACGTGTTTCTGGATGTCATGAGAGAAGTTAGCCAGGCGCGGACTGTGGCACCTGGAACACAGAGTAAGGGATACCCACGTGTTTCTGGATGTCATGAGAGAAGTTAGGCAGGCGCGGACTGTGACACCTGGAACACAAAGTAAGGGATACCCACGTGTTTCTGGATGTCATGAGAGAAGTTAGGCAGGCGCGGACTGTGAGACCTGGAACACAAAGTAAGGGATACCCACGTGTTTCTGGATGTCATGAGAGAAGTTAGGCAGGCGCGGACTGTGGCACCTGGAACACAAAGTAAGGGATACCCACGTGTTTCTGGGTGTCGTGAGAGAAGTTGGCCCGGCGCGGCACGTGACAATTGGAACACAGAGTAAGGGATAGCCACGTGTTTCTGGGTGTCATGAGAGAAGTTAGGTAGGCACGGCACGTGACATCTTGACGGGAGTAGTGTTTGGTTACTATGTGAAGTTGTGTGACTGAAGTACACTCAAGTTATGACAAGAGAGGGAATGGAGTGTTTTGACTGTATCAGATGAAAGTTCTGATGGAATCAGTGAAGAACTGCCAAACAACCGACTGAGCAATTGTGACACACAAACCACATCATGGCCCATGGAATAGATGTCTGAATTGCATATATGTGAATAGATATAATTAATTAATAATAATACCCCAAATAATAATCTACCTATTCGTTCACTGTTGGAAATGTACCATATACTCACCAATGATCTTGATGAGCAGCAAAAAAGTTGGCTGAAATGTTGTGCATCCCGTTGAAGAAGCCGAATAGAGACATCATGGCGTAAAAGAGAGCCTGGTAAAGTCCGACGTGCCCGATGTAGTCAAACACGTCTTGGAACCTCATCCTTACAGCTCTGTGAGGGACTTCAATTCCTCCAGTCTCCTGTACGTGTCTGGGTCAGTAAACGGGAGACCGTGGATCTTGTTCAACTACCTCAATATTCGCATCCTACCACATCTCTCCGCAACATGTCATCCCTGCAGACATTGGTTGATCAGTTCCTGGTGGTATGAATCTCCACTCCTTTTATTTGTTCAGCGAATCACGCGCTTCCTCATATCCTTTGATATTGCCTCGATTATTCCCTCACAAAAATTTTAGATCTATATGTCATGTTTACAAAACAAAAAGCAAAATCGCCTTCGTATATGGCAAATACCTTAATATACCATAATAGCCTTTGTATATGTACCAATATGTCTCTGACCAGCATTTATAATGTATACAATGTATATTGATAAACGTGTTTATATGTCAAGAATGCACTTGCACGAAGGATTATTGTTTCACATGATGACAAAGGGTCCAAACGCTCAGTCGGTCACTGATTTATGTCATGTACAAAGAGTGATGAATACGCTTCAGCACTCAACATAATAGTATTCTAATCACTCTCCTACAATTATTATCTCCAGTGGTGATGAATTTCAGTATATATAAGAAATTATTCAATCAACATAATTCATGAAATGAATACTTGAGAATAGTATATTCTCGTCTAGCGTGGCGTTATATGTTCGCCGTTTGGTTCGTACGAGTCAGTCTCTTCTGGTTTCTCTATTCTGAACGATCCCACAACTTAACGCGGTTCAGGTAGTGTTGTTATTGTCGTGGGATCAGCTGGATGAGAAAACATAGTTGTTGGGATAACTATATTGAAATCTTCATCACACATGCGCTATCAGTTCCCATGACAATAAAAAATAACGTTTGATAAGTCAGTTCAGCCGGTACCTCAGTGTCATGGACCGCATAGTTCATGAACTGATTGGAGATCGGTTAACAGGAAAAACTACGATGCATAAAATTTGAGGAAACCCAAAATCTAGAATTATTATTGGAATAGGAACAATGACAAACAAAACATTTTCATTCAAACCCACACCGGCGTCATCAAAGGCAGGACAATGTGAAATGTAGGCCTCATTGTGTCTTGCGTTTTTATTGTACACAAATGTCAAGTTTATTAATATACAAATGTCAAGTTCAAGTCAGCACGTCAAGGTCGGGTTGACGTCAAGTTCGAGTCGAGGTCCAGTCGGTCCGCAGTTTATCGGGCTGTGTGGAGGCATTGTACCGTTTCAGATTCTATTCTTTATTGTCTTTGCTATTCGAAATCTTTCATAGCGTACTTGGTTTGCCTGTGACAAGGAGTGTCGTTCACCTTTGAGATGTGTTTTGCTATGCCCTAGTGGAACAGTCATGTGAGGTGTAAAGTTGGGTTTTATCAACATATATATTAGCTGCGATTGTTAGATGCTATTCCGAAAAATCGAGTAGATTTAGGGTTAGGCCAGGCAATAAATTGCTGAGGTTGGACAAAAATGTGACCAAAGCAATGTGATAAATATCGTTCGATGGCCGATATCAGGCCGAATGTCTGTGATCGCTGTGCAAATCACAAGGCCGGCAGTTCAGTTCAATAGTTTATTCGGGCGATAATGTCTAATGACTCAGACAGTCACATCTAAGGCCGCAAACACACCTACGTCCGGTGATTTCCCTGTCGACAAGATATCCAGAAACTATAGTCTTTCTTTGTTACAATTCACATATATTTAGTCCACAGTTAACTGATATATTCCAATACGAGCACGGCCAAACTTCTGACAATATTTCAACACGTCTATGCTCGCTGCGGCCATTTACTCAACTCCTAGAAAAACTGCGGGGCCGGCAACATGTGGTGTAGGTTTTCCCGCCAAATGTCTGCGGTGTTGTGATTGGATAGATGTGTGGTGGTATGAGCTGATGTCACCGGGAAAGTGGGTTTCCCCGGCGCGTGTCTTGACTACTATGGTCTGTATCTGTGCACGTGATGTGAGCGGTGGGTGTGTCATGTTCTATGTTTAGAAGTCGGTGCTTGTAAAGGTCAAGGCCGAAACTAACTGGGTCGCATGTACTGTATACTGGGCCGAAAGTGCGCGTGAACTGACCTGTGTATGTAACCATGACTACATGGAGTTTATGCTTGTGATCGTATAGTCTGTACCTGTCCTGTATGTAAGTCATGTAGAATGAATGTTTGTTGTGGGAATATGTATGCGCGGGAGGGACGGGGGTTACAGTCGCTAAAATTACTACAGCAATTTCACCTCAAATAGGTTCTTTAGGAATATCTCTGACCACACAAGAAAGTCCACTTGAATCCACCCACGGCAGATCGCGGAATATTGAAACAGTCATCCGTTAAAAATCATCACAGAAACATAAACAAAGTGTCCAGTCCTAATAATTATGAGGTGCTCTTCCATTCAAAATCATTTCACAGGAGATTGGAAACATTTCAGATAATGAAAATCGTGATAGAACTAAATTTTGACCCAAATTGACCGTGACACGAGTCACATAATTTGTCTGAACCATAATCACTGCTAACGATGATAATTTACAGATGCCCAAATGTATATAACAATTCTATGCGCAGTATGCGTGTTCAGAGTACTGTACAGAAATTAATGTATACAACATAAGCACCATGTATGACTAGAGAGCACAAATGGTGCATGTGCCATTACGAAGCAACTATTGACAAGATACGGTATATGTAGTTCAGATTAAGTAAATGAGTGATAAAATAAATCTGACAAGTACTTTAGGTTTCCAGATGTTCAACAGAAGTGAGTTCCGGAGTTCAACTCCTACAGCATTCATTGAGAGTTGCACCATGTTTGCTGGCAATTGTCATTCATCTTTTGCACAGTTTCCACGGATTACTGTCGATGGAACAAGATAGTCAAATATCCCTGAGTGGAAACATGTGTAATGAATTTTGGGCATGGGTGTGCAACTTGAAGCTCACTCGCTGGAAACAGCGTGGAACTAGAGTGATGTGTTCTCATTGTATTGTCCCCATATCCAAGTAGGCCGAGTTGTACGAGTTGGATACATCCAGTGACAGTTTCAGTGACCCCTATCATGATTCTGTTGTATCAGGCCTGTTAGGTGACCACGGCAGACTGAACCACCTTGTCATATATTCCCTTATCTAAGTGTCATCTAATTTACCCAATGCATTGCACATGATGCCGGTATAAATTCTGGCCAATATGTGATAGTTGTTTGTCAATTGGATAACTAAGTGTTCAGGAAGGCCCAAAGATTCTGAACCAGGATCGTTGGTCCGATTCGACCCCGCCCCATGTCTCAGACTGAACTTGTATTTTTGATCCGTATTTCAACGTAGATTCCTGGCTTTGGGAGGAGGGAATAAGCTTGCCAGACTTATGTTTGTGTTGTTGCCACCAACAGGGATAATTAGATGCCATTTGGATGAGGACTGTCAAATGCACTAAGTTGATCCTGGAGCATCCACCATCACACTTCAGTATAACAGTCATTCACGTTTTGGCCACTCCCGGGAAGGCAGTCTTGATGCTTCATAAGAAAGTGGCAATAGAGCTGTATGTAATCTATGCACCTATGTGTATGGATATTAATCTGCTGATAGCCCTGAGTGACGCTACGAGGGGTGATTGATAAGTTTTGAGCCTGACCAATAAAACATGCTCTGCCAATAAAAATATTTAGTGCTCTGAGAGAACAACATGTCATAAATGTAATAGGTAACTTTTGACTCATTTTGTTTATTCATGCGTGTACAATACCCACGTCAAGTAGGGTGGGGTATGTCATTCAAGCAAAATGGAGCGAGCTCGTGACCGTGCTGTCATTCTGTACCTGTGCAAAAAGGGTATGTCTCCCAAAGAAATCCATGATGACAGGGTACAAACATTAGAAGATGATGCTCCTTCTTATGCCACTGTGAAACGATGGACAGCTGAATTTAAAAGGGGAAGAACCAGCCTTGAAGACGATGCTCGCTCTGGAAGGCCAAGAACCGCCACATCGGATGATATGATCCAGAAGATCCATTATATAGTGCTTGCCGACAGAAGAGTAACGGAACGTCATATAGCCAGTTCATTAGGGATATCTCAGGAGAGAGTTCATACAGTTCTGACAGGAGACCTTGGAATGACAAAACTCTCAGCACGATGGGTCCCGAGGCTTCTCACACTTGATCAAAAGCGCACAAGGCTCCAAATGTCCCAAGATAATATTCGCGTATTTGAAGCAGACTCTGCGAAGTTCCTGCGGCGTTTCGTGACTATGGTTGAGACATGAGTCCACCACTTTGAACCAGAGTCAAAACAGCAGTCGAAACAGTGGAAACACATGGGTTCTCCCCCACCGAAGAAGGCCAAGGGTGTGTCATCCGCCGGGAAGGTCATGGCCTCTGTGTTCTGGGATCATGAGGGTGTTATAATGGTGGACTATCTTCAGAAAGAACAAGCCATCAACGGGCAATATTACGCTTCCTGGATCCGGCAACTGCGGGAGGAAATCAAACAAAAGCGCCAAGGAATGCTCAGACGTGGTGTCCTGTTCCACCAGGACAATGCCCCAGTACACAAGTCTCTTGTTGCCATGGCTGCAATTCACGAATGTGGCTTCGAACTCGTCCAGCATCCACCTTATTCCCCAGATTTAGCTCCATCGGACTTCCATCTCTTCCCTAACATGAAACGGCACCTTGCTGGGACCCATTATACCACAAATGATGACATCATATCTGCTGTGAATGACTTCCTACAGGCGCAGTATAAGACTTTCTACGAGAACGGCATCAAAGCACTACAGAGACGCTGGAAGAAATGTGTAGACCTGCAAGGGGATTATGTTGAGAAATAAACAATATTTGAAACTTTGTTTATTTTTTTCATCGGTCAGGCTCAAAACTTATCAATCACCCCTCGTATTATTAAATACAAAAGACTCGGTAGGTTTGCCTATCCTCGAGGGACTCCTATGACCAGGGGGGTGTATAATAACTCCCTGGCCAAGTAGGAACATATTTAACTGAATGCAGTTGTACTCATCCCAAAATGTACTTGCATGAGTCAGAATAACAGAACAGAATACCTTGTTCAACGGTATTGAACATCGTACTACATGTAAGTCCAACAGGACAGGGGGTATGACATCACCATGATAAAGATCCAGCATTTGATTTGATTCTATATTCAGGAGAGGAGTTGTTTCTGTTCTATGTCCTGTTTTTTGAGCTGACAGGAGCTCACCCTGTAGGCCGTCTTCCTTCAGATACTCAAAGACGTGTGTGCAAACAAATCACGGCAAGAGTTTTCTCGTGAATGATACATTCGACACTGGCTTATAGTTGTTGAAAATCTGAACGTCCAAACCTCCTTTCTTCATGATTTGAGCCGCCATGTATCACTGCAGTTGAGATGGAAATCATCGCTTTACATTGCCGTCCACAAAATTTTGGTATAAGTAAAAAGGCCGATGGATTGGTGACGTCGGATGCAGTCCTAGCTCGTCTGGTCGACGGTCTGCATTCAGAGTACAGTCCACTGACTGTTATCTTTTTATTTCGAATAATTCCTCACAAACCTCACGGCAAACCACCTAAATATTCCCCATAAACTGTATGTTGGTCAGTTGATCATTCCCCCAAGATGCATGTATGTTATCTTTATGTATTATAACGTATCAAGTCTATTTTTAGCCAAAAATGCACTTATAATTCTGAACCAAGCACAATTATATATATTGGAATATATTTATACACAATGATGAAACGAAAAATAGAAAATTGTACATTTGCATGATGAATTTGGGGGCAAAACATGAAGCTTTGCAGCCGCAGTAGGTACGTCAGGTCAGGTTTGAGGTCTGTGATCAATCCAGATGACAGGAATTCAAAATACATGACATTGAATGTGTGTAGAAGTATAAAGCTGGTGGCTGTGAAAACATTACTGCAACTGAATACGTTAAGTTGACTACGCAAGTTCATTATTGACCACAATGAAAATGGTACAATTCTCAATAAATGAGAATCAATTATTGTTGAACTACTTAGAAATCGAGTTATGTCAGTGCATGTAAAACTGAATCATTCAACATCATTTTGCTAGTTACACTTTTGTGCTCCTATTATTGCCCACCATTAAGAATATCTATGATGAACATATAGTGTATGCTTACAGCATTATCTGACATAATTTTATTACAGCACTATTCACCACTGTCTGAGCGAGCCTTGTACTCCCTGTGATGACGAATCTCGCAATTGTGACAATATTTTTTTAGTTCAGCATATTGTGTAAAAATATGTCTATTGGTGTTCGCATACATGTATGTATAATAACACAACACTATAAGTGATATGGATCATTCTGGGCTGATTTTGGGCTGAAACTTTGATTTCTGACGAATTTCATTATTATCACTGATTTTTATCTCCTCCAAAACGATTTCAAATGGAAGAGCACCTCATAATTAGTAGGACGGGACACTTTGTTTATGTTTCTGCGATGATTTTTAACGAAGTTATGACTGTTTCAATATTCGGCGATCTGCTGTGGCGGCCATTTTGGATTTTCAATGAAAATTAGTATTTGCCATGGGTGGATTCGAGTGGACTGTTTTTGTGTGATCAGAGATACCCACCAATGACCATATTTCAGGTGAAATTGCTTTGTTCACATTTATGTTAAACCTCAGCCCTTTTTAGTGTGCAACTAGATCTATTTTCATGTTAATTTTGGGGAATTCATGACGGGTGCCACTAGTGGGGCAGGAAATGCTCACTCTTTCCGGAACACCTGATTTCACCTCCTAATGGCCATTTTTGGGGGTTCATGAGTTTCCCTGTCATTTTTGTTTTCTCTCACTTCGTATGCCTGATATGACTTTCTGTCCCCGGACTATGAGATTGGATAACGGACCCTGTTTTGTTTGCTTGGAATACTTCATACTGGGTATTGATTCCACGTCTATTCCTGGCCTATTCAAGGACGGCAGTTTTGTGGACCATGATTTACAGTCGATTCAATGCAACGAAAGGTTTTATTCATTTCGATGTCAGTCACAAGATTGCGGGTTTACAACAAACCTAAAATTGTTGGGCCAAACATCGTCTGTAATCCGTGTAACAGCATAATTTTTTTTGCGCTGTTGTGTTGACTGTTTGACACCCTTGGGCAACTTGTGCATCACAATGTGTCTCGGTTCACTGAGTCGTATAAGTGAGTACATGTATATTGGCAGTGTTTGCTGATGTGGTCGGAAAGTGATTCCAATCCATAAAATCGGGGGTAATAATTGTAAAGCGCTTTGAGAATGTTAAAAGACGTTCGAATCACTGTATAAAAACCTACAATTATTATTATACTCTGGTGGACAGTGTCGGAGGTTGCGATTTGATCCAGTAACACAAGTGGATAGTCTACTAGTTATTGTCCACTGTACGAAGGATGTCGTCACAGACCCTCACGAAAGTTGTTTACATATATGATGTGCGATTTCTCATAGATATCCATTCTTCACAGCAATATATCGAATTACCTCGGACACATGAGAACACCATCCATGCGTTTTGCCAGAAATGGTTGGAGTCTGTGAGTGGTGTTCCGTTATAAACGATGACTAATTGTATCAGATTAACAACTATCATATCAAACAATATATGTGATTTTTTTTAATGAAACCACAGAATTCCTAATGTTTTTTAAATGAAATATTGGTCGCACTCCCAATGTGTATTCCTAAGTAGCAGAGGCGTTTATAATAGTCGCTTGTAGGAACTCTCAATCACAAAATAAGTTCGGGGGAGTGGCTGTTCCTCGTGGAACCAAGTCATATCAGAACAGCACGTGATATGCATTTACTAATAACAGCGATGATATTGTTCGAATTTGAATACGGATGAAAAATATCTTCGTATTATGACTATCCAAATAGAACATTATGTGATGAAAGGAGGCCGATATGTGTACATAACATGTGCATGAATGATTTTGTCGGTATCAAAGAAGCTAATTTGCACTGAACGTCAAAATTCCCTTAGACACTTTCAGATCAAACGTTTTTAGCTGATATTTACCATGTAAGGTAGATTGTAACTTTTTTCAAAGTTTATGTCACCGAACCTATGGTTCGATAACCTATTGGCATGGCGCTGCGTCGGTTATCGTCGTATACTTCTTCTTTCACACTCAAATCTTTCTGAACTTCTAAGAAAAAAAATCAAGAACAAACAAAAAAGACCCAACAGTTAAGAAAAGTTACCGGAGAAATGTATAGTGTTGAGCCAAAACACCCTCTTGCAAAAAGTGTTTTTTGTGTGCAAAATTTCAGAGAAAAAAAATCGACTATTAAAAATATAAATGTTGATGGACGACGAGCGTAACGCCATGCCAGTGGTTTGTCCGACCAAAGGTGTACTAAAAATAATATACTTGTCCTATCCATACATAATACATTCCTCATTGGATAAGGTTGTGTGGATGACACAAGTTTCGTCACTTATACAAGATTTACATAAAGGGTATTTGCTCAATATCGATCGATTGAAGCCTCAAAACTTCACAAGGTGAAGTCGATATTTGCTTATATTGCTATTGGATTCGAGACATTCTTTAGAACTTCTTATTTGTGGCCAGAGCGCAGATAACGAACGTCTCAAGGTCTGATGTTGGCAAACATTAAAAGATTTAAATCGATCTGACTCGACTACTGACTGTCGACAAGGAATATGATCTATCTCAAAACTCTGATGTCATCCTTCTGAGAGAAATTAGATGAACAACGGGATAACATGATACTGCTGTGTTTGTCATTGACACTTTGATTAGGGCAGTATGGTCTTAACAAAAGGATAACATAACAAGGCTTGGATATCATAGAAGCGATACTGTTGTGTTCTCGCGTGTGTGTTCCTTACAGTGAAACATGTATTGCTTATTTTAGTACCGTGTTTGCGTAAGGATAAAACACATAATGTACATGACGTCACACTCCAGGCCGTCTTTGATGGTGATGTTGGTAAGAATTATTAAATATTTCAACACTTTAGTAAACCGTTGCGTTATTATTCATCGTGTCAGAGTGACAAACTCAGTCGTCTAAATCACGATTAAAGTAAATGTACTTCTCGTCAACTATGTGAAGACATGGGCGAGAAACGATTGATCAGTTTCCCGGTCTCATGAGATAAGAGAAAAGTGTGTACACATTTTGTGAACACTGTCAATTTTCACACATCCTACTTGCATTTGAAAGGAATCTATGTCAGGTTCGAGAGTTGTAATCCAACATAACTAAGAAAGTGAGCACACAGCCTGAAAGTCAAAATATCCCCAGTAAAATCCCAATGCGCATACGCCCCACATGCAAATCACTTTCTCGAAATAGAATACTGAAACTCAAAAGATCCATAAACAGCAACAGCAATCCAAAATCAGTGCTGAGAGATCCTGAAGTTCGTAAATATTTAACTAGCCTACATGAGAAGTTTGTCATGATACCAGCAGACAAGGCATCTAACAATATTGTATTTGTTTGCAAAAATTATTATGATCAATGCCTTTTTGATGAATTGGATATTTTTGGAAAACCAGGCAATCCAACATATACACCTGTGTTATGCTCTAGAAAGGAAGTGCTTGACAACCAGAAATCTGTCATGTTGTCTTATGATATCGATATCAGTCAGAAAGAAATGGAACTTCCTAGTTTGTATTTGATACCGAAGTTACATAAATGTCCATACAAACAGCGCTATATTGCTGGTTACCCTCGCCCCGATAGGGGCAGATGGTATTGTAATTGGGTCTGTCCGTTTGTATGTCTGTCTGTTTGTCTGTCTGTCCGCGCGCATATCTCAAAGGAGAATGGTCCGATCAACATGAAACTTATAGAGATGAAGCGGTATCTCAGTGGCTCAGTCCTCCTCGAATCTGGTCAAAATCGGACAAAAAATTTTTTCATGGCAACGGAAAATGTAAAAATCAATAATTGACCATAACTTCGATTCTAATCAAGATAATTTTTTCTAACTAATTTTGTTTTTTTCTATGGCCAATTCCTGATCATCTGATATATAGCCCGTGGTCGTACAACCAAAACTCTCCATCATCGCCCGATGTCGAAAAATTGGGGGTCACGATTTCGGTTATTTTTGGCCAGCGACGTTTCAGTGCAAATGTCTGCGCTCATAACTCAAAGGCAAACGTTCTGATCGATTTGAAATTTATAGGACTGATGGTAGTGGCTCAGTCCCTTTCAAATTTTGCCAAAATCGGGTGAAAACGTTTGCCATGGCAACGGAAAAAAGAAAATCACATAATTGGCTCTAACTCCAGTTCTACTTGATATTATTTTTTCCATCTTTTTTTGTATTTTTCTTTGGCCAATTCCCGATCGTTTGGTGTACGATTGATGGTCGTACGACGAAAAGTCTCCATTATCGCCCGATGTCGAAAAATTGGGGGTCACGATATCGGTTATTTTTGGTCAGCGACGTTTCCGTGCAAATGTCTGCGCTCATAACTCAAAGGCAAACGGTCCGATCGATTTGAAACTTATAGGACTGGAGTGCTATGGTAGTGGCTCAGTCCCTTGCAAATTTTGCCAAAATCGGGGTAAAAACGGTTGCCATGGCAACGGAAAAAAGAAAATCACATAATTGGCTATGACTCCGTTTCTAATCAATATTAAATTTTCAATTTATTTTTGTATTTTTTTTGGGCCAATTCCCAATCGTAAGGCGTACAACCGATGGGCTTAAGACCAAATTTCTCAATTATCGCCTAATTTTAGTTACTAAATCTGAAGGGCGAGGGTCTGCAATCTCTGATTGTCTCGTTCTGCTATGTCTTCCACAAAGCCCCTTTCGTCACTTTTAATCAAGTTGTTATCTGCAGTGAAGAAAGGGCTTCAGAAGTACTGTGACATGGCTTATGCCAGAAGTGATATAAATTAAATGTGGATTTTGAAGAACTCCAAAGAGTTAATACATGAACTGAAAACTAGTTCTTTTTCCATTGTCAGCAGTATGCAAACGTATGACTTTTCCACACTGTACACTACTATTCCTCATACTAAACTAAAAGCTAGGTTGATTGATATTATTCAACGATCATTTTTGCACAAAAATGGCAGACGACGTAATGAATATCTTGTGGTTAATCGTAACTCAGTGTATTTTGTTAAATAGCACACTGACTGTGCTACTAAATATAATGAACATGATATTGTTAGTATGCTGTAATTTCTCATTGACAACATATTTGTTGAGTTTGGTGGTGTTATTTTTCAACAAACGGTCGGGATTCCTATGGGTACCAATTGTGCACCATTATTGGCGGATTTGTTCCTTTATTCATATGAAGCTGAGTTTATCCAAAATCTCATGAAAAAACGAGGATTTCAATTTAACTTATAGGTAGATTGATGCTGTCATATCACTGAATAATCCTAGGTTTGGTGAATATCTACAACAGATATATCCAGACGAACTGGAAATCAAAGAAACAACTGATTCTCCAACATCAGCTTCTTATCTTGACATTTACCTTGAAATTGACCTTAAAGGCAAACTGTGTACAAGGTTGTATGACAAATATGACGATTTTGATTTCTCGATTATCAATTTTCCTGTCTTGAGCAGTAATATCCCAGCATCACCAGCCTATGGCGTCTACGTATCACAGTTAATCCGTTATGCTAGAGCATGTTCGTCTTACCAGGAATTCCTAATCAGAGCACAGCTTCTGACTCCCAAACTGCTCAAACAAGAATATGTAATACCTAGACTGAGGTCGACATTCAAGAAGTTTTATGGTCGACACTATGATCTGGTTGAAGGTTACGCCAAGCCTGTCACACATATGATGGTGGATATCATTCCATCCTTGTAGTTTTGTGCATGTTTGCTTCCCGATTTGCCACGGTGGATGTCGCAGCGGGTGTCGCATGCGGGGCAGGAGATGCTCACTCTTCCGGAGCACCTGATCTCACACTCAGCTGGCTGGGTGTCTGCGATATTCACATGGCTCTGACTATAATACTGGTAGTATCCCTCGGATTTGACCACTTACACTGAACTTGTAAACTTCGTCCATGGATTCGGTCTTGGAATTGGAATTTGTCAGTTTGTCGGCCCTGGTCGTTTTAACTGGTTCACAACAGTTTTTGCCTTTGGTACAGTCAAATTATTTTGGTTGAACTATTCAACTAGATATTACATATTATGATACACAAAACACTCTCTGTTTCTGGATTGGCTCATGGGCTGGGCGATGTCATATGGCTCTGTTCATGGCACAGTCCAAACGGACATGTTCTAAATAGATACCACGAGTAATGCTTAGTATCCACAAGTATGTCTTAAAAATATGTGTGTGACCAGCGGAAATGTTTCGAAATAAGATGTTTGTGTGACGTTCTTACTGGCCCTAGACCTGAGTGGATTCATGACAACAGAAACACAACATAAAAGCCTAACAACACGCTATGAAATATAACAACCACAAATATAAGCACTCAGCTACACATTGTAAATATAACAAATTTGCACAAACCCACAAACTGTTTGAGTTAATCTGGAACAGAAGTTGAATGCTGTTGTAAATAAAATCCTTTTAAAAAGTGACTAAGCATGAAAGATGAGATTGTTCTCTACATATATAACGAATAATTGGGGAAACAATTATAAAATAATTTGTCATAATTTACTACGTGGGCTTTGAGGTGCCGAATTTCTCCATCGACATGGAAGTAGATGTTCCTGTTCGCCCACAGCAGTATATGCCATTACGAACCACATTGATGCAGTACCATGCCATAGTCGAAACATTGCCATAGTTGTCACATTATAAATACAAAACAAAACGCCTGGGCTTTGACACCTTGATGATATATAATGATACGATCGTCTGGGCAATAATTCCAGAACAAGAGGTAATGACGTCATGGAAATAATCGGGCCTGTGTGGATAATATTGGCAAAAAATCAGTGGTGCATATCATATCACATTATTTTCCTGTTATGGATTGTTACCAGTTATTATTATATTTGTTTACCAGCCTTGAGTACATTCCTACATCAGATCATAGGATAGCATCGCTATACTCTATTTTTGACAAAATAACCATACATATTCATGTTGTAGGTGCTGTGTCTGTCGTGGGTCACAGATGTGGAAGGCCAGATCGCTGGTTTTGATTTCACGGTCACCAAAACCACAGTATCAGCCGTCCTGAACGGTTACACCTCAACACAGCCGGACTATCGCCTCGACTTCGGGAAAGTGTCGTCTGCGAACGCGGACCGAGCCGTTTGCTCGAAGGATGAACTAGAAAGGGGAGATCCGTGTGAAGCCACAGGACTCACTCCCGGTACGGAGTATGATATACAACTCCAGGTCCGAGAAGCAGATGGGTCCGCGGGTGCTCCACTGGAATCTGCCACAATATTCACTAGTAAGTGTTGATATGGAAGACTAAAATATACCTGTCAAGCCATGGTTAAATATGCACTTGAATATACACAATCATTGTTGTGGGCTGGAAGACTAGATGCCGCCCTCTTCATGGTTACACAAACAGACCTTGCAGCCAGCAGCTGCCTTAGTAACGTTAACGACCCACTTCTATTGTGTTAGATCAGATCGTGTTTATGCGAATATTTGCTAGTAAGTCTGAAGATATAAAGATATACGTTAAATATATATTTATACTTATTGAATATGTTCATTATATCGACCCAATATTGTGAAATTATGTCATGTTTTGTTGACACATTGCTGGGGGCGAGATGGCCGAATGGTTACGTACGAGCGCTTAGTCGTTCGATTTGAACCAAGAGCTATCGCCGGTGCGGGTTCGATCCCGCGTCGGGCCGCATATGCGGTAATTGTAGGGGATTTTCTCACTGCCCTCACACCTGGCAGTGTGCCCGTGACTCGGATATCACGTAAAATGGAGGTCCCATCTCTAAAAATAAGTGTTGTAAAGGAATGTAAAAGACCCCTCTGAGAACGACAAGTACCTCGGCAGTGACCACTCTCAGAGGACTAAATTCCAAATTGTGAAGCGCTTTGATAATGTGTGTAACGTTGATAAAGCGTTATATAAGAACCGGTTTTTATTATTATTATTATTATTTCAAACTTTCCATCGCTACAATACAATGCATTTATTTACTCAATTAGAGCCTTCCAAAGACTAACATATTTTAAGACATGTAGCACTGGAAAAGCGAACTGAAGTACATGAGTGCGTGGGTATAATATATTAGACATATCACCGTCAGGATAACCTTCCAGTAACATGGCTAACGTTCTGTGGATCAAATAAACGTCGGTCTCGTTCGCTCTCTACAGTACATTATACAGCCAAATGAACATGATAGCACGAGAACCTCAATCAAAGAATGTTCCCATTATTTCCAACACTTGAACACACATGAAACGTTAACCCGAGCACCAGAACGTTATATTGTAACCAATAAATTGACAGAACAATATATTGAAACCATGCCTACCTCCTTCATGTTCCTTCATGTTTCTGCAGGAAAGCAGGTGTTCCCATCACTGATCTGTCTTTTTAGGTTACCGTATCCTTGATCGAACAAGCCACAGCACACAAGGGATAGAATGCGTAAGAGTATGTCCAGGTGACATGTTTTTAGGTTACCTGACAAATGAATAATATCTCGCTTATTGTCCACTTTATAGCTTAGATATCAATTGTGGACATATAGGAAATTATATATGCTGAATATTCTAATGACCTTGAATTTGACCTTTGACCTCTTCTTCAAGGCCAGAGCACACAATGGCTAATATCTCGACTTTTCAGCTTAGGAATCAATTGTGTACATATAGGAAGTGATATATGCTGGATATTTTCGTGACTTTGAATTTGACCTCTGACCTCATTTTCAAGGTCAATGCACAAGATGGCTAATATCTCGCTTATAATCGACTTTATAGCTTAGAAATCAATTGTGCACATATAGGAAATGATATATGCTGAATATTCTGATGACCTTGAATTTGACCTGATCTTCAAGATCAGAGCACAAAATGGCTAATATCTAATTTAATATTGACTTTTCAGCTTAGGAATCAATTGTGGACACATAGGAAGTGATTTATGCTGGACATATTATCGAGATACTAAATCGATATTATCGAGATACTGAGTCGGTATTATCGAGTTACTAAGTCGGGATTAAAAAAAAAATTCCTGAGTGGCCCTTCTTCGCTTCCGTAGTATGCACATTCATCAGACTATACATCATGTACTGTGACTTAAGTCAAGCTACTAAGTTGATATTATCGAGTTACTAACTCGATATTGTCGAGATACTAACTCGATACTATCGATATACTAAGTCGATATAATCGAGTTACTAACTCAATATTATCGAGATACTAAGTCGATATTATCGAGTTACTAAGTCGGGTACCAGGTATCAGTTTGGAAGGTTAATTTTCGATAATGTGATATTGAAAGGTGATACAAGAAAGTGATTTAATGAGTTGGAGAGACCCGATGCAGAAATATAAAAACGATAACTGCACTTTCTTGGGACTTTTAAATGCGGAACTTGGAACTTGGAACTCGGAACTTGGAACTTGGAACTCGGAACTTGAAACTCGGAACTTGAAACTTGAAACTCGTTTTCGGGCGTCCCATCAGACAGCGGCTCCCCTGGACTCCATAGGGATGGCTTGTTGATATCATCATGGCTTGAGCACTGTTCCGAAAGATGTTATTCTTGAAGAAGAACGTATTGCCGACCATTCAAATTGTGATAATGGTCGGAGAAAAAAACGTTTGTCAAAAAATATTTGTGCACGTAACGGATCCCTTCTTATCCACCAATGTACCCAGTATACTTGCGATCATGAAGTTTTGAACATGATAGAATGGACATTTACTTTGGAGCAATTTAGCGAAAACTTAAAAATATAAAGCATTTGTATTTATATGAATCTCTTCAAATCTGCACAAGCTCTATGGAATTATACAGGTATATGACAGTCAGTTAAAAACAGGCAAAAGGGGACGGGTGGTCAAAACACCGCTGTCTCTGTATCGATTTTCTACTCGGTACTGGTGACAGGGTGCACAATGCTTTGCGGGAAAATGTTTTATAGCGATTTTTCCCGTTGGATGCAGTTCGACGAAATGTTTCACTAAAAAAATGTTGTTTTACAAGTCGAACACTGTATGTATAGATGTGAATAATTGAGCCTAAGCGTACAAAGTGAAGTTTATGTAGCATGTTAAATTTATATTAACGAGCTATCGTCCATAGGGGTTTCGAATTGATATGGATCTGGAAAAGGTCTGGAAATTGTTCCATTTTGAGTCTGGAAAGTCAGTGATCTTGTTATTCACAAAATAGTGAAAACTTTGTGACTATAATTGCAGTATGTCATAACTACCGGAATGCAGATTCAAATAAACTTCCAATTCCCCACATTGGAATCTAGCTATGCACTGCTAGGAGGCGACACATGTCTTTTACTACATTTCCTGACGCTTACTTGTTATTAACTATAAACACATGAAGTGAGATTATTCCTCAATTATCGTCCGATTGCCCCTCTGTCTACATGTAATCCCCATATAATGGAACTTTTGCCCACTGCTAATGTACATGGGGGTTGATTGGTTCACAGTTGATCAAATTCAACAGTTGATGGGAGGTTACACTCGTCTGTTTGTGTTTGTCAAGCAATTGTTTATCGTAGCACACACGAGATATGTGCTGCATGATTCACGTAACAGGCGCTTAAGTATTCACGTAACACTAGATGTGAAATTGTAATTTCACTCTACAGTACCAGATCGTCCACGAAATTTCGCAGAGATCACCAGCGCTAGGACCACGAGCTCTGTCCGAATGCAGTGGGCCGCCCCGGAGTCTGGGAGGTACGACCAGTTCAGACTGACCATCAGTCCGACAGACACAACCAGCCCTGTCATAATAGAGCGGAATGTGACAGATCACACAGTCGGTGGTCTGACTCCCGGCACGCACTACTATCTGAGACTCTGGGTACTCGTGGACAGCGGGAGAGTGGAGAATGGGGTATACGGTCTATGGGCTTTCACCAGTGAGTCACCTCATTGTCCATTATGTAGTGTTAGTCAGTAAATGTAACAGTCACATGATTGAGTGACTATAAGGCATATCCCAACATCGTTGCAAATTAGCAGATTGAGCATATTTACTCTACCCGTTGGGTTCTGCATGTTAGTTACAAGTTTGCTGGGCACTGTGACCAATAATGAAAGTATCCACACAATATTACTAATGTTCCGTGTTTTGTCCTACAGAGCCTGAGGTGGTGACAGGTTTGATGAGGCAGTCTGTGACCGCAACCTCTCTGGGGATACAGTGGACAAGACCGACCGGTCGCGTTGACCAGTACCTGGTGGAGTGGCGAGTGAGCGGGAGTTCTGATCTAGAAGATTATATAACTGTGAGCGCCACCAGTCACACCATTCCTGGTCTGACGCCTGGACACATGTACACAGTCACCGTCTACGCCAGGAGTTACTCTGTACAGGGAGACGGCACCAGTGGAGACTTCACTACATGTATGTTCTTGGGAATGATGTGCCATGCTGGGAAACATATAACTCGTTGTGCGTACAAATAAAGTGAGCACCGGTACAGTGGTTATACATAGTTGCTCCCACAACTACATAACTGATCATAGGTAATGCTATGATCACATATATACTAAAAGTGGCTCTAATTATCACATAGGCCTACAATAATTCAGTGCACCTGGAGCGATGATAACAAATATGGAATCCAGCGATTTTCCAGCCCCTTAACAATGTGAATCCAATCACAAACGAGACAATCAGAGATTGCAGACCCTCGCCCTTCAGATTTAGTAACTAAAATTAGGCGATAATTGAGAGTTTTGGTCTTAAGACCATCGGTTGTACGCGATACGATTGGGAATTGGCCAAAGAAAAATTCAAAAATAAGTTGAAAATTTAATATTGATTAGAACCGGAGTTATAGCCAATTATGTGATTTTATTTTTTCCGTTGCCATGGCAACCGTTTTTACCCGATTTTGGCAAAATTTGAAATGGACTGAGCCACTACCATAGCACTCCAGCCCTATGAATTTCAATTCGATCGGACCGTTTGCCTTTGAGTTAGGAGCGCAGACATTTGCACTGAAAAGTTGCTGACCAAAACTAACCGAAATCGTGACCCCCAATTTTTCGACATCGGGCGATAATGGAGAGACCATTTCCCTTTGAGATATGCGCGCGGACAGACAGTCAAGCAAACAAACAAACAAAAAACAAACAGACATACACACGGACAGACCCAATTGCGAAAATACAAAAAATAAAAATAAAAATAGGTTGAAAATTTAATATTGATTAGAACCGGAGTAATAGCCAATTATGTGATTTTCTTTTTTCCGTTGCCATGGCAACCGTTTTCACCCGATTTTGGCAAAATTTGAAACGGACTGAGCCACTACCATCGCACTCCAGTCCTATAAGTTTCAAATCGATCGGACCGTTTGCCTTTGAGTTATGAGCGCAGACATTTGCACGGAAACGTCGCTGGCCAAAAATAACAGAATTCGTGACCCCCAATTTTTCGACATCGGGCGATAATGGAGACTTTTCGTCGTACGACCATCAATCGTACACCAAACGATCGGGAATTGGCCAAAGAAAAATACAAAAATAGTTGGAAAAATTTATATCAGGTAGAACCGGAGTTAGAGCCAATTATGTGATTTTCTTTTTTCCGTTGCCATGGCAACCGTTTTCATCCGATTTCGGCAAAATTTTAGGGGGACTGAGCCACCACCATAGCACTCTTGCCCTATAAATTGCCCTATAAACGTCGCTGGCCAAAAAAATTCGAATCCGTGACCCCCAATTTTTCGACATCGGGCGATAATGGAGAATTTTGGTCGTACGACCACGGGCCATATATCAGATGATCAGGAATTGGCCATAAAAAATTATCTTGATTAGAACCGAAGTTATGTTCAATTATTGATTTTTACATTTTCCGTTGCCATGGCAACAGTTTTTGTCCGATTTTGACCAGATTCGAGGAGGACCGAGCCACTGAGATACCGCTTCATCTCTATAAGTTTCATGTTGATCATTCTCCTTTGAGATATGCGCGCGGACAGACAGACAAACAAACAAACATACAAACGGACAGACCCTACGGGGCGAGGGTAATAATTCAGAAACCACTGAAGATATTCAATAGAATATTTCACGTAGTATAAATTTGGGTGAGCCTGCAAATTTTGGGAGGTCAGTGTCAAGGATTCAGGCCGTGGTCGAGAATATGGTCAAAATGGAGAAATCGCAGGAAGTCTACTTTTCTTAACGATTAATCCTCCCATGATTTTTGTGGCCAATTCCTGACCATTTGAGAATTGTCGTATGACCAAGATCCCCGATTATCGCCCCCGTTGAATATGCAAAGCTTATCAGCTTTAATTTTCTCTGATTGTCTCGTTATATCTTGAGAATAATAAACTCAACACAAATGCAAAAGAAACACGTTTTTGTCAGTTACCCACAAATTTGAAAAATTGAATATAAGATATATCATAAGAGTTGAAATTTAACGTATGTTTTGAGTACATATGGCAAGGCATGGCAGATGATTTCTGTGAAATTTGACATCGAGGGAAATTATTATTGTGCAGGTAGCAGCATGGCAGGTCTAATCTGGATCAGACACTGGGTAGGGGGATAGCAGTCACTCCAATTTGATAAAGAGAACCCCATTCAAGTTATACCAACCATAAACTTGCGAGTGTAGTAATTTTAGTGACTGTAACCCCCGTCCCTCCCGCGCATACATATTTCCACAACAAACATTCATTCTACATGACTTACATACAGGACAAGTACACACTATACGATCACAAGCATAAACTCCATGTAGTCATGGTTACTCACACAGGTCAATCCACATGCACTTGCGGCCCCATTCATTCGGTACATCGACCCAGTTAGTTTCGGCCTTGACCTTTACAAGCACCTACTTCTAAACATAGAACATGACATGCATAACACTCACATCACGTGCACAGATACAGACCATAGTAGTCAAGACACGCACCGGGAAATTCCACTTTCCCGGTGAGATCAGCATACATTCAGCCAATGACACAACACCGCAGACATTTGGCGGGAAAACCTACACCACATGTTGCCGGCCCCGGCCTTTCTCAGGGAGTTGAGAAGTGGATGTCCTCATGAGTAGACGTGTTGCAAAATGTGACCGTGATTGTAAAGTGAAGGCCTAACACGAGGACTACTGAATAACTGAACTGTGATATTTAAATGTTGGATTATCCAGAGGACTATATATATAGGAGTATTGCACATTTGACGGGGTTTCATCGGACTTAGGTGTGTTCGGCCTTGTAGTGTGTTTGCGGCATTGTCGGCTATCATCCCGAATAAACTATTGAACAGAACTGCCGGCCTTGTGATTTGCACAGCGATCACAGACATTTCGGCCTGATATCGGCCACAGAACGATATTTATCACATTGGCGCCGTTCGACCAGGATCTGAGCTAGTCTCGGATTACCGACCCTAACTTACCGGCAGTAATGGCATTGGCCCCGGGAGCGTCCCGAGGTGAGTCGGCCGACCAGACAGATGAAGAAGTCACGTTCAACCCGACCTTCCGACCTTCCGGCCCCCGCTCAGTTGTCATGAGCGACACAGTTCCGTTGTCACAGGAACAACAACCGACCAGCCTGTTCGACTCCATTGACGTACATTCGACCCTGAGATCGTCTTCGCCGCCCGTCGACCTGGTACAGGAGTTCCTCGACGAAGACCCGCTCGCGCCTCAACACACAGTAAGTGACATTTTGAGTGCACACGCTAGGGCGTATTCGGCCACGCCGGCTAGAGCGACCCAGAGAAGTGACTTTGCCGACAGAGACTATACGCGCTCACGTCAAAGAGCGAACGTATATCGTGCTATCGACCCAGAACAGTTATCAGTGAACGTTCGGCCGGTAACCATAGACACGTCAATGGTTACACACCCACCGAGTAACTCCCGGATATGACAGTGGGTTTGTCAGTCTGACAGTGTTCCGGAACCGATCCCGCCGAGCGCTTTTTCGGTAGATCGACCCCTGGCGCCGTCAATGACGCCGAGACGACACGACCCCGCGCCAGAGACGTACTCGCGCATACCGACCGAGCCAACGGTGGTAGAGTACACACAACCCGGCCAGGCGAGAGTAGCGACAGAGAGCATCCCGGCGACGACCGATGCCCAGATCGCGACACCTCTACGACCGCAATGACCCAGCGACACGACGACGGAATTTCGCGCCACCACACGGCAAGCGCGACTTCGACAAGCACCGTCGACGTCAAGTCGCCGATCCTGCGACCGCGACACGCCGACTCCCGACACACGCGCTCCCGCGCCGACCATGTACCGACCGTCGTCGACTACCGGAGAACAACCGCGCTTCGATCCTTCGCAAGATCAAGTTGTGTCTGCTCCGGCAGAAAGTGTTGTGCCGATGATCGGACCTCCGATCTTCCAATCAGTCGGAAACACCAATGGATATGGTGTACCGCCAGTCGGATACCCTGGCGCAACAAGCGGTGTTCCAAATGGAGTAGCTGTCGGATACTACCAACCACATGTCGGCTACATGAACCCACCACCCGGATACGGTGGCGTTCCAAGTGTGATAGCTGACACCGGCTATCATGGTGCACAAACCGGATTAGTGTACCATGGTGTAGGCCCAGACGGATCGACATACCGATATCCACCACCGGCTGTAATCCCACCCTCAGTCGGGATACCATGGGTGACGCCACAATACAGTCAAACGGCCCCTGTCGCACCAACAGTGTACGACCCCAACAGCATTCCGGCACCACCCGCTACTTCGCCCGCCGTCTCCGCGACAACGGCACCGACCGCACCTGCTAACACGACCTCGGCAGCTCCGATTGTTACGACCCCAACTGCTCCGGTTGTCACGCCAGCGACTGCTCCCGTCACAACAACGCCGACGGTGGTGAGCGTCGACACGCCCACGCCCCAGAGACTCACGTCTGAGCCCCAACCGTTAGCAATGGCTAAAACGGCTCAATGGCGTGCGACCTTCAAAGAGGGCAATCTCACCCAGTACATACGGAGCTTCGAACAATTTACTGCGGCCCTCACATATTCCGACCTCAACAAAACAACGACCTTCCGGAGTACGCTGCGCGGCCGCGCCGAAGCGTTAGCTCTGAACATTCCGGTCGAGACTCCCTGGGAGGAGTTCCGTTGTCAGCTCTTGGAGGGCTGGGAACCCGAACCTCGTCGGCAGTCCAAACGGGACGATTTTCCGTTTCTAAAAAGAGAACGGAAGGAGAATGCGGAACATTACTTGGAACGGCTTCAAGCTCTGGCTGAGCAAGTGTTTGACGATGTCACGCCAGAGTCTCGGCAACGAACAGTAATCTCTCAGTTCGTCAACGGCCAACCCGTCCACATTGCCGACAAACTGTGCGTGTTCACTTTCCATAGTTACAGTGAAGCGCTGACGGCCGTTGCTGGCTGAGAGTCGCCAGCAACGGACAAACAGAGATCGTCATAGGGGCACACGACGTGCCGACGGCAGATGAATACTCGGAAAAATGGACAGTGTGAGGACCCCCCCTACTGTCATAATGGACTGACCCGGATAGGTCAGAGAGAGATCGTCCTGCGTTTCCCTGACGACGGCCCGCCTTGCTGCAGATACGCTTGGAACAATGACATATAGCGTAAAGACGTTTTGTATATCGGCAGAGAGCGCCCCCCGGCCCGATTCGTGGAATTGGGATACTGATAAGCATCTCAGTGTACGGCAGTGGAAATTTAGCGGCAAGTAGGTCAATTGCACCTGAACTTTTGAAGTGGCAGGAGCTCGTTTGTGTCGAGAGAAAGATTTGTGGAATTAACACGGACTATTCTTTCAATAATTACGGACATTGTAAAAAGGAAATTAATAGCTCGGGATAAGTGACGAACACTGTGTCGGATCGAATTACTAGGTCGGTTCTGAAGAGATTGGGACTTATAATTTACAGTCGGCCTAGTACGCATAGTGAGACATTCACACTTCGGCTTTCGTCATGGCTGACAAGCCTGACGATGATAAAAATGATGACGGCTCTAACGATAATCGGCCTCGTTCCATCAAATTTGACGGAACCAAATTGACAGTTGAGGTTGTCGAGCGTGGTGATGAAGAGGACAACCCAATTGTACTGACGGACGAGGAGTTGTCCGCAATCGGCCCCGAACCCAGTTCGGAACAAACAGCCACGGCATCCGGCCCAAATAAACAGCCACGATACCAAATCATGGCGAGACTGGCGCAACGCGGCTCCCGGCACACCCCGAGTCCGACCTCAGAGGACGACCCGGATCGTTTCCGGCAACTAGAGGAAGGTGGGGAAATCGTTCGTTGAGCCTTGGAGGCTCAACGCGCGGCTGAAGCCGCCAGTTCGGCAAAGTCGGCTCCCGCTCAGCAGGCGATGACACCAATCGAGCCTGCCCCAGCATCTTCGGCCTCATCAACGCCGGTAGTCCGGCCCCGTGCCGTCACGTCACCGGCACAGTCTTCGGCTTCGTCAGTAAGTTCGTCGTCCGGCAGAAACCCTCACTCGTCGGCGCGAAGTTCGCGACGTGCTAGTTCCGGCCCTGTGACACGTGCTTCGGCTTATCGTCGTCAGATATCGGAGCTCATGGCTCTAGTTCCGGCCCCAATCACTCCGTACGGAGCTCGGCCGATTAGCTGGAACGACGTTCCGTTCCATCTTCGGAATCGACATGATGGCTACGGCCATGAACATAATTTCGGCGCGCCCTCTCGACTTACGGAGGGAAATTTGGCGACCTTGGAGCCACTATGGAGGGAAGACGGCAACTGAGGCAACTCAGACCCACGTCGGCATTCTTCCGCTGTTTGAGCAGGGACAACTCAACGCTTCCGGCCCTATGCTGCAACGGTTCGCGCTACGCTGCCGCGTAGATATGCAGCCCAGTCCAAACTATCGGCCTCCTCGTGTTCCGGCCGACATTCCAATCTTCCGACGGGATGTCAACAGAGTGCTCACTTTCGGGATTTGGCACATGGCGCCTCCACTGTTCGACCAATATCCCCCGAATTCGGCCCCGGAAATTCATCAAGTGCTCCGACGCCTCGAGTACATCCAGCCTTCAACCCGAGCGAAGGAGGATCGCCTAGCTCGGATGATCAACGACATCATGGCGATGAATCGCTGGGTAACAATACGTCGGCCTAGCACAATCTTTTTCACTCGGCCAGTCGCCTACCAGACGGACGCACTCAAGCCTCCCGGCTCCGTGGTTTCGGAGCCATCGGCTCCGTCCACTCCTGTGACGACCCAGGTGCAAACTCGGCCATCGGACATCATCCCACGGAAAATTGTGGTAGAGCGGCCTACGGCGACAAACGTCACCGATTATCGCGTGAGAGAGGGATTGGTTCCTCCACCGGAGGAATTTCCTCCTTTGTCGGCACCACCTCCGACAGGACAGGAGACCGACCGGAAGGAAGTAACGGCCCAGTCACGGGACTCTCCGCCACCTCTATAGCTGGCTAGGGAGGAAGTCCACCAGGAATCGATTTCGGCTTCGGTCAGCGACCGTGAGGATTCGCCCCTTCCGTCCAGGCGAACGGTCCTTCAGACGGACGAACCTCCATATCTGGACAGCAGCATGGAGGTAATACAGACGGTCGTTACTAAGGATTCAACCGCTGATCGGCCTCGGCTACAATATGATGAGCCTGAGTCGCTGGAACCTCTCCACAGGGACTTAGATGAACGGCTACCGTTTCACGGCTCAGGAGAGTTTTCGGCCGATATCCAATTTGTGCAGCAACACGGGACGCGGTTGTAGACTCGGATGCTTCCCGGCCTACAGACCCTGCCAGGGCAGAACCCGGATTTGGCCAACCCCCTCAGGAGTCGGGAAGCGAACCAGCTTCCAAATCTTCCCCGTGTCCACGAGGAACATTGGGCGTCTCATATCGCCCAGGCGGCCCACAACGCCGACCCGTTAATCTTGCCGGCCCGGAAGAGTGAGCACCTTCCGACCTTATATATGGCACGCGCCGATGACATGGCGAACTAGCATTTTCGGGAGATCCGGCGTTTTTACCTAGAAGCTATGGATCAGCATATTCGGCAGGCTGAGTTTAACGGCCTCTCTGTTGGTTTCGGGATGGGTGCCCTTCATGAGCGGCACTTACCGACCTTCCCCGATCGACTTGAGGAAGAGACTGATCGTCTGCAACAGAGATTGTATCCGCTGGAACGAGAGAATGAGGATTTACGGCAGGAGAATGAACAGTTACGTGCCCGGGTGACACACCTGGAGCAGTCGGCCCCAGTTTTGACCTCGACAGATACGGCCGCGACACAGAGCGACTCGGGTACAACCATCCCGGGCGACCTGCTCGCCACTATTGTGTCGATTTTGCCCCGCCTGCCACCAGAGGAGCAACAACAGTTAATGCGGCAGGCGTCGCCGGCACCACCACCACCTCCTGCTGGCAAGCGAAGCCGGAAAGAGTAAGCGTTTCGGCCCGGTGGTGATGAATGAGAAACTGTCGGCCCTGAATGTACTATGAGGGCCTGATGAGAGAAAGTGACTCGAAAAATCCTGGTCACTGTGATCATCCTGGTCATGTCGGCTCATTGTAATGTCGGCCAAAAAATCGGAAAATATTTGTAAATAGTTATCCTAGTCACGACATTTTATTCATGTAATTTAGTTAAGGTTAATCCAGACAATTCTTTTTCAGTTTATAGACTTTAAATAGCTTCCGTTTCATTATGAAACGTCGAGGAGTTTTGTTCATACATTCCATTCATCATCATTCGTTGTTGTGCATGTATGTGTAAATGTATCATCGTAGCGACTATTGACGGACTGACTGATGACGTTTATTTTGACGGTTAGAAATTTTTATTGTATGCAGTGTTTTCCCATTGTCGCGCGGCGTGTGTGTGTGAGTGTTGGGGTTTGACCTTGTAGGACTTCTTAGCTTTTTATTGTTAGTTTTGGCGACGGTAGGGTCCGGGTAGGGTAATTCTGAGGGCGTAGAATTAATGAAGGGGTGTAATGTAGTAATTTTAGTGACTGTAACCCCCGTCCCTCCCGCGCATACATATTTCCACAACAAACATTCATTCTACATGACTTACATACAGGACAAGTACACACTATACGATCACAAGCATAAACTCCATGCAGTCATGGTTACACACACAGGTCAATCCACATGCACTTGCGGCCCCATTCATTCGGTACATCGACCCAGTTAGTTTCGGCCTTGACCTTTACAAGCACCTACTTCTAAACATAGAACATGACATGCATAACACTCACATCACGTACACAGATACAGACCATAGTAGTCAAGACACGCACTAGTCTGTGGGCCATTCTGAAAAAAAAAAATTTCGTCACCAAATCGGGCATATTAGGTTTCTTGGTGTCATTCTGTAGGTTTTTATATCAGGAAAAATATTAGACAGGGTAACCTTCTCTAAAAGTGTCCAAACAATGGAAAAAATGACTTTTTCCAAGCTGGCCGCCAAGTCCGATCAAAAAGTTTGTTTTTGGCTTTTCTCTGCTTCTAGACGTGCTAGAAGTGAAATCTTGGTGTCCTTTCTTATGTTTTGATGGTTGAGGAATCCAATCAAACACATTCCAATAACAATTATGCATTATTTCAATTGCAAAAATGCACTTCGACTGGTATTTGAACGTCAGAAATAGCTATTTGCGAAGGAAATCTGTTTTCAAATGTAGTTGCGCTATTCATCACCACGTATTACCATTTTGGACAAAACAATCCCATGAATACATCATTAAGAGTTTACTGTATCCCTGGAAATAAGTTAGGCAGAAACTATGGATCTGTGATCGTCACGCCGATACAAGTGCCGTACTGACTTCCTTGTGAACGCTATGCAAGGTGCAAATCTGAACTGTTTCTGACAATATTCCATATGGGTATGCCTTATAGTAGAAACCCATAAGAGATCCTCTCATGGGTTTCTGCTTATAGTAACATCCCTAAACCTATCGATTTTGGTTGCCATGGCGATCAAGATGGCCGATTGGCGACACATTTCGTTACAAAATTAGCTGTTTTGACAAACATGGCTTTTGAAGGCTCCGGAGTGGTACTTTTACAGGTATCACTAGGATATTGAAGAGGCGTATTGAGCAATGACCAAACACAGAAATATTAAATAATTATAATTATAGTTATTGAAAAGACTTAAAAACCAAGTTAATATCCAGCTCGAGGTCAGCGATCATTCCTTTTGGTTGTAATTAGGAAACATATCACACTGAATGTGTGTACAAGTATAGAGTTGATGGATTTGCACGAAAAATATACTATTATCGAATACATTAACTTGACTTTCATCAGTTAAGTCTATTATTGCCCACAATAAAAATAGTGAAGATGAGAACATTTTATTATATGACTAAACGTAGTAAGTCTTTTGTCCAGTATATATTTTATATCTGCAGTAATAATATTAATTAGTTAATATCAGTGAACGTAGATAATGAAATCACTTGTACTGTTGGGAATTGGATAAGCTAAATTATCTGGTAAGAAATAATTTGGTGAATATTTCAGTAGTTGAAAGTATTACTGCATGGCATAAAATTAGTTAGGGCTTGGAACTTTTATAGCTGACATTGACGAAAGACACTGGCGCAGCAGTGCTATTTTGATATAAGATATTTTGTCTGAATTAACATAATATATTTTGGGCAACAGAAATGACAGGGCATCACGGATATACACCCATGTGGTCGTAGGCGACCGGAAAGTGTCTAGTTTTATGAACATCAAATACATATATTGTAACGGTTCTAGGGTTGATATAGTAGTAGCATATGTTCGATTGGTTGAGGTTCGCTCCCCAGCCTTGATTGGCTGACCAGATGCCTATGAGTTTGGCTCTGCCTCATCTCAGACTGCAGGGGTCGCTCGGTTGACTCTGGTTCTCCGGCTGGAATGGCCGCTTGGCTGACTCTGGTTCTCCTTCTGGAATGGTCAGTAGGCTGACTCTGGTTTTCCGACTGCAGGGGTCGTTCATCTGACTCTGGTTCTCTGGCTAGAATGGCCGCTCAGCTGACTCTGGTTCTCCGTCTGGAATGGTCACTCAGCTGACTCTGGTTCTCCGGGTGCAAGGGTCATTCGGCCGCTCGACTGACTCTGGTGCTCCGTCTGGAATTGTCACTCGGCTGACTCTTGTTTTCTGGCTGCAAGGGTCGTTCAGCTCACTCTGGTTCTCCAGCTGGGATGGCCGGTCGGCTGACTCTGGTTCACCGGCTGGAATTGTTACTCAGCTGACGCTTGTTCTCTGGCTGCAGGGGTCGTTCAGCTTACTCTGGTTCTCCGGCTGGAATGGCCGGTTGACTGACTCTGGTTCTCCGGCTGGAATTGTTACTCAGCTGACTCTGGTTATCTGGCTGCAGGGGTCGTTCGGCTTACTCTGGTTCTCAAGCTGACTCTGGTTCTCCGGCTGGAATGGTTGCTCGGCTGACTATAGTCCACCAGATGCAGGGGTTGCTTGGTTGACTCTGGTTCTCCGCGTGCAGGGGTCACTCGGCTGACTCTGGTTCTCCATCTGGAATGGTTACTTGGCCGACTCTGGTTCTCTGGCCGTAGGGGTCGTTTGGCTGACTCTGGTTCTCTAGCTAGAATGCTCACTCGTCTGACTCTGATTCTCCAGCTGAAATGTTCACTCGGTAGACTCTTGTTCTACCGCTGCAGTGGTGTTTGGGGATACTTTGGTACTCCGGCTGCAGCTTGTATCGAATGACTTCGGCACTCTGGCTTTGGGTTGTTTCAGGTGACGTCGATTCCCTGGCTGCAGGCCGTCTCGGCTGGTAGCGGGTTTGGTCTGCAGTCACTCGCCTGCGCAAAGTAAGGATCACCAATCATTCGATTTTTAGTCTGCTTTCCTCATCGACCTCTTCCTCTTCGTGTGGTTGTTCAGTGGATAGATTGGGTTCTGAGCTAACTCAGACGTTATCAGCTTTACCCAACTGGTCTTCCAATCAATTCTACGTTCAACTTTGGTTGACTTTACTTCTTGAAATTCTCTAAGTTCGGTTTCATTCCATCTGTATACCCGAACAGGGAGTCAGCTGGGCCGACTCAAAGATCAACTCTCGGTTTGATTTCACGGTTTTTTGACGAGTCACACATTCGAATGAAATTGTTGCAGATACATTTAGAGAGGAAGTTGACTATGATTGAACTCAACCACATGTGTTATATATGTTTTACAACAATTGCCAAATTTATTTGTTTCACATATACAGTAATAAATATGAAGTAGAAGAAAAACAAGACAACCTTAGAAACGAATGTTCAGCAAGTAGATAGCATATAATCTATATGGCCATTGTTCCACTTTTCTTCATATAATTTGGATGTGCATAAACTGATATGTTGACGATTTATTCATGGAATTGTTTTGTTCAAAATGGTATTACCTGGTAATGAATAGCGCAGGTACATTTAAAACAGACTTCCTCTGTAAATCGCTATTTCTGACGTTCAGATACCAGTCAAAGTGTAGTTTAGCAATTGAAATAACGCATAAATGTTCTTGAAATGTATTTCATTGGATTCCTCAACCTTCCAAACCTAAGAAAAGACACCAAGATTACACTTCTAGCTTGTCTAGAAGCAGAGAAAAAACAAAAACAAACTTTTTGATCGGACGCGGCGGCCATCTTGGAAAGAATCAAATTTTCCATTGTTTGGACACTTTTTGAGAAGGTTACCCGGTCTAATATTTTTCCTGACATGAAAACCTACAGAATGACACCAAGAAACCTAATATGCCCGATTTGGCGACGAAAACCTATTTTAGAGGTCTCCTGGAAAATGGCCTAAGGACTACACCGGGAAATTCCACTTTCCCGGTGAGATCAGCATACATTCAGCCAATGACACAACACCGCAGACATTTGGCGGGAAAACCTACACCACATGTTGCCGGCCCCGGCCTTTCTCAGGGAGTTGAGAAGTGGATGTCCTCATGAGTAGACGTGTTGCAAAATGTGACCGTGATTGTAAAGTGAAGGCCTAACACGAGGACTACTGAATAACTGAACTGTGATATTTAAATGTTGGATTATCCAGAGGACTATATATATAGGAGTATTGCACATTTGACGGGGTTTCATCGGACTTAGGTGTGTTCGGCCTTGTAGTGTGTTTGCGGCATTGTCGGCTATCATCCCGAATAAACTATTGAACAGAACTGCCGGCCTTGTGATTTGCACAGCGATCACAGACATTTCGGCCTGATATCGGCCACAGAACGATATTTATCACACGAGTGTCATGCTAAACCTGAGACTGACCGATGTCGGCCACTCCAAAAGCACCGTGTATTATTAAACGGGAACAATCTCAGCTACTGCATGCATTACTCGCAGAGCAAAAAGGATTTCATCTTTTTTCAACCTCCATTCCATGAAGTGATGAGGACTTGGCCCAAGTATCATACGCTGCGCCTTAATACTACTCGTCCACTAAATGAATGCCATTTAATCCGTCACCTTTTTATTCCTTTTTGAATATAGAGGAAGGCGCAGGATATGATGCTTGGGCCACGAAAATGTACCCCAAAACATAAATATTGGTAAAAATTTTGTAAGTTTCACAGAAATCATTGCCATGCCCGGTGATTTCTCTCAAAATATATGTTAAATGGCATCTCTCATGTTTTATCGTGTACTAGATTTTCACATTTTTGGGCAATTGCTAAAAACCGTTTCACATTCTTTGAACTTCACCATTCGCGGCACAAACTGGTATAAGAATGGTACAAGATGAACAAACTCAGGACAAAAATCATGTCTAACACCATGTGGACACCCACTCAATCACCAGATTCATCACAACCAACCATCGCATGATGATCAGTTTTGGCAAGTGGTTTGTGCAATTATGGAAATGATGTTTGGAAATGACATCATATTTCGAAAGTAGTTACAGGTTTGGGGAGTATCCTCAAATACATGTACTCTCAAAATAAGGCCCAACCTGATATATTCGGAGCATGTCAAAGTGAAAATTCGGCCTCGGACATCAGATGTATATCCATAGCATGACACTTGCATTTGTCAAATACAAATGTTGTTGGATTGATTTAGTGAAACATTCTGGACATACTTCCGTGATTTTATGTAAAATACTTGCTGAGATCATTGATCTCAACCTTCAAAATGAGATTTTGTAAGCCGGAAGGACAACCCTTACCAATTATGGCGTTTATTACCAAGAATTTTATAAACACTATTCATGTTGATATCTATATTGAGATATGTATTATGTGCATATAATGATGAATCTATATTGAGATATGTTTTATGTGCATATAATGATGAATGTATCAAAGAATGCTCATGAATATAAGTAAATCCCCTGTTCTTGATGGCACAGGGGCTGTGGATTTCAAGGCTCACACGGAGACAACTTTAACTGTCATGTGGGATGAGCCCGCAGCTGCGTTTGACACGTCAAGACTGACCATCAGGGAGACAGTTGGCTCCTCTGTAACTACTGTCGATATAACCAAGTATGTACACCTTGGGTTCATTCCAAGTGATAGTAGGTTATACATATCGCTACATATTTGATTTTGTTTGTTGTCCAAGTCATTTATTAAAGAGCACGTCCTGTCCAGATCTGCACCGAGAGAGCACCAATTCATGGGTCTGAGTCCCGGCCTGCAGTATACAGTGACTATTGCTCTTGTCTCCGGTAACTCTGTCAGTACAGGAGCCAGCAACAACTTCTACACCAGTAAGGATCCTGGTCGCTCTGATGAAATTCCAGTTGACACAAAGTGTATGTGAACAGTCACAACAGCTGCATACTTGAGATAGTTTCCTCTGATAATACCTCCTCTCCACAGAGCCCAGGATGGTAGAAAACCTGGTTGCTCAGACCCTGAGTACATCATCCATTCGACTGACCTGGAGAGTCAACTCAGACTCCACACAGGACAGTTTTAAGGTAAAACTCAGGCCGACACAGGTTGCACCCCACGTCCTCAGATTTTCGAAATAATCCTTAATAATGTTACACTTAATCTCTACAGATCACATATGGTACAGCAACCCAAAACACACCAGGTGGTCAGTCCAGCAGCATTGATATCCCAAACCTGACGCCAGGAGAGAGCTACACGTTCTCTGTACAAGCCTCCGTCAATTCTGGGAACGTCCTCAGCTCTAGTGTCACAGCTACAGAAACCACAGGCAAGGAGTGTGATCAATCAGTTAATATACCCAGCATACAAGTCATTATGCCGCAGCACAGGGTGATTTCTCAGGGTGATTTTCCCCCTACGTGTTTTCGGGTTTCTGTGGTTCCATGACGTCACAGTGTTTACACGACATCACTAGGGGGTGCCACAACGCGAACCTCATACTCGATAGAGGGCGTCATAACATAAACCTTGTACTTGCCAGTGGGAGATCATATCACAAACATAAATAGTTTGTATGTTATAAAGTATCCATAAATGTTCTTTAAAGCTGCTGCCTTCGAATGTATGCAATAATTTCTTTAAATCCATTTTTTGTTAAACACATCTTATGCATAACGAAAGTTGTGCTCAATGATTTTGACGATAACAGTCCGGCCAAGTTGTCTTTTCATCCGTTTTAATACCCATTTTGTACCGGTTTTGCTAATAAACAAACTAAGTGTATCCATCAAACCCGAATGTAAACAAATGCTCAAATCGCGCTTAAAAGTCCACATCGAGTACATTTTCCAGTTTGTATGTGCATAAATAGTGTAGTTGTGAGAAAATAATCAGTGATATAGTCAGATATACCATGATGTGTGTGGAAATGTCAGTCTATCTCGCACTTCTATGCTTTGTTTACATCTGCGTGTGATTGATACAGTTCCTTATTTACACGAGAACCACCTCTGAGGCGAAATTTATCTGAGGACTGGTTATTTTCATTACATTTGATGTATGTTTCATTCAGTTAGTTTAGCATGTTTAATATGAAATATAGTTTTCAAAAAATATTGTCTTGGTTCGAAGGCAGCTGCTGTAATAGCATAATACATCAATACATATTTTGAGTATCATATTTCAATAATACGGAAGCACACTTTGATCATCCACATAACCAGTTGTTTCAACACGGCTTGTCGTGTTAACTTTCAGTTTAAATTGTCCTAACATGATAAACTCAGCAAGATGTCTTACAATATCAGAACAAGTCATGTTAACGTGAAATTTATTACGACAAAACGTCCTAACGTGAAAATTTATAATGAATAGATGTCATAATGTGTAAAATATCACAATAAGGTGTCTTATCATAATATTTATCACATTATCGTCTGCATATTTGTTTTACATTAAGATGCCTTGTTGTGATTTTTACACATTATGACATCAATTCATTATAAATTTTCACGTTAGGACGTTTTGTCGTGATAAATTTCACGTTAAGATGACTTGTTGTGATATTGTAAGACATCTTGCTGAGTTTATCATGTTAAGACTATAAAGTTTTTACAGTTGTATTGGTACTTTTTTCGTGATTTCGTGATACTTTGCATACATGTGGTTTTGACTTGTCGGCCGCTGTTTTCGTTACTATTTACCACGTAATACCGACTAACATTTATATCGTTACTCGCAGAACTGAACACCGACGTGTAATACCATACATTTCTACATCCCTCCTCAACTTAGAATGAAAATACATGCAAATTATCATACACAGAATATATATAATGCAAGCAATTCATGAACCAAAAGTCACTGCTGAAAAGAAGTCAAATTATGAATTACCAAAGTCAATGTTTTCTGAAATAAAGAACATTTTAGGTGTCATATAAGTTCATCCAACCAGGACGTCTTCGGTTTAGACACGGAAAGCGACGTTGCTCGGGAAGATGTTCGAGGACATCAGGAGAGGCTTGATTTGTGGCAGGCGGTGGTTCCAGGTCGTCGTCATTGAAGTCCACGTCCGACGGGAGCCCCTCCGGAACTGGCACATCACTAACCAGTTTCTTGAAACGCGAGGAGTTGCACGTGATGCACCTGGTTCCACACTTGGCTGTGATCATCGAACCTTTGACTGATACAACAACATATGGCTTTGTGTTGTATGGTGGATTAATTTTCCACTGTAGATGTGTATGCTTCAGCAACACGTTGTCACCAGGGTATATTCCAGCAGCTTTGATGTTCTGTTTTTGGACAGCATATTCCTTCATTTTTTATTTTTTATGCTGGTCACGTGTGCGGATTTCTGCATCAGCAGGCTTAACTTCCACTTGGGGAAGCTTCACTTTCAGTGGGCGACCAAACAATGCGGTTGCTGATGCGACTCTTGTGGTTGCATGTGGCATTGCCCGGTAGTTGCGCAGAAACCTGTACAGTTCTTGTTTCCAGTATTCATGTTCACAATTTGCGGTTTTGATCAGCTTCTTTACAGTTCTCATGAAGCGCTCTGCCTCACCATTGGCGCGAGGCCAATTCGGTGTGACCTTTCTGTGACGAAAAAACGAAGGTCGGCAGCAAACAGTGAGAACTCACGACTGTTGAATGTTGGGCCGTTGTCAGCACGGATGACATCTGGGATTCCGTACTCAGACAGTACTTTGTCAAGGCGAGGTATGACTGAAGTTGAGGTAATGACCTCGACAACAGGGTATCTTGAGTAGTCATCAGACAGTACTAGCAAGTATTCCCCATTAGGCAGGTTAGCGAAGTCAGCGCTGAGTTCTTTCCACGGAGATCTCGGCAGCTCAGACATCTGAAGTGATTCGCTGCCATGCTGTGTTGTAAATGCTTGACAAGCCATACATGAGCGTACTGTGTCTTCAACAAGCTTGTTCAAGCCCGGAAACCAGATTTTCTGTCTGATGAGGGCTTTTGTTTTCGTCACACCTTGGTGACCCTCATGACCAAGTTCAACTTCATGTTTTTGAAGTGACGATGGTATCACGATTTTGTCTCCTTTCAAGATGACGTTTCCATCTGAGTAAGCAGAGAGTTCCAGCTTGACATTCTCAAACTTCTCAAAGGCTTCATTGTCTACGTTCGGCATCTTCTTGTATTCATGCCAGCGGCCAGTTTGCAGTGCTGAGCAAACTGCCTGTGCAGTTGGATCTTGCAGTGTAGCTTTTCTGACGTCATCAAGTGACATAGCTATAGGTTTTAAGGTAATGACGATGTGACTGATGTATTCTTCGGTAACTTTTTCTTCTCGGCTGGCCATTTTCTTCTTTTTTGACGGATGTCGTGACAGGTAGTCAGCTGGATTCATTTCTCCAGGGCGATATATTATGTTGGCGTTGTAGGGTTGTAACCTCAATATCCATCATTCGATGCGAGCTGGGGGCTTGCATTTGGGGTTGCCAAACAAAGAGAGACCAGGGGCTTGTGGTCTGTGTAGATGTCGACAGGCTCCCCATACACATAGATGTGGAAATGCTCGCATGCCCAGATGACTGCCAGCCCTCCACACTCTGTTTGTGAGTAGCGTGACTCTGTGTCTGTGAGAGACCGGCTAGCATACGCTATAACTTAGCTGTTTCCACTGACTGGGTCCTGTTGGGTGAGAACGCCAGCTAAGCCAACAGGACTAGCATCGACTTGTAATTGAGTTGACTTCTGTACGTCGAAGTACGCCAAAACTGGAGCTGTCATGAGTGCATTGCGGATCAGCTCCAGGGCGTTAACTTGCTCCGACGACCATATCCAGGGCTCATTCTTTTTTTGTGAAATGGCGTAGGGGCTCTGACAAGGTCGAGTAGTCTGGCACAAATCTGACACAAAAGTTTGCCATCCCAGGAAGCTTCTGAGACTTGAGACGTTTGTAGCCATGTCCATCTCCACGATGTCACGGACTTTTTGTGGATCAGTTGACATTCCTCCTTCCGAGAAAATGTAGCCAACAAACTCCAGTGTGCATTTGTTGAACACACATTTTGCTGGGTTTAGTGTGAGACCATTTTCTTGTAGTCGTTGAAAGACAGACCTCAGTTTGGTGTCATGTTCCTGTTGCGACTTGCCAAAGACGAGGATGTCATCGCTGAAGTTGATGGCACCCAGTATGTCACTGATGACGTTCCTGTTCGCGTTTTGGAACACTTCAGCAGCACTGGTGATGCCGAAGTTGAGACGCTTATATCGCCACAGTCCACTGTGTGTGGTAAACGTTGTGATGTAGCATGAGGACTCCTCCAACTCTAGTTGGTTGTACCCTTGATTCAGATCAAGGCGACTGAAGACAACTGCGCCATTGAGATCGTTGATGATTTCATTCACAGTTGGCATCAGATGGCGCTCACGTTCGACGGCACATTCGCCTGACGCATCAGCTTGTTTGGGTTTTTCGACTTTGGCACAACAGCAATGGGCGATACCCATGGAGTGGCTCCTGTGACTCGTTCGATGACTCCTTGCTCTTCGTTTCATTTTGCGCTTCGTTTCAGCTGCTCGTACACCCATTTACAGAAATGGAATGGAATTCGGCGATGTGGCTGTGCTACAGGAGGTACATCAGGGTTGATATGCAGCTTGACTTGCATGTTTTTCAACTTGTCAAGGCCTGCGAGCAAGCCTGGAAATTCTGATGCTATTTCACATCTGGACTTGACATCTGTTACTTGAGACGCCACTTGAATTAGTTTCAGATCCTGTGATGTCCGCCAGCTGAGGAGTGATCCACCAGTGCCATCGACTACATGCATGTTTTCCGTGCAACTTGCATGTTTGGTGTCAAGTTTCGCCAATAATTTTCCCAACACATCCAGAGGGCTTGTTGTCCTGTATGCGAGTATGCATATCTTCGCCTCAGATAGTGCTGGCCTTGGATTCATGGCATCATACTGCGCCTTATCAATAATATTGACACTGGCACCTGAGTGAGCCATAAATACCACAGGCTGCCCATTCACTGACTCAGCAAAGTGAGGGGGCTTTTCTGAGTCATCAGCCTGCTTGACACTTGTCACATGGTACACATAGTTTTCATCATCAGAACTGTCGGGTACTGTGTTATGTGATTGTGGAACGTCATGACATGCTTGTACCGCCAGAACTTTTGACTGTTCCTTTCTGGATCGACAACACTCATTAATAAATTGTACAAGTGGTTCTGTGCCAATAAACTGTCATTAAATGCCAAAAAAACTAAACTTATTGTATTTAGAGCCCCGAACCAGAAATGCAATTTCCGCAATTTAAAGGTATTGCTTAATGGAATACCCTTGTCTCAAATTGGATCAGATTTTGAAGAGAAGAACACTAAATTTCTAGCCTTGATTATTGACGAAACTCTGTCGTGGAAGTATCACCTCATCCATGTAAACAACAAAATATCCAAAGCCCTATACCAAATTTAACAAGTAAAAAATCAATTAACAAACAAAAGCTTGATAACACTATATTATGCAATGGTACACCCATATATTACATATGGAACTACAGCGTGGGGAAAGCCGCCGCCGCAAATTTAAACAGAACAAATATCTTACAAAAACGTACCGTAAGAACTGTGCATAAAGTTAAATATAATAGTCACACTGAACCACTTTACAAAAGCTCTAATATACTAAAGGTAAATGATCAATACAAATATGAAGTTTGCATGTTCATGCACGACTTTGCAATGTCTAAGTTACCTATATCATTTTCAAACGTCTACAAGTACAATCATGAAATTCAACAAACACATATTACGTGACAATCTAAGGAATTATGTGAAAAAAGGTGCAATTCTAGTTTTGCCAAAAAAACTCCCATTATATAATTTCCCTGTCATTTGGAATTCAATTGTACAGCAAATTGGCAATTATGATTCCAAACATACTTTCAAAAAAGTGTTAAGAAATTATAAGACGTCTTTCTACTCTTCAACCATAAAATGTACAAATGTTTTTTGCACAAGTTGTCGCACTTGACTGGTAGTTTGAATTGGTCTATACGGACCTTTTGTAAGGTCAAATTTATAATTTGCTAATAATTGGTATTTGTGTCATTATGAATTTGGATTGTTTGCTATTCTGTCATTCGATCTGATGTGACTGGTGCTTTATTCTGGTCACTGTACTCAGCTGTGAGCTGGTCAGAGTTGTGTTCAACCGTCCATGACTATTGATTTTTGGGCTAGCCAGCAGCAGTAGGATGTGTGTACAAAGTTGTTTAATGGCACATTTATTGTCAACTGTGGATTTGTGCCTCTACTTTGCTATCTAAATGCGTTTCATCATAGGAACCTGCCGGATTGTATTAGTACGGTATGTACTCTTATATGTTACTGGGTAATAGGCCTTTGGGTCTATTATTCTGCTTATTGTAAGGTTTCTTGTAACAAAACATGATAGTATTTTCCAAGTTATCTATAGCACATGAAGCACTGTATTTCATGTATTCAGCAAGTTTGGTTATCCAATTTATTGGTACATGTGCATTCATGTCGGTAACTTGTTATCTAATGGTAAACATGGTTAAAAGTATGTCGTGAGTTTGATTAGTTGTTCATTTACACGGTCGTACAAATGCTGTGGTTTTAATGTCATTAGTCATCAGTATAAGTCGTATATGTTGTTTCGTTTACTTGGTTTCAGTTAATCACGCTCAAACATGCTCGTATATGACACATGGACACGATGAAAATAAACAGATGAAAATACTGATGACGTGTCTCTGTGATGTACATTAGCGTCACTTCGGCAGAACTACACCTTTTATTTCATCAAAGCCTGGATTTGGTCACGGTATGATGTATTTCTCCCCTCCTCTCCACTGGTGTTTCCTTGTCAGGCCGGGTAAGCCTTACAAATCAAAACTATCAACTCCTACCTGTTTAGTATTATTCATATCTATAATATAAATATTATACACTAATATATTTATATTTGGTATATGTGTTCAAGTTGTTTTGTGAATGTTCACATTTTTTATTCCGAATTATGTTTTATTTTCTAAGGGACCAAATGGAAGACAGCAGATGCTAATTTGGTATCCTTGTTTTCCATCAAACCCTGAAAATATTTGCACATATCTGTATATATACTGACATGTACTGCTGATGTGAAAACGAAAATAAATTCTATTCTATTCTCAGGAAAATGAATTTTCTTCTTGCACAACATGCACTCGCTTCCAAATGTTGGGCAAGCTGACCTGCCACCTTCATGAGGCCAGGACACTGTTGTTACAGTTCCAGCACTTCTTTTCTGTTGGATGGCATTGAACGGCATGCTGTACTTTTTTCGTGATACTTTGCATACATGTGCACGTGGTTTTGACTTGTCGGCCACTGTTTTCGTTTCTATTTACCACTTAATACCGACTGACATTTATATCGTTACGCGCAGAACTGAACACCGACGTGTAATACCATACATTACTACAAAGACAACTTGGCGTGATATTTTCACGTTAACACGTCTTAACCTGAAAGTTAACACGACAAGCCGTGTTGAAACAATAGACTTTGTGGATGATCAAAGTATGCTCCTATACAATCATAAATGCTTCTAGTATTATATTTGAACATTATGTATAGGATAATGCCCTATACTCTGATTTTTTCAACTCGTTTACACCGTTTTTTTGCCTTTAGTTCAGTCCAGTTACTTCGAGCGAACTATTCAACTGAATATTGCATATCTGTGATACAAACGGCAATTGATTTACACAAACCTGCCTTCCGGAATGCTATTTGTTTCTGTCAAAACACAAAAGTTTTATTTAAGCGAGGATTTGCTCGAACCATGGGCGCCGACATATTGCTTGGTTCTCGACCACTTATGACGGAATCCAAATGGACAAGTTCAAATTAGTCATAATAGGGGGATCGGGTTGTCAGTTGTCGTCAAGGTGCCTGCACGTGCGAGTCATTTCGAATCAGTTTACCTGCGTGGGCGGTCCCGAATCCTAACCCTCGCCCCTATGCAAATTGTCCGAACAGAATCGCCCAGCACGTGCCAAAGGAAAACAATATTTGTTGACATACAAACGACAGGATTTCAGGGAAAATTTATCATTACAGTAGATTGCTAACTCTCACAGTTCTATGAGCAGAAGTCTGAAAGTTTGCAGAAAAATGCCGTTTGATCTCCAGGTGAAGTATGCCAAGTTACAATACGATACAATTAAACATCGCAGAAGAATCGGCAAAAAACGGTGTAAACGAGTTAGAAAAATCAGAGTATAGGCTGAGTATTTCTCACGAATAGAGACCGAGGCCGAAGGCCGAGGTTTCTATTCGTGAGGAATACGAAGCCGTAGGCATTATCCGACATAGTGCATGCACCGCCCCCCCCCCCCCCCCACACACACACGCACACATTTCTGGTACAAGCCACTCCCCCCCCTCCCCCCCCCCACCTCCCCCCCCCCCCCACATACACTTTACGTAATTCACTATATATCAAAAGAACAAAACTGCAAAAGCAACGCACAGTCCTTGCCCAATCAAGTGTATCCGTCAGGAAAGCTTTGAATCTATTACTCGCTACAGAAACTGCTTCCCCACATGAGTCAGCTCATAGATTGTACCTTCAACCCTAGCCCGCATTCTGTTGGCTACAGTATACATGGTTCCAACTGAGTGTGTTTCTGGTGGACTCGCACTGTGCCTTTGAGCTGTTTTCTCCCCCTAGTAACGCGTTTGTGAGTATTGCTCAAATGGAACCCTATAAAAACAAACGCGGCAAAAGGCGCGCTCACTTTGAAACAGCAAGCTACGTGACACCAACTTTTCGTGATGAAAAATGCAACACATGGATACGATGCATGCGGATATAAACGCGTGTTCTGACGCGCCTGTTTGTTGGATACAGTTGCAAAATCTTATTCCTGGGAATTACTCAAACTTTTGGTCTAACCAGATGCAGTACATGAACAACATACCAGATTTGTAAACCGGTGAGTATATCACTCTTCTTTGAATTCAAAACAAAATTCTCAAAACAGAATTCAAAACAAAATTCTCCTTCTGCATTATCTAAAGGGTTGTAACCATGTACAAAGAATTGAATCATAATTTATGCCCGAACAAATATCTTTATCCTGCGTTCTTTCAATCCTTATAAGGAAATAAAAAACGATTTGTACACATGTATTTACAGAATTCCTCGTAAAACCACTACAGTAACGGCGATTATAAAGTTTGATCCATGACTTCCACGTACGACCGGTAAGTAAAAGTTTTTTTTTTTGGTGTGCTATCCCTGCATTGAATTTATATGGCGGAGTGAAAGTTCTGTTCAAATTGTTCCCATAATACATATGCTGAATAGGTATAAACTAGATTTGAAGAGGAAAAATCAAACATTCATGTTTGTATATTTCATTCATGTTTGCAGGAAAATTACGTTATGCGTGATCTCTGGAGGCTTCTCTAGGATTCCGGTACATTTGCGGATGTGGAATATCGCAGGATTATTATCAAAACCTCCGGAATTCCAAGGATATTGTGGATATATACGTTTTCACTGGATTTCTGCAGAAGGCGGATGATTTGATGAACCAAATGTCCAAAAATTACAACCGTTGTGACTCATGGATTAAACTCACACACCATAGCGATTAGCAGTTTATGTACATCGAGTTATATAAGTCTGATACATGTATATGCTTGGCAATAAAAAATACAATCCCGGTGTGTTTACTGTGTTCACTAGTATTGATTTATTTTCATTCCATGCCTGGGACAGGTATTTATTGGAAATAGATACCTCTGTGGGAGGTATTTATTACAAATAGATACCTGCTCGAGACAATGGAATCATGCACTATGATATTTTAAAAAAATCCTCCTTCATGTGTTTCCTTGAGTTTGGCCCAACTAACGTACACTGAACCGATATACTACTCGCCCACTGAAAACATATTATTTAATTCGTCTCGCACCTTTTTAATCTTTATTGAAACTAGAGGAACAAACAACACACGTTACGTTGGCCTTGAATTTCGTAGATTTCCTTTTTCCTGGTGTTTAATTTATTATTTGATCTGTCTATTTTTTATTTGTAAAGTTTTACAATATTTTTCTACCAAGGTGCGGTATTTGCTTTCACTATGGTGATCAAACCTATCCCACCCTCATTGGCTAGATAGGCCCCTAGGCCCACATCACCAACTCAAATATACCATAGCTCACTAATGTGCTCATACCACACCTTGAACTATTTTTGTCCTTTGTATTTTCTGTTCTGTTATATGCTTGACAATATATCCTTTCACTGCTGGGAGGTCCAGAATAGAGAGTGTAACTAGTCTCAGTCTTTTTACACCAGTGACTGTCACTACGAGTGGTTTGTAGGTGCTGATAATATAACATCACAATAATAGGTGCTGATAATATAACACCACAATAATACAACACTCCACAATCAACAGATCCAGACGCGCCACGGAACCTGACACTGACCTCTGCTGGCAGAATGACCACCAGTCTGACGGTGACGTGGGACGCCCCAGCCATTGGTCTCGTGGACTCCTACAGACTGAGGCGGGGATCCGAGGCAACTGTCAGCCCCAGTAACCCGGCCTCCAGGACACACGAGTTCAGCAGTCTGACTCCCGGGACCTCGTACACACTGTATGTGTGGTCTGTACGCGGGGGACAACACAGTTCTGAAACATCCATAACCCAGTTCACTGGTAAATATCACATACTTTCACAGTTGTTCACGTAAATATAAATATTCAAAGCATAACAAACAATGAAATTTTTAACGAACAGCTCATGAGCCGCACAGTAATACGTGTGCATCAGCACAATGCAGACCGCTACCAGAATATGCAAAGCTGTTTCTATCATTGTGAATTGTTCAATGGCATGTTGTTGATCGGGGAATTTGTTTGTTTCCTTGATCTGCCAAAATCACTATAACTAGGGACTAAATATTTCAAGCTATTCCACTGGGCATGCAAGTAATCATCCCCAGTGAAGATTGTGACTGGATGTTGCCACTTATGATCTTCCGTCACATGGTCATCTGCCACATTCACCATGCTTACATATGTACGACTATGATCACCGTCTAATTTTTCCGTTGTGAGTGTCGCCGTTTGGAAGTAGACTCCAGGACACACAGGTAGAATCAGTGCAGTTTATTCACAGTGTTCTATATTATACAAGTGCGGTGATGACTGTCAGACTGGCAAGTGGCAATTGGACTTGGCGCCAAAGCCTTTTATATTATTTTCTTACAGTGGAAGTGACGTCATTAGTGGAATTACCATACTACAACAAATAATAACTATTAGGAATAACTTTAGCTCCAACCCATAGATGAATACCCGGCTACATACTTCCCCACAAAAATAAATGTCGTCCTCGACATTATGAAGTATAACAGATAAATGACTAACGTTGAACTCAGAACAACATCCGAAAACTGATCCTGATAAATATTACAATTGAAACCAATAAGCAATAGATGTACGATTGGTAGATATAAAGTAAGCATAGTGATATGCAAATAAATATTGGAAATAACACCAATACTAAAGAAGACCAGGAGTATACAAAATACTACACCAGGGTCAACTACCACGGTTGTTCAATAAATAATGGTTTCAAAATAGATCCGAGGAGAATGAACTCCACCAAAAAATAAATTCGTAATAACAGGATACCAGTATAAAGAGACGCTTTGCAACGACACAGACATTGAGCTAAGTTCAAATATGAGAGTATTATCGATACTAAACTATAACACCGGTGAACAAACTATTACACACGAAGTAAGGTAATTATCAAAAACCATTAGAGCACTGAATGCAATTACCACACACTATCAGATATTTTAGTTCTGCCACGAAAATACAACTAACAAATAACGAACTCCCTGCTAGACGTAGCTAGTCATGCCTCAACCAAGTGAAGAGTGTACATTGCAGAGATGTGACCGCGATTAATCACCACAAAAGTATACAATACACTATAACTAAACAAATCAGATAAGTGTAGAGAAACAACACACTTATGCGTAATCAGAAAAATATAATATATAGATCTGGTAATAAATCTATAACTTACCAACCTGAACCACACACCATGAAATGACAACCTGACGATGTCAAAAATCAAACACCAGGTCCTGCTAGACAACAGCTAGTCATGCTTTTCTAACACACCAGAAAGTTATCATAATGCAATGAAATACAATGACAATATTAATTGAAATATATTCAAATATATTACCAAACTTCATTCACAGTAAATAAATACGCCATTATTGGATAATCTATTAAACAAGTTAATTACTGTAGTCAAAATATTTTTACTAACTCCATAGGGAAACTGGTTAATACAATAATATTAATGTGGAACCTGAAGTCATCATAACAGTACAGTGCAAGTGGAACATTTAAAAATTTTGATGATACTTTCATAGCCAACTTACATACAACAATATTAACAAATTCTCAAGCAATGATACTATATACAAATGATGACCATACAAACAAATGAATATTACAAAATATTACAAAGACCAGTTGATCAGCAGCAAAACCCGTAGGCTCATACACAAAATATGTTTTCAAACTTGGTAGAACTGACCCAAGAACCTTTGGCAGTGAAATATGAACAAATACATTAATCAGCGTTTCAACAGTTACAAAGGTATTTTGGAAACGAATAATAATAAAATGTCCCAATAAAGTGTCATTCAGAGAAACCATGTGCGCGCTCCATGAAGATCTAGGAACGACAGGTCCATCGAAGACGGAGAAAGATATGGCGTGTCCATGGCAAACCGGGTCGCATGCGGGAATCTACCCATCACAGCGTGGTCGCGGGAATCTCACCCATTGTGCGATCCGCGGGAATTCTACCCATCAGCATGACGATACAAGTGTAGACAACAGTCCAGAAGGAAACTTACAGGAATAGTCCAGTGGATACGGCACACGGAGACGAAGCGCAGCGTTGAATATACCGGAGACTTCACAATCACCTCACACACTGGGTCGCTCGGCCGTAGAAAATCAATAAACGATAAAGTTGAGTTGAATCGGGCTGCTGATCAACGTCGGTCCACTTGCCAGCCCACGGCGATGATCGTGCAGAAATGAACTAAACAAGTGTAGAAATTCGCTACCTGTGTGCCCTGCTTGCTGACCATTCCCGATCTTGGAAGGTTGGCTCACGGCGAAATATTCGTTTATCCTGCCGACTGCGCCATTTGTCGCCGTTTGGAAGTAGACTCCAGGACACACAGGTAGAATCAGTGCAGTTTATTCACAGTGTTCTATATTATGCAAGTGCGGTGATGACTGTCAGACTGGCAAGTGGCAATTGGACTTGGCGCCAAAGCCTTTTATATTATTTTCTTACAGTGGAAGTGACGTCATTAGTGGAATTACCATACTACAACAAATAATAACTATTAGGAATAACTTTAGCTCCAACCCATAGATGAATACCCGGCTACATGAGCATGAGACATAGACACTTACAAAATATGAAATGTTTGTATACATATACATATTTATATATACATCGACCATGGCCTTTGTATATATTCCATATAACTTGTTGTATCATCACATTTCATTTATTATCGTCATTGATTATCTGTCACCATACAGTCCCTGCAACTCCGACAAGTTTCACAGAGATCACCAGCGCTAGGACCACGAACTCTGTGCGAGTGCAGTGGGCTGCCCCGGTGTCTGGAGGGTACGAGCAGTTCAGACTGTCCATCAGTCCGGCAGACATAACCAGCCCCGTATCACTAGCGCGGAGTGTGACAGTGCACACAGTCAGCGGTCTGACTGCCGGCAAGGTCTACACTCTGACACTCTCAGCACTCGTGGACAGCGACAGTGTGCAGAGTGGGACAGTGACTACCACAGCCATCACAAGTGAGTCGCCCACTGGCACATAGTGTTATGATGGGTAAAGAGATACATATTTGAAGTTATGAAATCTCCTATTTCTACATATCAGACCCCAACATCCCGAGGGCGTTCATGGCACCAGCTACTCCACAGAAGACAGAGATGACAGTGAGCTGGTCACCTCCAGCAAACACCCACCAAGTGGACGGGTATGACTGGGTCGTGAGGACAGGGAGCACGGATGTCGGCAGTGGTTCTACCACATCCCAGACCTCCTTCACTGAGAGTGGACTGGTCCCAGGTACAACATACACCGTGTCCATCACAGCCAAGACAACTAGCGGAGGCAAGACAGCGACCAGCCAGCCACTGACTGGGACCGTCACCCTCAGTGAGTTGACACACCAGAAAAGAGCCAATAAAGGCGTGACAAACTATTGGATTTATCTACTCTCCCTGTTGAGTTTTGTAACTATCTATCGTCCGCACACGTCAGTGCTAATGTTCATTTTTTGCCGCCAGCAGAACCTGATGAAGTGATAGGTTTGCTGAGGCAGTCTGTGACCACAACCTCTCTGGTGATACAGTGGACACCACGGACCCATGTCACTGACCAGTACCTGGTGGAGTGGCGAGTGAGAGGAAGTTCTAGTCTAGAGGGCAGTACAACTGTGAGCGTCACCACTCACAGAATCCCTGGTCTGACGCCCGGACAGATGTACACAGTCACCGTCTACGCCAGGAGTAACTCTGTACAGGGAGACGGCACCAGCGGAGACTTCACTACATGTATGTTCTCGGGAATCTCGTGTCGTGTTGGGGAAATTTGAATGTGTTGCCTATACACATGGAGCCTGTGTCTTATTAATAGGCCATATGTGTGCCATATTCTCATGTACCCTGATTCAGTTCACAGGAAGCGCGGATAGAAAGAAAAAAAAACAGCGATATTTTCAGCCCTTCCTAACCACTTAAATTCACCACAATCGTTAGTAATGAACTCAACCACAAATGTTTTCCTCAATTACGCACATCTAATTAACATAAAATGTAACATGAGAAATGGAACTTAAGTGTGTTTTTAGTAAATATCATGAGGAATGACGGGCGATTCTCCTTTAATTTGGCGTTGGCAGACATTATTATTGTATGTCTACATTAAATTTGGACCAGATCAGATCCTGATCTTCTGCCTCCTTGAATAGAGAAGACTAAGCTTCCACCTGCGTTCATTCATCACCGAAAAACCCACTGTGGTCAAATCATCTTGAGCAAATTTTAACATCTGGATCAAAAGTCAAGATCAGAGAAGAATCCAGTGGTCCTTCCGTTCATTATTATTTGAATTTGTCATCATATCTTCACAAATGTCGATGTGCTCTTCACAGATTTCACAGAGCATCATTGGGAACGACATACCAGATCCCGTATGGTTATGGGTTATAATTATACTCTTCCCTCCAGCTCCATTTTTTAAAAAATAGTGTACATTCATTCATTTAACCCTTAATAGCCATACGGGGTCTCAATTGGAGACCCCCCCCCCCCCCCCAATTCCCCACACACCAATCCTCCCCCCCCCCCCCCCAAAAAAAAAAGAAAAAAAAAAGTAACATATTATGTAGGATTGCCCCCTTCATATACTGCCATGAAAATATACATTCGGGTATTCCTACAGCTATCATTTACCAAACCTCTGCTATGATTTTAGGTACCATCAGGTCAAACTTAATCAACGTATAGAATAATTGAACTCATGCACCTTCAAAGTACCAGTTGGGGTCTCTTTTGTTTAATGTGCATACCCTTCCTGAAGTGACACTGCAATTCGAAAATAACGCAGCAATTCCGATATACTGACGATTTCGCACCAACTCTGTGGGTGCGAAATGAGCTCCATTGTAAGAGACCAGTCCCTCTCGAAAGCTAGTACGAGAACAACCTTGGTCACTTGGTCACTTGATACTAGTGATATGCATTGTCCTCAACAGGAGAAATCTCTAAACGAATTGATGCAACAATGATGCATAAACCAAACAAAAAATCGCCACATGACTATGCGCCCATCTTTGAAATAGACTGGTGCTGTGGCATTTTCGCGTGTTGACATCCTCATGATGGCTGTGATGTCCACCTTTCAGACCCAGCTGCAGTCAGGAATCTGTCGGCCTCAGCGAGTGACCCACACAGCGTGGATCTGACCTGGTCTGCTGGAGCCAACAGTGTACAGGACGGCTACCTGGTGCGGTACCAGGGGATGTTGGTGAACACCTCGTGGTTCGACCTGTCGCTTATTACCGAGGAGGGTCGCACAGTCAGCGGGCTACATCCCGGCGAGAAATACCAGTTTGAAGTCCGAGCTAAGAGTGGGCTGAAGACGAGTGAAGTCCAGTTAACTACAGTGGTGACGCGTAGGTATCGTTGTGTGTCACGACGAGCTTTCTTTGTTATTCGGGATGATTCACTTTAGCATATATGTAAGTCTTTACTTCCCAGTGGAGTCCTCACGACAGCATACTCACACTAAATGCAATAGTGATAAAAGCAATATCAAGTTTAGACACTTTGGAATTGACGAAAAAACTACATTTAGGGAGTGTGGCAAAATATGTAGATATGAGGAGAATCTGATTGATATCAAAAGACAAGTTAGTTCGGATAGCGGTGTGAATATCAAAAACACCCGGACGAGAATCACCCTTGAACGCAAAAGTGACCGTACATCGTCGGTTCTGTAAATTGTTTCCCTACGCAAAAATATCTGAAAAAATATAGGCCTAGATTTGGTTTCAAAATAGAAGATATGATCCGGTATGAATGGTTGGAATAAGAAAAGAATGTCATCTTACTTAGGGTGAAGGTATATCTAAATTTCAGTCGAAATGTCCCCATGCATCTTTAGAATTTGATGCACCTAATTAGGCTACGTGTATTGTGCCATGGCAAAGACGAAGCCTGGAACTCAAGCTTCGTCATGTTTACAGTGGGAAATGCGAAGCGCTTCGCAGTTCCCATATTAGGGGCCGGTCATTAATTATCGGGTTGGGGGGGGGGGGGGGGGGGGTGGGTGGATTTTCCGAGAAATGAGTTTTCAAAGGTTGACCCCCCACCGATATCGAAATACAATGTATGACCGCCCCCCCCCCCCCCCATCAAGATCAAAAAGAAAAGTGTGACCCCCCAATCCCCATGTACATATACAAGGCCATAATACACAATGGTAAAAATTATAAGGAGCCAGTATGATACTTAAAAGGTGTTCTTACACTTCATGCACATTTCTATTAAAACAATTGTGACTTTTGTCGCAATTGTTTTACACTATAACGTCAGTGGATATTATTAACTTGTGTCATTACATGTACAACTGATTCAATTACTATTTATGGGCATATTATATCGGGATGGTATTGACAGCCTCTGATAGGATGTTGGGGGCAATAACAAAACACCCCGAGACATCTATGTCTAGGATCACGTTCCCCAGAATACTGGAATCTTTTTTTCACTCCAAACCCACGGTGGCTAGGCGTTACGCGTTATTCAGGGAGTGCCGCGTAAAATCGTGAGTATTACGCGTTATTCGTGAGGAAATGGCACAGGAAACGACACGGGTCCCCCACTTCAAATGAGGAAAATTCATGAAAAAGTTCATTTTCTTCCTAAAATTTTGTTTCCACGGAACATCCCAATGAGCAAACATTACGTATGCTACTATGAATTACTTGCATACATCGTTATACTTTACGGAAATGGACACACAGTTCGTGACAACACCCGCACGCTTGCGACTCGTTTGGGAAATATCATCGGCTATCAATTGAAACCAACGAAGTGCATACTGGTAAATCATAGAAAACTCGGAGAAATCATTCTTTATTGTTACACCATGCAAACAGTTGATTTAATCGAGTATTTTACGAACTGAGAAGCTTTTTATGGTTTACGCGTATCAGCCTGAGGGAGAAAATCTGCACACGCGTTACAGCATGAGGAAACCTGTGAGCGTTGTCGGGGATGGTTGAGCTGGTAACGCATACATAAATATTTTTAAAGTATGATTTGAGGCTGCACATGTTCCAAACACTGACGATACTTCTCATTTATCATTATCATCAATACGTTCCTCCCAATCTTCATAAATCTGAAATTGACAATACCAAGAGCATTTCGTGTCTTTTACACAAAAGTTCACCAAGTGAAAACATTATCCCTTGAACTTGAATTTATCCCATCAATTGAGCAGTAAAACTGGAGAAAAATTCGCATTAAAAAAAGAAACATCCCAACCTCAACAAAATATTTACTCATGCACATACGCGTAATGCCCTCACGCAAATCGAGTAAAAAATATAACAAATAAACATTCAACCTAGATTCGTGCCGCTTGCGACCATTGTGAAACATTTTGAAGACAGGCACATGTGATGCCCATATTTCCAATATCATAGACCTGTCATTCTATGTACATTAATGCCGATACATAACATATTCAACCCCAAAACCGAGGAGAGCGGCTGTCGGAGCAAAATTGACAGATATTGTGCAGCCGAAGTTCTCGCTACACTGGCTTATTTCTGTGATTTAAACTATCAACAACAATCATGAATATATGTATTGTTCCGTGCAAATCCAAATCCGACATTTCAAAACGGTATAATTAGCGAAATTGTGTGTTTTTCCTGCTAGGGGTCAACCAGAGGCTGCCATTTCCTCACGAATAACGCGTAATACTCATGATTTTACGCGGCACTCCCTGAATAATGCGTAACGCCTAGCCACCGTGCAAACCCCACGTTTCCAAGCCACCTTGAAACACTCGAGACCTGTGTTGAAGTTCATTCAGTTCATTCACAGACTGGAAATTTGTTGGAGGAATGAAAACAAAATCGTCCATCCGGGACGATCCAGGACTATTTTGCAATCCTGGCTGGAAAGGTCCATTTTTTGTTCATGACGTTCCAGGACAGTCCCGAACTCAGTGGCCGAGGTTCCTGTGTTGGCAACGTGTTAAGTGGAAAGTCGGTCTGTGTTTTTGACATGCTGGTTCGGGGTCATTGGATGTTATGGCATGTTGGTCAGCATGGTATGAGCCGGGTGATACACTGTTAGTCTTTGACAGTGCCCTGCATGTTGATCATCCTGACTTTGCACTGTATTCAGCTGCAGTGCTGCTGTGTTCTACTAGGGTCCATAGTTGATCCGTGGTGACAATGTTTCAGTCTGTGGGTGATGAGCGGTTGTCGATTCACGACATCTCCTGATTTTGGGTGTTCCTGGATGGTCCTTTCTAGGATAAAATTTCGGCGAAACTATAGTTTCACTGATAATGTGACAAAGGGATGGATTCCACATGCTGTATACTCTAGTGAACCATCAGTTCAATATACACATTTTCTCAAATTACCTAAGATTCGAACTCCGACCCCCCCCCCCCCATACCCCCCAGTTCCATTGAAAAAAAAAGTATGACCCCCCCCCCCCCCTCAGTAATGTTGAAAATGAAAGTGTGACCCCCCCCCCCTCAATAATGTTGAAAATGAAAGTGTGACCCCCCCCCCCCCCCAGTTTTTACCCAAACCCCCACCTAATAAATAATGACTGGCCCCTTATTCCCATGCTTCAACTTCACGCCATAAGGATTACCTTCTGACCGCCTTACAGTATCACACGGTCTCGACCACACAACGAATGAGCTTAAAGTTGGAATCAATTTTGAAATCAGCCAAATTTAGCATTCTTGTTTGTCACGCAAACTTGAAAGTCCTTCTCGAAACAGTCGGGAATATATAGGAAATATGCACAGTTGCTGTGAAAATTGCCGTTAATCGTGCATAAAAACAGTGGATAGAGAATGATCGGCCTGTCTACATTGCCGGTTCCCACAGTATCTAGACAAATACCAATGACGTCATGAGACTGTGTGTACAACTCGCCCTCAAGGCGGGCCGCTTTGAGGAAAAAATTGATACGAGATTGACTGGCCCGAGTTTAAATCTCGATTTGGCAACTCAATTTAGGCACGTAATAGACATTTTAAGACTCAAATTTGTACGATTTCTCATTATATAGACGAAACAAAGCTACTGCAGAATAAATACATTTTGTCAATTCTAAAAGTGAGTATAGCTTTAATAAAATAAAACTCACACCAGGTATACATTTTAGATCTATTTAAACACAAGCAAATGTGTGTTTAAACAGTTTGTTCAATTTAACGAGAATTATGGGTATTGGATATGAACGTCTACAGTATGGATTGAAACTCGACTTGACATTTTCAGATCCGTACAACCCACAGAACCTCAGGCTATCTGAGAACGGTATACAGCCGAGGAGTATTGCTATTGAGTGGGATTATGACTCTAATTTATCCTACAATACCCACTGGAAAGTGACTCACAAACTACAAGGTGGCACTATGGAGGAGACCACTGTAGACGTGGACACGACGTCCTTGATACTGTCATTATTGATCCCAGGACAACACTACACCATCACTTTACACGGCGTGACAGTCGATGACGTCACCAGCACAACCGGCACCACCATCACTGCTACAACACGTGAGTATGAAAGGGATCCGTAATCCTGTCTGCTGCTGTGGCGGGTTCTACTATACGTGTAGAACTAGGTACATAATACAAATTGATAGAAAATGTATGAAAGGATGATGGCTCGAAGGGTACTCATTCAGTGAACATAACAAAGCCTATAGACAATGGGATGGGAAACTCGAATTATGCTCACTATGAATTTTGAAGATAGTCTGACGGTGGATACAACCATCGGCGTCTTAGTCTTACTACTAGCAAAATCCCTGTCAGCCTTGATAGATAGATGTGGCTGTGAATGTGTCATTCGCTAGCTTATGTGCTGATCATGACAGAAATATTTTGTATATAATGCTGACTTTCATCAACACGATTTTCAGTACTGATCATGACAGACATATTTTGTATATAATGCTGACTTTCATTAACACGATTTTCAGTAGCGTTATTTTTTTTAATGGATAGCAAATAATGGAACCAATGTACCAACTAATATAGTAATATAGCATGAGTGTGCATAAATTAATAAAACATGTATATTTGGAACAAGGAATATAGATGTTTGAATGGAGGATTATAACAGATAGATGGTAGGGAATTGTTAGTTCAGGGTTTTATACTTACAAACAGTTGAGTGTACAGTACATTTGTGAGCGATTGTCTCAGTAAGTCGGGTATCAGTCTGACAGCACGTACCTGTCATATTTGGGGCAGGAAATGCTCACTCTTTCCGGAACACCTGATTTCACCTCCTAATGGCCATTTTGGGGGGTTCGTGAGTTTCCCTGTTATTTTTGTTTTCTCTCACTTCGTATGCCTGATATGACTTTCTGTCCCCGGACTATGAGATTGGATAACGGACCCTGTTTTGTTTGCTCGGAATACTTAATACTGGGTATTGATTCCACGTCTATCAACTGATGGTCTGCCGAGAGCTTTGCTGGCACGTTGTAAACTGCTTTGAAATTATATCATCTAAAATATGTATTTTATGTTTAGTTTTAAGAGGCAAGTGCACATCTATGATTATAATTCACAATTTTTGTTCCAAAACCCCATTAGTTCCAGAAGTCCTCCGAGAACCCATGATAACGGATGTATCACCACTATTTGGACCTCAGGCTGGAGGTACCTCGATCACAATTTCTGGGACGGATTTCATTCAACCAATTTACAGCGTACATGTGGGATCTTTGGAGTGTGAAATCGTCCTCTCGTTAGTAAAGTTTAATCTGGAATTCTATTGGTTGTATTGATGCCTAAAATTTTGGTCTGCAATACCAATGCATTTTATTCTAAAAACGATCCTCAAAATTTCGATACATTTTTCACAGCATAGATTCCATCGTGTATTGATATGTACAATTAGAGTGAGGTACATATTACATTTAATTATGATGTTGTACTCATTGTACAATATATTTGTTGTCGTAGTGACGAAAATTCCATCGTCTTTGTGAATGCTGCCTCCAATCTCACTGGGGTGCTACTTCCCATCTCCGTGACCTTCGCTGGCAAAACACGACAAGAAACGGCGTGGTCCTTCCAATATAGACCCAACCCAGAAATCTCACGGATAGAACCACTGGAGACACTGCTACTGTAAGTAGGAATATATGGTTACTCACAGGGTGTGGTGTATAAGTTCACATGGTTTAATCCACACACTCAAGGGTTTTCTATTGTATCTGTCTATGACAAATGCGAACATTGTTCATTTGATATCAAATGGGTGCTAATTTTAGATCATGTATATATTTCATTCTTGCCCGACAGCTATCTCTATAAACTCAGTAGCTTTTGGCTCAGCAGCTTTTGGCTCAGCATCTTTTGGCTCAGCAGCTTTTGGCTTGTGATTAGGTAGTATGTACTTGCCATACACCCTTTGTGTGAGCGTTGGTCGGAATTCTGAATTTCTTCAGATGCCATCAACAGAAACAGTCACATTTCATACATTGTCTGCCCCTGATGACGCCATTGTTCGCTATTTTCATCATCAGAATCCGGTTGTGTTGGTCGTTATAGGCTAACACTTGTATCCATGACACACGTTGGCTCAGAAACATGAATACCTTGTGACTTGGTTGCCTCATCTTCCCTGTCATCAAGGCTAGGCAGAAAACATAATCACATTTGGATCAAAATCCTAATATCGGATTGGAAATATAACTAGAAACATGTTATTAGATAGCCATAAAATACAGCCGCCTGGGATCACAGAGATTGCATTCAGTCTAGTTGCTGGAGTATATGAGTACACGATCACGAGCCGAAATCCTGCTGAGATTTTGGCTGAACAGTTGTATGTCCTTCCAGTGGTGGTACGACACTGACCGTCACTGGTAACTTTCTGGACTCTGTGGCTACTGCTGTACTTGAAGTGACTATGGTCGCCAGCTACAAACTTCTCGGAGTGGAAAAATCCACACGGGAGACGTTCCACGAGGTACATAATCAACCGGATATATCTCATTATAGGCCATAGAAATCGGAACATAAATAGAAACTTTCAAATCCATTGCGATTCCATTATCTTACCAATAGAATTACATTTCACTAAAAATCAAGTAAACAATAACTGTGCATGCTTGGCTTAATATCTGAGAATATGATAATTATACATGAACTTGAGTTCTTCAACGCCACGTATGGCGTACTAGACCATTTACTACACCATTACCATTACTCCCTTTTGTATATCACATTGGTCAATGCTTTTTTATGTCAGGATTGTGACCCTGGAACTAGAAGTGCTGCCATCTGTAGGACTCCAGAGTTGAAGATCCCTCAGGGTGAAAAGTGGTAAGGGACTGTTCCAACCCTCCAAACAATGAAAAGTTGTTGGAGAGTCTCCTGAAAGAAAACAACACCTGATTTCACCTCCTAATGGCGAGTTTTGGGGGTTTCATGAGTTTCGCTGTCATTTTTGTTTTCTCTCACATCGTACGCCTGATATGACTTTCTGTCCCCGGACTATGAGATTGGATAGTGGACCCTGTTTTGTTCGCTCGGAATACTTAATACTGAGTATTGATTCTACGTCTATGCAGTACTATACGCATGGTAATTGCCCCTCCCCCCACAAGATCTATGACAAGTAGGCAGCAGGATTTGTTTGCTTATTATTTGTTCGGGATCTATGACGGGTGCCACATGTGGGGGTAGGAAATACTCACTCTTTCCAAAACACCTGAATCACCTGATGACCATATTTGGGGTTTAATGAAGTTCCTAAAAAAATCCTGATCTTGCCTGGCCTATGAATTGGATAATGGATTTTTGTTGGCTCGGAATACTTTATAATTTATTATAACATGGCATTGCTGTAACAGGAACGTCTTTCCGTAATCTGAAACGGCCAACAGCGGTTTCTAATCGAGTACAGAGATCGAGGTAAAAAACGTGATTTAAAAGTAACCAATCACATGCGCGTATTTGATCGATCGATATGCAAATGTACCCTGGTGCTACTCAGCCGAGCAGACTGCAAAACCAACGGAAAGTTGTTGACATCACAAAATAAACCGGGTTTGTTGATCATTTTCATTGAAGATTGAAAACCAACACGTTAGGATGCCATGTTATAATCGGGATAAAACTGTGTTTGGCTCGATGTCTGTGACTAACAAAAATCCAGAAGGATCTCTGTTGTTATCTGAGACACGAGAGGCGAAGCCTTGAGTGTCTCAGATCACAACGGAGATCCTTTAAGTATCAATTCCACGTCTGCCAAAAATGCTGATAAAGGCACCAGTTTCGAGTATATTTATGTTACAGGGAAAGCAACACAGAGGACGACAGGGTGAATTTTGTAGGCGAGGAACAAAGCCTGGAGTTCTATCTTGGCTTCAAGTTGGATGGGTTTGATGACTACAAGAACCTGAGTGCCAGGGAGGATTTACGAGCTTACTCTAAGCTAGATATTTTCGGGAAACCCATCTTGGAATGTGGAGATAAAGAACTTTGGAAATTCGAAAAAGACAAATTGATGAAGATTCAGGTGACTGTTGATTGATGTTAGAATTTCAAAGTCAGTTCCAACACTGCATTACTGCTTGCTGCCCCCAAGTACTTGTAAATGTATGTCAAACACTGTAGCCTCTCATTGTCAATAACCAGGGTGAGAACTTGGACCGAGGTGTGACGATCTATGACTACAGAGTCCAGGTGGGCGAAGAGGAGTGCGACATCAAAGACCTACAGGACACATCCCTCGTCCTGATGCCGCCACAGAGTCCACCTGAGGGAGGAGAGACCAACAGTGGCCAGCAGTACAGGGTTCTGGTCAGTGGTGAAGGAATACAAAAACTTGTAAACTTCAGAGTAGGCATAAAACGAGATATATGGAATGTATGGGTTTACATTGACTCTCGTTCAAAGTACGAAAACATAGATACGTTTTTTGCCATCAGGTGCATGTGGGTTCGAACGTGAAACTGCTTTGTGGCGAGGTGGAGTACCCTGAGACAGGACCTGATTTGACAACAATACTGTCGAGTGTGTTTGCTGTTGTGGTCCTTGTTGCTATCACTGTAGGCGTTGGTTTTTGGTGGAAGAAACGCAAATCATCAACGGACAAGGATGCTAACAATGCAAATGCCCAAGAAGCAAATGGAAAGCATGTTGGTGTCATTGACCTTGGAGCTGTTAAAATGGAAGACGCAGATGAGACTGACGGCAATGAATGTCAACCCAAAATGGACGATGCACAGTTTGCAGGGTATTTAAGGCCTTCCAATCAGCGTCGACGGTCTGACAAAAAGAGTTCAGTTCGCACCACAATCTACCCCCCAGATGGAGATGAGCCAGACTATATTAATGTCGGACCAGGCAGCACCGTGCATGACAATCCAACCTTTGATGCTCCCACAGAGCAGGAAAGAGCCCTGGGAGACATGGAGGAACCACAGGATGAGATCCCAAACGGAGACGATGAGGAGCCACATTATGTCAACTCTGCAGCCTTGCGAGATATGCTCGGCATTGCACACAGTGGAGCCGGAAGACGGGATTCGTTTGCATAATTGATAATCGAATGAAGTCATATGTGTCATAATTTATTGGATTTAATCTTACCATGATCAACCTGATGCTGAAAACATTACTCTCTTCATATCATCCTCCAGTATTACCTATCCAGACGAACTTGTATATTTAATGTTTGTCTTTTGTCATACATGTATTTGCTGACAAATGGCGTTTCTTCAAACTCTTAAACAGTCACCAATATGACATTGTGCATTCGAAAACTGGAAATTCTGATCATATATTCTCTTTAGTGTGGAATTATGGGTAATTTTATCCCCATAATACCAGCAAAAATGGGTAATTTTTGGCCATTTCCACTAAAATCAATATTCAATGAAAGCCTGTGAACAGAATTTGCTGAATTTGTGCTTGTGTATTAATGAACCTATATGCATGTTTTTGAAAAAAAATATGGGGATCACCATGCTATTTTTTTCAGTTATAGGTTGTAATATTTGTGAATGCCGGTGAATTTTATCGAAATTTCAGCAAATTCAGGTAAAAATTTCTGTTCTGGATTCATATGGATGCCTGTAGAGGGAAAATTAGCATGGTGACCCCTATATTTCCATCGAAAACATGCACAGCGATTCGTTGATAAACAAACAAAATTTCAGAGAAATCTATTCACATGATTTCATTATATATTGTTTATAGGGAAAATGGTACAAAATGACCCATTTTCCTATTATTTTGAGGGTACAATTACCCATAATTCCGCACTGAACACAATATATCATCCGAATTCTCTGTTTTGGAATGCAAAATATCCTATTCATGATTGTTTAAAGGTCTGAGAATCATCACATGAAAGTTTAGCCCCTTTGCAAAGGGAGCGAACTAATTACGTGTGTAGTTGCAGTACTAATAAAGTATTGATAATGATATTCCCGGGACACGTTGGATCCGACCCATGACCACATCACAATTCGACTGTCTCACTCGTAGATCGATCACAGTTTTATTCGTTATTGGTGGGAGTTTTCGTCATTTTTATATCTATTTAGCGTTAACACATTACCAATATTTGCCTCCAGTCAAAAAGGGTTAGTTCCTAGAATATAACGTACCCCACCTTCATTTGAATCGACCTCGTGGTCTAAGTTCCAATGAGTTCATTTACACATAATCTTATTCAAGAAGCGGGAATATTAAGCTATTGAAAGCTGTATCTTTATTCAAAATGGAACTACGATCGATTTAGTACAGAAATCGTGGATTTTTAGACGTTTTCAACTGCCGCTTATGACGTCATAAGTTGTACAAGTGCATGTGCTCCTACATGTAAACAAACGCCGGCAATCCAGTATCGTTTGATACCGATACCATCAACTCAGTAGCCTTCTGGCTTGTGATTGGGTACTTTTGTACTTGTCATGTATCTATTCCATGGGGTTAGTTTCGGATTTCTAAATTATTTTGATAGGTTGTTGGGCAGTTGAATACTAATTCCATCAGGTGTACAGTAGAAACAACTACATTTAACACACTGTCTGTCCCTGATGCCAGTGTGTCTTTGGATAAACTATTTGGTCGAGCTTTATTTCTATTGCAAAATGTTGATTCTTTACGTTTCTTATTGGCATCATCAAAATCTGATTGTATTGGTGGTAATAGATTGATACTTACATTCATACCACTGAGTCGGTGTCACTGCTGGCGGACGTTAAATCTGTCCCCGAGGATACCATCAACTCAGTAGCCTTCTGGCTTGTGATTGGGTACTTTTGTACTTGTCATGTATCTATTCCATGGGGTTAGTTTCGGATTTCTAAATTATTTTCATAGGTTGTTGGGCAGTTGTATACTAATTCCATCAGGTGTACAGTAGAAACAACTACATTTAACACACTGTCCGCCCCTGATGACGCCAGTGTGTCTTTGGATAAACTATTTGGTCGGGCTTTATTTCTATTGCAAAATGTTGGTTCTTTACATTTCTTATTGGTTATATTGGTTATAACAGACTAGTTAAGTCTATTATTGACCTCAATAAAAATAGTTAAGACAAGAAACATTTATTATTGAGCTCAACAAGGTAAAGGTTTTGTCCAGTACAGATTTCATGCATGTAACCGAATAAGTTACATAAAATAACATTATTTTTACTAGTTAAGTCTATTATTGATCTCAATAAAAATAGTTACGACAAGAAACATTTATTATTGTGCTCAACAATAAAAAGGTTTTGTCCAGTACAGATTTCATGGGTGTAACCGAATAAGTTACCTTATTTTTACTGATTAAGTCTATTATTGACCACAATAAAAATAGTTAAGATAAGAAATCTATATTATGGGGCTGAACAAGGTAAAGGTTCCATCCAGTAGAGATTTTATGGATGTAACCAAATAAGTTAACATCATTTCTGCAAGTTGAGTCTATTATTGACCTCAATAAAAATAGTTAAGAGGAGTCTATTTAGTTCTAGTCAGTTTAGTCTATTTTTGACCACAGTAAATATAATCAAGACGAAAAACATTTATTATTGAACTCAACCAGGTAATGGAATTTCACATTTGAACCTAATTTGGAAGCTATTTGGGGTGAAAAAATATAGTTTTTTTTTTTAAAACATTGATTTTTGCTCGAATTTTGTCATCCTGAAATGCAGTTTTTGTCAAGTTTTATTTCAAATTTCAATTTGAAACCATGTTTGGCACTTATGAAGAAGTAAAATATAATTGATGGTGAAAATTTCGATCTGGCTCCAATTTCGTCATCCTGAAATGCAGTTTTGGTCAACTTTTACTTTGAATTTCAACTTGAAACCATGTTTGGTACATATTATGAGCTAAAATTAAACTTATGGTGAAAAGTTTGATGTGGCAGCACATTCATCATCTTGAAATGCAATTTTGGTCAACTTTCACTTCGAATTTCAACTTGAAACCACGTTTGGTACATAGTATGAGTCAGAATATAACTTGTGGTGGAAAGTTCGATCTGGATCCAATTGCTTCATCTTGAAATGCAGTTTTGGTAAATTTTTACTTTGGATTTCAACTTGGAACAAAGTTTGTCAAATATTCTGAGTTGAAATATAACTAGGTGAAAAGTTTGATCTGGCTATAATTTCGTTATTTTATTGATCATGTTGAAATGGAAATTCATTTGCAATGATTTCAGTGGTGATCTTGAATTCGACCTTCAATAACCTTGAAAGATCAATGCAGCAATTTTGGTGGGGAAAAAAAGTAGTTATGGCGAAAGATTTTACATTTCTCTGGCTAGTTTTTCACACTTATCAGTAATATATTTGGGACAACAGGGATGATAGGGCTACGGGGGATACACCCATGTGGTCGTAGGCGATCGGAAGCGTCTAGTTTTATACATGTATGTGTAAGATCATACTACCTCACAAAACTCCCCCCCCCCCCCGGACAGATTTAAAAGGCAAAAAATTAGAACTCGATGCATACAAATACTTTCGTGGCCCAACTTCCAGCTGGATTTTTTTCTCCATGTAATCAAATGTTGCACTTACCGTATGAAAACAAGTATCAATCATACTTTTTTTACGTTATTTGCTTGCAAATTTGTCCTACTAAAACATGTCAATTATAATATCATTTTGCATAGAAATGTTATATCGACCAACAGTAGATGTAGTGGTGAAAATGTATCATATGTGTTACTAGAATCTTTTAGGTGATAACAAACGTTGACATACCCAGGGCAGCATTTAGTTCTTACCGGATATGCATAAGAACCCGGAAGCAAAGGACAGAAATTCTACCTTTTATTCTCTGACATAAACATGATTTTCATACTCTACGTGAGAGTCACGTGACCAATGGCGCCGGTTTGAAAAAAATTTGGGCCCAGCTTTATGCCTAAAAAGATGATAATACTATGAGAGTATGTGAGTATTTCTAGTTGAGAAACGACAGGATTGCATGTATCACTGTTGAGGCAGGTTTGGAACGTGTTAAGAAGTGTTATAGTTTCTGAACTGAATCTCGAAATTTGAAATCTACTCCAGCCGTGTTAACAGGTGTCAAAACCTTAGATTATCGCCCACATAAACAAACACTCCACAGTACGGCCATTATCGCCCAGCATGTCCTCGAAACAATCAATGAAACTACGGGGGCACAGTATGGACAGTGCTAAAAGTCAACCAGAATGTGAGTCAATCTGCCAATCTGGACCCAAGACTGATGCTGAACGTCTGGCAAGTATCGAGAATATGCTTTCTGAAATGAAACCAGTCATGAGTGCACTGAAAAACATCGAACAATGTATCGAGGATATCAAATCAGAGCAAACTCAAAAACTTGCTATCATCACCACTGAAGTAACTGTTCTGAAACAGGAAATTACAGGCATCAAAACTGAAAATGTGAAACTGGCCTCTGAAAACCGATTTCTGTCTGGAAAGCTGCTGAAAATGGAAGCTCACTCACGAAAGGCCAATTTCATTGTGTATAACGTAGAAGATGATGATGCTCCAGTTGAACAAAAACTAAGGTCACTTTTCAAATTGCTGGACCTCACCAAAGGCCAAGAGAAGGACATTGTCTTGTATAATGCCCACCGACTTGGAGCAACCAGCAAAGGGAAGCAGCCGCGTCCAATCATCTTCCGACCTCTGCTTTATGCTGACCGTATGCGCATCTGGAAAGCTCGTAGTATATTAAAGAAAAAGAAATCAACCTACCGCTTGTCAGAAGATTTTCCCGAGGAATACAAAAAAGATCGGTCCCTACTGAAGCCAGTCTTGTCTGCCGCGGCTCAAGCCAACATAACAGCCTTCCTTATTGGAAACAAAGTCTCAGTCGATAGTAGGCTCTATGGAGTGGACGAGCTCGATCAACTCCCTGAAGAAATCAGCCCTGAAAAAGGATGTACCAAACAGAGTGATAGTGCCAGCTGTTTCTTTGGTCGATACTCCCCCCTTTCAAACTTCTTCAAATGCACCTTCAAAGTCGAGGGTCGAACGTACAACTGTGTCGAACAGTTCCTGCAGGCTAAACGTGCCGAAATGATGGCAGCCGATGATGTTGCTCAACGTATCATGCGCCTTGATGATCCACTTGACCAGAAGAGAGCAGCTTATTCTGTCAAAGGCCACGATGAGGAGTGGAAGAACAAAGCTGAAGAAACTGTCCTGGTTGGTGTACGGGAGAAGTTTGCCCAGAATCCAGAACTTCTTGAAGCTCTACATGCGACCGGAAAGCGCCATCTCGGGGAGGCGAGCCCTGACGACCTCTGGGGTGTTGGACTGACCCTGGGGAATCCCCATGTTACTAACGAGCATCAATGGACTGGTAAAAACCTCCTGGGAAAAATCCTAGAGAGGGTCAGAGATGAACTCTGCTAACTGAGCTAACTGTCCTGATTCATCACATTGTAACTTTTGTCTATATAAGTTCAAATACTAGAATGATATTGGTGTATTTAAATTGTTAAGTCCAAACCTTGATGTGTTACTTCAAGTGCTGTTCCAAATATGGTACTATGAGTGAGTGACTAAGTGTTCATGGCTAAATTATTTTTCCCATCACCAACCTGCCCCCCCCCCCCCCCAAAAAAAAACAAAACAAAACAACAACAACAACATTAATGTAATGTCCATGTGCATATCATGGCAAATCTGAAATGTTCATTTCTGTATTGTAATGTAACGACACCTAATATCCATCTCATATGTAGTTGATTACATAATAAATATGATTAAACTCACAAACATATATTATGTGTTATGCCTGGTAATTATTGCTCACATGTATGTGGTATCAAATGTACATCTGGTATAGTATGGTCAAACTATGTTTAAAAAAAAAAAAATCTATTCCATTTGTAAAAATGTTAAGATGAAATTTATGTTTTGTTACAGTTTGGTGAATTCATAAAAATCCAAAATGTTCATCTTTGTATTACAATGTAACAAAACTTAATACCTAGTCACCTCATGCACAGTTGTTTACATAATATATGTGGATTGAATTACAAAAATATATGTATATGTCTGGTAAACTCTGTTCACATGTCTTTGTTCACATGTATATGTTACCAAATCTGATATACTATGGTCAAAAAATAAAAAAAATTGTTCCATGTGGAAAATTCAGAAAAGGTTAATATAAAATCTATGTTTGTTACAGTGTGGTGAATACATAAAAATCTTAATGTTCATTCCTGTATTGTAATAAAACAAAACTGTCACAAAATCAGTTCAAAACTGTAACAAAATCTATTGTAAACAGATTCAATGTAACAAAATATATTCACCTTAGGTAGAGTTGGCTACATAATAGATGTGATTAAACTCACAAATATGTTCTATGCCTGGCATTTGTTGTTCTGTTATCTGTTACACAGACACCTGATATATCTATATATCTTGCCTAGTTAACTTCATAACAGTTGTGATCAAAATAACAATGAGTATGCCTGGTAATTACTGTTTGCATGTAGAAGGCATCAAATGTACTTTTGGCACACTGTGGTCAAACCATGTAAAAATAGGTTCTCTCTGAAAAGTCACTTACAGTGTATATATGAAACCTATATTTGGTACATGTGATAAATTAAAAAACCAAAGTGTAAACATCAGTGTTTACAGATCCATGCATAGTCATCTTATGCAACATATATCTTTTGTTACCATGTGCATCTCATTTGTATTCATTATTGTGGTAACCTGTAACTATTGACTGAGTTTTATAGTATTTATTTATGTTACATTATGTATATTGTATTGTCACTTCTGCAGAGTATGAATACATACATGTATTGACTGTGCTGGAAAATGGTAGAAATTTAGCAACTCATTAGTAAGAAATTTCTCCAGCATGCCTTAAAAATGCATTATCAGATGTGTCCATGCCTTGCCACAACAATTTTGTCAAATATTGCAATGTATAGGCCTGACAAATACTTTATCATATTGTGTATCAGTATTATGTACTAATCATGTAATTCGAGACTGCATTTTACCATCTGGAGATGATAATAATAATACTCCAATATTTCATGTACTTACCCTCTCCAAACCTGCAACTTCCCTAATATCTCGCGAAACTTTATTTGCTTCACAACAGTCCGCCCATTTATGATATATTTTCTGTATTCCTCATTATGGTACTCCCTCATTTTATGTAATGGCATAATTGTCCAAATTCCTACATGGCAACTGGTCATGTCATTGGTTGTACATACTTTGTGTTTATGTCTTGTCACGTGTGTGTCTGTCTTGTGTGATGACCTATATTTGTGTATGTATCTTGTGTGTGTTGATTTGAACCTACTTGTTGAGCTGTACTTGTGTGTTGAGTTATTTTTGTGTGTTGAGCTGTATCTGTGTACTGAGTTGTACTTATGTGTCGAGCTGTATTTGTGTGTTGAGCTGTACTTGTGTGTTGAGTTGTATTTGTGTGTTGAGTTGTATTTGTGTGCTGAGTTGTACTTGTGTACCGAGCTGTATTTGTGTGTTAAGCTGTACTTGTGTGTTGAGCTGTATTTGTGTGTTGAGCTGTACTTGTGTGTCGAGCTGTATTTGTGTGTTGAGCTGTATCTGTGTGTTGAGCTGTACTTGTGTGTTGAGCTGTATTCGCTTGCTGAGCTGTACTTGTGTGTTGAGCTGTATTTGTGTGTTGAGCTGTATTTGTGTGTTGAGCTGTATCTGTGTGTTGAATTGTACTTGTGTGTTGAGCTGTATTCGCTTGCTGAGCTGTACTTGTGTGTTGAGCTGTACTTGTGTGTCGAGCTGTATTTGTGTGTTGAGCTGTATCTGTGTGTTGAGTTGTACTTGTGTGTTGAGCTGTATTCGCGTGCTGAGCTGTACTTGTGTGTTGAGCTGTATTTGTGTGTTGAGCTGTATCTGTGTGTTGAGTTGTACTTGTGTGTTGTGATGTGTGTCTGTCGTATGCTAGACCGGTTGTACTTTGTCACTGATGTGTCCGCGTCGTGCCACTTCCGCTTGGTCGGCTGTGGCGCAGTACTGCTCTGTCGCAGGTCATTGAAATATAACAATTCTATTAGTAATACTCTCATCAATGAATGATAACAATAATGGTCATCAATCCAGATTACTGAACCACAGCGACCTCAATCTAAATTCCGAGATGGAGTCCTCTAATATACTCGATAATGATGACAATATTCTCTCCCAATATAAAATCGACAGTCAATATTATACCACGGAGGAATTAGACAAACAACTTGCGAATAAACATCTAATCAACTATAGTGCTCTACATATTAATATTCAAGGACTTGCGAGTAGTTTTGATAAACTGATCCACTTATTATCCAACTTGGAACAAATGTCTATCTCATTAGATTTTATATTAATTTGTGAAACTTTTGTAAAACCCAACGGAACATTTGATCCGGAACGGAGATTCCACATTGATGGTTACAATTTTATATATAAAAATCGCACAAATTTGACAAAGGGTGGAGTAGCGTTGTACATAAAGGATATATATCAGTTTAAATATAGAGAAGATATATCTATGTTTATTGAAGGAGAATTTGAATGTCTGTTTGTTGAAATTATTAACCAACCACGCAATCTTATTGTAGGTGAAATCTATAGAATACCTAATACATCCGAAACATTATCTTTACAGCGATATGAAGAAACTTTGAACAAAATTAGCCAAACTAAATCATGCGATACCATAATAGGTACTGACCAAAACTTCGACTACATACAAATAAACAACCATAAGACCTCTGCTGAACTTCTGGAAATGACCATAGCAAACGGATTTTTACCAATAATTACGCGGCCAACACGTATCACACACAGCTCGGCAACGCTCATAGATAACATATACATCAAATGTGGCAACTATGGTAATTTATTTTCAGGTATTCTAACCGTTGACATGTCCGATCATCTACCGGTTATCGCTTGTACGACTAGATCCCCGAAAGCATCATCTAAACCAAATTATGTTACCTATAGACGAATCAACGACAATGATATCAATGACATAAATACAGCTCTTAACAGCATAAACTGGAATAAATTGAATGTACTTGATGTTAACTCAGGTTATGACTACTTTATTAAAGAATTGTTGTTAATAATTAATAAGATATCGCCTGAAAAACATAAGTCAATATCACCTAAACAAACACGCAAGGAGCCCTGGATGACTAAGGGGCTCATGAAATCATCTTTTGAAATTGAGAAGCTCTTCAAGAAAACAATAAACAAAAAACCTACTGCCCCCCTAGTGGTGAAATATAAGCAGAAACGTAACTTACTCAACCGACTCAAAAGGCGAACAAAAATGATATATTATCAAGAACTTCTGAATAACTACAAAAACGACTCCGCCAAGACCTGGAAAATTATGAGAGCTATTATCAATAAAACTAACGACAAAACAGGCATATCAGACACATTCAAGGTAAACAATGTTGATATAACGGATCCTAAAACAATAGCTGATGGTTTTAGTGATTTTTTCACCCATATAGGACCCTCATTATCAAACAAGATACCAAAACCCTCTAAACCATTCCATCATTATTTAAAAGTTAAACAAGCGGACCCGAAATCGAGTCTCTATCTGAGCCCTACTGATGTAAATGAAGTATCGTTGATTATATCTGAACTGAAACCTAAGCGATCATCTGGCAATGACGGTATCTCTTCCTGGCTCCTAAAACAATTGAACAAATCCATCGTTAATCCACTTGTAATTCTAATAAATAAATCTATTGAAACTGGCATATTCCCTGAATCACTAAAAACAGCAAAAGTAGTGCCTGTCTATAAATCCAAAGATAAAACTGACTTCTCTAATTATCGTCCAATATCCCTATTAGCTTCAATATCTAAAGTGTTCGAAAAAGTTATCTATAAACGTCTTTACCATTACATGACTAAGTTCTTATTTGCTAGTCAGTATGGATTTAGATCCAAGCATTCAACTATACAGGCAATTACTGAACTATGCACACACATTATCAATGCATTAGACAATAAACAGCATACCCTGGCAACATTTCTCGATTTATCTAAAGCATTCGATACTATAGATCACAATATTCTAATTGATAAACTACACTATTACGGTATCCGCGGTATCCCCCTTCAATGGTTCAAAAGTTATTTGACTAATAGGAAACATTTTACCCAATATAAAGATAAAAAATCGGATCTAGAATCGGTACAATGTGGTGTTCCTCAGGGTTCAATCTTGGGACCCCTATTGTTCATTATTTATACTAACGATATGCCTAATTCCTTATCTAAATCAAATTGCATTTTATTCGCAGATGATACCACTATCTATTCGTCTGCCCCTAATATCAATACACTTTATAAAAATACAAACACAGATCTTGCGGTGCTAACAGACTGGTTTAGGGCAAATAAGTTGTCACTAAATGTAGGGAAAACAACCTTTATAGTTTTTGACTATAAAAGAAGTCAGCCACAAGACCACACTGAAAACATACGTATTGGTGATAATATCATTAAAAGAGAGAAATATGCAAAATTTTTAGGGTTAATTATTGATGATCAACTAAAATGGGACATTCATCTTAAACATATTAAATCAAAGTTATCGAGTGCTCAATTTGCTATAAAATCAGCCAAAAATACCCTGCAGGTAGGTCACTTAAAAACATTATATTTTTCATTATTTCAACCATATATAGAATATGGCATTATGTTATGGGGTAACGCCGCTAAACAACTAATCAAACCATTAGAAATAATGCAAAGGAAAGTCATGAGAGCAATCTTCAGCGAAACTTACAACTCACCGGTAAATCATCTTTTTAAACAGTTGAATATACTCAAAATAGATGACCTCAAAAGATTACATACCTTGAAATTCATGTATAATCAAATTAACCATAATCTTCCCTTGAACCTAAATGAAATCTTTAAACCAGTAAGTTCAATCCATGGCCATGATACACGTCAGAAAAATAATCCATACTTTGACAGTAAAAACTCCTTATTATCTATCCAATCATATTTACATATTGGTCCTAAATTATGGCAGGAATTGTCCACTGATATAAAAGAATCTAAGTCGGTTAAGTGCTTCAGCAATCGAGTCAAAAGATTACTCATCAAACAATATTGAATCATATGTTAAAACCACACCTTACTCAAGTGAATCTCACACTTCGGTGCATGTGGCGTCGTTCTGCTGCGCGGCAGCTGACCTGGCGTTCTACTTCGTCGGGCAAGGGTCTGTGACACTGTTTCAACTGGCAGGTGTGAATGAGCTCTTCCATGTTATGACTGTGTTATAATAGTGAATGTACTGTGTTATAATAGTGAATGTGAACGCATGTGAACGAGCCGTACGTGAATGAGTTGTATATGAATGAGCTGTATGTTATTGTATTTGTGTATGTCTGTGTGTGTTCATCCATGTGTTCGTGTCTATGTGTAAGATCGTATGTGTTTGTCCACGTGTTCCGTGCTTAGCATAGGTTACTGTCTACGTCTATTTGTCTCGTGATACTGAGTATGATTGCATATGTGTCTACGTATTCTGTCCTTAACGTTTGAGTGTATCGGTTTAGGGTTTTTCTCCCCGTTCTTTGTCCCCCAATAAACGTATGTTTTCCCTTCTGTCACCCCAATTATTAAGGCATTACAACTCCATGATTTAAGATGTGTTTAATTAATATTCAATACACTGTATAAATTACCTGGAATCACAGCCTAACGGCTCTTGTAATGTCTTGGAATCGTATCCTGTAAATATCACTGTTATTTTTGTGCCATCACATGTACGTTTCCAAATAAATTGATTGATTGATTGACTATGATACATACGAAAAATTGTATGCATTATGGTATAGTATAATGCATGTATAAACATATATATGATTTTCATACTCTACTATAACATGTATAACGCATACGAAAAATTACAATTCAAGTCCATGCAAAATGCATACAACAACATATTTGTTATATAGTAAGAACTTGAAGAGGATATCCAAACTTATCCATACATTTGAAAATGCATTTTGTTGCTGTACTGTCAGTACAATGTTCGGAATATATAAAACAAACATGCACATTTATAGTGATTAATATCACACAATTACTTGGCACTATTGTAACTCTTCGCATTTTATATGCATCCGAACCTAAGTTATAATACAACTAAAATACATTCTAATTATTAGTATATGAAATTTTATCAAAACAATAATCAGTGTGTTCCATATATGTATGGAAAAGTGCTCATCGCCTTGACATCTGGATATTGCAACATGGTGACAACAAATCCTCAAAATGTGGCTGTATTGGTGGTAATAGATTGATACTTACATTCCAGCTCTCGCATGGTCTATAAGGTTTTTCCTTGTCGTAGCAGCCAGTATTCTGGAAATACATAGTAGATTCTCGTGATTAATTCTGTCATTATCCCACTCAGTATTAAAAATTGTATATGAATTATGTACTAGTGATTGTTAATACGTCTATTTTTGTACGTGGTGTTTTGATGTAAGTATCAACATATTACGAGCAATATAGCCAGATTTTTATGATACCAATGCCAAATCTAAAATACACTATTTTGGAATAGAAACGAAGCTGACCAAACAGTTCATCCAAAGACACACTAGCGTCATCAGGGGCAGACAATGTGTCGAACTTGTTTGTACTTTTTTCAATGTTTTGTTTCACAATTGATAACAAATTTCTCACCCTCCTAACTTCATTGTGAAGTGCTCGGATTCAATGAGAGGCTGTCGAGTCACATGCCCACACCTTCACAGGACAAGTTTATCCCAATGGCGTTGTCTTCCTACAGCAATACGTTCCCACTGTAAGATTTCCACCGTCCATTGGTTGAAGTTATGGCAGCTTCTGGGGCGCTTGCTTGATCTGGGGGTGCGGAGGATGGCCGCTGCTCATGTATGTTCTTGTGTGAATAACCAGTATCAATCGTGTTGAGCAGTGCAACCACCGACAACGCATCTCCATCCTTCTCCACCGACAACTGGTTTGAAACTGTATACAAATTTATCTGTTAGGTATGGCAGACTCATTGCAATACGTAACAGGCTTTTCAGGTATAAATTTAGATACTTGTTGCATGCATAGGCCCCGTACGATTTGACGATATCCGAATATAAGAAATTAGGCCAAGGGCCAAAGGTTACCGTACAATATATGTTTAATATTTTAGATGTTAGCCAGGTCACTGGTTAAATTCAAGGTCAAGAAAATATTCAGCATATATAATATTAAGAATATATCATGTCCACAGTTGATTGCTAAGCTGTAAATTCAATAATCAGACAGGGAGATATTAGCAATTTTGTCCTGCGGCCTTGTCAAATTCAATGTCATCAGAATATTTGGCGTATAACATTCCCTATACGTCTATCACTGATTACCACACTATGAAGTCAACAAGCGGGACATTAGCCATTTGTCTGTCACCTTGAAAATCAGGTCAAAAGAAACTTGAAAATAAGGTCATAGGTCAAGTCAAGGTCACGAGAATACTCGGCATATATCATTTGGAGTTTGACCACAGTTGATTCCTAAGCTGTAAATTTGATAACTAGTGAGATATTAGCCAATTGTGATCTAAACTTGAAAATGAAGTCAAACATCAAGTTCAAGGTCATGAGAATATTCAGCATATATCATTTCCTGTTCGCAGTTGCCTCCTAAGCTGTAAAGTCGATAATAACGAGATATTAGCAATTTTTTTCTCTGACTTTCGAAATGTGGTCGAAGGTCGAACTCAAGGTCACCAAACTATTCAGCATATATCATTTCCTATATGTTCACTATGGATTCCTAAGCTGTAAAGTTGATAATAAGTGAGATATTGGTCATTTTGTGCTCTGATCTTGAAAATAAGGTCAAGGTCAAATTCAAAGCCATCAAAATATTCAGTGTATATCATTTTCTATATGTCCACAATTGGTTCCCAAGCTATAAAGTCAAGATATTGAAGCAAGATATTGGCCATTTTGTTCTTTGACCTTGAAAATGAGGTCGAATTCAAGGTCATGGCAATATTCAGCACATCATTACCCATATGTCCACAATTGATTCGTAAGAGATATAAGCCTTTTTGTGCTCTGACCCTGAAACTGAGGTCAGAGGTCAAATTCAAGGTCACGAGAATATTCAGCATATATCATTTCCTATATGTCCACGATTGATTCCTAGTCTCTAATCATAATATTAAGTGAGATATTAGGCATAATGTGTCCCCATTATAAAGCATAAGAGAATTTCACACATCACAGGAGTACATATGAGGAGTGTTATGTATCAAAAAGAAAAAAAAAGTTACTAAACAGATTTTGAGAAAATGGCCGCCAAAGTCCAAAATCAGGCATTTTTCGTCGAAATTGGTCGTCATTTTGAGAAAAAAAGCGAAAATCAAAAAACTAAAAGATAACTCCTTCTTGAATAATTTCTAAGCATTTTCATGCAAAATTTCAGAAAAAATTTCCCGTAAACAAAAAAGATAAAAATGTGGACGACGGACGGAACGCCATGCCAATAGGTTATCGGACCATTCCATAGATATTCCATGAAAACAAATCCCACGTGATCATTGATGAGGACGACTAAGGTCAGAAATCAGGAAAATCACATCCTACGAATCAGCGTTTCAAATTTAAGATTGTGGACGAACTACCAAGGGAAAATGAATGAAACTGCAAAATTGCCATACATGGATAAATGCCTTCTGAACATCGTTTACAAATTTCAGATCAATGATATGTTGACAGATCTACGCCCCGTCAAAAACCGTATCGCGCACGAATTGTCCCGCACCTATCAACGCTCACTTCACCCCCAAATCGACAACTTAATAGCCCTTAATATGACCTTCTAATTGGTTGTCTGCTTTTTTTCGATGTTTTTATATTGACAACCAAATAAAGATCATACAGGTTTGCGTCACTTTGGATTTAAATGTCCAGGGCTGGAGTGCTATGGAAGTGGCTCGGATCCGTTCGAATTTTGTCAAAATCGCGAAAAAAATCACATAATTGGTTTTAACTCCGGTTCTAATAAATATTAAATTTTAACCCTATTTTTGTATTTTTCTTTGGCCAATTCCCGATCGTATGGCGTACAACAGATGGTTTTGAGACCAAAACTCTCAATTATCGCCCAGGGTCGAAAATGTGGGGGTCACGATTTTATTACTCGAGACCATAGTGTGAATCCAGTTATCAATCTGTTTAGACCGTTTTCATTCATGAGATGTGCTTGATAATAGAAACATTACAGAAGTGTCACAGAAGTGTCAAAGTCACAGAAGTGGTCAATAACTCCGTTTATATTCATGATTATTTCCCCTGATAATTTTGTAATTTTCTGTGGTCAATTCTCCATCATTTGCTATATGACCAATGGTCGTACGATCAAAAGTCCCTATTAGCCCCCAAGGTCGAGAATGTAAGGGCATCAGCTGAAATTACCAGTTCGTAATATTTCAAGTAGTAATAATTCAGAAACCACTGAAGATATTCAATAGAATATTTTATGCAGTATAAATCTGAGTGAGCCTGCAAATTTTGGAAGGTCAGTGTCAAGAATTCAGGTCGTGGTCGAGAATATGGTCAAAATAGAGAATTCGCAGGAACTCTTGTCTGTTGTCTTCTATTATTGATTAATCCTCCCATGATTTTTGTATTTTTTTATGGCCAATTCCTGACCATTTGATACATGACCAATTGTCATATGACAAGATCGCCGATTATCGCCCACTTTGAAAATGCAAAGGTTATCAGCTTTAATTTTAGTGACTAAATCTGAAGGGCGAGGGTCTGCAATCTCTGATTGTCTCGTATACTCTTCTTTTGGCTTCATTTGGACAGAGGCCCACTATTTTACTCGACATGTACTACATGTGTATGTATTGAGTATATATATACACTGTAAACTCGACACAGATACATGTATATATTCATCAGGGCGCACATAGTTAGCCCGGATGCTTGTAGAAATTCATCACTCACAGTAACTCGAACATTTGCTTGAAAGTTACCCCTCTTGGTTCACAGACTAAACAACACTTCATAATCAGTGGCCTACATGCTCTGAGGTCAAACCTTGATTGGTCCACAAACTTAACAAACTCCAAGTCAAAGATTCAACTGTCTCTTGTCTACATTATTTCCGAAAATTACACATGCGAATACATCAGCTTTGGATTGGCTCAATAATGGATATATTCAATTCATGCATAATTGAAGAAAGTAAAAATTATAAAAAGTAATAAGCCCTTCCAAAATAGTAAAAGTGAATCAAGGATAAATCGAGCTTCGAGTCACATGAGATGCTTTAAGGAAGAGCGACATGGTCGGTTGCATCATTTGAATACATGTATGTGTCATTCAAAGTGGATATTTACATGGATGACAAAAGTAAAAGTTGCCCAGGGGCTAAGCAAGAGAAACGTAGTGTTTTGTCAATTTTGTTTATGTCAAATTCTAAAATTGCCGTTCCACTTTTCACAGTCTTTTATATTGATCACTCAGTGCAACATCAGGGCATGTTCCAATTAGACTTTTGAATCAAGCGGGTTCACTGCCATTTTTCAGCCCATACGCATGACAAAATATGATAAACCGTGACCAGGTTTAGAAAATAAAATGTTCATGCACCAATAATTACGATATATGAGAAAGTCCTGTGGTTCAACAACCATTGTGTTTTTCAAATGGTCTTCTCATTTGTTTGAAAACCAGGTTCGCCCATTCTGGAGTCTGGTACAGTCGTGACGAGAGTGCACATCACCTTTGGTGTCTTGTTCGGCTAAAGATAACAAAAGCTGGGGGGGAAAACACATTGACGCTTGAAATAGACAGTCTTATGGCCAGTTCGTGACTTGAATCTTTGAACATAAATGTATAGAGGGTATAATAATGGTAAAATTATATTCTAGGATATATTGAATCAATGTTTTTGTTTCAATGTATCAATGTATATATTCATAATGGATACTAATTGCTTTTCATATAAAATACATAGACCTAGAATCAATACCCAGTATCAAGTATTCCGAGCAAACAAAACAGGGTCCGTTGTACAATCTCATAGTCCGGGGACAGAAAGTCATATCAGGCATACGAAGTGAAAGAAAACAAAAATGACAGGGAAACTCATGAACCCGCAAATTGGCCATTAGGAGATGAAATCAGGTGTTACGGAAAAAGTGATCATTTCCTGCCCCACTAGGGCACCCGTCACGAATTCCCCAAAATTAACATGAAAATAGATCTAGTTGCATGGCAGACATGGATTTGCTGTATTTATCAACCAGATCATGATGACGTCCATAGAATTTCCTAAAGGCAGCTTCAAGTCTTGGTAAAACATACCCTTGTCGCATCAGTTTAGAGACTAGCTGGGCACTTCGATAAACAAAGTCCATATATTTGCAACTAGCTCTGGAATAGCGTATAAGTTGAGAAACAAACACACCATATGCTGGTGACATAGGAATGTTGCTGTTGTACATCCCGACATCTGAACTGCACAGAACTGGAAAACTGGACAGTTGATCATCAGACTGGTTGAACCATGCCCTATGATGTCATTTCATAATCTGTTAATTGTCCGATTGTTTTTCACCAGTGTTAATCAAGATTTTTTCAGTCGTTAACTGTTTATATATTATTCCGTTTAACATGTTTAATGGTCTTGAATTATTATGTAAAAATTTGTTATAAATATCTGAACCCAGGGTCAGTTGTGGTTCTTTGGACCTGATCGGCCTGGGATTCACGTGTAACAAACACGAGGGAACAGCAACCGAGGAACTTTCATTTCTTCAACCCACATCCTGCATACAAAATGTACTTGTTTTGGATTTGGGATTTTTTTTTCTCAAAATACTTTTTTCATTGTGCAACTTTAATGTGTTGTTTAATCACATACCATTTTGGTTAATTTGGTCACTCAAGATGTTATTGTGTTTTCTTTTCTAGCTAGCTTAAAAGTTTCGAAACAGTTTCGGGGGATTAATGGCATTTAAACGGTTAACGATTGTTTTCGAAATATGCTGAATTTGCTCGAACAATATTTTTTACTCACCGAAGGTGAGTAAATGGGATCGACCGTGTGTGTATGTTTGGATGTATGTATGTCACAAACGTGGCACGTTTTGTTGTATGGGGACGGATTTTTTCCATTTGGGGCACGTTCTGGCCCTTTCTGCTCCCTCTATCGATATGCCAACTTTGGAATTTCTTCGTGCATCCATGTTGACGTAGTTGCAAATTTAATTGTCGAGTCGGACAAATTCCGCACATAACGCCAGTCGCCAACATGTATCTATGATCGGAGGGAGGGAGATGATAGACGTGACAGCCGTGTGTGACTGTGATGGCAGAGAACCTAACCTCTGGGGATGGGTTCGGAGATGGGCGAACACAGGGCTCAACACTAGGGAAAATGAGGGCGTCTGCCACCGAGTGAGAAAATACAAGCAGTCGCCCGACGGGCAACCACAAATTTGCGGCCAAGTCATAGACATATTATTCAAATAAATGTGTTCGTTTTTGTCTCACAACCTGTCAAGATTGATTCACCACCGTACTGGTGCTGGATGACACATCAATACTTTGTATGTACATAAATTATGCAAATTACACAGTTAGCCAATAGCATTTGCGGGTTTACCAAGACACAGCAGAACTTTGTATGTACATAAATTATGCAAATTACGAAGTCAGCCAATAGCATGCGCGGGTTTCTTTGATCGTGTGCATGTTTACGATGTTGCATTGCATAGCAACGCATCTACCGAACGAAATCGTGCCGAATAAATAGGCGAGATACGGTGGCTGCTGTTTTCCGATTACAAAGCGATACTGTACTGTGTTATTGTTAATATCAGAATATAATATAATTTGATGATTGAAAGGAAGAAATTTGGATCTAGAGTAAAATAACAAGTTATTAACAACACCATGCACTTCATTGACTGAAATATTGTGTAGGTAGCTTGTCAGTCACGACTGATGCAGGTCAGCTGAGATAACATTGCTGAGTTTATTGAACAAAGAGGCAGGTAAGATCTTCTTCGGATCCTGATATGATAAATTTCTACACTGGATTCAAGGATTATGAAACGCTTAAAGGAGTATTTGTGGCACTGCAACCAACTGCCCAAAACATGATCATATGGAGTCAGATCTAGAGACATTCCCATCGCTTGAACACTGCCGGTAGTGTTTTGCCTTTGATCCGATAATCTATTGGCATGGCCTTGCGTCCGTCGTCCGTCCGCCCGTCCGGCGTTAACATTTTTATCTTTGAAGTTTACGATCGAATAAAAATATTTTGAGAAGGAGGTATTTTTTTAATTTTTTTATTTTTGCATTTTTTTCAAAATGGCGGCCGTTTTTGTCGAAAAACGCTCAATTTTGGACTTTGACGGCCATTTTCTCTAAAACTGTCTGTTCAGTTTTGAGTTTTTGGTTTCAAAAGATTCCCCTCGTATACCTCTGTGATATGTATAATTTTGGTTGCCCTAAATTGGCCGGTCTCCGTGTGGCGGCCATTTTGAATTTAGACGAGTCGGCAAAAAAAAAATTTTCACCCCAAATCGCATTACTATCCATTTTGGGCCATTTCTAGGCAAAAAAAAAATTTTCACTCTTTGAAAAAAATTTTGGACTGAAAATTTTCGGCACTTTTTTCCTTCATATAATGGGAACTGTCAGGACTGTACTCGTAAAACACTCGAAGATACAGCTTAGAAATTGGCATTTTCAAATGGGAAGTCATATATGGCGACTTGTGTGGTGACCTTGAATTTGACCTTGGATGACCTTGAAAGGTCAAAACAGCCATTTGGGGTCGAAAAATGCTCAAAATTGCACCTGGTCTGTAAGCTTGCATAGGGGTACATTATGATAGGCTGCATTACGTCATAATGGGTACATTAATACATGCTGGAGTCTGTCATAATGTACCAATCTTCGGTGAGTACGGCGCCCCATGGGCCCTTGTTATTCATTATAGCTATTCACTACAGCTACCTACGATGCCCCTATCAGGAGATGAGATATTTATTTCGGATGAAGCTTTACCTCGTAACGACAAATTGGTATATCGTCTGGACGAAGTATTAGCGTTAATATTTCGCTGGAACGAAATGATAATTCATTCAAACGAACCAATATGGCGATTTCTAATCGGGGGAAGAGATTGGGCTATTGGTGGGGGGGGGGGGGGGGGTCCGGGACTGCTCCAGATACACAAAGGTCCATTTGAGGCGAGATCGATGGCACAGTCATTGAAAGAAGGAGGGGTGGGGGAGGGCGAGCTAGCAAATATTATGGGACATAACTTGTGGGGCAAATTATATAATTTATGGGGCAAGTGTCCTACCTGGGCTTCCGTAACATGCAGTCCCAATTTCTAACCTACGTAGAGTTTGAAAACCAAGTCCTGTGGAGTGCTACACACCCGAAAAGTAAGAACAGTCTCGCTTGTTCACATGTAGTGTATTTTTTTAGACATTTACCTCATATAAAATTTTAGTACCACATGACGCTCTAATTTACAGCATAATAACGCTCTAGTAGCGGTGTTTCAGTTCTAACGTCTAAAGAGACGTGCCTCATATGCGATATCGCCTAACTCAAAAGTACGTATATGGCTCACATATAGCAGGGGGTCGTATCAAAATGTCGCAATTGAAATTTGCAACGTGATTTCCTGACAATGAGTTCGCAATATTGACTTGATTGTAACCCTCGTTTATCATAATCATTCTGATTGGACTTGCCTATATTTTTGGCGCTATGACGTACACTGACGTGACAGTGACGTCATAAACATCAAATTTCCGAAATTTCAAAAGGTCATAACATCGTCAATACTGTATAAAATCACTTAAAACCTGATATGCATATTACCAGCATTGACGTCTACGAATTGAAGTACAAAGGTCAAAGATGAAGGTCAAGGTCATCGAAATCCCGGAAAACACGTTTTCGGTAATAACATCTGCCTGAATCGCAGTAGGCTCGTGAAATTTGAACCATATCATTCAGAAGAGAAAGGGCAATCAGACATGTATGTCGTTTTCATGACTGACCTTGAGCTTGGTCGGAAAAACTGACTAAAACCTATCAAGTAGTCTATCGAATAGACTAAAACTGACTAAAACCTATCAAGTAGTCTATCGAATAGAAGGTTTTAATCCCCTGGCGCTTACTATTCCATTAGTTTTCAGATGTGACGTTTGTTGACGTCGCAGTGACGTCATAAACGTCAATCTTCCGAAATTTAAAACAAAACCTTGGTGTCCACAATTCTTGTTCGACTGTGATGAAATTATTCAAGTATATAATCTATAGCTCTATGCACAGGCAATGCACAATTTTCGTGACCCAAGGTCAAAGGTCAAAGTCAAGAAAAAGGTCAAATAACATAAATGACCATAACTTCAGAACTAATCGTCGTAGAGAGTTCAAACTAGGACCATTTTGTAGCATATCAAAAGGCCGTTCTTAGGTGACCTTGAATGTTTTGTTTGTTTGTTTGTTTTTTTCCCAAAATTTCGTGAAAAGCTAGGCGTGCGAGGACGAGAAACAGAAAATTAAACAGGAATGGCCTAACTCCAACAATTCTACGTATACTGACTCGAGATCTTCACCTTTTAGAACCAATTTACAAACAAATATTATATTTTCCGCTTAGAACTGATATACCTTGAGCAATTTCATGCCCATTAATATAGAGTATGAATGACGTCACGTAATAATTGACGACATAAGGGGTGTATATTATGATTTATCAATTTGTTTTCAAGAAAAGCAACATTCATGTACTATCTAGCATCGATATGTGGGGATGGGACTAGATGTACGATCATAGCAAGAAATCAACTTGTCACTTTCAACAACAAGACAACATCTGTAACTTGTAAAATGGAATTTATTCCAGTATTCTAATTGACTTGGGCAATAAATTAGTGATGATTATAACGCACTTCATATGCATTCGTTTGAAACTTTTAAATAATTGAGCATCTGAACACTCTCACTTACTCTCTGCATCAGTGCCCATTAGTCAATGCATGTATTGTATTGAAACATATATAGATATGACTATGCTACAAAAAAAACGAACGGGCCGTTATGGAATTTAAAAAATATTTTATTTGCACACGCATTCATTTGTATTCAAACATGCACCATCACTGATACGCCGACAGACGAGACACTGGACCAACACACTAGGACTCATCGGACCATGACCGGTTTGCGTGTTGTACAATATGTTCTTGTTTTTTTTACACTAATTAAAAACATTTTAATGCGCGCTTGGGATGCGATATTTTTGATACGGCCCCCTGCCATATGCGAGCCTTATACGTACTTTTCGGTTAGGCAATAACGCATATGACACACGTATCTTTAGACGTTAAAATTGAAACACCGCTAATTTACAGCGTAATTACGCTCTAATACAGCGTAATAACGCTCTAAATTACAGTGTAATAACGCTCTGAATTACAGCGTAATAACGCTCTGATTTACACTGCCAGAGACATCATCGGACCTGCTGGTTCATCAGCTCAAGCATATATAGGGAAATCTAAAAATTACTCTGATCTAGATATGTTCATGATTACAAATCACGACAATGGGAATATGATAGGAAGATGAACGGTTTAATTTAGAGCGTAATAACGCTCTAAATTAGAGCGTTATAACGCTGTGAATTAGAGCGTTATAACGCTGTATTACAGCGTTACTACACTGTAATTAGAGCGTTATAATGCTCTAAAAAAAAATTGCGCTCCTCTATGTGGCGAATATGAGCTTCCGTAATCACAAGTGTTATACGGTACGTTTCCCTTTCATGCCCCTTGGTTCATGACGAACACACAGCCATCGCGTTCAAGGCTAAGTGGATTTCTTCGAATTGTAGATCAAATGCTTTATTGAGGTCAGGTGAAAACCCCGAGGTAGAATAAGCTCACTTTGCGAAAACAATTCCGACTGACGCAGACGCCCTCCTTTTTCTCTATGAGCGGAAAAGAGTTCGGGTTGACCGGGGACTGAATGGGGGAGGGGGCTTCAACCTCGCGAGACTCAAAACAGTAAACCAAAATTGGTGACAGCATCTAAATGTATTTTGTATGTGCATGTTTCTGTTGCTCCCTGATTTTATTAATTTGTATGGTACGGTGGCTTATCTCTGCCACAATTAGATTAATTTCATTTTTAATAAATTTCAGATATAAATATTTTAAATACACACGGAGCAAATGTTTCCTTCGCGAAGCAAAACGTAAGCAAAGGAAACGTTTCCTACACGAAGTAAATAGTTTCCTACGCAGAGCAAATGTTTCCTTCAGGAAGCAAACGTTTTTTTCACGAAGTAAATAGTTTGCTTTGCAAAGCAAATGTTTCCTTCGCGAAGCAAACGTTTTCTTCACGAAGCAAATAGTTGACTACGTGGAGCAAATGTTTCCTTCGCATAGCAAACGTTTTCTACACGAAGCAAATGGTTTGCTCCACGAAGGAAATGTTTCCTTTGCGAAGCAAATGTTCTCTACACGAAGCAAATGATTTGCTTCGTGTAGGAAACGTTTGCTTCGCGTAGGAAACAATTGCTATACAACGCAAACTATTTGCTTCGTGAAGAAAACGTTTGCTTCGCGAAGGAAACATTTGCTCTCTGTAGGAAACTATTTGCTTCGCGTAGAAAACTATTTGCTTCGTGAAGAAAACGTTTGCTTCGCGAAGGAAACATTTGCTTTGCAAAGCAAACTATTTACTTCGTGAAGAAAACGTTTGCTTCGTGAAGGAAACATTTGCTCTGCGTAGGAAACTATTTACTTCGTGTAGGAAACGTTTGCTTCGCGTAGGAAACATTTGCAATGCAAAGCAAACTATTTAATTCGTGAAGAAAACGTTTGCTATGTGAATTTGCTCTGCGTAGGAAACTATTTACTTCGTGTAGGAAACGTTTGCTCCGCGAAGGAAACATTTGCTCCGTGTGTAATTAAAATATTTATATCTGAATTTTTTTTTAAATGAAATTAATCTAATTGTGGCAGAGATAAGCCACCGTAGTAACAATTATTCAATATTGATTGTTCTGAATTGTGTCCACTGAAGAAAACGATGCTTCTAATTTTTAATGCAAAATGGCCGTTTTGTGGATCTGTGCGAATTCGTTCAAGTGTTACTTTTTCATGCTATACAAGTCACTGATTTCTTACGAGAGTCATAGACACAAGAAATACAATAATGGCCGAGGAGAAGGTCACGATTTTTTTGCACATTTATAGAGGTTATTATTACATATACCCGAAATATAATGAAAGCCTCTGTCGACCTGTTACCACCAATACATCGAGATTTTGGTAATGTCAATAGCAACCCTAATTTACGAAATATTTGGAATGAAAACAGCCGGCGACTCTCAGTTGAAGCCTCATGTACGGACATCGTACCACTTCTGTGCACCGTACCGGTATCGTACCACTATCGAGTTCTGTACGGGGACCTGCACTGGTACCGGAGATCAATAAAGCATGTACACATAACGAGTGACCGCATCATATCAATACACATCATTGGTGTCATCAGGGGCAGTTCTTGTTTGAATTGTACCGGATAGTTGTTTCTACTGTAGGCAAAAATCTGCACGATCCTGGCATATAATAAGGTTAAACAATTAGATAAGTTTGATATCCGCCATTGTACGCAATCATTGTGCATGGTAGATACGGTACAATTTTCACACTTTTAGGCGTCCAAAATGTTTTGCACGCATTCTATATTATCTGGGACGGTTCAGAAACTATATTCTCACGTCAAAACAATTTTGAATAATACAATATTTCGAACGTAACAAAATGTTTAGTGAATGTTTAGTAAAACTATTTTTACATCGGAAATAGCTTTGATCGCGATTTAAACATTTGTTTTGAATACCTCGAACATTTCCAGGGCGATCAAGATTGTTCATTTTAAATATTTAGTATATATCTTTAATATTTGTTTTTCATGCCGTAAGAATAATGATGACATATATCAGCCAACGTAATTCAATGGTAAATTACTTGTTGCGATAAAACCCGCATAATCATTGCACCAACGACGAAATATTGAAGAACCCAACATGATTGTGGAGGTGTGGGGGGAGGGCACAATTTTTTTTCATTTTATTTTATTATCGAACAAACATAGTGAAGGGATGATTCCGTGAGGGGGCACAAGGGTAGCTATTTCATTTCCACAATTATACAACTAATGACTGCACTTAAGCGCGGATCGCCCCTCACTCTATTCAACAGCGGCGTAGCGACCAGCACTAGGCGTTACACGTGAACGCCCGCTCAAACGTCCTCTATGTTCGGGACGGAACATTCCTGCAGGCACTTTGCAACACGGTGTAACATGTCCAACTGTGTACCGTGTAACCGCTAAATCGCGCATTACTTTTCTGATGTGCTAGCACTGCGGAATCGTTGGAGAAACTCCTCCCACAACAATCAACATTGATAGCGGTATGTAGCGCATGTTGATTTCTATCTTCACAGTAAGAAGCTAGGCAGGTTAGTATATGATCAAATGATTGTTTAAAATTTATTAAACGGAAGTTAGTTACATGATGGCAAGCCATTTTGCCTTATGCCACTAGAATTGGTTTTGTTACGGAATTAAATCGATGACAACGTTTCATTGCATATTACTATGTATGACCTATCGAATGACATTTATGGGTGGGATTGAGCTTTGATCGTTAAAACATTTATAACAGACTTATGAAGGCTGAAAAAGGCTGAAACTGCAACTGATTTTTGATGGCAAACCCTTCGACATTTTTGTTTGTTTTCAAAATGAATTTGACGGCCATTTTGCCGAGATTTGTCCAGACGCTTTTTTGTTAATTCATGCGATCTGAAAAAATGCGAATATCTAAAAAAAAAAAATCTCATGATTCATTTCTTTAGTTATTTTTGTTCGAATTTTCACAATAAAAATTTGACATTAATTTTCTAACAGCAGTTGTCGATGACAGACGAATAACGCAGGTTGACGCCAATACATGTTCGGTAACCAAAGACCTAGAAATGTTACCGAAGAATAAGCCACACAGTTGAAAAAGGGAATTAATATGATCAAAAGAATAACAATTTGCACACTGTTTATGATATTTGATCACTGTTGTGTTCCTTTTATTGCATTCGATCCTCAAAGACAGAGAAGATGGATGGGTTCCGCTGTGTTCCTTCACATATATGTGCACTACTGCTAGCGTGGTTCCTCATACTGCTAGGGGGTGTCAGCGGTATCCCAGGGCCGGCTAACGAATACACTGCAGGAGCCAGCGGGCTTGACGTCGTGTTGGCCTCGATTGATATCGTGGCGCCAATCTTCGGAGACGACGCGAATACACAGCTGTTCATGTGCAGACTGGCTGCAGTAGAATCAGACTTCGGACAGGATTCTGACACATATAGATCCGGTTACGATGGAGGTATTTGGCAGGTGCGTTGATTGATTCGTTGACTGACTTGCAACTTGATTGATTGATTGATTGATTGATTGATTGATTGATTGCAACTGAACATTTTTTTTAAATCAGGTGGACAAAGCAGTTTTCCTGGAAACGCAAGATGACACGACTCATCCGAGCCTAACTGCCATACACACACAAATCCAGAGTGATACTAGTATAGTTTGGACGAGTACCACTTGGACTGAGCTGAGAGCACCAGTATATTCAGCCATCGCAGCAAGACTGTACATATTCCTTACCGGGATATCGATACCACAAGGTATCAATCGTCAGGCGAGGTACTGGAGAGACTATTACGAAAAAGACCCAGCAGCAGGAAATGTGCACTACTTCACCCAGAGAGTTCTCACGCTGAAAGGTTAGAATCCAGCGCGGGATATCGCACGTGACCGACATCTGAAACCAATACTATGCAACTCAGAAAAGTGATAGTTGATAACATCTACTTGTTTAATATTTTTTTTTACAAATATATCAAATGATGACTGTTTTATTCACCATTGAGTGGCAGGGCTCGCATTACCTCATTGTCTTTTTCAAATAGGTGACCCGCACATTTTCCAAGTCGTCCCTGGTTCGGATAAACCAATTTGTTACGACGTTGACGGCAATAACGGGGACGTATTCAAGTTTTTGGACGACCCCTCGACTGGTGAGGTTTAACATTCATGTCATGTACTAGTATGTGTGAATGTAACTTGGATGCACACGTAAACCAAGCGAGTGGTAGGAAGTAAATTGCCGTTTATAGAAAGTAAATTTATCAAGCACAACCTAGCGGTCAGTACGGACGTTATTCTGTCTTGAGAAGCCTGCTGATCAGAGAGAACACACTTCTGACATGATGAATGAAAAATCATCGGTTTTTGTTTGAAAGATTTCACACCTGTATCAAAATACGACAAACCCATGATATCTTGAGGATAAATGTGAGGTAGAAAATTATTCTAAAATGTAACAATCACATATAACATGATATTTGGCCAACGGATGTCTATCGCAGCAGATATACTCATTGTTGATGTTACACGTTACAGGTCTCCGGATTGTTGCTAAACTGGTCAGAAAGAAACGAAACAAGAAGGTATTTGTGGACGCTTTAGAGGTCGTCTCTGGGCGTAACGCGATACGTATCACACCACAACGCATATACCTTGGTGACGAAGCTTTCCCTTGGCTCCCACGCCAGGCAGGAGTTGGTAGCGGGATGAACGTCATGGATGTAACGATTCGCGAGAAAACTATCGTTGTGGAAACTGCTCTGGCTGAAATTGTAATTTGGGAGACATTTGGTCACCTGGATTTTAACGCATCCCCGATTGGTGGCTTCGGCAGAAACGCCACCGGCATAATTGGTAGGTTCACCCATATGGGAGTAGTTGATACAGTACCACCTCGATAATCCTAAAATACTTTTAAAATGCAACGTCTGTAGCACACATTGACAAAGCGCGACACCGTCATATGACTCTCATTTTGTCATCATGATAGAGACAGTAACACGTGCGATATATTTCGAGTATTTCAGTGGAATAATTTTTTCTTCAGCCGATGTTGCAAAGAATGTCCAAGTCGTGCTTCGCAGCAAAAGGAACAATGGTGAGGCTAAAACCCGACTGAAGCGAATTGTTTTTTTTTTTCTATATTAAGATTGCAAACAATATTTATAGTTACTATATTCATACATATTATACGTAATATTAAACAAGATTTACACATAGTATCAACATCATCACAACTTAAAGACTCAAGGTACCGGAGAATAATTATGTCATTTATAATATATAAGCTACAAATATCCCAATTTTTTTTCGAATCAATTATAACGTTACTGAAATTGTATATCTACAAGATTGACCCAAGTGAACGTAATATTGTATTTGTTTTCAAACTAAATCAGGATTTTCATGTCAATGTATTGTAACATATGCTCTATATTCAGTTATATCCGAATATATCAATGATGTTTATTATTAGTATCTAGTTAATCATGTCCGTGTATTTCACCACAGTGATTGCGAACAATGGCCTCGACACTGGCAAGTTAAAGAAGACAGGGCATCTTGTTATCTCCAACCAAAATGGCGGCCAGTCAGCTCTGAAACTTCGTTCCTACAAACGGTGCTGGAAGTTTACCCAAGATGAATCATTCGAACAGCTGATAACAAGGAACCTTTTGTAAATCAAAGTTGATGTCTCTAGCTTCGAACGTTATATTATCGGACCATGGGCCCATGACAACATTGAAACTGGGTGATGTTCGTCATCCGTCGTTCGTCATCCACAATTTGACCTTTAGAGTTTACAATCGATTTTTTGCGCGAAATTTAGGAGTTAAATATTCAAGAGGGGAGAATTTTTCTGGGGTTTTTTCTCGATTTTTGTCAAAATGGTGACCGTTTTTATCAAAAATGCAAAATTTGTCATTTTGGCAGCCATTCTATCAAAATCTGCCTGATACCTTTTTAATAACTTATACATATGAATCTCTGACTGTACTTTGTTATGTGTATAAATGTTGTTGACCTTAAATCACCGGGGGGGGGGGGGGGAGGGGCATTTTGAATACCTGACCTGTTGGCAAAAAAATTGTGTGTGTGTGTGAAATCAATCTGTTTTGAGCCTGTCCTAGCTATTTGAAATTGTTTATGACTAAGTCTTTTTCATCCATTTTTTTCATATTGGGAGTTATATAGAGCAAACTCCTAGTGCTAGAACACTTCAAGAAAGAGCTTAAATATCGGCACATTCAAATGGGAAGTCATATGGTGATTTTAATAGTGATCTTGAAAGGTCGACACAGCCGTTTTGATGGGGAAATTCAATTCTTTGGTAACCTTTCTTAGCCTTTGGGCTAGTTTTACCTTTGGAGAACAAATTTAATGTAGTTTTTTTTATTGAAAAGTTTGCAAATCCTCACCCAAACCACTGAGCAGATGAACATTGTAGAGAAACAGTATTTCACTTTATTTGGCTGTGCAATTTGAGAGCGTTTTGAATATGGGATATTTCTTTGTAACATATCTATAAAGCGAGAAGTGAGTTTCCGTATTTACAGTATATAGCTGTCAGGGGGTATAATGTGAGAATATTGAGGTATAGTTAGTAAAGCAAGAATATGTAATGTTATGGTAACCAGTTACTCATATTATTGATAATGTACAAGAAGGACTTTATTTCAGTGAGATTCCTAAGGTTTTCCCCCAAGAATTGGCCAATCACAGACTAACAAGAAATGTTGTCTCTCCTGATGACTATTCTTCATTGAATTGATGTTCCATCATAGGCAGTATTGAGAAGCGCACCGAAATTCATGTTTGCCTGCTTGTCAAGACTTACTCATGACTATTTTCGATCATTTTGCTCAGGTTTGCATACATCATGATTTGGGACATATTAGTCTACTTGTAACCTAGTTCATCTTATCAAATTGTGGAAGTTGTTGTTGATTAGTGGCTAATAAATTCTCACAAAATATACGTGTTCCTGTCACATCTACATAGTCAGGCAGCTTAGCAACGTGCAGGGGAACGACTTGACAAAGACACTATATTTCGTCTGTGTTTACCAGAACCGGAATATGTTCGGGGTCGTTCCAAAAAAGTGTAGTATTTTCATCCTTCTCTTAAACAATAAATTCAAGATCGCACATTTCCAGCAAATTTCGTCGAAAAATCTTAATCCCAAAACACACGTTTTTCAGGACCTTGTAGTTATTGATTTCGCCAAAATAATGACACATATTTAGATGACATTTTCTGATATATGGTTTGTTACATGTTTTTTTATGGTAATTCAACACTTCAATAAACACCTACAACTCACCTGGATAACATTGTTTCGAACGCGTTTGTTCCACGTGGTTCTTGTGTAGAACGGAGCGTTTTGTGACATAACACTCACTGGTTACTTTGAACGTAGGGTGAATCGTAGGGTGAATCTTCACAATTTACTGAGAAGCCTGTTGGACTTTGAATAACTTCTAGAAATGACACCCATAGTCGATCATTGAAGTCGGTCAGAAATGACTCGGAATGTATTCATCATCAGAGTATCAGCAGAGTGAACAATAAGATAGTAACTCATTAAGATAAAGTAGTCAGTGGACACAGTAGAATTACAGCGCTTGATGCTGATCACTGTACCCAGATCATCAGCCCGATGAGCAGATGGGTTTAACCCGATGAGCAGTTCCTGAGTAGAAAACCACAATCCGATGTCGAGACCAGTCGAGTGCTTTAGCCAAGACCAGATCTATTTCAGTATTCAAGACCAGATCAATTCCAGTACCTAAGACATTATCCGTTTCAGTACTGAAGACAAGATCCATTTCAATACTTAAGTGCAGATCTAGTTCAGTACTCAAGACCTGATCCATTCATCAAGTAGTATCAACATCATCACAACTTAAAGACTCAAGGTACCGGAGAATAATTATGTCATTTATAATATATAAGCTACAAATATCCCAATTTTTTTTCGAATCAATTATAACGTTACTGAAATTGTATATCTACAAGATTGACCCAAGTGAACGTAATATTGTATTTGTTTTCAAACTGAATCAGGATTTTCATGTCAAGGTATTGTAACATATGCTCTATATTAAATTATATCCGAATATATCAATGATGTTTATCATTAGTATCTAGCTAACCATGTCCGTGTATTTCACCACAGTGATTGCGAACAATGGCCTCGACACTGGCAAGTTGAAGAAGACAGGGCATCTTGTTATCTCCAACCAAAATGGCGGCCAGTCAGCTCTGAAACTTCGCTCCTACAAACGGTGTTGGAAGTTTAACCAAGATGAATCATTCGAAAAGCTGATAACAAGGAACCTTTTGTAAATTGATTCTTACATTCATACCACTGAGCCGGTGTCACTGCTGGTGGACGTTAAGTCTGTCCCCGAGGATACCATCAACTCAGTAGCCTTTTGGCTTGTGATTACGTACTTATGTACTTGTAATATATCTATTCCATGGGTTTGTTTCGGATTTCTAAATTATTTTCATAGGTTGTTGGGCAGTTGTATACTAATTCCATCAGGTGTACAGTAGAAACAACTGAACTTACCACACTGTCTGCCCCTGATGACGCCAGTGTGTCTTTTGATAAAGTATTTGGTCGGGCTTTGTTTCTATTGCAAAATATTGTGTTCTACATTTGTTATTGAAATCATCAAAATTTGGCTGTATTGGTGGTAATAGATTGATTCTTACATTCAGATTCAAATTTTTGATGAAATTGTACGCGAGCGGCTGAGAAGTAGCTAGAGACAGCCAGGCTAGAGCCAGTTCAGGCGGATGGAGTCGAAGGCGAGACTGAGCAGCCGGTGACCAGCGTCAGGGAACAGCAGCAGGTCCAGCAGTGACAGCCAAAATGTAACAGTGGCCCGATTGATTGAGCTAGATAACTATCCAGAGCCTGAGGAAATTGGTGCGTATGGCACCAATCGAGTACGGCTATCACCTAATATAGCCAATATAGCCAATATAATATAATATAATATAATATAATAACAAGGCACGTAACACCAAAGTCCCAGCTACGATTCAGATGCCAATATAATCGTTCTCCTGTGATCAACAAAAACGAATGGTATCTATTTTATTCCATATACATCTTTCTTCCAAAGTCTGGTACGTACGCAAACCCACCTCGTCACAATGTATATTCCATAGTTACACTTTGAAACATGATTTCAACTTTTTAGACCTCTGCGGTTATTTTCGTACATTTTTGGCTGTTCAAGGAATCTTCTGAAATGTTGCTGCCGATGGTCACTGATGTCGTCAATGGTTCCATGGACGAGGCCCATGTCCCACAGCGATGAAGCAGGCAGTATTCCGACCACTTCGAAAAAAGTCCAGAAAGGAGCTCCGCAACTACCGGCCCGTCTCCAATCTAATATACATGTCCAAGATCTTGGAGAAGGTCATCGCTTCTAGGTTAGATGCCCATCTCTCCACCAATCATCTCACCGACGATTTTCAGTCGTCGTATCGCAGACATCATCCCACGGAGACTGCCCTGCTGAAGGTGCAGTCCGACATTGTCTGTGCCGTGGACCAAGGAACTCCGGCCGTTCTATTGCTGATAGACATGTCGGCTGCCTTCGACACCATTCGCCAGGGTACCCTCATTCATCGGCTGGAACAAAAATTCGGCATCACGGGCAAGACACTTGGTTGGCTGGAGTCCTAATTTCAAGATCGCAGTCAGCGTGTGTTGATTGGGGATGCCCCATCACAGGAGTAACGACTGAGCACTGGTGTCCCTCAGGGATCCGTACTGGGGCCGAAGATGTACTGTATGTATACGTACCCGGTCGGTGACATCATCAAACAACACTTCACAAATATTTGTAGGGGCTGAAATTCCTCAGAAATAAGGTTTCTTCCATCAATGTTTACCCCAATTTTGACGATGATAACGTTCATGGTCATTTTCAATAAATTCTGCACATTGTATTTCGATAATCTGTACACGGGAGTTAAGATAATCATCTCATATTTCATACACCCTGCGCATGTGAGGCACTGAACAGACTGGGCTGACATTTAGTGCTTGGGAGTAATATTGTTGGGGGAATTATACATTATGTCGGATAAGACCCACGTCTTCGCATTTATCACATATACATATACGATGATAAATACTCAGGCTAGGGTCTTATCCTATACATAATATCAACACGTACACAAAACCCCCATGGAACATTCAGTCCTACCAATTTCCCTCCTTAGCCGAAATGCACATAGTGTCTATAGGTGTGACGTATTTTTATTAGACTAGACGTGGAATCAATACCCAATATTAAGTATTCCGAGCAAACAAAACAGGGTCTTGTTTGTCTTCTATGTCTTCCAGCAGAAACCAGCCATTCCAGTACTTCACATGCCTACATATCTCCCAGACACAACACACAACAAACAAACGGCCGTGTGTCCTGGCAAAGTTTGTACTCATGTCATGTAAAACAGTACTCACTCACTACCGATAGTATGTTATACTACTATTGCTCTTTACGTATAGATAGGTATATACATGTAATATAGCGTGTATACGTACAATTGGACTTTCAATGGTGACCCTATCCATATTATGGATTTACAACATATTTCATCAGACAGATCACCCATCTCTTCACACCCTACATTTTACCAATATTCGTCAAGAATAGTACATAATACAGTGCAGGTTTCATAGGACTTTGGGACGAGGGATACATGTATGCCTCCATGTTTTGTTGATTATGCCACTTAGTAGACCAATCGCCCCCGCCTCTTATACGGCCAAAAGTATCCCCGGTCGTCCTAGTCCAAAGGCTCCCCTTATGTCACCAGTCAGCACCAATTGTTCAGGGGATGTTTCAAAAGTTGTAACGCATTGTACGGTATCCCTTTATATAGCATATTTTCAGCTTTAAGGTCAACAATGATAAAACCGAGATGATCGTGTTCGCGTCGAAACAGTGGATTCAAATGAGCACCGATATCATTGTGAGCGACGGTTCATCCTCAGTGGTTCCTGCAGACCATGTCAAAAATCTTGGGGTTTTCCTCGACAAGACCCTCTCAATGGACTAACATATTGATGCGGTGTCGCGGTCTTGCAGGTTTCATCTCCGAAACATCAGCCGACTACGCCGATGCCTCACTGACGACGGGTGCAAGGCCATTGTGTAATCGTTGGTGATCTCCAGACTCGATTATGGCAATGCGCTCCTTCATGGACTCCCATCGACAGTCCCATCGTGTATTGATTAACCAAAAGTGTGTAATACAGAGTGTGAACATGCTGATGATTATAGAGCAAGATGGGGTACACTAAATGTGTGAAATAAGCAATTTACATGATGTGAAAGACGGATTTATCATACATTACAAGTGAAGTGTATAACAAAGACAAACGATCGTGTATCATATGGGATGATTGCAACATAAATATGTATGACGAAAAAGTGTTTAATAAATTAGTTTTTTATGAGTTACATTCATGAAGTTTGCTGACGAAATGTTCACAGGTGTCAGAATCTGCAAAGACACAGGTTTAGCACTAGGAATTGGCGGTGAAGCTGTTCAACATAACGTTGACACTATCACACGCAAATTGAGCCCATGGTGATCTAACCCCCTCATTGGCTAGATAGGCCTCCAGCCCAAGCGACGCTGAAAGCGTCCAAGGTGGCCCACATTGGTGCTCGGGACGAAAACAAACAAATCACGATTAAGACCGATTTACGGGCTGACACACAAACTGTTAGTATTGTTTGTATGCTGATGCACGAGAGGACCCAAATTACATATGATGACTCAACTAAACACCTCGATATATTGCTCAAAATCCCCTCCAAACATCGCTGATCCTTCCTGGTAAAATTTATGGTCGGTGACTTCTAAGGCCAAAGTCAATGTTTGGAGGGGATTTTCAACAATATTTCGGGGTATTTAAGTGCGTTGTCACACATAATTTGGGTCCTCTCGTGTATCTAAGTGAATACAAAAAGACAATTTGTTGTGTCAACCCAGATAACTGTCATAATCGTGATTTATTTGTTTTCGTCCCGAGCACCAATGTGGGCCATCTTGGACGCGCTCCGCGTCGCTTGGGCTGGATAGGCCCCTAGCATTGTAACTCGAATATACCATAAATTTTTCAGGCCAATTTCCGCACCTTGATGCGCAAACTGGACCGGGAAATCCAGTCAATACAAGAAACCATAGACATTGTTGATATTTCTCGCGTCACAACTCACAACATATATCATGTAACTACTGATTGAGCAGTACCTAGTCTATGTCACTGCGTCCTATCATAAACGACAGCGAGGTGGGTGGTGCTTGTCTCGTCTTCATCTCATGAGTAAATAAATAAATAAATAATGTCACACTGACCCCCTCACCACACTGTGTGTTTCACGGTACAGGAGACGGACAGGCCCTAGTCGTGAAGTACACTGTTCACAAACAAATGCACGGCACCCAGTCATATGTGTCAAGAGTTCTATTGTGATAACGTACCAATAAAGGTCTCCATATTGGAGGCATATATGCAAACCTGGGTGTGCATACCTCTTCGATATCCTCTTTTCGCTTTTTTGTGGAAAAGTGACTTCGCTCGTGTATAATCGCTCATGTGTTCGCTCATGTGTTATTTACGCGGAAATAACATTTCTAACGCGAAATAAAGTTTTTTTTACGCGGAATTAATTTTTTCACGCGAAAATAAGTTTTTTTTTTACATGGAATAGACGTGGAATCAATGCACAGTATTCAGTATTAAGTATTCACATAACAGTGTCCGTTATCCAATCTCATAGTCCGGGGACAGAAAGTCATATCAGCATACGAAGTGAGAGAATACAAAAATGACAGGGGAACTCATGAACCCCCAAAAATGGCCATTAGGAGGTGAAATCAGGTGTTCCGGAAAAAGTGAGCATTTCCTGCCCCAACAGTAATCATCCCGTATATATAATTCCGTAATATTAATTATTGTCCTTGTAAGCACAGAAAGGCCATCAAGCCAGTTATATTCTATTCGCCTATTTAACAGCGATACATAATGAGTTGTTTTTATTCCAAGTGTATTAGGGAACTTCCGTGACCTGTGATACTCCCACGTCGGGACTCGGTCCCGAACAAGGGTATGTTCACAATATAATGGTGACGTCAGCATGAGACTGAGAATCTGACATACTAGTCAGTTTAATTACAATGTATAAATACGTGATGAACTATGGATCATTAATATGTGTTTTGAGACTATAAATATGAAACATGAACTCTCGATACACTACAAACCTTGGGTAATGATCGTCATTCCGCAATGTATGTATGTGTAAGATATAACAGTTGTGTTTGTGTTTGTAGGTGTACTTATACGTTTATGGCGAAATAAAAACAATAACAATGACTTCGATTTCATTCCCCCGAACCATCGGTCACAATCAGAACTGAAATGGGCTTCTTGAGCCCAAAGTGCCGTTAAACTTTATACCTTTTTCTTCTTTTGGTCACAATCAGAGCAGTCTTGATTTTTATATGCAGAGCCAATTTCCATACATTTAGCCCTCACAAAGTTTGAATACCAGAAACCGTCAGTGTCATACGGTACGCTTTCCATTCATGTCCCTTGGTTCAAGTTCGAACCATGAAATGTTTTTTGAGGTCGGAAAAAAGCGCCAAATCAACAGACACTCACATTGTGTATAATTATGACTAACACAGACACCCTTTTGCCTTTTATATGTGCGGAAGTGCGGTCGGTGTCGACGGGGGTTGCATGAGCGCGCTCAGCATCTAAATAATTTTTTTTTGTCTATTTTGTTTATGAGTCTCCCTGAAGTATATTATTTTGTACTTAATTCGAAATATATTATTTGTGTAGGGCCTACATGTATCACGATAATACATCATTCTCACGGTCAAGGGACAAAATGGCTATTGTATAAAATTTAAAACACATATTGTCCGGTAACCTTTCTTAGCCCCTCTTAGCCCTTGGGCAATTTTTTATCGTGTTTACTTGTTCTATCAATGATTGTGTTTACTTGTTGAACCAATTATTTACTAGTTTACTATTATGCAGGGGGCTCATTTACAGACATAGTCTTTGATGGGCCCTCAAACTGTATCGCATTATTCCGATTATCATTTTGTACATTCTTTAATTATTGTTGATATAGTTTGAAATAAACAAGGAAAACAAAACAAATAATATATTTGTAAAACACGTAAGTAGAATATTCCGATGTTTGTCCCCATTTTTATTGTACACGCTCGCATCGACCGAATACTTATTTCACCAGAGACCAGAGACTTCGTTGACTTCTGGGGCCCCTGTTAGTTTGGGTTATGTCTTAATGAACTGCATTCATAATTCAAATTACGAAGTCAAGATTAACATATTTGGTGGAGAGGGAAGACAATTGAGTAAATTATAATTAAATATCTTCTATGTGCCCGGTTAGCTCATTTCGTATGTGGGCTGACTTCTCAACAATGCAGTCGGTTTAGGCACGGGTTCAATACCCGGCCTCGGCAGTATGTGAGATGGTATCTGGTCGCCAAACCGGGCAAGTGGGTTTTACGGAAATGCTTTCAGGATATGGAAGAAAAAAATATTAACCCGCCCGAGCGAAATAGTAATCCGATGGCCTGATACTAATCCGCCCGAATCAAAGTAAAAGTTTTTTCGTATTAACAAATTTCTATTTTCTCCAAACAAATAATTAATTCGCCCGGGCGGATTAGTATTTTTTTCTTCCATGTCCACATGCGCTTCCGTAGGGTTTTCACCAGGTTCTCTGGTTTCTTCCCACACTAATGACCAGCCTTTCGCCAATATCCGAGCCAACAAGAGATGCTAATATAAACATATATGCTTGTTCGTCAATTGTTGCAAAATGAATAAAGTTCAAATATCTTTTCAGAATTTATTCACAGAATATTTATACCTCGGGGGATAATGATGAAGTACATGACATACAGTATATCAGCAGGTGATTGTCATTTGCACAAAGGAGGGAGAAGAACTGAAAGTCAGGCGTCTGGTAAATTTGCCAATATCAGTCGTAGATAACTTAGATATGATTGTATATATTTTGTAATCGGGTAAAGGGTGACAGATGTCATAACATCAAAGGTACATTATACAGGAATATATACGAAGGAACGGACAGGGAAATGAATGTTTAGCTAATGTTATAAACTGGTTCACTGTTTGTGTGTTGTGTATTATGCAGTAAATTGTATTTTGTTATTTTTCACTTCAATGAACATTCCTCATCATTGATTGGGTTTGTTTCATATTTGTTTGAAAGCAAAAACATCTTTTCGGAACGCTTCAGATTTGCTCACAAAACATCGAAAGAAGTTTAAATATCAGATCCAGAGACCTGTGTCGGCGTTCTATATTCCGCCTGACCCAATCTAAAGTACAGGTGACGAGTAGGACGAGGGTATCCATGCAGACTGGTGGAATCATCAAAATTTGGCTGTATTGGTGGTAATAGATTGATACTTACATTTATACCACTGAGCCGGTGTCACTGCTGGTGGACGTTAATTCTGTCCCCGAGTATACCATCAACTCAGTAGCCTTTTGGCTTGTGATTAGGTACTTATGTACTTGTCATATATCTATTCCATGGGGTTTGTTCCGGATTTGTAAATTATTTTCATAGGTTGTTGGGCAGTTGTATACTATTTCCATCAGGTGTACAGTAGAAACAACTACATTTACCACACTGTCTGTCCCTGATGACGCCAGTGTCTTTTGATAAAGTATTTGGTCGGGCTTTGTTTCTATTGCAAAATGTTGTATTTTACGTTTGTTATTGGAATCATCAAAATTTGGCTGTATTGGGTGTAATAGATTGATACTTACATTTACACCGGTTTTTGACGATATCTTTGCGATGCTGAATGTTATCGTTCTATAACTTGACATACTTCACCTCGGAGACAAATTACAATTTTCTGCCAAATTTCAGACTTCTATCACAAAAATTGAAGAAGTTGGCAATCTACTCTGATGTTAAGCTCACAGCATGGCAAACGGCTGAAACCACGCTGTTATTAGACCTCTAAGATCTTGGGAAATTATCACAGAATGAGGCAACTACAGTTAATTTCTCTTGGATATTCAGTTGGATAAGTATTGACTGATCATATTTGGTGGTTCCTGAACGTTACTAATGTCCGTGTTCAAGCTAGGGAAGTACCCAACTCGGGTTCCTTCCCAACTCGGGAGCTGTTTTGTGGAATTGTTTGTCGTATGTTTCACCATTATTGCATGCTACTGGGAAGGCAAGTTGGACATTTATCACGCTTGAGTGACCGAAACATGCCTTGAAAATCAATACTGCACTCACAGGTAACAACATCAACAGTAACAGAATATCGCCCGCCACAGAAAGTAAACAATGGCAAGTGGTCTGAGAAGCTCAGAAAAGCAGGATAAGTGTCCTTCGGGATTCGCCCCTGAAGCATGGGCTAAACTGGTCAAAATTGAACAAAACACTGAGTCAACAATCAGTGTTCTCCTAGAGTCGTAATACCGATTCACAAGGGGAAAAGCAAAGAATTATTCAATAACTACAGACCGATATCTTTGTTACCCAATATTTCTAAGATCTTAGAGAAGGTAGTTCATAAAAGGGTATACAAGTTCATATCAAAACATAATGTTCTTTATAATAAACAATTCGGGTTTAGGATGCTGTATTCAACTACGGATGCTGTCATAACGTTTACGATGGATGTTCTGCAGTCAATGGAAAAACACGAATTTTGTCTTGGTACATTCTTGGATCTATCGAAAGCGTTCGATACGCTAAACCACGACATCCTTCTACATAAGTTGACGCATTATGGTATTAGAGGGAAGTCTCTCGAGTGGTTTACCTCATACTTAAAAAATCGACGTCAGTATGTGTACTATAGCGGTATAAAATCAGAGTATCGCAATGTAAATATCGTTGTCCCTCAAGGAAGCGTCCTAGGTCCACTTTTATTCGTTCTTTATTCTAATGACATCCCACAATGCACCAAATACGCAAAAACAGTTTTATTTGCCGATGATACTACTGTATGCTACTCTAGTGCAAATTTATCCCAGCTTTATGAGCATATGAATGTGGACTTGAAAAGTTTGACTGATTGGTTCAGAGCGAATAGGCTTTCTGTAAATGCTTCTAAAACCAAATACATGGTTTTCACCAGGTGTAACATGAATACAAACGGAGATCCCCATGAATTATATATTGATCGAGATAAACTGGAAATGGTTAATGTTACTAAGTTCCTTGGGCTTCATATCGATGACCAATTACGCTGGAACGCACATGTTGAACACGTGCACAAAAAAATATCCAGCGGCATTTATGCGATGAAGAGCGCCAAGTCATTCTTGAAGTATGAAAATTTGAAAACATTGTACTATAGCCTCATTCACCCATACCTCACATATGGATGTATTCTATGGGGAGGCACATATCAGAAGCACTTGAACAAAATTACAGTGGCCCAAAAGAAAACAATTCGATGTTTGAATAATTCTGTTTATAATGCCCATTCATCTCCGTTGTTCAGATATTCAGGAATTTTGAAACTTTCAGATATTTTCGAGCTACAAATAAATGAATTCATGTACAAATTTGTTCATGAGAAACTGCCTAATGCCCTCCTAGACCTATTTTATTATCGCCCACAGGGGAATAGGCAAACAACTCGACATGGAGATGACCCGATTATACCTCTGATAACATTTGAAACGGCGAAACGCAGTCTGTTATATTTAGGACCCGCAAAATGGACAAACTTACCCAATGAAGCTAAAAACGCGAAAAGTGTTAAATCTTTCAAACAGTTATTCAAACACCACAAGTTTAGCCAGTACTGAGTCCGCACTTACCACATTCCACTGGATTATCACTGTAAAATTCGTATATGTTTCTTGTCGTTCTTAATGTGTGTCTTTTTTTTCTTTCTTTTTTTTCTTTGTTTGGGTATTAGAACCTATACAGAACGCGTAATTGTATTATCATGTACTGAAATGTATATGTATGGGCTACAGACTCTGTCTCTTGTAATGTCCTTGGAAATGTATTTGTAAATGTACTTGTGATAGTAAGATTGACTGTTATTATACATTTTCTAAATAAACTTACTTACTTACTTACTTACTTAAACTCCAGCCAAAAACGGGATCTCGATATTATGAGCTTATTCGAGGATTTGATCCTGTTTACATCCATCAGGATTCGAAGTATTGTTGTAATTTTAGACCAGAAGACACATTGGGGTGTATTCTACACAAACATGTTGATTTTGAAAGATTGCACCACTACAAAACCGAGCAAATGCACAAAATTGTTTGCGGACCCAGAAATTAAATGACAGGGCTAAATTTAACATTGGGGTAGGTTGCCAAATTTTTCAAATATCGTGATAGAAGTCTGAAATTCGGTGAATAATTGCCGTTTGACTCCCAGGTGAAGTAGGTCAAGTTGCAGAACGATAGCATTTAGCATCGCAAGAATATCAGCGAAAAACCATGTAAACGAGTTAGAAAAATCAGAGTATACAAGTTTGTGAACCACATCTTTAGGCGAGGGCCTATTTGTAAACATATGAGACTTTTATGGATAATTGGATAGCACTGGCTGGTGCATTGGTGTCTCGGACACTGCATAGAATCCCCATTCTAAGGTAATATGGTCAGTGTTTCACAGTTTGACTGACCATGTATCGGCATTACCTTCTAAAATGTTAGCCTTACGGCGTTGAAAACAATATGACCTGACCCCTGAACAAACGGACTAGGTCGGTCAATGCTCTATATCATTTGGCAGGGTGGATACATGATATATGTAGTCATCGGTTCCATAATTGTGGAAATTCAAGCATCTGCATTTGACTCAGTATAATATATCGTTCGTTCATTATGATATAGCGTTCACATGGTTTGACAAACTTTTCACCCAATATACTTGACAACTGATGGTTTGATAAATTGAGTGTGTGATGTGACGGATCTTGTTGGTCATGTTGACCTAGCTTTCTAGACCTGCAAGGTCAACATGACCTGGCCCTAAACAGAAGAATTAGGTCTGTCGACGCTCTATGCCATTTGGCAGGGTGTATTGTCCCTCGCTCTGTTCGCCTGCAGCATAGCGACTCGCACTAGGCGTTACACGTGACCGACTACTCAAACGTCCTTATATTCGGGACCGAGCGTTTTTCATAAGATACTCTTCCAACAAGGTGTAACCGGTATCCTTGGCAAACACTGTGGAATTGTTGGAGAAATTCGTTCCATAACAATTGAGATTCACGTGATCGGCTGTTACCAGGTATGTAGTCCATGTACTTGTATATTCCCATCTTCTATCTCAGCTAGATACGTTATTATATGGTCACATGAAATTGCAGCTGTCATTAAACTATTCGACAGGTCGATTATGAAAATACACCACCTAACCCAGAACAAAAGTCTGCCAAAATCCAACCCCGGAAATGGGTGAAAATGGATTCATTTCAAAGATGGCACCACATAGCTGCGAAAATCCTCGAAGGGCTATAACTTCTTCAATAATTGTGACAAAAACATAATTTTATGTTCAAGCCTAGGGTTATGACGGGCGAGCAATCCAATATTGTTGGATCCGATGAATATTCAGCCTGATATCCAAGATGGAAATGAGGCTATAAATCAATGAAATAATCTGTTCGCATCTTGCGCTTAAATAATTGTGGTATAAACATAATGTTTGTTTCCAGTCTGGGGTTGTGAAGGGCCACCAAGCAATTCAGGTTTGAACAAAAGTTAACAGAAAATTCCAGGATGTCGGCATTAAAAGAAAAAAAACATAAAATCAATAAATTTTTAAATGAGACCTCGAGCTTCAGAGACGCCTAAGTCGTGGTCAAGTGCCAAGTTGTTTAGGCACTCGTACTTGGCACAAACTTCACCTCGCAAGTACCAATTCTTGGCAGTACCAGCGAACAAATTAACAAACACAGTTCAACCTTATATAGTTTTATCTTAATCTCAACATGCACAAACAGTTCACAGAATTGCATGCATGTAGGAAACAATATGTTGCGAGTCAATTTCAACAAGGCCTTTGTGGCGGTACCCCGGTCACTATAGAGGCCCACACACCTGTTTGGTTAGTTCATTCGGTGATGTAGAGGCAGACCAGGATGGGTGACTCACCAATCCACGAGGGGTAAGCTGAGAACGGGCGGATTCACCCACATCCATCTTTCTCACATGGCAGTTGGTCTTGGGCTGTCACCCAGGGAGTTGTTGGGTGGTTACTTGAAGGCAGTCTATTTCACCAGATGCCACCAGAGTTTTACTTATGGGTTTGCATGTCTGTTTGTTACTTGGCGGAAATATGTTGATCGACTTAGTGTGTTACTACAAGTTACCTGTATTTTCTGTTTGTGTGATTGTTCGCACTCTAGCGTCTACAGTATTTGGGCAAGCATCCAGAAACTCTTTTGATAGATGAATATTCGCCCTGAGAAGCCATGAAATCGGCTCCTTGATAACGTCACAAAATATTCTTGAAATCTGGGGAAAAATCCCCATTTTTAACATCGGGCGAATTTTCAAAAATTCGTTTGCTTTGACATTATATGGAAAGATGAAGAATGACAACTTCCATTTAGTAGATATTGAGGTTACCGAACATTTGGTTTTATCCATTAACCCTTCTGTCGTCTGCCGTTCGTCCTCTTTTTTATCCTTGAAGTTTACAGGCAATTTTTTGAATGAAATTTTGCACTAAAATGCCTAAAAATATTTCGAGACGATGTTATTTTTTAGGGTTGTTTATTTTTATTTTTGCCTTTTATCCCAAAATGGTGGTCATTTTTGACGAAAAATTGCCAATTTGGGACTTTCAAATTTCTCAAAAACTGTCTGATCAGTTTTGATATTTTTGTTTTAAGACAGTCGTCTTATGTACCTCTATGATGTGTATAACTTTCATTGCGCTTGAGTCGCTGGTCTGCATGTGGCGGCCAATTTAATTTTTGACGGGTAGGCGAAAAAAATCAAATCAAATCAAGTCATTACTCGTTTTGAGCCATTTGCAGCACACAAAAATATGTTTTTGGCGAATGAATTTTTTTTTGGACTTCTCCCCCCCCCCCCCCCCCCCATTTTTCCTTCATAATGGGAGCTTTTCGGATTCAACTCCTGGAACACCTCAAGATATTGCCTAAGTATTGGCATATTCAAATGGGAAATCATATATTGCGACTTGAATGGTGTCCGTGAACTTGAAATTTTTTGCTCGGAAAAGAGATGATTTTTTATGTCTTTGGTGGCTATTTTCTCAAAATCTATTGATACAATTTCCATCAAAATATTGCAGAAGATTCTACTCATGTACGTTTGTGATGTGTATAGGTTTTATTGCCTTTGAATCGACGGTCTGCGTGGGGTGGTCATTTCGATTTTTTGACGGGTCGGCGAAAAACAAATGTTTGTTTCAAACCAAGTTACTATACATTTTGCGTGATTTCCAATTAAAAATATATCTTCTAACCCCTGTGAATATATGTCATGGACGAAAAGAACCTTTCAAGTTGTAACTTGATTTCGTATGATAGTTTATGCATAATATGTGTGTTCGGCAACATTAACGAACATGCTTTGACAATAGAGTTGGAGATCACTGTAATAAGTAACAATTCATAGTTTGGAAAATCAATACTCTGTGCAATTATCATGATCTGCCTGTAAGCTACAGCATCCTTGGTGCTAGCTTTTACCTTTTCAGATTTTATCTTATGAAAAGAATAATAATTTGCACCCTGTTTGTATTTGATCACCGTTGTGTTAATTTTTGCATTCGGTTCTCATATACAGAGAAGATGGATAGGTGACGCTCTCTTCAAACGCCCACATGTCCGATACTGCTAGTGTGGTACTTCATATTGCTGGTGGCTGTCAGTGGTGCCCCAGTGAACGATCCATACACCGCAGAAAGTAGCGGGTTTGACGTTACAATGGCCTCGATTGATATCGTGGCGTCAATCTTTGGAGATGACTCGAATGTGCAGTTGTTCATGTGCAGACTAGCCGCAGTAGAATCAAACTTTGGACAGGATTCTGACACATAGAACCGGTTATGATGAAGGTATTTGGCAGGTGCGTTGGTTGGTTGATTGATTGATTGATCGATCGATCGATCGATCGATTGATTGTGTGTTTGATGGATTGATTGATTGATTGATTGATTGCTTGATTGATTGATTGATTGATTGATTGATCGGGACTGACCTTTTGTTAAAAGGTGGACGAAGCAGTTTTTCTGGAAACGCAAGATGGCACGACTCATCCGATCCTAACTAGCGAACATATGAAGATTACGTCTTCTACTTCTGTGGATTGGCCGCTCGTACCATGGTCTGAGCTGAGGAAACCAGCATTTTCAGCCATCGCAAAGCTCTACATATTCCTTACCGGGGGGATATCGATACCACAAGGTATCAATCGTCAGGCGAGGTACTGGAGAGACTATTACGAAAAAGACTCAGCGGCAGGAAATGTGCACTACTTCACCCAGAGAGTTCTCACGCTGAAAGGTGAGAATCCAGCGTGGGATGTCACCATGGGCGATATTTGAAACCAAGCACTAGCCAGCCCAAAGGGGTGAAAATCGGGGATACCTACTTGTTTATTTTCTACAAATAAATCAAATGATAGCGAATTCGCCAGTAAGCTTCATTTGTATGAGGGCTCGCATTTCCACTTTGTCTATTTCAAATAGGTGACCCGCACATTTTCCAAGTCGTCCCCGGTTCGGAAACACCAATTTGTTACGACGTTGACGGCAATGACGGGGACGTATTCAAGTTTTGGGACGACCCCTCGACTGGTGAGGTTTAACATTCATGTCATATACTCGTATGTGTGAATGTAACATGGATGCACACGTTGGCCGATCGAGAGGAATAGCTACCTCCGTAGAGGAAATAAATATATCTGACGGAAGAAGGCTTAAGAGGCCTTCTGATCTAAGAGGAGTGACGTATGACAAGATCAATAAAACAAGAAAATGCAGCTAACTGCGGAAGACGACATTAGAGCTCGAGCACACCATCAGCACCACGAGACCTGAATATATCTTACACACCCCCCCCCCCCCCCCTTACAAAAAAAGAAAGAAAATTGAAACATATCATGTCCCACATGATTCCAATTCATTTCCGTATATTATGATGAAACACATAGGCCTACTTCAATCATATTCCTAATGAGTAAACATTTATTTTGAACTCAATGAAACAGATACGCCTGATAAAATGATATTGAACATCAATAAAATATCCTTAAAATATTGGAAACTATGAGGAATATCTGCGTCTGATATCATAATATAGATAACACATGCATACTGAGCAAATTAAAAGACCAGTTTAAAATAAAAAGGTTTCGCAACCCAGCATGGAACACCTTGTCATGTGATAAAATATGTCCAATTACGGTAAATGTAGTCGTGGTACCGCAGACGAATCGGTGTGTTTACTTCATGACGCCAAAGAAGGCCACACGCAAGGTTACATGTACATGCATGCACAAAATGCTGCACAGAAAATTGTGCGTTCCAAAGTACGCGTCATTGCGGTAAAATTTGCTTTGCATTCTGGGAACGTGAATTTCCATCGGCTCCGCCATTTTGACGTTTTCCAGACGAGCTGACCATTTTGCGTAATTTTCTCAAACCTAACACATCGATTTATGCACTATATATCTGTGGAATATTCAAAGCTTGCCATCAAATCGAGAGATTTTATGTCAAGGACGAAGAAAATCCTCATTTCAAGTAGGTGTACAAAGGTTTACATGCGAAAACGGGCGTCGATAGGTTGGCATGAAACCTCCATGAAAAACTCAGCACATAGACATGTAGAGAGTTGGGGGCTTCGCCCCCAACGCTCTAATGTCAAAAATCAACGGTATTGTTTGATAGATTTCATACCTATATCAGAATACAACAAACCGATGATATTTTGATTATAAATGTGAGATATAAAATTATTCTAGTATGTAACTGCAATTGTAACAAACACATTGAAATAATAAAACATAATGTTTGGCCAATTCATCTCTGTCACAATAGATATACCCATTGTTGATGTTACACGTTACAGGTCTCCGGATTGTTGCTAAACTGTTCAGAAAGAAACGAAACAAGAAGATATTCGTAGACTCTTTGGATGTCGTCTCCGGGTCTAACGCGATACGTATCACATCGAAACGCGTGTACCTCGGTGACGAAGCCTTCCCTTGGCTCCCACGCCAGACAGGAGTTGGTAGCGGGATGAACGTCATGGATGTAACGATTGGCGAGAAAACTATCGTTGTGGAAACTGCTCTGGCTGAAATTGTAGTTTGGAAGACATTTGACCACCTGGATTTTAACGCATCCCCGATTGGTGGCTTCGGCAGAAACGCCACCGGAATAATTGGTAGGTTCACTATATAGCGACTGGAGCAATGCAGTAGTTGATACAGTACCACCTCGATAAACCGGAACCCGGTTATCCGAAACAGTTGAATATCTGAAAATATTTGAATAATGCAATGTCTATAGCACACGTTGAAACACGGCACCTCGATATGGCTGCCATTTTATCTTTATGACTGTCAGTAATACGTGTGAAAATATTTCTAGTATATGAGTACTAGTAACCTTTTGATTGATTGATTGAATTTATTCAGGAACTATACACATTCATACAAATGTACAGGATATTTTTTTACAATGTTAAAATAATGAGATGTATAGCCCTGAGCTGTGGGGATAGAGTCTGTTAGACTGTAGACCTCAGTGGTAGGAAGTCATATTTACACGATAGGAGAGATGAAAAATATTAATAAACGAGGCACCCCACAGCTCTTCACATAATAAACTGTTTGTTATATGTTGTTATATTTTGACAAAAATAAACATTTATACAAGGTTGTTAAGTGCTGTAAGTTGTCTGCCGCTATCTGTCCCCACTGCGCCGACACGCCCCCGCGCCCATGCTGAGTCCGAGTCTGCACGTCCCTAGCCGCGATAGCCCCGCAATGTCTCCCGCTTGAAGCGTGAGGAGAACGTTTTCTTACCAACTAATATCTGGTGAATATTCATGTAGAGAGACAGGGGAAGTTTATTCCATATAATTGGGCCATTGTGCCTAATAGACCGACAGACAGCTTCGTTTTTATTATTTGTGGACTTCAATTTGAGTGCTGCACTATGCCGGGTATTATGCTTATGCACACCAATCGATGGTACGAAAAGTTTTTGTAATAAATTCGGCACTTTCTCAGTCAAGGCACATAATACATATTTAGCAACGTATAGTTCGTAAATGTCAGTTAGTTTCATGAAATTTTGTGCTTTGAAGAGCGGTTCAGTGTGTGTGTTATATGGAACGTTGGATATCAATCGCACAAGTTTTTTTTGAAGTATGGTTAATTTTTTTAGGTGTACTGCATGAGTACCTCCCCATATAGTTATACCATATGTTAGGTGGGGATATGCTAATGTATAGTATAAAGAAATCAAGTTCGACTTCGGTAGCATTTGTTTGGCTCTATTTAGTGCAAAGTAAGATTTTAGTAACCGTTTATTTACTACCTTTATATGCTCATCCCACTTCAGTTTGTAATCTATATGAACTCCCAAAAATTTTGTGCACTTGCATTTTTCCAGGACATGACTGGCTAATTTCAATTCTAGATTATCGTCATTGTTATTACTGGTTGTGAATAGCATGTGGTTTGTTTTTGTGACATTTAGTGAAAGCTTGTTTGATTTAAACCAGTCCGTCAAGTTGCCTAATTCTTCGTTCATTATGGTATATAAATGAGTCAAATTTTTGTGTGAGCAATACAACGTGGTATCGTCTGCAAATAAAATGGAATTAGAGTGGCCTAATACATTTGGCAAGTCATTAGTGTATATCATAAACAGAAGTGGTCCTAAGACTGATCCCTGTGGTACCCCGCATGTTATTTCCCTTGTTCCCGAATTTACCCCGTTATAAGACACAAATTGCTTTCTATTGGATAAATAGTCATTGAACCATTCTAGCGCTGTCCCGCGTACACCATAAAATTCCAGTTTGCGTAATAATATATCATGATCTATAGTATCAAATGCTTTCGAGAGGTCTAAAAAAATGGCCAAAGTGGGGTCTTTTTCTTCTAGGTTTTTAGTAACATCATCGATGAACTTGGTTATTGCATCAATTGTGCTGCGTTTTGGACGGAAGCCATACTGGTTTTCATTTTTCCATGAATTTTGACAGTCTCTTATGCATTATTTTTTCCATTATTTTAGATACAACAGGCAATAGTGAGATTGGCCTATAATTCGTCAGGTCTGATTTGCTTTTCGACTTATGGATTGGAATAACTTTTGCTAATTTGAGAGCTGTTGGGACTTAACTATTTTTCCTTCAGCCGATGTTGCCAAGAACGTCCAAGTCGTGATTCATAGCCCAGGGAATAACGGTGAGTCCAGAACTCGACTCGGGCGATAAAGGACTCGGAGTATTGCAGTATATATTAAATTATATGTTTAAAAGATGCAAATGCCCGAAAAATTTCAGAGTCAACCATAACGTTACTAACATTGATAGCTCCAAAGATTGAAACAAGCGTATTTGTTTTTTGTTTTGTTTTTTGTTTTTTTTAAAACTGAATTATGATTTCCATATCAATGTATTGTAGCATGTATGCACTATATTTAATTTAATGTTAACTTTAAATCTCGAATCTATCATTAATGGTAATCATTAGAATCCAGCTAATCGTTTCTGTGTATTCACCACAGACATTGCGAACAATGGCCCTCACACTGGCAAGTTAAAGAAGACGGGACATCTTCTTATCTCCAACCCAAGTGGCGGCCAGTCTGCTCTGAGTATTCACAGCAATAAACGGTGCTGGAAGTTTGCCCAAGAGGAATCATTCGAACAGCTGATAACAAGGAACCGTTTGTAAAGTTGATGTCCTTAGCTCCGAACGTTGTAAATTCGGTGTGGAGCTCGGATCATCAATATTCCAGTTTTAGGTTACTGGACTTTGGTCCGGTCACTTATTGCCATTGCGTTGCGTCCGTCGTCCGTCTTTCAAAAGATTCCCCTCATATACCTCTGTGACTTGTATAAGTTTCGTTGCCATTGAATGGCCGGTCTGGTGTGGCAGACATTTTGATTTTTTTGACGGTTCCCAAGGGGTACTTTCCCATGTTGAATTCTCCTATGCTTTATAATGGGAAACATTTTTACTGATATTGCACTTGATATTAAGATTAGAAAGTAGGAATCTATTGTGGACTTGTGGACTTATAGTAAATAATAATGCTGAATATTCTTTTGACTTTTAATTTGACCATCAACCTAATTTTCAAGATCACAGCATAAAATGGCTGATATCTCGCTTATTATAGTCTTTACAGCTTAGGAATCAATTGTGGACCTATAGGAAATGATACATGCTTGAATTTCCAATATGTTCGTGTTCGCACTCGATTCCTAAGCTGTAAAGTCATTTTCAATATGACATCATTTTCGAAGTCAGAGCACAAAATGGCTAATATCTCGTTTATTATCGACTTTAAAGCTTAGGAAATAATTGTGAACATATAGGAAATGATATATGTTGAATATTCTGGTGACCTTGATCTTGACCATTGACCTCATTTTCAAGGTCAGATAACAAAATGGTTAATATGTCACATAATATCGACTTTACAGCTTAGGAATCCATAGGGAACATATAGGAAGTGACAGTTGAATATCCTAGTGACTTTGAATTTGACCTTTTACCACATTTTCAAGGTCAGAATGCAAAACCTCGCTATCATCGATCTTACAGCTTAGAATACATAGTGAAAATAATTATAGGGAATGATACGCTGAATATTTTGGTGACCTCGAATTTGCCTTGACCTCATCTTCAAGGTCAAAGAACAAAAAAGGTTCATATATCACTTATTATCGACTTTACAGCTTAGGAATCAAGTGCGAACATGAACATATTGGAAATGATATATGCTTGTTGTAGGGGTGATCACGTGTCACAACACGGCGGGAGGTACGGATGTGTGATTTATTGAAATCTACGAATATACCCTGCAATGATATTTACAATGATGTAATAATTATGGAACGTAAACATGACATTAAAAGAAAACGACTACACCGGATAGATGATCATGAATATGAAATAGAATATGAACTTATGACCATGAAATCGTGCTTACCCCTAGGTAACATGAGTGCCGTGGAGGTATTAGGTTATTCAAAGCTTTGGTGACCAGTTCCAAACCTGCATACAAAACGTGCACATGTGTAACAGCAGTATTGGTTGAAGCAAGGCTATATATTTTATCATGATTCACCATTAATTGAATGTTACGCTGATTACGTACTGTTTACAAGTATTTAGTTGTTTGTAGTGTTTATTCCGTGTTCAGTAATGTGTATTCACTGCAACAAATGCCCAAGTTCCGAGAACCCTGGGCAATCACAATGACCGCGGAAAACCCTATAAATAACCAAGACCTAAAATGCGCTCAAACTCGATGCCAGGAGATATAAACAGTTTGTAACGAATATTGAAACACCTTACCACAAAGTGACAAACAGAACTCTTCTGAAAATACCAGAACAAGCTGGATGATCATGGATTGCTGACAAAGTTGATGGATGTTGTGTATTCGAAGATGACGAAGATGGCGAACGGCAACAACAACAAAACTAAACACCGACACTAACTGACACAGCTTATGACCAGATCATTGCCAATCTGTGGCTGGTCGGGGGTAAACCCCTGTCACATACTTCTCTCCAGAGTGAAATGTCGTCCCAACATTCCATGGTACCTGAAAAGGAAGAAGAATGGGTGAGATATGATAAGCGAGCACGATGGTTATTTACAGATGTACGTTCAAAACATTTTATCAACGAGACGAAGGATAAACCGAGATTTGTCATCAAATGACACATCTTGTGAAAACAAAGCTGGCTGGAATCTGTCGGTGGGTTTCTTTCGTCGACTCGAACGTCGAGGTTCAGGACTTACTGAACCGGAGGCCTGGGATGAGTCAGACGTGATGTCACAAATTGGTTCCTCTGTATCTGACTGAGGAGGGGATGGTGGTGACCCATCAGGAGGCATTGACTTCCGGGCTGTGGGCGGCAGTGGAGGCGGTCTGGTTGGAGGAAGCGATCTGTGTTTGGCGCCGTCAGGAGGAGGTCCAGTGACTGTATTACCCAGCGGCAGAAGTAAGTTCCGGTGTAATATTTGGGTTCCTTTCCCTGACTTGGGTCGGAGTCGATACACAGGTATATCCTGATTCGGTTGGTCAACAACTATGTATGGTTCCTCCTCCCATCGATCCGCTAGTTTATTCCTCCCAATCAGTCCGACCTTCCTAACTAGCACCTCATCTCCAGAGGTTAGAACCGCTGCCGGTCGGGATGACTGTTTCATGGCGGAAGCCTTCTTGGTCATGTTCTCGCCTGCCAGCTTGTGCGCGAACAATATCCTCTCCCGGAGGTCCTGGATATATTGGGTGTAATCCCCAGCCATCCCTTCTCCTCGGAGTTGGAACTCCTGGTCAACTGGAAGCTGAGGTACCCTACCAAAAAGTAGTTCATATGGTGCGTATCCGGTCGTCTCATGAGGCGTACAGTTGTAGGCATGCACGAGACTTCCTAAGTGGTCCTTCCATTTGGATTTCTTCTCAGAAGATATGGTGCCTAGTAGTTTGAGAATTGTCTGGTTCATTTGTTCACACGCCCCGTTTCCCATCGGGTGGTACGGCATTGTCCGAGACTTAGCGATCCCAGTAAGGGTACATAGCTCCTTGATTATTGAGGACTCAAAGTTGCGTCCTTGATCTGAATGAAGAGATTGTGGATAGCCGTAAATATTAATAAAGTTGTCGAGTAGTGCCTTGGCTGTTGTTTTAGCAGTCTCATTCTTAGTTGGTATTACTCTGGCAAACTTTGTAAAATGATCCACTATAACAAGGAGGTGTTCATATCCATGAGATGGCTCGACGAGCAAATAATCAAGGCAAACTAACTCCAAGGGTTGTTTTGTAAGGATTGGAACCAACGGAGCTCTTTGTATCGCAGCTTTCCTGCATAAGCATCGGCGTCAACCAGCGATCTTCAACTCAATATCAGCTGTCATTCCAGGCCAGTAAAACCGTTCCTGCAGTAACTTATTGACTTTATCACGCCCTGGGTGTCCAATGTCATCATGCAATCTGGCCAACACATGATCCCGATGGCTAGAAGGAACAACAAGCTGGTTAGTGCTGCTGGCTCGTCGATATAGAACACTATTGATGACAGATAATTTGTCCCATTGTCGTAGTAGAAGCTTAACCTCTCGCGACTCCTTCTTTAGTGAAACTTGGTTGGACATGTGCCACAAAGCTTGTGGCGAAGCACCACACCAATATCCTTGTCGGCCATTTGGAGCTGCTGCACATCGAAAGGGTCCACCAAGTCGGATACAGAAAAATTAGCCCAAGGGCTAAGAAAGGTTACCGGACAATGTTTTACATTTTATATATTAGCCATTTTGTCCCGAGACCTTGACAACAAGGTCAAATTCAAGGTCACAAGAATATTCAGCATATATCATTTCATGTCCACAATTGATTCCTAATCTGCAAAATCGACAATGAGCAAGATATTAACCATTTTGTGTTCTGACCTTGGAGATGAGATCAAATTCAAGGTCATGAGACTATTCAGCATATATCATTTCCTATATGTGCTCAATTGATTGCAAAGCTGTAAGTTCGATAATAAACGAGATATTAACCATTTTGTGCTTTGACCTCGAAAATGAGGTCAAATGTCAAACTCAAGGTCATGACAATATTCAGCATTTATCGTTTACTATTTGTTCACAATTGCTTGCTTAACTGTAAAAATGATAATAAGCGAGATACTAGCCATTTTATGCTCTGACCTTGAAAATGAGGTCGAAGGTCAAGTTCAAGGTCATGACAAGATTCAGTATATATATCATTTCCTACATGTGCACAATTGATTCTAAGCTGCAAAGTCGATAATAAGCGAGATATTAGCCATTTAATGCTCTGACCTTGAAAATGAGATCAAAGGTCAAGATCAAGGTCATGACAATCTTCAGCTTATATCACTTCCTACATGGCCCCAATTGATTTGTAAGCTGTAAAGTCGATGATAAGTGAGATTTTAGCCATTTTTATGACCTTGAAGATGGAGAACAAGGTCAAATTCAAAGTCATCAGAATATTCGGCGTATATCATTTCCTATACATCCACAACTGATTTTCTAACCTGTGAAGTCGATAATAAGCGAGATATTAGCCATTTTTGTGCTCTTGACTTTGAAAATTAGGTCAGAGGTAAAATTCAATGTCACGGGAATATTCGGCATATATCATTTCCTATATGTCCACAATTGATCCCTAAGCTGTAAAATCGATAATAAGTGAGATATCAGCCATTTTGTCCCGTGACCTTGAAAATGAGGTCAAAGGTCAAATTCAAGGTCATGACAAAAATCTGCATATATCATTTCCTATATGGTCATAATTGATTCCTAAGCTGTAAAGTCGATAAAAAGTGAGATATTAGCCATTTTGTCCTGTGACCTTAAAAATGAGGTCAAAGGTCAAATTCAAGGTCATCAGAATATTCGGTATATATCATTTACTATATGTCCACAAATTGATTTCTAAGCTGTAAAGTCAATAATAAGTGAGATATTAGCCGTTTTGTGCTCTGACCTTGAGATGAGATCAAAGATCAATTTCAAGTTCATCAGAATATTCGGCATATATCATTTCCTGTATGTCCACAATTGATTTCTAAGCTGTAAAGTCGATAATAAGCAAGATATTAGCCATTTTGTGCTTTGACCTAGAAAATGAGGTCAAAGGTCAGATTCAAGGTCATGAGAATAATCGGCCGTAAAGTCCATAATAAGTGAGATATTAGCCATTTTGTGCTTTGACCTTGAAAAGGAGGTCAAAGGTCAAATTCAAGGTCATCAGAATATTCATCATATATCATTTCCTATATGTCCACAATTGATTTCTAAGCTGTGAAGTCGATAATAAGCGAGATATTAGTCATTTTGTGCTTTGACCTTGAAAATGAGGTGAAAGGTCAAATTCGAGGTCACGAGAATATTCGACTGATATCATTTCCTATATGTCCACAATTGATATCTAAGCTGTAAAGTCTATAATAAGTAAGATATTAGCCATTTTGTGCTTTGACCGTGAAAATGAGGTCAAAGGTCAAATTCAAGGTCATGAGGATTTTCAGCAGATATCATTTCCTATATGTCCACAATTGATTCCTAGTCTCTAATCTCAATACTAAGTGGGATATTAGGCATAACGTGTCCCATTATGAAGCATAGGAGAATTTAACATGGGAATGTCCCATTTGGGCCGAGTTTGGGCCCAAAATGGCCCACTTCGAGCGATTCAAGGGCAACGAAACTTATACACATCATAGGGGTATATATGAGAAGTGTTATGCATCAATAAGAAAAAAAGCTACTGAACAGATTTTGAGAAAACTGCCGCCAAAGTCCAAAATTGGCGATTTTTCCACGAAAACGGCCGCCATTTTGAAAGAAATGCGAAAATCAAAAAACAAAAAAAATACCTCCCTCTCGAAATATTTTTAGGCATTTCTGTGCAAAATTTCAGAAAGATTTGACCGTAAACAAAAAAGATAAAAATGTGGACGACGGACGACGGACGACGACGACGACGGATGACGGACGCAACGCCATGCCAATAGGTTAGCGGACCAAAGGTCCGGTTACCTAAAAATCCACACTTTCAACATTAACGGGCAAACACGACACATATTCTTGTTGGAGATCTGGATCCTGAAGATCACAGACAGCCTTAACTACATCATGGTGTACTTCCGGTAGCCGAGAAAGGGCATCTGCGTCAATGTTGGTTTTTCCGGACTTATAGTTGATAGCGAAGTCATAATTTGCGAGGCGAGCCAACCAGCGATGTCCTGTGGCATCCAACCGAGCCGTGGTGAGTACATAAGTCAAAGGGTTTTTATCCGTCCAGACCTGAAATCGCTGACCATACAGATAATCATGAAATTTATCAGAAATGGCCCATTTCAATCCCAAAATTTCCAGCTTATTTGCAGGATAGTTGCGTTCTGATGGCTTCAAGCCACGGCTAACATATGCTATCACGCGCTTCCGACCGTCCTGTTCCTGGTAGAGGACTGCACCTAATCCATGGGAGCTTGCGTCGACATGCACTTCAAAGGGCTTTCCATAGTCAGCAAATGCCAAAATGGGACTGGTGACAAGTTTGGACTTAAGCAGGTCAAATGCTTGTTGGTGCTCATATTTCCATACAAATGGTTCCTGAGGCTTCTTATTCTTTCGGTTCAGGTGACCTTCCATCAAACTGAAGATGGAATCCCACATTTCTCTTAATCCAAGGGTCGTGGGTTCGAGCCCCACATTGGGCGCCAATGTTATAGGGTTCGGAAAAATCCACTTGCCCGAGAGGGGATTCGAACCCAGGACCCGACAAACAGTAGTCCAACACTCTACCAAGTGAGCTAAAGGGATATCCCACTAGCTGAGCTAGTAGGAATGCTGACTACCAAATTGGGCGAACCCCGAATGGGCCCTGGCACATGCTGAATATTCTCAAGACCTTCAACTTGACCTTTGACCTCATTTTCAAAGTCAGATCGCAATATGGCTAATATCTCACTAATCATCGACTTTACAGTCTAGGAATCAATTGTGGACATGCTAGAAATGATATAGGCTGAATATTCTCGTGACCTTGAATTGTCCAATGACCTTATTTTCAAGGCCATAAGACAAAAGGCTAATATCTGAAATATACATTGTCCTATAACCTTTCTTAGCCCTCAGGCTAATTTTTACGGTTATCGGAACATTGGCTCATGGAACCATTGGCATGCGGTGATGTTCATCATCCTTCTCTCGTCATCCACATTTTGATCTGAATACATTTGAATACAGTTGACTTTTGTCGGAAATTTAGGAGAAATCCCTAAAATTAGGTAAAGAGGGGCTATTTTTCTCTTTTTTACTTTTTTTTTGTCAAAATGGGGGCCATTCTCGTCGAAAAATGCTAAATTTTGGACTTTGGTAGCCATTTCGACGAAAACTGGCTGATAATTATTTTTAATTGATGTATACGACTCGCTGAATGTATCCTGTGATGTGCGTATGTTTTGTTGCACTTGAATCCCCGATCTGCACATGGCGGCAATTTTGATTTTCTGGCTGGTTTACAAAAAAAAAATTGTTGTCTGAATTCAAGTCACTCGGTTTTGAGCCATTTCCAGCTATTGAAATCTGTTTTGGACTAAGATTCTTTCATTCACATTTTCCTTCATAATGGGAGTGCTAGCTATATGGAGAATACTCCTAGAACACTTCAAGAGAGAGATTAAATATAAGAACATTCAAATGGAAAGTCATATAGTGATTTTAGTGATGAATTTTACCTTCTATGATCCTGAAAGGTCGCGAACAACAATTTTGGTGGAAAAGTACAGGTGCGGTTCAAAACTATTCATTGCTCGGGTAACATTTCTTAGCCTTTTGGGCTACTTTAATCTGTGGAGATCATTTTCACGTGATATTAGGTCCGCTAACATATTGCCATGGCGTGGCATCTGTCGTCCGTCATCATCGTCCGTCTACATTTTTATCTATGAAGTTTGCAATTTTTTATTTTCGCATTTGTCCCCAAAATGTCGGCAATTTTTAACAAAAAGCAACCAATTTTGGACTTTGGCGACTATTTTCTAAAAAAAACTGTCTTGCTAGTTTCGAGGGTTTTTTTAAAATCCCCCTTAGATACATTCAAGGTGTGTATAAACAGAAAGTAAAATCTCTATGGCTACAAAAATTGGGAAGACAAATCTTGCATTTTAGTATTCGAATATAGAAATTATCGAAACAAACAAATTATCTGACTAGATTATGAGAAGACTATCTGACCAACACTTTCAAACGTGGTTTTCTAAAGATCCGCTTTTCTCTACGTGAATTTGACGTACTTACTTCTTCATATACATGTAGTGAATACCTGTCCCTAATACACTCGCCAAATATGCGAACAAAATTTACAAAATTGCCGAAAAAATAACGGTATTCTTCAAACATAATGCCGAGGATGATCTCTTATGTTAGGTTATGATAATTAAATTGATACTCTATATATGTGGAATGTTAAAAAACGAATGCAATTAGAGATAAATTTGTTGTCAATTTTTTTGATAAATTTGTTGATAAATACAAATTATACTTGCGAAAGTACCAATATCTATCAGATCAAGATATAATTAAATCGATCCTGAATATGCAGTGTGATCGTGTGAATGATGAAAAAAATACTAACAATTTGATACAAATAATTTCCTCCTTTATAAAAGATATATACTCTACCAGAAAAAAAAAATACAATTAAACTAAACATATTCCAACTTCTCTAGAACATGAAAGACAAATATATGTAGATGTGTTGACTTGTGTGTGTGTGTTATAGATTATAGCAACATGTTATATTGCATGTTGCGTGTATTGTATCATTTTATGTATCGTTATTGTATCATGTTCTTTGTAACATATCTATACGTCGAGCATTGAGTTCCTATATTACGATATGTACATTTTGGGGGTATACTGTGGAAACATTGAGGTATTGGTAAGAAACATTGAGGTACTGTTAAGGCTCAAGCAATAATATGTAATGCCATGTTACTTAGTTACGTATGATATTGCTATTGTACAATGTCTAATTTTCAGTGAGAATCATCAGCTTTCCCACCAAGAACTCTCCGATCACAGACAAACAAGAAATGTGATCTCTAATGAGGACCAATCTCCAAAACTTGGTAACCCAATCCAAGCAGGATTGACAAATGTACACCGAAAGTTATCATTGCCTTATTTGTGATTGTATGATGGTCAAGTCTTTCGTATATGACTATTTTTTCGCTCAGATTTGTATACCTTATGATTTTTGACATTTTAGTCTGGGGGTATTCCCGTTCATCACATCAAATGTTGAATATTATTGTTAATCAGTAGCTAATAAATTATAGCAATGTAAGTATTGATCTATAAAACGATAGTCATGCTTCTGTTACCAGTACTTGTACACACAGTTTGCTGTTCACAGGAAGTCACCTAATAGTTATTTATTATCATATAATAGTTCACAATTAATAGTTAACTTAGAGCAATACAACTTTTGGGTATTCGGGGTATGGCATTCATACGTAGTCGATGTGCAAGTGTGACAATATAATACAGAAGAAATACAATTCAACGAATATATACATCTTTTCGTCTGCAGCAATGAGCAATGAAATCCTATCGTAAACATGACCTACCCTCACAGAATAGAAACGGATCGTAACGTTAGGCGGCTGGCTGCGGTGTGTGGTGGCGTCATTGACATGGAATTTTATGATTTAACAATCATCTTATTAATAAACTCAACCCTTTAGGAGAATATTTCATGTGACTGGAATATAGATTGTAGTGGATGCAACATCTGCAGATGTACAATATGTTTTTTTTTTCATATGCCCAAATAATTTAGGCAAATAGCTTAGGTACAAAGTAGAGTGATAAAATATATATCTGATCGATCGTCTATTTACATTTAAACGTGCACAAGTATATTGTTCAGATGTCTGTTGGGTACATACACTCGAGAAGTGTGCACAAGTATATTGTTCAGATGTCTGTTGGGTACATACACTCGATAATCTTACGTGTCAGAATAAAACAATACGACCCCGACAAGTCATACGTAACATCTCAGAAAGCTGCTTTGAGTAAACTTGAAATCGTATATTGGTAAAAGTTTGATACAATGAAAAGTGTTCACGAGTGTTCCTTGAATATCATTAAAAGTGATCGGGTATTTCGTTTGACAGGAATGGGGAAGTACGCGAGTGTTGGTAATAATTATATTTCTAAGAAATTAGAGAGGTTTTGATACTCTATTAAATGTTTTTACTTATCAGTGTCAGACAAGTGATATCGCCACCTGATGAAGGGTTCGTGACCTCTGTGATTACCGTCGATGCAGCTGATCTCGACTCTTGTGGGGAGTGTTTTATGTTCACCCTCACATATCTGTTTTGTCACAAGTGTATTCATTCAGAACCTGTAGCTGCTATAAACGCTCGTTGAAATGTACAATGCTATTTTCTGTAAAGACATTTATATCCAGTGTATTAACTAAGATTACATCATCACTCGTGATGCCGCCCATGTCCGAACCAACAAAGAGAAAGTGAAAATGTATTATCAGCCACTTAACGCTAACATTTCACGACTTCAAGAGTTCAAGCACCAAGGCTGGCCCGAGAGAGATGTGTCTAGGTTATATTACTATATCACCTTCTTATTGCATACATGTAATAATCTAGCTTATTGGATATTCGCATATTCAAATAGTTATATGCTGATGTTTTTTTTCCCACATATGTTTATTATGAGTGTGACTTCATTTTATTGATTTTCCCGAATTTGAAATGCCCATGAAATTTGAATTTTGAGAGCAACACTCAATTCATATTTAGGATTTGATATTGACAATTGTTCAAGACAAAGTGATGTTCGAAAAAAACATAAAATTCTATCACAGGATAATTTGTGTCTGGAATTTGTGTATATGGCATACTAAGATTTCGATTTCGAGATTCTGATAATATCAATAGAAATGAGAAACGAAATGAAATAATCAAACTCGAGCAAATTCGCCTATCAGAATTATTAGTTTTCGGCTAATGATTGATTTTACGCTAGACTGATTGAAACACAGTGAACCTTTACTTCACTCCAAAGTCACAGGATGAAGTGTTTTTTTTTTTACTTTAGTGAACGAGTTGTTATCTTATTGTTTACAACTATGTTTATTTAACGTTGTATACTACTATTTGTGTGTTTGTTCCGAGTTTTGAGTGCGGTAACTCAGTGAGCTCAGTCCTTGTCAGTCGGGACAGATTGACACATTAATGGTGAATGAAGTATTACACAAACACTATATACATGATATATTGGTCATTATTTCTTAGGTTATAGCCCCATTGAATGATGGACTACAAACTATCATACTGCCTGGTTATCAGGACTTGTCCTGGAAGTTCCCAAGGTCGAAATTACGCAAGATGCATCATCCGATTTAGTGTTGTTTTTCTCAAAGATAATTCATGTTTGTCAACAGCACGATTTTTCCGTTGGCTGATTATTGTGGGAGTGTGGGATGTGCTCTTGATGACGCAGCTATCTAATATTATAGTCAAGTGCCATCAAGTCGTGGATTCGATAAAGCGATATCTGCCCAAGGGTACTCCAGCCTGTTACTGAGAGGCATCTGGTGTCCCACACATGCGGATGTTTATATATGTCACCCTAATAACACACCAGACACAAAAAATAATATAAGATAAAATAGCGCTCATATCATCATATTCAAGACGTGAAGGGGAATAACAAAGTAATCTAGGCACTCTAGCGGGTAATAATCAACTTATCATGGGCTCGTCCAGTTCTAGGAAAATATGATAAACATGTACGGTGACAAAACATTGCGTAATTGTGAAAATTATTGACAAAAGCAATTTACTGAAACCCAAAGTCGATATACTGTCTTGAGGCATACGGTGGTTATTTATATTGTGTAGGCATACACTTTAACATTGATGAACTTGGCACTTAACATTGAGCAAATCAACAGGCCAATGTTGGTGAGTTAAGTTAATGGTTGTGTGATTCTTTATTTCCTGCCACAAAAACAAACACGTCCGTGAACTGCACCCCAACCGTCCTAAACAATGATTCGTCGATAATGTGTGGACATTAACGTACATTTAACGTAGTCCGCTACAAACAGTGAGGTAACGAGGAGTCAAAATTTAAAAATCATTTATTCAATATTATCTCTTCAAAATGACACATTTTATAGAGTAAATGATCAGCATCCTAACACCGAAAAGAAACAGGGGGTCACTGTGCTCGTTTCTTCTACATATTCGATCGAAATCACACACATTCACCTAAAATGACATAAATTACGGCATTTTTTCACATTTTTCCGTTCATATTCACATCTTGCATCGTGTTTTCCATGCGAACGGATACGTTGACCCAGTTACCTGAACAGTTACTCTATAAAATATATCATTTTGAAGCTCTAGATTATGTTGACACAGTTATTAATTTTAAAAACTCTGACCCCCTCCCCTCCTTGTTTGGAGCGGACTACCTTAAACAATTGGACTACCTTAAACATAAAGATCATAAGTAAATAAATGATTGTGCACATTTGGTATAATTTTTAACACCACTGACTCTAAAAATACCTCCGTCACCACCGGCCCACCCTCACCATTCACTGAGATTAGACACATCTACGTAAACAAAGAAGTTTTTGTTGTTGTACCGATTGTGTACCAGTCCCAGGAGTGGCCCACAACAGGGAAGAGGAGGGCCCCAGTACAGATCGATAATCATGTCTGATTGATCACTTCATTAAGTATCTATTCACTTGATACCGAGCCGAACTGTCTTGATGTGTACCCCGCACGTATGCAAATGACATGCAAATGAGCGACATGGTTGTATGTGTCATTGGACAAGTATGGTACTCCAGTGACAGTTCTCGATGCTTGTCTTATTGGTATTGTATTCACGCGGTCAAAAGTCCTGTATCATTGTAAAAAAAGTTACATAAATATTCAATAATCATATGATGTTCCATCATGACTGGTGGAATATACATTCGAAAGTGCAACATTTGCAAAGTGTTTCAACTAAAATGGGAGTCAATAAACTTAGGAGAAAATGAGAAAATCATGTTCGGACCTCTAAATGTGTACTCTACATGATGTACAGGGAATATAACGAGTATATTGCTAAATGTTTTCGAATCCGTGTATGTAGTAACTGATGTAAACTACTCAACAATTCATTGAAGCAAGTTTGAAATCCCATACAACACGAGAAATGAGAAAATTCACTGATTCCATGAAAATTGACATGAGTCTCATTCAATGGGATATAATCAGAAATTGAACATGAACAATTGTTTGAAAACGACAGAGAATATGATGTTATAGCCCTGTTGCTTCTCCATGGACCTTCCAGAAAACACACGAGTATAGGAGAAATTAGCGTTAAATATATATACATTACCGTATATATACATTATATATATACGTATATACATTGCATCAATACCAAACAACCTATACCGCTGTAAAGAGAGCACTAGAATATTCACCATACGTTTGTCGCGCAGTGTACTTCCATAAATGAGGAAGTTTCCACTGCCCCTGGCACAGTGTAATTGGCCGGTATATAACAGGGTATCTTCGAGGTTTATTTCAGACGCAATTCGTGCAAACATACGTGCAACATCTCGACAATATACCAGACTCCGGAGCGAGACAGGACGTGGCAAATCAGCGGAGGCAATTTCTTCTTTGGGTTGATTCTCAGCTCATAAGGAAAACATAATTACGAGTTTGCAATTGTCTCGTCTACACTCCTGAGAACAGGTTGTCACTGGAGAGTTATCGTGGTACTTCGCGGTGAATGGTCCACAGTCACAGACAAACCTTTCTTCGAAATAATACAAGAAAAGCAACAAATCGAGGGAGACTTTCACAAAACAGAGAACGGGACGCGGGAGAAAAAGAAATACCAGAGGAAAAAGAAAGTTGTCGCTGGAAGTTCATACGTTACAAACGACAAATAGACAAGATGGGGCAGAAGAAGATGCGATATTCTGACGTGTTTGAGTATATCGGAGATGTAGGTCTTTTCCAGTATCTGTTCTTCTTCGTGGTCGCCATCTTCCCCTTCTTCAACGGGATGCACAACATGTCCTCTAACTTCTTTGCAGCTGATCAGGATTACTGGTAGGCCCTTCTCTCTGTAACATGTGCATAGAATTTTAATAGAATTTTATTGTGATCGAGAAATACTAGTTTAGAAAAGATTTTGTTCCTGAAAAAATATTGAGGAACATTTTTTTGTTTAACATTCTTCAACAACAAAATCTTTTATAGTTGTCAGTTTTCTTATGGCCTGGAAGCAGTTTTTCATTCTTCTCCTGATACATTTATTTTGGGGCATGGAATTGGCCCAAGTAACATGTGCTGCTTCTTCTTCCACATTCAATTATTTAAAAGGATGCGAGGGTAATTAAACGGTATGTTTGCAGTTAACAAGTAGTATTACATGTACGGGGCAGTATACGTTTAGATTTTGTCGACTTTATTAATTAACATTAGGCCTGACGTTGCGCCCGCAGTGTTATAAAATTTTCCCAAATCCTATTTGTAACCCCAAGTGTCACGTGCCGCCAGAAACACATGGCTATCCCTTACTCTGTGTTCCAGGTGTCACGTGCCGCGCCTGGCTAACTTCTCTCACGACACCCAGAAACACGTGGCTATCCCTTACTCTGTGTTCCAGGTGTCACGTGCCGCGCCTGGCTAACTTCTCTCACGACACCCGGAAACAAGTGGCTATCCCTTACTCTGTGTTCCAGGTGTCACGTGCCGCGCCTGGCTAACTTCTCCCACGACATCCAGAAACACGTGGCTATCCCTTACTCTGTGTTCCAGGTGTCACGTGCCGTGCCTGGCTAACTTCTCCCACGACACCCAGAAACACGTGGCTATCCCTTACTCTGTGTTCCAGGTGTCACGTGCCGCGCCTGGCTAACTTCTCCCACGACACCCAGAAACACGTGGCTATCCCTTACTCTGTGTTCCAGGTGTCACGTGCCGCGCCTGGCTAACTTCTCCCACGACATCCAGAAACACGTGGCTATCCCTTACTCTGTGTTCCAGGTGTCACGTGCCGCGCCTGGCTAACTTCTCCCACGACACCCAGAAACACGTGGCTATCCCTTACTCTGTGTTCCAGGTGTCACGTGCCGCGCCTGGCTAACTTCTCCCACGACACCCAGAAACACGTGGCTATCCCTTACTCTGTGTTCCAGGTGTCACGTGCCGCGCCTGGCTAACTTCTCCCACGACATCCAGAAACACGTGGCTATCCCTTACTCTGTGTTCCAGGTGTCACGTGCCGCGCCTGGCTAACTTCTCCCACGACACCCAGAAACACGTGGCTATCCCTTACTCTGTGTTCCAGGTGTCACGTGCCGCGCCTGGCTAACTTCTCCCACGACATCCAGAAACACGTGGCTATCCCTTACTCTGTGTTCCAGGTGTCACGTGCCGCGCCTGGCTAACTTCTCCCACGACATCCAGAAACACGTGGCTATCCCTTACTCTGTGTTCCAGGTGTCACGTGCCGCGCCTGGTTAACTTCTCTCACGACGTCCAGAAACACGTGGCTATCCCTGACTCTGTGTTCCGGGTGTCACGTGCCGCGCCTGGCCAACTTCTCCCACGACACCCAGAAACACGTGGCTATCCCATACTCTGTGTTCCAGGTGTCACGTGCCGCGCCTGGCTAACTTCTCTCATGACATCCAGAAACACGTGGCTATCCCTTACTCGGACTCGGACCCTGAAGAACACGACTCCTGCTCCATGTACGACCTGGACTACGACTCCCTGACGGACGAGGAGATCCTGACGTGGAACCGTAATGCCACAGAGAACGTCACCACCGTCAGTTGTACGCACGGCTGGACATTCGACCAGTCGGAATTCGTGTCTACTGTCTCCTCAAAGGTGGGGCTGAGGTGTTCAGTTAGAGAGAAATCATACTTCATTAATTGTTTCCTTTTTTTTTTTACTAAGTTTTGTTGTTTTTTTGGTCAGTTCCGCTCATCCATTATCTCACTGTATTATCAGTGATAGATAGAACGAGGTTGTCTATTTAAGTGGCATAAACGTTCTTTTTTTTGGTTTTCCTTGTGGAATTGATCAATAGCTGTGTGCAAATTGCTGGACAGTGCAAAATTGTCAGTTGAAGTCCCCAAGTACGTAAACTTGACATTTTTGCACGATACAGTTCTCGGGCATAGATTCCTTGGATTTTTTTTCAGTTTTTTCAAACTTCACTGCGGAGTCATGGGACGTTTTTTTTAAGGATGTAATTTCTATTCCATCGAGTATATGCTGGCCAATTGATGCATACAAAAATTCACAAACAAATTAAGCTCCCTAGTCTTTTAAAATATATAGCAGTAATGATTTACCGTGAATTATCCTCTCCCGAAAGTAATATTGTCGTGATAACTACAAATAATAAATACGCTGTACTTCCTGAGCAAAATATCTATCTGCCCCAGGAAAGTGCTTTGACCGCTGCCATCTTGGGTTGTGACCAATAGTAACCGAATGAATTTGATCACATGTTTATTACCACAAGATAGCTTTTAAGAAGCTAAAATACCTTTTAAGGTTTCGGAAATGCAGTCAAAAACGCGAGATCCTAGATAAAGAAAACAGGCTATCAATACTTTGAGGTTTCTCGATAATTTCAATATCTCCTTGTATCCAATGTTAATTTTAGAACAAAATTCGTTCCTCATTTGCAGCATGGTATCACGCGGTGCAGCGTAGGCCGCTTATGATAATGACAATGTAGAACAAATGTAAAATGGATCACCTTTTATTCCATATTGCAACTTTTGTAAATTGTATAGTTTTTACACACTTTTGTGGGTAAATTCGCGAATGCAATTTCATTTGACCATATAATAACGTGCCTATACCTAGTACTTGTCTTTTCAGTACTGCCTGGTCTGTGAGAAACGGTGGATGAACGACTTCACAGCCACGATCTACATGGCGGGGTCATTCTTCGGGGGATTCGCCTCGGGCATCGTATCTGACTGGTCAGTGTCCGTCGGGTTTATAGGATGAAAAAACGGAACTCCCTCCTTTTATATTCATTAGTGAAACTTTGTTTTATTGAGTCTCTTGAGCACTGATACAGTAGTTTCGTGAATGAATCGAATGCGCAACCTGATCAGACTGATTGTCTACTGATTGCCTAAACGGACGGTTTAGATATAGAATTAAATGCAATATGTACAGCCTTGGAACACGGGTTGAGTCAAACGCCTTTTTGGGTATGTATATTTATTATCAATCAGTGGCTATGTATAATGCTTGATAATTACGGTAAAAAAAGCACACGCGTGTATGATATTGAATGTTGAGAATTTTTAAAGCAGCGACGGGCGTGGGTTGAGGGGAGGGGGGGGGGGAGGGGGTAGGGGGTCAAGGGGCCTCATAGAGGAAAATTCATGTGTTATGTGAGCCAAATAGCCTTATCAGCAAAACATCCATGGTTATTGCATCGTGTAATGAACCTTATTAAGTAGTTTCATTTTCTCCGTGATGTTTTTGTGTGTGCTGAGGTTCGGACAAGGAAGCTGTGTTTAGCGCGAAAAGAAAAAAACACAATCTCCTTCAAATAAATGATCTTGCACCGCTCTACATTAGATTTCCAAAATAATCTTGAAGTATTGCACACTTGAGTTTGTAATTTATCAAAGACTATTCGCAAGATCGCGGATAACACGATCGACGGCCGTTATATAAAAATGTTTTTTTCACCAGTATGTGTAGTGATCAATCTACACAAAAATGCACGTGTGTTCACCATGAAATCCGTCGTCTGTTGACGTCTACTGATTTTGCCAAGAATACCGCAACGTAACGATTTTGATGTCGCGATTCACGAACCTCTTACATCCAGACAAGCCAATCACATGTCTGGTATCTTCTCACTTTCATTACATCTACCTGTCTCAGGTGTGGCCGGAAGAAGCCGCTGTTGTTGGGTGTACTCGGGTACTTTGTGTTCGGACTGCTGCAGGCCTTCGCTCCGAACTACACGTTCTTCATCCTGTTCCGCTTTCTCCTGTCCTTCTCCAACAGATTCACCAAACTCAGCGTCTACGTGCTTCGTGAGTTTTCTTTTTGTTCCACTAAACTTTGCTTTACATAGATCTGTGACTGCATTTCAAGTCATCTTGCTCAAAATTGTAGTATTAACAGCATAAAATTGAGGTAAAATCGAATCCCGCACAAAGTTGATTGTTTATTGCCATGGATGAAGTGGAGAAATTTAATATCACATTCTTTAGAGTCGGCATGAGCTGTCGGTAACATGTATATATCACCGTTTATGAGTTCCGTGATGTTAGGTCTTGATCGATAGGCCTTATCTCTAATTAAATTTGTCTCGAATCGCGACCCCTGAATGAATCATTTCAATGTAAACACCAGGAAACTGTTGGTTTGATTACTAGTAGTTAACGGTGACATGTATAAAATTTGACCACAACATCGTACATTTTGCATGTATCCCAAGTTTCACACATCTCTCAGAGCTGACATGTTCCATGTTCCAGAGATCGAGCTGTTCGGACCGAAGCACAGCGCTAAGTTATTGATATTCTCCGAACTGTTCATGGCGTTCGGGATCATGGCCGTCTCCGGAATTTCGTACAGTATCCGGGACATGAGCAAGTTTATCGTCGCGATCTCCCTTCCCATTATCGCAACGCTACCCTGTATTTGGTACGGGTGACTACAATAAGAACACCTTTTCTGGCTACCATCTGTGATATAAGCTACATTTCAACTCTCTTTTTTCGTGTTCGGGCCACCTATCCATACCATTAAGTTTATGCTCTTGTGGCTGTCGACTAGCATAATCTCACAACTAGTAAACAATACATAGATGTCGAAAAGCATTTCCAGAATTCTACAGAAAAAGACGACAAACTGAATGAAATAACAAATTTGCACCCTACCATCGGCAGGATTATCCCCGAGTCCCCACGGTGGCTGGTTGCTAAGCGACGGTACGAGGAGGCCAATCGAGTTCTCACTCACATTGCGGACGTGAACGGGCGGAAGTTCCCGGAATCAGTTGTATGGGAGGTGAGTTCCAGTCCCGTTTGCGGAGTGAAATAGCATAGGACCGCTGAGATACGGGGCCTGATCTCATGCGGGTAGGGTGAAATGAAAAGATGGTGAAAATCTAGCCATCAGTTGGGTGGTTACATATATTTGTGACAGTTAGGAGAATATATTCCCGGTATCTCAGCGAAGCCCCAATGTTATTTCGTATTTCATTTAGTACCAATTCGTGCCCTGTTTCCATGTCTTATGCTGACCGACCCCCCTCTCTGCTCTCTCGAAGCCGGTTGGCTGGAGCGGCCCGCTCACGTGGTTTGTGCTGGCCAATGGCGTGAGAGCAGTGCGCCGCATTCGATTGGGGCCGTGTTATGTTGGGAGTTGGCCATCGCTGATGACCTGAATGCTTATGATGAAAACAGTTCGATTTTGGTGCACATGTGTTTTGCGTACAGGAATAAGTATTTGATTATTTGCCTACCTATCGCTAAACCCTTTGTTATATACTTCAATTAATATGTTTCATTTTGCCTTTTGGAGTTTTTTGCCTTTATAGTTTGTACATGTACATTTGTATGCTTAAATACACACGAATGTAAATTTTAGGCCCACTCATGCGTGTTATTTTCACTGATATCAATTTGTACAGTTTTCCTTACTTTTACAGACGCCCTTTAATACTTCATTCTAATAGCTTGTTCACCTCTCTAGAAAAAAACATTCATTTTCAGATTTTTTCATACTCTTTTATTACTTTTCAGTTTCACTTTTACTATTCGCAATACATAAATCTACGTACTCATGTAGCTCCCGACCTTCACTAAACATATCCACTAACCCCCCGTCTGTATTGCCGTTGCTAGGAGACGACGGAGGAGCAGAGAGGAACGTGTAGTGACGTTTGTCAGAGCTCTGTACTCAGGACTCAACTGGGAATACTCTACATCGACTGGTGAGTGTTCATTATCCCAGTTCAAAGAAAACAAATATATGTCAATCATCCGAACACAAATTGTCATGGGGATAACGTGTAAAATATATCATTAGTAAGTAGTAAGATGGGGGATCTCAGACAAAGTTTGCACTCAATGATCCCGAAGTGTGGTGTCAGTGTCCACCATTGAGGTCATTGAGTGCAAACTTTGTCAAATCCCCGTCCTTACTACTGTTATCTGTTATTGATGTTACAATTCCCCTTCTGTTCCAACTCCAGGTTTTCTGTGGCGCTGATATACTACGGCGTGTCGTTCAATGCGGCGGCGTTTGGCGGAGTGTTCCTGAACAACTTCCTGTTGGGGCTGGTGGACGTGCCAGCTGTGGTCATCTGCTACTTCTGTATCATGTACGGCGGCCGGCGCTGGTCAAACGTCGGCGGCTTCCTGGCAGCAGGAGCCTTCTCTCTCGCATGTGTGCCCGTCCTTATCGCCAACCCAGGTACGACAGGTTCTCAAATCTGCCTGGTACATTGATAGCTATCAAATCTGCCTGGTACATTGATAGCTATCAAATCTGCCTGGTACATTGATAGCTATCTATTCGAGTGTGTTTTTTCTTCATTTCGGTATCTTCCATTCAGTACAGGTAATTGCAATGTATCATCTTCTTCATTGAATCCACTCATACATGAACTTACAGAGCATGTCAGAATCCACACCACTTCCTGTATGACCACTCTATATCTATGTTTTCTTCCATCAACCCCGCCTTTACCCAGAGCTGACTGGCCTGCTGACCGCCTTGACTACCATCGGCAAGGGCTGTATTACCTTCTCCAACACCTGTGCTTACTTCTACACGTCCGAGATGTTCCCGACCCCCGTGCGGCACGTCTCCTTGGGATCTAGCTCGGCTGTGGGTAGAATCGGAGGCATGTTCTCACCGTTCCTCGGCAGTTCACTGGTAGGTTTAACTTTTCACGCGGAGCCTATCTGTTCTGACTTGTAACTTCCGATGAGTACACTTGGAAACCATTGCATAGCGCAGGGCCGCCTGTTCTCATATGTCCATATTTATAGTGTAATTCACTGAAAGCAATAAATTAATACTAGGGTATCAAATACTATGGATGTAAAACAGGTTATAATAATTTATACACGGTATACATTTAGGCTTCTTGCTATCCCCCCACCCACCCTCGCCCTCACAGGAAGAGGTCTGGCAGCCTATGCCGTCTCTGATATTCGGCTCGCTGGCTACAATTACGGGCGGTCTGGTCAGCTTGCTTCCCGAGACGAAGAACAGGGGAATTCCGGACACTATTGAAGCCGCAATCGAGATCGGAAAGTAAGACACCTGTTAGGATGACTGACTCCTCCAGGGACCCCTCCAAAATATCACCACCATGGTTCTTCCATGTGAACCAAACCACAGCTGTGTAGAAACAAAGGGCTTTTAGGTTACCCACGCTATAGTACGATAACCTATTGGCCTGGTGTTTCGCTCGTCGTGGTCCGTCCACATTCTAATCTTCAGAGTTTACAGTCAAATCTTCCGGGAAATATGTACAAATATACCTGAAACAAGTGCAGGAGTATTTAAGTATGTCTTGTCTGTCCACTCCCCAGAGCCAGAAAGAACAAGAGAAGTAATGGCAAGTTGATAGACGGAGTAGCTGTAATCAGCCGGACCTCGCCACATACCTCGGAAGGTTTCTGTAACACAGCCTACATGTGAGTACTTATATCCGGGGATATTGGTGTGAATGAGGCGTGTAGCTGTGCATCAGCATCTAACCTCTAACCTATGTTTTTGGGGTTTTTTTTATCAGGCTTTTGTTGGTTCGGTTGGTGATATTATACATCAATATATCCATATATGAAAGTGAAAATTAAAATTCGGAATGAAACAACAAATTCACTTACGCTCCCACCGATCATCTTTCAGAAATGAAGAATCCTACGTCGAGAAAATGTGAGCGGTCTGATCCGTGACAACTTTCGCCTCCAGAACAATTTCACGAAACTTCACCAGCAGATGTTGTATTCAGTGAGCTACGCCAGTTGTTTTGTTTTTCAACAGTATCATAAGACACAGCTTGAATCTAGATGTACCTGAGAGGTTTGATGTTCCAGAGAGGAATTTAGTTCAACCGACCACACCCAGTCTGTCATAGAACTGTAACAAATAGGATTTTATTATTCCAGTTCTTTTTGTTATTATTTATTACGCAGTTGTTACCTTTTCTGTGTCTTGTGTGTTGTTTCATTTGGTCGTGTTCTATTCGAATGTTTTTCTAGGTTTTCTCCTTACAAATGATCTCTCTGAATTTTCATGTATAATGTTTCATATGTATGTTGCATTTGTCCTGTGTTCAGGGAGATCTAGTATCTACGCATGTTCCAGTTTGTGAGTTTACCAGTATGTGTATTTGTGTTGTTCTTATGTATATATATTATGTGTATCATCAAATGTTGTATACGCGTCACCTTTCGGTAACTGTTCCCTCTATCCCCCCAGAGCCAGTCGCATCTTCAATGTTTTTACAGACATATGTCTCTGCTGCTCTTTTTACTCTTCAATTATATTCACCGGTATATCTCGGACGTGTGTACTGCCATCGCGTATAGACTGGGTGCTATGAATATTTGGTGGATCGATATACTTGATCGAAACTAGATCAATATGTGACATGGGTCAGGTTATTTATGCTTCATAATGAGCTTATAATGCATATTTATATGTAGCGCAATTAGCATATAATATTATGTACTCGTGTTCTGATCTGACTTGTTGATGAGAAGGGTTTCATGTGGACATGGCCACACTCCAGGGCTGTCGAGGAGTTATGTCATTATGTAGAGTTATATGTCATGTGTGTGGAGTGTTTGTTGCCTAAGTATGTGTGCTGACGACAGATGTGTAAGGGGATTTTGAGCCCTGTAATTCAAGTGTCCACATTTATATTTATTGGATTTATCGGTGTGTTGTGTATTTAAGTGTGTGTGACATTAATCCACTGCATGCTCAATAAAACCACACTTGTTGTGCATTTGTGTCAATGAATATCGTTTACTGATTCATAGAAATTAGCTGAATAGGCGTTTTGACCTTTTAAACTTTCCAAGTTCCAAGAATTCTCCAAGTTTTCCAAGAAAAACATTGTCGAAAATTGGTTGGAAATGACTCAAAACACACGACAACGTGGATTCGGATGAACTATTTTGTTTTTGCCAACTTGTCCGAAAAATCAAATGGCTGCCATACGCAAACCTGTGATTCAAGTAAACTGAAAGACAATATATCATGGGGAGTTATATGCACTAATTTTAAAAAATGGAAGAGGTTTTGAAAATGGCCGAAAAATACAAACGTAAACTTTTTTTTGTCGGAAACAGCCACCATCATGAAATAAATAAAAAAAATTAAGAGCTGAGAAATAAAATTCCATTTGGATTATATTATTGAGAGGTATTTTTCTGCAAAATTGCACAAACCTTCGACAATACATTTCCAAGATAAAGATAGATCCAAAGAGCGCCTAAAAGTCATTGACAACAAACCTCTTCAGTACTGTTCAGTTCCAAAAACAGTGTCATAGACATTGATTTGACAAATCATGACATCACAAGCACTGTCATGAAATCAAACCATTTTGATGTTCAACAACAATCACGGCTCGATTTCGAACTTTTTAAGTCATTGAAAGTCAATTTTAGGGTCACCAACAAAAAGTCGGTGTATGATTGAGGTCAACGAAATGAGGTCAAATTCAAGATCATAACACAATTCACCATATATTACTTCATATGTTCACAATTGATTCCTGAGCCATAAAGTTTGAACAAACGAGATATTAGTCATTGTGTGCTTCGACCTTGAAAACGCGGTATAGGGTCAAGTTCAAGGTCATCAGAATATTCAGTTTGTATCATTAGGGCATTTCGGCACGAAATGCCCTTATGGTTTTTTTTTCTTTCACTTTGCGGTTTCCGGACGATAACTTGAGAACGCCTTGAAGAATCTTCGAGAAATTTTCACCACTTATCACATATATTACATAGATGAACCCTATTGTTTTGGAGCCGGCTCCAAGGTCCGGTTAGTCCGTGAGGATGAATTTTGTGTCAAATGGTTTCCGGACGATAACCATTCTGAAACTTGACATGTACGTTGATATAGTGTCTCAGAGGAACCCTATCGATTATGAAGTCAATCCCTCAAACGACCTTTGACCCAGGGGCCGAAAACAATTTTGGTGAGTCATCCTTGAGGCTGATTGCATATCTCAGAAATGGTGCATCGTAGAGCGAAACGGACGTTATTTTCGGACTCGTGACACTAGGCAAACATGTCTTAAGGGTATGTTGGGTGAACTTGGCCCTGGGCCAAATTTTTTTTTGCTGAGTCGGCGTTTTTCATTTTCGGCCATATCTCGGAAACGGTGCGTCGTGGAGCGAAACGGACGTTATTTTCAGACTCGTGACACTAGGCAAACATGTCTTAAGGGTATGTTGGGTGAACTTGGCCCTGGGCCAAATTTTTTTTTGCTGAGTCGGCGTTTTTCATTTTCGGCCATATCTCGGAAACGATGCGTCATAGAGCGAAACAGACATTATTTTCGGACTCCTTACACTAGACAAACTTGTCTTAGGTGTTATATTTGGTGAACTTGGCCCTAGGCCAAATTTTTTTTTCTGCTGAGTCGGCATTTTTCATTTTCGGCCATATCTCGTTTATTTTCATTTATATCTCAGAAACCGTCGTCTCAGAGTGAAATGGATGTATCTATATGTACGTAATCATTTTGGTTGCAGAGTGTTTGTTGAGTCGGTAGTTTCCATTTTCGGCCATATCTCGGAAACGGTGCGTCGTAGAGCCAAACCGACGTTATTTTCGGACTCGTGACACTAGGCAAATATGTCTTAGGGGTATGTTGGGTGAACTTGGCCCTGGGCCAAATTTTTTTTTGCTGAGTCGGCATTTTTCATTTTCGGCCATATCTCGGAAACGGTGCGTCGTAGAGCGAAACGGACATTATTTTCGGACTCGTGACACTAGGCAAACATGTCTTAGGGGTGTATTGGGTGAACTTGACCCTGAGCCAAATTTTTTTTTGCTGAGTCGGCGTTTTTCATTTTCGGCCATATCTCGGAAGCGATGCGTCATAGAGCGAAACAGACATTATTTTCGGACTCCTGACACTAGACAAACTTGTCTTAGGTGTTATATTTGGTGAACTTGGCCCTAGGCCAATTTTTTTTTTCTGCTGAGTCGGCATTTTTCATTTTCGGCCATATCTCGTTTATTTTCATTTATATCTCAGAAACCGTCGTCTTAGAGTGAAATGGATGTGTCTATATGTACGTAATCATTTTGGTTGCAGAGTTGTCAGTAATTAACAGTTCACCTGTGATTGTGTTGTGTATCGAAATGCCCCAAGGCCTCTAGGCCTTTACGTCTAGTTTCATATGATGTACACGATCTATTCTCAAAGTGTAGAGTCGATAATGAGCAAGATGGTAGTCATTTTGTGCTCACACCTTAAACGCCAAAGGTCAGGCATTCCCTATATGTTCACAATTGATTCCCAAGCTGTATAGTCAATAATAAGAACGATATCAGCAATTCTGAGCTCTGACCTCGAAAATAGATCAAACTGCATGAGAGTATTCAGCATATATCATTTCTTATATGTTCACAATTGATTCCCAAAAAGTAAAGGTGATAATAAGCGAGATATTAGCCATTTTATGCTCTGACCTTGCAAACGAAATCAAAGGTAAAATTTATCATTTCCTATATGTCCACAATTGATTCCCAAGCTATCAAGTCGATAACAAGCGAGATATTAACCATTTTGTTCTTTGGAAATGAGGTCAAATTCAAGGTGATCAGAATATTCGGCATATATCATTTCCTATACGTCCACATTAGACGTATAGGATTTTGTGCTTCGACCTCGAAAATAAAACGAAAGGCAAAATTCAAGGTCATCAAAATATTTGGCATACATCATTTCCTATATGTTCACAATTGAATACTAAGCTGTGAAGTAGAAAATAAGCGAGATATTGGCCAATTTGTCCCGTGATCTTGAAAATCAGGTCAAATCCAAGGTCACGAGAATATGCAGCATATATCATTTCCTTTATATCCACGATTGATTCCTTATCACTAATATCAATAATAAGTGAGATTTTATCAATAATGTGTCCCCTGATAAATGATAGGAGAATTTAACATGGGAAATCTCATTTGGGACCCGTCGAAAGAAATCAAAATGGCCGACACATGCAGAACGGCGATTCTGAAAACAGGCGGGGTGTTTTTCTTTTCTCAGTTGAATAAAAAAATATGAAACCAAAATATCAATTCAATAAAAAAAAAAACGGAAAGAAAGTTCTTCATCCCTGTCCATGCTGTATTCCTGTATAATTCCACTGAACGGATTTCAGATAAAATTGCTGCGGATGACGACCGTCGCAATGCCACAACAATAGGGTATTGGAATATTTACACATATAGTCACAAGTTCAACTCCGAATGGATAAGAAGGCAAAGTGAATGTAGTATCACATACTTTATTTCTTAGTTTCATTCGATGACTTCATGTACACATATGTCTTCTGTCTATTTGCTTGAAGTTGTGTGCTTCAAAACTCGGTGGAATAGGGCTACGAGAACTAAGAATTCAACATACAATCCACTAGTGTTTCTGTATGAACTGCATATTCAGTCACTGAGAAAGAACGGCAAGCATTTTATGGTTGCATTATGATTCTATGACTAGAGTATATATAAACAATCTGAGTATAGCGTATAATCCATTGTGTAATAACCAATAAACTAATGAGTTCCCATACAGATAAATGTAACAACACATCAAGGATAACAAATATAACTACATGTAATTAAAATAATTGTGTGATTTCAATGAACATTCTATCTCGGATAAATATCATAACATCAAAATTTCGCGCATAAAGCACCCGAATATTATCATTTGATTATCAACTAAGCTACACCTGTCACAAAATCTTCCGAAATATCGGAAAAAGATGGCAGCCAAATCTCAATGTCCAGCATTGTCCAGCCCGAAGTATTGGTCAGATGTGCTGTCGATTTTGAACTCTTTAAGTCACTACATTTATGGTGGCCACAAGATCTTGTGACAAGTGTAGAACACAAACACATTATATGGACATATTACGTCTAGGATACGAGATCACAGTTGCTAAGTTTGTTGATCGTCCAGTTAGAATATCGACCGCTATGATAGCTCTGTAGGCCAGAGGGTTTTTTTTCCATTTTCACTCGTTTGTTTGTCCGCATTGCGCTAGGCGTTCGACTCATCATTGAGACGCTCGTCAATATTCTGTTCCTTGTTATATTTGAGTCTTTTTCTGTCAAGCTCAGGGTCATGACCATATTCAGCATATATCATTCCCTATATGTTCACAATTTATTCCTAAGCTGTAAAGTCGATAATAAGCACAATATTAGCAATTCTGAGCTCTGACCTTGAAATGAGAGTATTCAGCATATATAATTTCTTATATATTCACAATTGAATCCGAACCAGTAAAGTTGATAATAAGTGAGATATTAGCCATTTTGTGCTCTGAATTTGAAAAAACGAAATCAAAGGTTAAATTCAATGAATCAGAATATTCGGTGTGTATCATTTCCTATATGTGCACAACTGATTCCCAAGCTATCAAGTCGATAAGGAGCGAGATATTAACCATTTTGTTCTGTGAAAATGAGGTCAAATTCAAGGTCATCAGAATATTCGGCATATGTTATTTCCTATATGTCCACAATTGATTCCTAATCTCTAATATCAATATTAAGTGAGATCTTAGCAATATTGTGTCCCATAATGAAGCAAAGGGGAATTTAACATGGGAAAGTGCCATTGGGACCCGTCGGAAAAAATCGAAATGGTTGCCAGACGCAGACCGGCGATTATAAAAACAGTTAACCCAAAAATGAGGCAGGGTGTTTTTTGAATAAAAAACAATGAAACGAAGTATCAATTCAATCAAAAAACGGAAAGAAAGTTCTGCATTCCTGTCCATGCTGTCTTCCTGTAGAATTCCACTGAACGGATTTCAAGATAAAATTCCTGCGGACGACGATGGTCGCATTGACACAACAATAGGGTATTGGACTATTTACACACAGTAACAAGTTCACTCCCGAATGGATAAAAATGCAAGTATATGTAGTATCATATTTTATTTCTTTCTTTCATTTAATGGGTTCATGTACACATATGTCTTCTGTCTATTTGCTTGAAGTTGTGTGCTTCAAAACTCTTCAAGCAAAGATTATAAAAACAGTTAACCCAAAAATGAGGCAGGGTGTTTTTTAGGTTACCGGACCTTTGGTCCGATAACCTATTGCCGTGGCGTTGCGTCCGTCGTCTGTCCGTCCGTCCGTTCACATTTTTATCTTTAAAGTTTACGGTCGAATCTTTCTGAAATTTTGCACAAAAATACCTAAAAATATTTGCAGAAAAGGTTTTTTTAGTTATCTGATTTTCGAATTTTTTTCAAAATGGCGGCCGTTTTCGACAAAAAATGCCTGATTTTGGACTTTGGCAGCCATTTTCTCAAAATCTGTTCAGTAAGCCAATTTTGGACTTTGATGATCGTTTTCTCAAAATCTGTTCAGTCACTTTTTTCCTTACTGATGCATAACACTCCTCATATGTACCCCTGTGACATGTATCAATTTTGTTGCCCTTGAATTGCTCGAAGTGGGCCATTTTGGGCCCAAACTCAGCCCAAATGGGACTTTCCCATGTTAAATTCTCCTATGCTTTATAATGGGACACATTAAGCCTAATATCTCACTTAAAATTAAAATTAGAGACTAAGAATCAATTGTAGACATATAGGAAATGATATGTGCTGAATATTCTCGTGACCTTGAATTTGACCTCTGACCTCGGTATCAAGGTCAGAGCGGCCGTTTTCATCTAAAAATGGCCAATTTTGGACTTTGATGGTCATTTTCTCAAAATCTGTTAGGTAACTTTTCTTCTTATTGATGCATAACACTCCTCATATGTACCCCTGTGACATGTATAAATTTCGTTGTGCTTGAATCGCTCGAAGTTGGCCATTTGGGCCCAAACTCGGCCCAAAAGGGACTGTCCCATGTTAAATTCTCCTATGCTTTATAATGGGACACATTAAGCCTGATATCTCACTTAATATTGAGATTAGAGACTAGGAATCAATTGTGGACATTTAGGAAATGATATATGCCGAATATTCTTGTGACCTTGAAGTTGACCTCTGACCTCGGTTTCAAGGTCAGAGCACAAAATGGCTAATATCTCGTTCATTATCGACTTAACAGCTTAGGAATCAATTGTGGACATATAGGAAATGATATATGCTGAATATTCTGAAAACCTTGAATTTGACCTTTGATCTCATTTTCAAGGTCACAGGACAAAATGGCTAATATCTCACTTATTATCGATTTTACAGCTTAGGATCAATTGTGGACATATAGGAAATGATATATGCTGAATATACTCGTGACCTCAAATTTGACCTCCGACCTCAGTTTCAAGGTCAGAGCACAAAATGGCTAATATCTCGCTTATTATCGACTTTACAGCTTAGGAATCAATTGTGGACATATAGGAAACGATATATGCCAAATATTCTGATGATGTTGATTTTGACCTTTGACCTCATTTTCAAGGTCACAGGACAAAATGGCCAATATCACACTTATTATCGATTTTACAGCTAAGGGATCAATTGTGAACATATAGGAAATGATATATGCTGAATATTATCATGACCTTGAATTTGACCTCTGACCTCATTTTCAGGATCACAGGACAAAATGGCTAATATCACACTTATTATCGAATTTACAGCTTAGCAATCAATTGTGAACATATAGAAAATGATATATTCTGAACATTGTCATGACCTTGAACTTGACCTTTGACCTCATTTTCCATGTCGCAGGACAAAATTGCTAATATCTCGCTTATTATCAATTCCTGGAAATATTTTTAGGTATTTTTGTGCAAAATTTCAGAAATATTCGCCTGTAAACTTTAATGATAAAAATGTGGACGGACGGACGCCGGACGCAACGCCACGGCAATAGGTTATCGGACCAAAGGTTTCTTTCATTTAATGGGTTCATGTACACATATGTCTTCTGTCAATTTGCTTGAAGTTGTGTGCTTCAAAACTCGGTGGAATAGAGCTACGAAAACTAAGAATTCAACATGAAACACACTAGTGTTCTGTATGAACTGTATATTCAGTCACTGAGAAAGAACGGCAAGCATTTTATGGTTGCATTATGATTCTATGACTAGAGTATATATAAACAATCTGAGTATAGCGTATAATCCATTGTGTAATAACCAATAAACTAATGAGTTCCCATACAGATAAATGTAACAACACATCAAGGATAACAAATATAACTACATGTAATTAAAATAATTGTGTGATTTCAATGAACATTCTATCGCGGATAAATATCATAACAAAGTGAAAACTTTCGCGCATAAAGCACCCGAATATTATCATTTGATTATCAACTAAGCTACACCTGTCACAAAATCTTCCGGAATATCGGAGAAAGATGGGAGCCAAACCTCAATGACCAGCATTGTCCAGCCCGAAATATTGGTCAGATGTGCTGTCCATTTTGAACTCTTTAAGTCGCTACATTTATGGTAGCCACAAGATCTTGTGACAAGTGTAGAACACAAACACATTATATGGACATATTACGTCTAGGATACGAGATCACAGTTGCTAAGTTTGTTGATCGTCCGGTTAGAATATCCACCCCTATAATAGCTCAGTAGGCCAGAGATTTTTTTTTTTTTTCATTTTCACTCGTTTGTTTGTCCGCATTGCGCTAGGCGTTCGACTCATCAATGAGATGCTCGTCGATATTCTGTTTCTTGTTATATTTGAGTCTCTTTCTGTTGTCCAGGAAATGATCCCACAAACCACAGAGCAACTCCGCAGCGATGATATCACTGGCGTTCTTTCCAACCATGCGGATGATGAAACAGCCGTCCAATCTCAGGTACTTCGTGATGAACTGTTCCATATCCGCTTTGTGTTTCTTGACGTCATCAACTTTATCCATGGCCACGAGGCGGGACTTGACGTATTTTACATTGTATGGAGTATACACGGACACAAACATCCACATCAGCAAACTGCCGACAGTCGCTGCCGCTACAAACGCGAACCAAAACCAAATAAATATAAAGATAATCTCATTGAAGAGGTTCATAGGGAGTGAGCACTGAACCGTGTATCGGTGAACGTTTCCCAGAACGCGAATTTTAAAATCGCACATAGTCACTCTTGGGAAGCGATCTGAACTCGTCCACTCCACTCCTTCAATCATCTTACGCATGATCTCAATTCCGTACATGTTGAAGTTTGTATCCAGGAATACATTCAATAAATAAAGCTGCCCCACGACGTTCACTAAGTAGATCACCTTGATGCAGATGTAAACTATGACGAGGTAGTTACCATAGAGACCCCACCAGAAACTCGTACAGTTAGACGTGAGCATGTGATGTCGACTGAGTTCTAGCAGGAACCGCCCCATGTGTTTGATCATGTATCGTATCGTCTTGTCGCGCGTGTCCATATCGGACTTTCTCTGGCACTCGATGGCGGCGTCCGTGATCGTGCTGACGGCTATGCCTGACTTCCTGCTAAAGAGGAGCCAGAGCGGCCTGGGAAGGTAGAACATGATGGCTTGACAGGCAAGGATCAGGGACACCCACTGGTAGTAACCAATATGTCTGTGAGCCTCGTCCTCCTTGGGAATGTCATCCTCGTAAGGCAGAATGTACGTGTTTGTCGTCCAACAGAACTGCAAGAACAACAGACATCATTTGAAACATATTTACAACGAAGACTTGAAAAGTATGTTCTGGAAATAAAAAAAAAAGTTTTTCACAACCGATGGTCGAGTAAGCCAACACTGAGAGTGAGACACGATTGTACACAAGACATTTTTATGACGGGGATTCTTCAGGACATGTACGATGTGTATTGTTTATTTCCAAGGCTACTTTTAAACATAGACCGAGAACACGCTTGTTCAGAAAGGCATTTGAACAATAAATCAATAACCGAGTCATTTCGTTTTATTTTTTTAAATTTTCATGTACAATGTTTTAGAATTTTCAGAAACTTTTCCATTGGAATGCTTGTCATCTAGCGCTTTATAAACTAATTAATTTGTATTTTCGTTATTAAGCCCTCTTTTCAATTTACTGGGCTCTGCTGCCCTTTGATAACAATACACTCATGTTCTTTACCAACCGATGACATCAAATAACTTTTGAGGCTACCAAACAAATGGCGCTGACATCGGATCAAAATCGCTTCATTCGAGGCCCGCTTCCTGGGAAACTAGTTCAAACATTTTGCCAGTGTTGACCTGTTAGGTGCAGTGTATACTTTTCGAACCAGAAGCCAAAACATTGAAAACAACAACATGTCTAAAATTGTTAGTCGCTGTTGAGATTTTCGCTGTTGAATTGTCAGAATTTCATTAATGATAATAATAACGAAAAGTTTGCTTTGCGGTGTGAGGGTTGGAACTAAGCTTTGGCATCATTCGCCAAAGCTCAGTCAGGCGTCCAAAAGACCAAGTCGGGCATTCAGCCCTCACACCGCCCAGCTCGTTGTCCTATTACCCGTTGTTTGGCCGATGTCTGTGAAGCAGACACTCTTGAGAGCAGTGCTTGGACAATGTCACTGTTATTGACTATTGCATCGATTGATAACTCGTAGTACAACAGTGTAATGTGACGTCATACGATAACAAGCTTCGATTGCACACAGTGACAATTGTATGAGTATTGAGATCACCGGATGAGACAATAAATGAACATTGGCACAAATCATCAACAGGGCCGCATGTTTGAATCTTGATGGATATACCATCACATTTATCGTATGCAGCCTTACAACGAGGATTCCGCTTCGTATACAAAAATCATTAAATAAGTTGAAACACCGACATTCTGTGAAACCGATTTCGCTACCTTATCAGTGAAGTCTCGGTGACTGTCCTCGAAGTGAGCTGGGCACCAGCAGCTGATTGGCTCAGTGACATAGTTCCGAGCCGTTATAACGCCTGAGAACAACAGTAACAAGAAGACGGTATGCACGGAATTCATCTGGTCTGACATACTGTCGGCACCACCGAGGCGCGGGTCCACCGTGTTCGTACCCAGGAATTTGAACAGCGTATCCATCTTAAGTTTGTGGTGTGGTCCTTCTTATTCTTCCAATGGATGGGATACCGCAGCTGTTGCTTCTGCAGTATCGAGACGATCTAACTGATCGTTTTGCCGGTATTTCTACAGTATTTATATGAATATCACCAGAAAAGAACGGGCCTGCCCAGTTTCGATATGAAGAGAATTGCCGCAATCGCTCACAGAATATTCCACATAAAAGCCATCCGTAATAGTCATCTTGAAAACTGGCCAGTATTTATAGATCCCCAAAAGGCTAGAGAGCGTCACGGGGCCGCCATGACGCTATTTGTCTCATCCATATTGCACGAGGCTCCACATTCTTGATGGGAGTGGCTACAGCACGTATTTTTTTCGATATGTCTGTTCATTATTCCCATGCAGTGGCCCTGTTCAATCCATGTCGGCATCACGTATATATAATGTTTGATCTATTCCGTGTTAACGCGGGATTCCGCCCTGGAAGCCTCCGAGAATATATCCCAGAATGTTCCATTCCTTCCCCCGCCACCAGCCTGTCTTGCCTTCTGTATTCTCTCGCTCTTTTGTTACGCGTGCGTCTGAAGCGTCTCAAGCTTTTTTCTCTGCTGCACACACACACGCGTCCGTGGTGTTGGAGGGTGGCTGTACCTGGGATGTACGTGGGCTAGGGGGTGAGAAGAGTATTGATCTTCCCCTCCTGACAAGTGGGAATCAATGGAGCGCGCCAAAGCGTGTCTCATCACGACTTCGACGTCTTCACAACTTGTACCTGTCATAATCGGGTTATAATCTCATCTCCTTCCTTAGAGAGATAATCCTATTGCTTCGATTACTCATCCATGCGATTGCGCAATATACAGTGTACTAATTATTATTAGAACAAAAAGGCGACATTTTGGCAACCTTACTCAATAATTCAAATTAATGATATACATTTCCGAAATGAAATGGTTGCTCTGGACAAGTAGCGTTAACCATGACTTTGTCATGACTATCCCGAAACACCAGTATATGCCTACTTTCGAGTCCGTATCAAATGTCCGAACAGAAATAAAGCCGAGGGCTGTGGCCACTTCATGTTGACCCAACGAGGCCAAATGTTTCCACAATATGAGACACATCTAGGTAATATGCCCCTACCCCGGGAAATGAAAACATAACCCAGACAGCTCGAGTGAAAAACAACATCGTTTGCACACAATCTAATATCAAGAGCATGAGTATATTGTGTCCCAACTCATATCCGCCACAAGTGGCTCTAAAATATGCCACAATTTATTGCATATATACGTCATATTAATGTTCCAATACTTTCTCCGGATAAAGCTGGAAATTCCATAAACAACATTACTTTTTTTTTATATTCCAGACAGTCTGGTTCCTACAATCACTGATGTTCGCTCTGCATGTAACCACCTCCCCAAAACACGTGCAACCCACATCACGATAATCAGCAATAACAGTAATAGCCTATATATGTCATTAGTTCCCACCATCAATTATATACGTACAGCTGATTCCGACGTGTTCGTGTCACGACTTGGCCTAGGGGTGAGGATGATATACTCTCCCGGTGTCGTGTTCAACGCGCAATGCGAACACAGGTAAAAACACAACACGTACTGTAACAGGGGAAGCTGATTTCCTCGGGCCACTTACGGCATGCAAATTCTCCTCCATTTCCCCGATTGTGCATTATTAAGATGAGAACATGCCCGATATACGGTTGGAATCGATAAACCTGAGATCAAGTTGATGATACCCATCGCGAAATGTAGTTTCCTATCCAGTAAAAGCTGGTTTAGCAATCTTATAGCTAGTCTCTAAGCTAGATTTCATGTATGGACCCTTGCGGTGTATACCCGTAACTGACAGCCACAATCCACGAAAAACGACAGTCTGGTCGCCTTCTGTTTGTACAGACTTCAGACCCCAAAATACTGGAGCTCTTCTCTCTGAAGGTTAATAATAGTTTGAGGGGATCCTGCAGACGTTTCGCCGAGTTTTTCCCGCCCTAATATTGAACGATCGTCTCCTGCCAGCGCCATGTGAATGCCGGAACATCCGCTCCACTACCAGGAATCCAGGAAGTGAGTACCATTCGTCAGATCTTCAAGTCAGACAAGTACACTATCATCTGTTCAACAATTGTGGATTGTATCTGCACCGTGTATATGTACATCGTTAGCTGTCCACCTACAGCTGATTGTGTACACATCGTGTATTTACACAAGCAGAGCCCCATGTGGGAATGGCAGTACGGTTGACGCCGTCGCTCTGCACTCCCTGGAGCTTTTCCCGCCATCGCGAGGGACGTGTAGTCTCAGTTCACTCGGAGGGGGTGAGATGGAATCGATTGACATGGATGTTTTTTTTTCTTTGGGGGGGGGGGGGGTAATCCCGGGACTGTGTCACCTTTGCGTTAAGGTGTGATTGCACGTAACTTACCAGTGACTGCACTGAGGCACTTTTCCATTGACTTATAATGTGAAAGTAAAGGTAACAAAATCACCAAAACAATACAATCCCCTGACCTAAAACTTGGCTAGCACACACACATATACTCAGGGATGATTAACCGAGACATGGTTTCATAAATGATATCACGAAAGCTGTGCATTTTGATGATTAGATAAATAATTTTATACGTTTCACCAAAACGAAGATTCGAGTGTTCTGTTTGACAAGCACTGGCTGTTGCATATATTTATTCCTTGTTGTCGTCAAAAAAATGAGAATATATAGGGCTATACTTTCTGTGAGATGAATACAATGAGCTGAACATTCATAATCCCAAACACCTCGGTGCACCCGAGTGCATATCACCTGTGAGTTTTACTGGCCTCACTAGCTATTTGCTGCACAGCATAATCCTTACGCTCGCCCTGTTGTGAGTGTATTTTGTAGATTGAGAAATAGGTCGGAAAATGACATATGAAAACGATGAATTTAACAAATTTAACATTGCTTAGTGAGAAAGAGAGTATCGGTTAGTAATCCTTGATGGCTAACAATCAGAAAGGTCAAGTTTCACGTTGATTGGAAGTGTGTAAATTCATGAATTTGTTACCTTTATATTTACATTATAAGTGAAGGGACAGCTGGTCAATGCCAGGTTCATGACGATCACATGCAATCAATCCTTAAGAGAAATAATGTCTGTCAGGACTCTGTCATCTCTGACCGACCATCGAGGGAATTGCAATGAGCCAGTAGCTGACTGCATGAGACGTGTTTTACTGGATTGTGTTGGATGGGTTTCCACTTTATTACAGCTGAGGCCTGAAGTGCCATTCGCCTGTGGTGGAATTAATCGTTGCTTAGCAACGCATGATCAAATAAGCTGTTGTTAGACACCAGTTGTAGAAGTGATCACCTGTAACACTCCACTTTATAACAGAAGATAAACCCAACGCTGTAGGCCCTAGGCCTATGCGAACGTTGCCATTTGGAAATTGATTTCCTTATTTGTACATTAGTTCAAATGTGATTAGAAAATTGGACCACATCCATCCAATTTGTTGGTCTCCTGACTTCCTGTAGACATGTTCTCATCTCAATGAAAAACAAATCAATTTGATTGTCATCCGAGAATTATACATTTCATTTCCCATAATATACATTTCCCATAATATACATTTCATTTCCCATACTTAACGATGAGGGAACGATTTCATAACGAGTTTGAAAATGAAATATGTTATTTGGGAAATCATTGATCCAAGTGTTAATAAAATCCAAAATGTTCTTATAGTTCAGAAGTATTTTCCTGTATCCGTTAAGTATTTTAACAGGTAAAAAAAGAAAATATTTTCATACTAAAAAGCCACGTTGTCTTGATACAGTATGTCCTGTTGTACAACCTGACTTTTCTTCAAAATATCATCCCTATCTCACAACTCTATGAACTATTTGTAATATGGCGATGTCGTTCATTTTCATACGCACGATACATGTATTTACTTGTACACACAAAATACAACGCAATGATAGCAGAAATACACAAGGCTTATGTATAACTGCTTGTAGGGCATGTTGTGAAAGCTGGACCACGCGATCTTTGTCAAACAGTCCAACGCGTACTCTGTGGTACAAGCGAGTGACATGGTATACGAAAGCTGAATTCAACAGACCGGCTGGAGAATTCGACACACCAAATGCGGACATATATATATATATTTTAGTCCATTTCATGTTGCGCATCCAGATACAAATTTATCTTGATTGTGAAGTTGACACAAGGCACACAATGAGTCAATGTATGTTTAACATTTCATCATGCAATGATCTTTTAATTCCACGAAATTCAAGTTCTAGAGAAAGATACCGTCAGATTTACACGTCATCACACATACACAATGATATTCCCGCTCTGGGGAAGCAAGTTGTACAGATAGTTAAATACCTTGTTTGTGAAGTCGACATGACTATCCTCGAAGTGTGCCGGGCACCAGCAGCTTATCGGCTCCCCCACGTAGAACTTGGCTGTCACCATGAGAGCGAAGATAATCAGGATGAAGACAGTCACGCGGCAGTTCAGTCTGTCACAGAAACTGTCCCCGCCTCCCAGCCTCGGGTCAAGGCCGAAGTCGCCAAACGAAGCCAATAGGCGCTCCATCGCCGGTCACGTGACTCGTGGGGATCGGAAGTGGAAGATCACGTGTTCGCACCGGAAATGAGCTGATCCCTTATCTAGAAGAGAATATAATACATGAACTGATGATTGTATATTTATACAAACGCACTGTTTCTTGTATTTGAAAGGCAGGGATGCATACATCACCTACTTATTATTTGGCAAGCACTAACTTTTTAAAACATTTTGTTTAGGAAAAACCTTGTTGAAAGTTTGACTTGTTGAAAGACTGGATTTGATTGGCTGGGCTGTCTGGAGCAGGCTGTGAAAGTCAAACAGCCTTTCAGTTCCGTAATGCAGACAATTTGCACTTTTATTCAACTCAATTATATGTGGTATCAACTTATTAATATGCTGTGATATGTCAGGCGGAGCTGAGATTATAATCACCAGACCGATGTACTTGTATCACACACACAGTACACCTGTGGATATCGGCGCTATTCGGGCCGAGAAAACGGGTATAAACATGTTTTACATCCCTAATGTAAACTCGGAAAGGAAATGAAATCGATCAAAAATCTGACAGTGCGTATCTCGATTTCTATGTCGATTGATTTGAGAGGGCCATGAGGCGTGAAGCACAAACCCTATAGTCGGTGAAACACAGTATAACTCGATGCTATGGGGCGGGCGGTGGGGGGCGGGGGGAGGAGCATTGTACAGGGAAGGAGCGAGTGCGCAATCATGGTTTTCAAGTAATATTTGCAGATAATCAATTTCTCTGACCGTCTTCACAAAAACGCTTCAATACGGTATCCACAGATGACCGCACTATGGGGGCGGTTGCTATAACAACAGGAAACAGCGCCACCGTGCTCAGACATGTACACACCAAATGTACACATGCCGAGATATATGGTCACTGAATAATTTACGGGAATTTACATGTATCAGTGCTCTTGTTCAAATAAAATATGTGACATGTTTTGATTATGATCTACTCTCAATTTCATTTCCTCTGCATCTCATGAATTTATAGTCAGATATACGGGGTGTAGTGCCAATCTGCAGGCACACAAGTGTGCTTTCGAACAGGACTGCATGATACGATCCGAATTACGTCCCCGAGACGAGACAATACATCTTACAATGTAGTGTATCCTCGGTGATTCTGTATCATGTGCGTGTGCTGCTTATAAACTGAGACCTTAGATAGTGTGGATGGTTATCCCTCTCAGTCCGTGTCCCTTGTGCACAAATCGATATACAAATATCAGATATCTGGGTGTTGTATCCCTGGCATCAATTAGCAGGCGTCTGACGGGTTGGTATGTGCACAGTATTTAAAATAATTAAACAATGCTAAAAACCACTGACCTTAATATTTAACCACGAGCCGTTTTTCCTCCCGTAATCACGCACCAGTGTTTTCATTCATCCTGCAAACGCATGCGCACATAAAATTCCATGCGGGGATATCCCTTAACGTCACTGACGGCGTAGTGGAGTTGGCAGAAATATTCCATTGACTGACTGTTTCCCTCCGGCCGTGTGCTGCCAACGCATCTAACCGCTGCCAACACCCCCGCAAAAACGTGCCATAGCAGGGGCTTCGCTGCCGGGTCGATCATGAAGAGATAGGTGATGGGGGAGGGAGGGCGGGGGGTCGATCATGAAGAGATGGGTGAAGGGGGGAAGGGAGGGGGGGGGGGGTCGATCATGAAGAGATAGGTGAAGGGGGGAGGGGGGCGGGGTAGTCATTATGGTTAGTCATGGAAAAAAATCGTCTGATATAACTAACTACGTAAATTCATTTCCTTTATGGTAAAATTAGCTCATCAAATTAATTCTATGATGTTTTAATGACGATGCTGGAAATATTTGTGGTATTTGTTTCAAAGCTATTTTCATCATCCAAAACCCTATGACTATAGTCAATATATATTTAAATAAATAACTATTGGCGCCATATTTCGCTAATTTTTTTTTTTTTGACGAAATATACATTTTACCCAATGGATGCGACATAACCTGACTATTACAGACCATACAATCTGAGAGATTTACCTTGTATCTTTTCAGCATCGAAGTGCAATATTCACCTAATTCCAGTTATAAAATAAACTCAATGACACGTGACATGATTATTGATTTTTCCTCATCTCACACGCAATTGTGATGTCCTGCGGGTTGTAATTGGTAATATATTTCCCTATAACACTACCGTCGGGCTCGTTAATACCAACACCGTCACATATGAGTGGACATGTAAAGAACCAAGATCGGACATCTACTACTCTGATTTTTCTAACTTGTTTATACTGGTTTTTGACGATATTTTCGTGATGCTAAATGTTATCGTTCTAAAATTTGGCACACTTCACCTGGGAGCCAAACGGCAATTTTCGACAAAATTTCAGGCTTCTATCTCAAAATTTGAAGAAGTTGGCAATCTAGCCCAATGTCAAATTTCAGCCCAAAATGGGATCTCGAGAGTCTGAGCAAATTCGAGGATTTGGTCCTGCTTACATCCATCAGGATTCAAACTATTATTGTTTGTTTTGGACCCGAAATCACAATGGAGTGTATTCTATACAAACATGTTGATTTCGAAAGTTTGCACTGATACAAAACCGATTTTTGCGATAGAAATCTGTAAGTCGGCAGAATATTGCCGTTTGACTCTCAGTTGAAGTATGCCAAGTTATATAACGATACCGTTTAGCTTCGCAAAAATATCAGCTAAAAACAGTGTAAACGAGTTAGAAAAATCAAAGTATAAACCAAGTAATTTCCATTTGTTGCCGGTTCTTCGTAATCAGCGTCACATCCTTTAAAATTTATGTGGAACTGTTTTTGACGAATTATTTATTCACTTAGAAAATGAGAATTAAATGGAAATTCAAAAACCGGGAAATAAGTATTTACACTCGGAGCTAAATATTCAACCCGGGAAGTAATTATCTAAACCTGAAATTAAATATTTAGGCCGGGAATTAAATAATAAAACCTGGGAATAAATATTCAATCCTGGGATTGAATATTAAAACCAAGAAATAAATATTGGAAAGGGATTACCGTCCGTACGTATTTTGGTAAATAGTTTTAACGCACGATGCATTAGAGCGCGCCGGTCGGGTACATTGCGGGCATGGTGTGACCATCGTGCGGGCACCGTACGGGGATGCGGTTTTGTTTTCTATTCACCTCGAGTTTTCTCATTTCCCTTGTAGCTTAAAGCAGCTGCCTTCGAAACCAGTCAATATTTTTTTGAAAACTATATTTCATATTAAACATGCTGAACTAACTGAATGAAACATACTCACATGAAATGTAACGAAAATAACCAGTTCTCAGAGAAATTTCGCTCATTTGAATAGGCGGTTCTCGCGTAAATACAGGAACTGTATCCATCGCACGCAGATGTAAACAAAGCATAGAAATGCGAGATAGACTGACAATTCCACGCACATCATGGTATATCGCTGATTATTTTCTCATAACTACACTATATATGCACATACGAACTGGAAAATGTACTCGATGTGGACTTTTAAGCGTGATTTGAGCAATTGTTTACATTCGGGTTTGATGGATGCACTTCGTTTGTTTATTTACAAAACCGGTACAAAGTAGACACTAAAACGGATGACAAGACAACTCGGACGGTGTCAAAATCATTGAGCACACCTTTTGTTATATTGCATTAGATATGTTAAACGAAAAATTTGTTTTGCAAAATATTGCATACATTCGAAGGCAGCAGCTTTAAGTATGTGGACAGTTTTTGGACATTTTCGTGTTATCATAATCTACGTAACGGTGGATATGACAAAGGTTTTAGCGAGTGAATAATTTACAGAGATACACGAACAGTTGGCAGCCTGCGGTGTAATGTATTGGATTGTTTACGTACCCGCAATACTCTTAGTTATATTGCTATATTGCTATATTGGTATATTGGTATGACCATTCGGGAATACATTCGCACAATAGAATCATGACGAATGCCTATCAGTAAACATATGACCATTACAAGTTGTAATTTATTATACTTCAGCAAACCCAAAGCTCCTCTTAACACTACACGAATATCAAGCTAAATAGCAGTTGTGAACCGACATACTTGTACACAATTTGACATAGTCATGCATATTTTCTACACAAATTGCCACCTTTAATTTTGTTTGTTTGCCATGTTCCCGACCCCGACCCCCACAACAGACCAAACCACACGTTCTTCTGTTTTATGTAAGTGTCTTATAATGTAAGTTTACATTTTTTTTGCCGTCTTCATTAGTTGATAAGTTTCCACGTTTTCGAGGCCATGCGTAATTCAGCCCCTAGGCTTTGCATTGGTCTCTCGGCAGTCTCATTAAATACCCTTGTTTATGTTACATTGGCCATGTATAGTTAATAGTTAATATAAATTTTATTCTTAATATGTCTGCATATGGTACATAAGCTATCTACTATGTTCAAAATTTTGTAAGTTTAGGTAAATGTTCACAATGTTCACAAATTTGTAAGTATATGTAATTTATATTAAGGCTGTCGAATAAACATTATTCTATTCTATTCCTCCCACAGACACACTAGGGACCTCGACATTAAGTCACACACGTTTTAGATTATACAGTACATGTATGGCGGCATGGTTATTGAGGCATGAGGTATAACTATCACAGAAAATGTTTCATATGGTCATAACGCACGAGATTGTTCTATATCATAATGCATTGAATAAAACAACAGTTGCTGATTCTTTGCTGCACAGACAGTGACATAACTTCTCACGAGCCCTCTCAATATACACTAAACCACCAAACAACACATACTATCGAGGCTCGGTGTGTCAGTAATCAGAGCAATATGTTTACGAAATGTTGTATGTTAGGAACGTGAGTAAACTTCGAGTACAGTGTCGCATGCAGGGGCGGATCCAGGATTTTGAAAAGAGGGGGTCCAACATTATACGGCGTGAGGTCTGGGGCCCCAGAAACCAAATCCCTTTTTTATGTCCTGCGGTAGCTTTCTGGCATCTCCTGGGTATAAATCCCACTTCATGCCCCTGGTATATAAAAACATTATGGAGTGAAGCGAGCCTGTCTCGGTGGGGGTCTGGGTCCGTTCAAGAGACTTTGATTCTGTGTTTGACTTTGTTCTGTGTTAAGTTGATGGCATCTCCTAGGTATGAATTCCACTTGAATACCCAATGGTCGCCATGCTTTCATATTTAATACCCAAAATAGGAACGAATCGAGCTCATCTCAGCTGAAGGGCCCAGAAGTCAGAACCTTTTTTTATGTTCTGAATTAATTATGTGGACTTTCCTGGGAATAAATTGGACTTCATCGATGACCATGTTCTGAAAAGTTCGAAAAATGTAGAAGGAAAGCTGCAAATTCGGGCCAGGGGTCTGGGGCCCGCTGAAGGTCCCCAGAATTCAGAACTTACCTGAAGAATTTAGTGGCCTTACCTGAATATCAATTGCACTTCATTAATTGCAATTCATTGATTACCATGATCTGAAAAGTTTGAAAAAAAAATGTAGAAGAGAAGCTGCACATTTGGGCCGGGGTTCTGGAGCCGGCTGGAGGGCCCCGGAAGCCGGAGCCGCACTCAAAAATTCATTGATCACTATGTTCTGAAGTTTGCAAACAACTGTAGAAGCTAGGGAAGGTGCACCTTTGGGCCGGGGGTCTGGGGCCCGCTGAAAGGCCCCAGGAGCCAGAAGTCTTTTTATGTTCTGTGGTAGTTTACTGGTCTCTCCTGAATATACATTTCAAACAAACTCACTATGATCAATATGTTAACAAACATGATATTTTGATATAATTTTTTTCGGGCAAGAGGCGTGAATCCGCCTATGGAAACTCTGATATATGTAGATATATAGGGCCCTTGGTCCCATCGTCATAATGGCATTGAATTAGGATTTAGAGAAACATGGATTGGAAAAGTTTTGTTCGAAACCAAAGTTGCAATGTAGGATTTATGTTAGATTTGTATATTGGCATTAATTGTCGAGTCGCAAATGCATTACTATCCTAAGTTCTCCAGTCCTATTCGGATGACAGACTGGGTTTACTTCTTACTTCTCTCAAACCTGTAAGTTAGTTGTGAATATATTTTATATAAACAAGACCAACAATGATATTTGTCACGTTGTTAATCATTGTTGAAAGATTTGTTGTATATCAGACAGCATCATCAAATGTTTTAGCTTCCGACACCAAACTAAGTTACTGATTATGCGACATAAACACTGTAGCACACAAGTAAATGTACATATGTAGCTTTTTTGGTCCTATAATATATGAAATAGTTGATTTCAAGTAACAAAACATCAGTTTCCATAGTCTGAGATAGCCTGGTATGAAAGTTATCAAATGAATGATGAATATATATATTTTTTACCATCACTATACTCCGTATCAAATACTCCTCGCTTTGCAAAGCACTGTGATTCTGTTGAGTTTCTGGTTCAACTATTAAGCTGTGTAAAGCCCTGACGTTATCCAATATCAAGGAATATTGATTTTTCATCACGATTATAGAAGTAAAGGGACTCGGTTGCATGTAATCGGTACACTCTGGCAGGATGTGTAGAATTGGACACGAGCTGATCTATTCCTGCGCAATGGTTTGATTTTACTTCTCCAGAAGGAGATATGCATGCTGTGAATTCACATGATAGAGTCGAGTGTGTGATTCCGATTTTACCATTATACAGAAACTACTAGTATCCATACCAAGCCTGGCACTTCCGGTGCCGCTTAGCACAGTGCACCTTTTTCCACCTGCCGCTCAGCGCACGAACTGATATTCTAGCACAAACATCATTCAATTTTATTAGTGTATTCGACTGACGATCTCACAGCAAGAATTTTGGCCAACGTATTTGTTTCATGCGGCGACCACTTTTGCTAATCTGGATCCCTGACGTTTACTTGTAATGTCATTGAATTAGGATTTATCAATTCGTTCGAACCCTTGATCCCATCGTCATAATGTCATTGGATTGGGATTTAGAGAGACATGGATTGCGAAAGTGTTGTTCGAGACCAAATTTGCAATGTAGGATACATATTGGATTTGTATATTGGCATTAATTGTCGAGTCGCAAATGCATTACTATGCTAAGTTCTCCAGTCCTACTCGGATAACAGACTGGGTTTACGTTTTACTTCTCTCAAACCTGTAAGTTAGCTTGGAATACTTTTTATATACACAACGACAGTAATGATATTTGTCACGCTGCATTGTTGCAAAATGTGTTGTACATCAGAGAGCATCATCTAATGTATAAGCTTCCAACACCAAATGAAGTTATCTGGTCCTATAATATAAAAATATGAAAATTGATTTCAAGGAGCAAAACATCAGTTTCCATGGTATGAGATAGCCTGGTATGAAAGTTATCAAATGAATGATGAATATATATATATATATATATATATATATATATATATATTACCATCACTATACTCCGTAACAAACACTCCTCGCTGTGCAAAGCACTGTGATTCTGGTGAGTTCCTGGTACAACTATCAAGCTGTGTAAAGCTCTGATGTTATCCAATATCAAGGAATATTGATTTTCCATCACGATTATAGAAGTAAAGGGACTCAGTTGCGTGTAATCGGTACACTATGGCAGGATGTGTAGAATTGGACACGAGCTGATATATTCCTGCGCAATGGTTCGATTTCACTTCTCCAGAAGGAGATATGCATGCGATGGATTCATGTGACAGACTCGAGTGTGTGGTTCCGATTTTACTAGTATTCCGAAACTACTAGTATTCATCCCAAACCACGACATTAGTTACAGTGGAGGTTGCAACTTCCAATCGAATGAAACAGATATATAATCGAACATCAAGACCCTAAACCGAAGAATATTTTTGGCAAGGCAAGCCAGGGTCATCAGTGCAAATGTTAAGCGATAAACCACGAAAAAAAAACTTTCTAGGCGTGACTACAAACTGAAGACAGAGTCAAAGTCATGGTTATGCCCGCCACAAAATGTGAAATCTGTTTTTTTGGGACACTCGTGGACAGTTTTAGTTTGTATCAAACATCTTGCATCTAAGAAATCATCTGAAACAATTTCACTGCTTTCTATAGGAGCTCTCGAGGTATTTAATGGCCATAATTCAGTCTTAAATTCGTCAGCAATGCATGTGTTTTTATTGATGATTTAAAAAATGGTGCAAAAAGGAAAAAAAATCATGAGCATGATAGCTTGAGTTATTCTTAATTATGCGGAGAGGAAAAGTCTTGAATCGTTAAACATCGTCAATTTCTCAGAAAATTTTCTTCTCCTTCACAGAAGATCCTAATGGCATGATATGCACAAATCAGTCTCTGGGACTAAACTGCATGTACATGGAACATATTGGAAGTTATATATTTTGTGGAAATGTCGGTGACCTTGAACTCAACCTCATGTGACCTTGAGTTGTGAATGGGGAGGTGTTATTGCGCCGGAAACGATTAAATTGCCTTCAGGAGAAAAAGATACATTGAGATGGGAATGTATTACACTCTGATTTTTATAACTTGTTTACACTGTTTTTGGCTGGTAATTCTGCGATGCTAAATGATATCGTTCTATAACTTGACATATTTCACCTGAGAGTCTAACGGCAATTGTGCACCAAATTTCAGACTTCTATCGCGAAAATTGCAAAAGTTGGCAATCTACCCCAATGTTAAATTTAGCCCTGTCATACAGTTTCTGGGCCCGCACATAATTTTCTGCATTTGCTCGGTTTTCTAGCGGTGCAATCTTTCGAAATCAACATGTTTGTGCAGAATACACTCCAATAGACGTGGAATCAATACCCAGTATTAGGTATTCCGAGTAAACAAAACAGGGTCCGTTATCCAATCTCATAGTTCGGGGACAGAAAGTCATATCAGGCATACGAAATGAGAGAAAACAAAAATGACAGGGAAACTCATGAACCCCCAAAACTGGCCATTAGGAGGTGAAATCAGGTGTTCCGGGAAGAGTGAGCATTTCCTGCCCCACTAGTGGCACCCGTCATGAATTCCCCAAAATTAACATGAAAATAGATCTAGTTGCATGGCAGGCATGGATTTGGTGTATTTATCAACCAGTTCATGCTGACGTCCATAGAATTTCCTAAACGCAGCTATAAGTCTTGGTATAACATATCCTTGTCGCAACAGTTTAGAGACTAGCTGGGCACTTCGATAAACAAAGTCCTCATATTTGCAACTAGCTCTGGAATAGCGTATAAGTTGAGAAACAAACATACCATATGCCGGTGACATAGAAATGTTCCTGCTTAGAAAAGGGAAATTGACTATGGAAAAAATTGAAATAATCACGTTTTTCATATTATCTAGTTGACAGGTTAGAATCTTCATTAATCTCCAACCTCAGGTCTAGATAGTTGGAACAATTAGCGGAGTCTGTAGTATCCTTAATTTCAAGTTCCTTAGGATATATGACATCCAAATAATCACCAAACTTGGGATTATTCAGCGACAATATATCATCTATGTATCGGAAAGTGAAATTAAAACTACATGTTAGTTTCTTAGAACTTCTTCGTTGTAAATGTCGGATAAAATCTGATTCATATGAGTATAAAAACAGGTCTGCCAATAATGGTGCACAGTTTGTACCCATGGGAATACCAATAGTTTGTTGAAATATTCGACCACCATATTCCACAAAAATATTATCAATCAGAAAATTAACCATATTTACCAATCTATTTCAGTATATTTGTATGGGGCATCAGAGTCGCCTTTGACAAAATAAGCGGTATTATATTCAACTACAATATAGTGGTACCGACGTTGTCCCTTTTTAGAGAAAAATGAATTATTGCTTAGTTTTTTAAGTTGAGACTTCAGTTCAGAATGAGGTATAGTTGTGTACAAAGTGGAGAAATCAAATGTTTTGATAGACGTGACTTTTACACTGTGTGAGCATGTAGATATTTCAATAAAGATTTGGAATTTTTTAATATCCACATTTGGTTTATACCACTTCTAGAATAGATGGTTCCAGCGTACTTTTGGAGACCCTGTTTAATTTTAGACAATACAACGGTTAATGGTAGAACATGATGCTGAACCTGAATGTATCTTTGTTTGTGTGGATTTTTGTGCAACTTTGGGATCCAATATAATAAGTTTGGTAGATTAAAATCTTTATATGAGGTAGTAATACCGAACGAATGCAATACAGACACATGATTTGATGTGTCTCTTGATCCAAAATCACAATAATACTTCGAATCCTGATAGATGTAATCAGGACCAAATCCTCGAATATGCTCATATTCTCGAGATCCCGTTTTGGGCTGAAATTTGACATTGGGGTAGATTGCCAACTTCCTCAATTTTCGCGATAGAAGTCTGAAATTTGGTATCAAATTGCCACTAGTGCCACGGGTGCGTCGGGTGCCACTAGTGGGGCAGGAAATGCTCACTCTTTCCGGAACACCTGATTTCACCTCCTAATGGCCATTTTTGGGGGTTCATGAGTTTCCCTGTCATTTTTGTTTTCTCTCACTTCGTATGCCTGATATACTTTCTGTCCCCGGACTATGAGATTGGATAACGGACCCTGTTTTGTTTGCTCGGAATACTTAATACTGGGTATTGATTCCACGTCTATTGCCTTTCACCTCCCAGGTGAAGGATGTCAAGTTATAGAACGATAACCTCAAGCATCGCAAAAATATTGTCAAAAACCGGTGTGAACAACTTATAAAAATCACAGTATAGTATGATAGTAGTTCTACTAAAGCCCTTTCTAAAATATTAACTGTTATATTGTCTAAAATTATACAGAGTCTCCAAAAGTACTCTGAAACCATCTATTCTAGAAGTGGTATAAACCAAATATGGATATTTTAAAAAATCCAAATCTTTATTGGAATATCTACATGCTCACACACTTTCAAAAGTAACGTCTATCAAAACATTTGGTTTCTCCACTTTGTACACAACTATACCTCATTCTGAACTGAAGTCTCAGCTTGAAAATCTAATCAATAACTCATCTTTCTCTAAAAAGGGACAACGTCGGCACCACTATATTGTAGTTAAATATAATACTGCTTATTTTGGTAAAGGCGACTCTGATGCCCCATACAAATATACTGAACTAGATGTGGTAAATATGGTTAATGTTCTGATTGATAATATTTTTGTGGAATTTGGTGGTCGAATATTTCAAAAAACTATTGGTATTATTGGCAGACCTGTTTTTTTATACTCATATGAATAAGATTTTATCCAACATTTACCATGTTTACAACGAGGAGGTTCTAAGAAACTAACATGTAATATTAATTTCACTTTCCGATACATAGATGATGTATTGTCGCTAAATAATCCTAAATTTGGTGATTATTTGGATGTCATATATCCTAAGGAACTCGAAATTAAGGATACTACAGACTCCGCTAATTTTTAACTATCTAGACCTGAGGTTGGAGATTGATAATGATTCTAACCTGTCAACTAGATTATATGACAAACGTGATGAATGCAATTTTTCCATAGTCAGTTTCCCTTCTTTAAACAGCAACATTCCTATGTCGCCGGCATATGGTGTGTTTGTTTCTCAACTTATACGCTATTCCAGAGCTAGTTGCAAATATCAGGACTTTGTCTATCGAAGTGCCCAGCTAGTCTCTAAACTGCTGCAACAAGGATATGTTTTACCATGACTTATAGCTGCGTTTAAGAAATTCTATGGACGTCATCATGATCTGGTTGATAAGTACAGCAAATCCATGTCTGCCATGCAACTAGATATATTTTCATGTTAATTTTGGAGAATTCATGACGGGTGCCACTAGTGGGTCAGGAAATGCTCACTCTTTCCGGAACACCTGATTTCACCCCCTAATGGCCTTTTTGGGGGGTTCATGAGTTTCCCTGTCATTTTTGTTTTCTCTCACTTCGCATGCCTGATATGACTTTCTGTCCCCGGACTATGAGATTGGATAACGGACCATGTTTTGTTTGCTCGGAATACTTAATACTGGGTATTGATTTCACGTCTACGACATAAAAAAACACTAATCTTCTTTCGACACTGATGAAAAGTTATTGACTAACACCAACCTCCAGACTGAAAACAATTAGTAAACAACTAGTAGACAATCAGTAAAAGATCTAAGGTTCCAATATTTGTGGGTCAAAGTCACTCCAACTTGACATGTACCTATCATGCATAACTTAATAACCAATCGTATGGCAGGTTGTGTAACACCTGTACAACCAATCGGCATAGAGTATTAAACTCAAGTTAAGTTGTACATTACGTATAATTAAGGTGCAAAGTGGTGCAATTACTTTGTTTGTAATCTATACAGCTGATGTGATTATTGATTGGGATGATATGATATGGAGGACATGACTGGATGCTACTTATATAAGTTACCCACCCAGCCCCACCCCTCCACATTTACTATGCGCTTCATTCATATTCACTTGTCGCAAGATCATAAACTGATAAATATATATTGGTGCTATGAGGACACTGTTCAGTATATCTAAATTCTCTTTCAAGAGTACTTAGAACGGACGCAAAACGATGGGCGCCAACTCGACTGACGTGCCACTGTATGGCTTCCCTGAAAAGTTCTTCATCATACAATACACAGCTCTTGCTACTATACCAACAACGACCATCATCAGTACTGGAGTCCTCATCTACATCTTGAGACCTTGCAGAGAGTTCTTCACAAAACCTCTGGCAGATCGTCTCATAGTCTACATGATGTTCTGTGACCTCTGCCACTCCCTTGGAGTGACTGCGAATCATGTATTGATGACCACTCTGCGGAATCATCCAGCTCTGCCCATCTGTGTAATGCTGGGATTTTTGTTGAGTGAATTTCTCCTGGCTCAAGCGCTTGCGATCCTGTATGCAGCAATGAACTCATTTCTGAGGGTCGTACTGCACAAGAAGATGTCCACAGGAACATATGACTGGCGCCTGTTGGTCTTCATCATCGGCCTCCCAACTATTATAGGGCTGCCCGGAGCAATCAACGAATACTTTGGACCCTCCGGAGCATGGTGAGTACCAAACCTAAAGAATATTGTATACATTCATATGCACACATAATTATTCAATGATATTTGTACCAGTACCAATACCAGTGTCATCGACACGATAGCTCCATCTTCAGTTGTGTGGTCACGAGTGGAAAGTTTTTTTAAGATACACGATGGATCACTGCTGACATATAATCGAACCTAATGTCATATCGCTTATGCAATGAACTGATTGACTTTTTATTGCAGGTGTTTTGTTCAGGCTCACACAGCTGGTGGTTGGATCATGGGAACTTTTATACGCTGCTTCCTGATCTCCACAACGTTATTTATTGCTTTATGTTACATCGGGGTGTGGCTGAAAATCCGTCACGCATCGGGCGCTAACGGCAACAAGAAGTACCACAAAACGGTCCGCGCCATGTTTCTGATGGTTCTCGCCTACCTCGGACAGTGGTGGGCAGCAATCGTGTTCGCAATTTGGGGGATGATACAGCCTCCTCCGTTCTTTATGTTGGTGAGCAACGTATTCTTCAGCAACCTTGGAGGTCTTTGTAACTTCATCGCGTACGTGTTCATCAGAAAGATGTATCGGAAAGTTGGGAATACCGAGGAGACTGGAATCAGCACGACTGCAAACAACAACACCTCTAGATACTGAAGGCGAAATCCACACAGTCCAATATCGGTGTCTGCGCCAGTAACCAGTAAATGGATTCAGCAACTTTGTTTTCATCGTAGTGAGTAAATGTGGTCAAAAACAAGAAACAATACGACAGCTCTTCATACTTTAGATTGCACATCAAGAATGTTGAGGCGAACTTATTTATGAAGGCAGAGTGGCACATCAACAGTGGCACATCAACGTTAGTTTTGTCGTCTTTGACTGATGATCTTGGTAAAATAGTTGGTGCGGAGTGGTGTGGATATTTTCAGCACCTATATCATTCATTGCATTTGACATTATCAAGATCACCAGACCAACACGCAATAACGTTTGTATCTGCACTTCTTACTGCCTAAATTTGATAATCGATCCCTAACTCAAGCTTTCCTGCTTTCAGTATCCATAGCTTTCATAACAAGGTGAATGAACTAACATACATCTAATTTTGAGTGTGTTGTAAGCCGGAACCAATAAATATTCTAGGAACTACCAGTGGCGTCAACTCGTTTGACAGATATGGAAGAGTGTTTGCGAGATGTAATAATGCATGACTAAGACCAGTCCAGAAACAATATGATTCCTTAATCGACTGGGTTACAGACATCCCATTGAACAGTCACAACCCATAAGTCCTTTCCAGTCCAGCAACTTTATTTTTACTCTAGCGAAGCTATAGAATCGTTGGTGTAACGAAACAAGAAATCAATTTGCTATTTTGTAATTTACCAGAGCAATGAGGAGTGATGAATCGATGAAACTTTCAATCACACCGGAAGCTCACTTACACGGTGGGTGCCTCAAGTAACAGGAAGCTACTTTACCAAAATCGATGAAGTTCAGCGCCAATTAATTAGTAGGTAGAGACAGGAACGCCTTAATGCAAATTGAGCGTAGAACTGGTATAAATCACAGTGCATCTTCGTGAAACACCAGAAGATTTGAAAAGCAACCGACTTGTGTGGGAATGATTCACCAGTACGATTTCGAAGAGATATATACCCGTGCGTGCGTCAACCTATGGTGGTGATACCGAATACTATTAATTTAAGGGAACTGGTGTAAATTGTGAACACTGACAACACAGATATGGCCAGGGATAACTCTACGGAGGTACCATTATTCGGTTTTCCTGAAAAATTCTTCATCATACAATACACTGGACTCGCGACTCTACTATCGACCGTCATTATCAGCACGTGTGTTCTTGTTTACATCTTGAGACCATGCAAGAATTTCTTCTCATTGACTTTGGCTGATCGTCTGATTGTCTATTTGATATTCTGTGACCTATTTCATGGAATTGGGACAACTGTCAACCATGGACTTATGGTGGCTCTTGAAAATCACCCAAGTTTGCCGATTTGTATAACTTTGGGATTCACTCTGAGTGAATTTGTTCTGATACAGTCTTTTGTTATCCAATATGCAGCATTCAACGCCTTCATGGCGGTTGTTCTACAGAAGAAGCTACCCACAGGAAAGTACGACTGGCGACTGCTGACATTCTTCATCGGCCTGCCGACTATTATATGTATTCCTGCGGCAGTCCAAGAATATTTCGGACCTTCTGGAACATGGTAAGTTAGAAATACATGCCTATTTAGTCCAATTGGGTATACCAATAAAGTGAACTATTACTTCTTCTCGGAAGCACAAACTTTAGCTGCTACAATTGATACTTGGTCTTTAATTTTCAGGTGTTTCACGCAGAACCACAGCCCGGGAGGTTTGGCCATGGGTGTGTTTATACGCTGTTTTTTGATAGTCACTGTCATCTTCATCATCATTTGTTACTCGGGTGTCTGGCTGAAAATCCGCCTGTCATCTGCTGCCAACAATAACAATAAATACAGCAGAACAGTGCGGGCTATGTTCTTGATGGTACTGGCGTACATCGGACAGTGGTGGGCAGCTTTTGTTTTTGGAATCTGGAGCTCGATTCAACCCCCTCCGTTCTTCATGTTGGTGAGCAACGTATTCTTCAGCAACCTTGGAGGTCTGTGCAACTTCATTGCATATGTTTTCATCAGGAAGATGTACCGAAAAGTGGGGAACTCTGAGAATGAGGCCACCAGGACGGAAACTGGACACACCAATGTCACCAAACACTGACATTTAGCAGTAGCGATGGAATGTATATGTTTTACATTAGCTCCAGTTCCAGATACATTCCGGACCACATCCAGGATGGTCCTCTGGCCTGTGTTGAGATCGTGTTGGTACGGGTATAATTGTTCTGGACGCTCCGTGTTCGTCCGTGATGGTCGTGAGTCCATCCCGATAAATTTTGATTGTCAAAAACTGCCGGGGTGATCAGGGACGGTCCGTGTAGATCATTTCCTCTGGGCTGATCCGTGTAGCCGCCGTTTGGGGTCCTGGGTCATTCGAAGTGATGATGCCTGATGGATACACAGAACGAACGGAACACTCAGTTTAGGATATACATGTATAATATAATGATTATAATAAGTTACATCTGGTTGTAACCCCACAACCCCCAACCGATAACAAACATACATGTACATTATATGATATATCGAAATGTAAGTGGTATTGTTGTTTACTAAGTATATCATTAATTAGTATTGTCAATTAAATATATCAATCAGTACAGTATTTCAAAAGTTATTATCCTATATGGTGTCCAGTTATTTCATGCGTACACGCATCGTGCAATTTTTATTCAAATTACACAGTATTCTTAATATGTTATATCACCGATATCATAGAACACAACACCGATATCAGTGAACACAACTAAAATCAACTTATATTAATGATTTTGTTTTTAGTTGCAATTAAAGTTAGTTTTACGAGATGGTGTTTGTTTCCATTTTAGCTAGCACTTTCCGTATTTTACTGTCGGCTTTTTTTCCAGTAAAAATAGTCTTTCATTAAAAGTGTGTAAATAATTATGCACATTAACTTGTTTTCTATTCAAATAAAATTTGTCTTTTATTCCGTGTTGGCACCAGGGCTCTACCGGGTTGGTCTGGGGTCGTCCGTGTTGTCACTGTGTAGGTTTCAAGATGACGGTCATGGGTTATTTTTGGAAAGCATCTCGGACTACCCCGACTCATGTAATCCATACTCGTTCGTGTGCGTCCGTGGTGGCCCGGCTTTGCCCATATCCCGAAGCAGGGAAACAGTATCAAGAGACATTATATAATTTCAGAAAGACACAGACATGTATGTAAGTATCAATCTATTACCACCAATACAGCCAAATTTTGATGATTCCAATAACAAACGTAAAATACAACACTTTGCAATAGAAACAAAGCCCGACCAAATACCTTATCAAAAACTCACTGGCGTCATCAGGGGCAGACATTGTGGTAAATGTAGTTGTTTCTACTGTACACCTGATGGAATTAGTACACAACTGCCCAACAAGCTATAAAAATAACATAGAAATCCGAAACAATCCCCACGGAATAGATATATGACAAGTACATAAGTACCTAATCACAAGTCTAAAGGCTACTGTGTTGATGGTATATATTAGAGAAATCAAAACTTGATGCCAAACGTATCGAACATTGGGGATGATTACGACAACAGCTTAGTTGATCACGAGTGTTTCATGAGTATCACCAGTTCTCTGAATGAAGCAAATGAAGCATTCAAATCATTCGAGCATCCACTCTCGTTATAAGATAATAAATGATATGGAGATCTTATAAGTGTTTTTCGAAGTATTATCAAACAATAGTCATTTAGTGTTTAGAAATTATATGTATGTCCACTTTTAGAATAGTTAACAGAAATATTGATAAAATATATATGTTCTCTGTGAATAATTCAAGCTTTAAACGTGATTCGAACTGAATCGAACCACATTTTTTTCTACCAATTGCATGGACGCTACTTCTCGATTAAGAACAAAACATATAAGGCAATTCGCATTTGATGTGCTTATTATGAATCACTCGACGTCGTATAGATTCTATTGAATTAGCTCTGCAGTGCATATCTCTTAGGTTATTGTTTGCACGTAGTGTATGGTTATTACATTATCGTCTTCTATGCTATGACATTCATGTGTATCTGTGCATGTTGAATATTCAATCAATTATCTACACAATGTATTTGTATTGACTTCAGTCACGTCAGTGCACTGTCAACTAATCACTGAGATTCACAATAATCGCAGTCAATAAAAATAATACTATATTGATCGTCAGAATCCAGGGCAATAGAATACCTTATAACTAATTATTGGACTGGAAGCTGATCAACGTAAAACATTCACTTAAATCCGTGAACTGATGGTATTTAGTGACAATATTTCTATGGAATTCCTTTCTATTATCACCATCAAAGTATTAACACACCTGGGACGTAGGCCCAAAGGTTCAATTTGTTACACGTGTCATTCCGTCACAGAATAAATCGTCATAATGATCCCAAGCTTTGTCGTCAGCATCAAAACATTTCAGATAGTGAATTATACCTTATTCACAGGTCATCTGAGGTCTTTAACGTTGCCAAATGATGCAGGATACATGACTTCCTGTATCGTCATTTTACATACCTCCACTGAGGTTAGACCGAGTTTGTATCTCGATGACACCTTAGCTCATCAAAAGCTCCACTATTCATGACTCTGAATATAAAGATGATATATGTTAAAGTTTAAATCGTGCACAACTTTTTCTCATGCAGAGGTTTGTCGCTGACTGTACCCCTCCTCTAGTTTCATTGGTTTCATTTGCAGTAAAGGCAAAGATTGCTAGAAGATATGTATAAAAGTTTCTTAAACTTTTTTTTGTATGTAAATCTTAAAACTTCATAATATCTTTCCGGATTGTATTTGATTGCATGTTTGAGCATTTCGACACCATAAAATGTAACCTGTAACGTTATCAGTGGTTATTGAGAAAAAAATATGTATTACATGTACCTTTCTGCATAGGTACCTGACAATGGGGGTCGAGTCGCCAATTCATATACATATTGTAACGGATTTGGTTTGTTTGTGTTTGGTTTATGTTATAGAATGCTATTGTATTGATTTATGAATTTTTACCCAGTCGTTGTTCTAACGTGCTACCTGGAATGATGAAGATTTTCTCGGCCGGACGGTTACCATGGTTACCTCTGGAGCTGAACTACGCAAGAGGCTTGCTTGCAACAATGCGTATTGTAACGTGGCACCAAGGGATTTTTTTCATAATGAATAATTGTCTGTTTTTGATTGGTTGGATGGGGTATACACGTGACCCACCCCAGAATTATGTGAATAATGCCGACTCAAAGCCATGTGAAAATCACAGACACCCAGCCAGCTGAGTGTGAGATCAGGTGCTCCGGAAGAGTGAGCATCTCCTGCCCCGCGTGCGACACCCGCTGTGATATCCACACTGGCATATCGAGACGGAAATATATGCACAAAACTATAAGGATGGGATGATATCTTCCATCATATGTGTGACAGGCTTGGCGTAACCTTCAACCAGATCATAGTTACGACCATAAAACTTCTTGAATGTCGACCTCAGCCTAGGCATTTGGTATCCTTGTTTGAGCAATTTGGTAATCAGAACCCGTAGACACGTAGACGCCATAGGCTGGTGATGCTGGGATATTACTGCTCAAGACAGGAAAGTTGATAATGGGAAAATCAAAATCGTCACGTTTGTCAATTAACCTTGTACACAATTTGCCTTTACGGTCAATTTCGAAATAAATGTCAAGATAAGAAGCTGACACTGGAGAATCAGTTGTTTCTTTGACTTCCACTTTGATTTAAAGTTAGCCGAGAGCGATTTATTGAGGCACTATGGTTAGAGAATATGATAGAAAAAAATATCGGGATATAAATATAAGGGATATCAGTCAGTAGAAAAAAGCGGAATAGATGGAGTGATAGCCCGCCTATCACCCGACATAGACCAACCCCGACACAGGTCGGAAAAGCCGACAGCACTCAACCCTGGGCGTGGGCCGATGATCGGATACCAACGGAGACGGTCTTCTGGTAACCTGCAACCACAAGCAATAGCTGACGGGCGAATCCGACTCCCGTAGATGAGGAACCAGCCTCAGAGGCTGGCAACCAGCAGTTGGCATGTAGTTTGAGAGGCTAGTCCACGACCACATCCGGACCCGGGGACAAACCCTTCCAGTTGGGATCGAGGACTGAAAGAGCGAAAGATTTTAAAAACCTATACCGACCCCAGAACCACAATACGTTTCCGTATCACATACCTCACGCGTGTCGATCAGCTTTCAGATAGCTGCTGCCTTGCTTCAGTGTATAGTCTGGTACTCACGGTAGTATGGACTCTATAATAAAATCTAGTGTGTTTTTATTCACATCATATCGAATGCGATTTTGTTGGAATAAACATGTGTTAACCAGACGATTTGACTGAATTTATTAGATAAAAATTCGTAGCATGTGAATATTTATTTGACATTTATTTCAGTCCAATATATGATGAAATAAGTGTGATATCAAATATAGCCTATTATCCGTATATTAAGTATGATTAATTAACTGATATAACACTTATAAATACTAAACTTTTTAATGCTAATATATACTATTACTTACTACCAACTATTATTAGTTATTTAACTCATTTATGTTTTGTGTTCTCCATCTTTCCACTGGCAATATATTCCATCTTGCATAGAGTTGATACCCAACCACAAGTTAAAATACCCATTGTGTACATAAGAAAGAACATCGATGGTATCGTCCATTATAGTAATGTCCGATCCCAGCTCGAAGTAATCAGACAAGGCGGTTTAAACAATGATAGCAGCAGTTACTAAATGAATAGCTAGCAACCTGGCTCAAGATATTTATGATCTGCGCTATGTTTTGTTATGAACTATTTTAGTGAGACTAAATATTATTGGTAATAAAGCAAATCATCTTGGAGTTCAGGTCGATTTTCGAACTTGGCCAGGAGTATTGTATTTGATATTATCGAATTTATGTTTCAAAAATCATAATCATTGACTGTTGTTACTCAAATGGAATTTTATCTTTGATTCATGAATGGACTAGAATAATTATATTTTCGCAGTTCAGTATTTACCGAAGTGGATCAGACACCAGGCACAATATACCATCCATATGTCTTAGATAGGTTCATATCTGCAATAATTTTTACTTACAATTATCAATGATATATCAAATTATTATGAGTGTCGTCAAATACAACTTTTCAATAAAGTGAAATAATTAAAACGTCCAAACCCCATTGGATAGAGTTCAGCCCAGCAAATTTGTACTCTGCCACCATTGTCTTGTTCCTGAAATAACAACACTGTTCGCAAATTGTCACCCGCAGTCTTCCTCCCCTCTAACCCTATGACATGATGTGAGTCAAAATGTTACACCAACAATCTAGTACTTAGATCCATGTAATTATATATAGCTCATAGGTTCACGAGTGCCACATGTTATAGAATTTGACTCACATCCGTGCTTCCTCAATTCGCTCTTTGGCGTGCAAAACACACCAATACACCATATTACAACAAGGGATATTACCCAACAACTGGCAATCGATGGCTCTCTTACTCGAATTACAGAGTCCCTGTCACGCCAGAAAATCCATACATCGTGGAAATGGGGATTGCGTAGATTTCAACTTGTACCATCAAACAGGTGGTGGGTTGTCTTCCTAAATATACATGATATATATGGGAGGGAAGAAGTAAACGGGCCGATCAGAACAGAGCTTGGAAGTCAATATGTGAGTCTGACAAACTGAGCTGGAATTCCGGTGATCAAGAAGTGAGATAAGTACCAGTAGTAACCAGTAACGAGGCAAGCTGGTGGCAATCACACGGCGTTCAGCAATGTGATCTGCAAGACGAGGCAATCAGAACAGATCTTGGGAGTCGATGTGTGAATCTGTGACATACTGAGCTGGCAGTCAACAGAAGTGCGGAAATATCGAATAGGCAGTCAGGTGAGATAACTACTAGCAATTAACGACCATCAGCTTTAACCAACAGGAGAGTCGTGTAATCTCTACTGTCTCAGTGGACTCTAAAACTGTGTGAGAGAAGATAATATTTGATCGTTAACTGTTCATCCTAACAAGGCAAATTAAGTAGTGCAAATGTTTTGAAGGAGGTGTGGTTATGTGGGCAACCCCGATCCTTCATTTCAGTCGCCCTTGTGGTTTTAGATTTTAACGAAATATCATTATACTTGATGAGCAGTTGTATACTGTCTTGAATCTGTAATTTATATGCTGATATCGTGATTATCGTGATTCAAGATCAAATAAAAACAGGAATGTGTGCATTGACCTCCGCACACAGGACCACTTTAGATAGGGCTTTGTACTCTAAAAATCATATACATTCCATTGGTACACAACCATAGCTTAATATACCCTTTTAGTACATGAGAAATAATAGTGAGTGTGGGGGAAGGTCGCCATTTTCGACTGTCCTGTTTCCCGTCCAGTCCAGTTCAGGTGTATCGGATACCTATAGAGATAAGCAGATGTACAGCGGAGCTGAACATACATGTCCAAACGTATCTGATTACGTTTAAACTCCAACGATGTATCGGCGAAGTTCATATCAATGGAATAGAAGAAGTTGATCCTGATTATCTCGAGTTCAGCCGATTGGCTCGTGTTCAGGTGCCTATGTTCTTCTCATATATCTGTTTCACAGCTTCGTTTCAGATTTATATGGTATATAAAAGAGTTTTTGCTCACAGTAAAGACAGATATATTATAAACTGTCTTACCCTGATCACACCAGGGTGTCGACAGATAAAGCTTTCGACTGCACTTCGTCCCTGTTGCATAAAATGTTCATTATAGTTTTTTTTATTGTCTTCCAAATCGTGTATTATTGCTCGAAATTGGTTGATACATATACGAATTTGAGCGTACCACCCCAAAAGAGAATAATACCTGGAATTCTGTGTGTAATCCTGGCCGAAAAAAAATGTTTCCCTTCCTATATTCGCATGCTACTATTGAGCACAGCTTTGGGAAATGTAATCATCGTTCGAAACAAATTGTGTCTCATATAATGCTTTGTAGTCAATGTGTAAGCATCAATCTATTACCACCAATACAACCAGATTTTGATGCCAATCAAATATAAAATAGAACATTTGGGAATAGAAACAAAAATGTGTATTAGTATTCATTGGCGACAGCAGAGGGCTGCAATCAATTATGCCAATTAACATGATTAATATCATCCAATCACCTCATTGACTGCCCGTTCTAGTGCTCTTCAGGTTAGGTTCATAGTAACAGAGCCCAAGTTCATTGGACGTCTGTGCACTCTGTGATAATGATTCAAACAGAATTTACCTCATTAACACTTACACTTACACTTGTCGGGTGTTTCACGGTGACGTCATACTAGATGTGGCTTGTTTACTTCAAGATAAACCGGAGACGAGGCGAACACGGCACTTCGTGACAGACCTGGGAAGGAGTGTGTGTCTGAGACCCACTGAGCTGCACATCCGATGAGCAACAGAAATGTAACATATAGTTGGGCACATATGTGTGATAACTACCAGCATTTTGTGACCACGAGTACGTACCAAAGAAACGGGCGTGTAATCCTCGCTGTCTTTCTCTCAGAGACCATTTACTGGAATACAGTTTGACTTTTTGAAATGGCCAATGAAGTGGATAACTCGACTGGTGTGCCCTTGTACGGCTTTCCCGGGAACGATTTCTTTATCATACAATACACAGCCCTTGCTACGCTACCAACAACAACCATCATCAGTACTGGAGTCCTCATCTACATCTTGAAACCTTGCAGAAAGTTCTTCTCACAACCTCTGGCAGATCGTCTCATAGTTTACCTGATGTTCTGTGACCTCTGCCACTCAGTTGGACTGATTGTCAACCATGGACTAATGTTAGCCTTGGTGGATCATCCGGCGATGCCGATCTGCCTGTTCTTGTCCTTTTGGTTGGCAGAATTCCTCCTAGCCCAAACGTTTGTGATACTGTACGCAGCATTCAATTCCTTCGTGACAGTAGTTGTGCAAAAGAAGCTGGTCACAGGAAAGTACGACTGGAGATTGTTGGCATTCATCATCGGTGTTCCGACTGTCATAGGTATCGCGGGAGTCACCAGTGGATCTTTCGGACCCTCCGGAGCTTGGTGAGGACAAAAGACAGTCACCAGTTTGATTTCTTGCATTTTCTGTTTTCAATGTTCGTCAACTCCTCAATTAAAATCATCAAGGCAAATGAAATGGGACTACTTTTAGGTGAATAAACAAAAACTTTTCACTTGATACGAGGGTGCAAAACAACAATACCTCGTTCTGGGGGAAAATGCCATCCATATATGTTATGTTCTATTTGCGTCATAACTGAATGCTGACTACGGATTAATTTCAGGTGTTACATGCAAAGAAGAACCCCCGGAGGTCGGATTTTAGGCACTACCATTCTCTTCTTCATGGTAGCGACTGTCATCTTCATCATGGCTTGTTACTCGGGAGTCTGGCTGAAAATTCGCCAGGCTGCAGCTGTCAACAAGAGCGACAAGTATCACAAGACGGCCCGTGCGATGTTCCTGATGGTGGTCGCCTTTATAGCACAGTGGTGGGCGGCGATTGTTTATGGAATCTGGGGCATGATTGAACCTCCTCCGTTGTTTGTGATGGTGACGAATGTCGTCTTCAGTAACCTGGGAGGTCTGTTCAACTTCATCGCCTATGTCTTCATCAGAAAGATGAAGCGAAGAGTGAGCAACTCCGGGAATGAAAGCACCAGAACGATCACACTTTTTACTCAAAATTGACACATATGGTATGGGCCAGTTGTTATGTTCCTAGCATTCGATGAACAAAGAATTGTGACATGGATGTTGTTTTATTGCGCCGGATTCAAGACGAAGTTCATCTGTAAACAGAACAAAATATTTGAAAGCGTTCTAAAACAATAATTGTATATTCTGCACATCGCATTCACTATTTATTAATTATTGAATTAATACCATGAACTCAGTAGCCTCTTGGCTTGCAATTAGGTACCTGTGTACTTATCATACCTCTATTCCACGGTGTTGGTTCCAGATTTCTAATTTATATCCATAGGTTGTTGGGCAGTTGTGTACTAGTTGTATCAGGTGTGCAGTAGAAACAACTACATCTCACACACAATCTTCTAAAGACGCCGGCGTGTCTTTGGATAAATTATTTGATGGGCTTTGTCTCTATGTTGTATTTTACGTTTGCTATTATTATCATTGAAATCCAGTTGTATGGGTGGTAGTAGGTTGATATATTCATATATATACATTGGTATTTGCTATAGATCTATTTATCACATGAAATGTTTTACATTGGCATATATCCATTATATATATATATATATATATGCCACTCAACACGTGTGATAATGCGTGAGCATGGTAAATTACGTAAATTCAGTGTCATATCGATATACCGCGCATACTATAACCGTAACACTTGCAACGACTAACTGTGTAGGCCTACATTTCACTGAGAGGCTGTTTGCTGATATGCCTAGAATAAATCCGTGTACATTGGGCGCGTTTCTTTGTGTCAGGTTTAATGTAAACTTTGTCAACTTCTTAAACCTTGGAATTCCCAATGTTGAAAAAGTTGACAAAGTTTGTGAACCTTCTCAACCTTTTCTTCACCTAGAAACTGATAACAGAAAGTGAAACTGCTTGTATATGAAGCCTAGTAACTGTTGTCATCATATCACGTAAATCGAGGAGTTTTGCACAGCAACCTTGATGCAGTCAGACTTTCCAACAATGGTACTGTTTATGCTGTCATGGCAACTGATTTTATAACAATAGCTAATTGTCCAATGTTGGGATTCCCCTAATTTCTGGTTTAAAAAGTTCACATTAAACTTTTACATGAAACGCGACGGAATTGCAAACCTGGAATTCCCCTAAAAAGGTTTAAAAAGTTGAGAAAGTTTACATTCAACCTGCCACAAAGAAACGCGCCCATGGTGTACAAAAAGTAGGCACCATGGTTTGTTACTCAGAACATGTTCTAACATCCCGTGAAATCCGAATGGATAAGCTTGATTCAGTGGGAATATTACGATGGCAAATGGCTATATCGTATACTAGGCAACGCCAATATTCCCGCATAAAACGTCATAATGACGTTTTCGTCCACCAGATGGAGTACGAACATCCGGGTTTACCTTTAAGTGCAAAGCCACAGTGAAATCCGGAGTAAATCCTGTCTAATCCAGTTGAAATGTCGCATAATGTTTCACGTGATGAATAGAGTCTCAAATTCGGACCTTTTGATATTTAATTAATTGAACTAGACAGGGAATTTCATTTCGACAAAAGCTTTTATTCCGACGAGAGCTTTCATAAAACCTTTTAAAAGCAAATGTTCTCTGTCTCGTTCAATAAATTCGATATCAAATGTGTACTCATTCAGGATCCTCTATTTGCCATACACCTTATCATATCCAGTTCGTCTGGATAATATCTGGTGTAGATATTCATCAAATCTAGGATTATTCAGTGTATTCATTATTCGGAATTATTCATGAACATACCAATCAGTAAAAATGAATGAACTGGTTATTCCCTTATCTCCTTTTTTCAGCAAAATGTGGATAACCTCAGTCTAGTAGGATTATAGGAACATGATATCGACCTTTTTCTTGGGGGAAAATGACACCACCAAACTCAACAAATATGTTGTCAACGAAAATTTCCATTATGCCAACAATATCATTTTCATCTCATAACCTATAAACCGTACAGTGTGTTCCCATATTACATTCTTCATGCTTTTCAATCCGCGTCTAGATAACTATTGCCTTACTTGGGTCCCGGTAGTACAGGTGCTGGGATGAACATGTGTTAGTCATAAAATTTAACTGAATTTATTAGACAAGAATTCGTAGCAAGTGAATATTTAATGGATATTACTTGTTTTTCTCTTGATTTGCATTGATCCATATTAGGCGAGCGGCTGGGCCCCCAAAAAGGCCTTATTTAACGAGTTTTTTCAACCAGCATAACACCAGGTTGATTTAAAGCTGCTGCCTTCGAATTTATGCAATATTATTTTTCAAAACCATTTTTTTTTGTTAAACACATCTGATGCAATATAACAAAAGGTGTGTTCAATGATTTTGATGATTACAGTCCGTCCGAGTTGTCTTTTCAACTATTTTAGTACCCATTTTGTACCGGTTTTGTAAATAAACGAACGAAGTGTATCCATCAAACCCAAATGTAAACAAATGCTCAAATCGCGCTTAAAAGTCAACATCGAGTACATTTTCCAGTTCGTATGTGCATACATAGTATAGTTGTGAGAAAATAATCAGTGATATACCATGATGTGCGTGGAATTGTCAGTCTATCTCGCATTTCTATGCTTTGTTTACATCTGCGTGTGATGGATACAGTTCCTGTATTTACGCGATAACCACCTGTTCAAATGAGCAAGATTTCTCTGATGACAGGTTATTTTCATTACATTTGATGTGAGTATGTTTCATTCAGTTAGTTTAGCACGTTTAGTATGAAATATAGGTTTCAAAAAATTATGACTGGTTTCGAAGACAGCTGCTTTAATTATGAAATCAAAGCATACACCATCTGTATTGTTTTAGGCCCTGTTGTACTTGAAATATCATGTGCCGTCTCCATGGTAACCGTTGCTTAGTGTGATATGTCGAAAATCGCCTTGCAAACTGGAAATAAATTGAAAATAATAGTTTGAGTTAATATGCAGTTTTCCAGGATGAATTTAGGTATTTTATAAAGTTAATCATTGTTGTTATGTATTCATGAGAGACGGATGTTCCACAGCATGAAATTCATCCGCCATGTTTCTAGCAACAGGCCCATAGCAACGCATGAACTAATACTGTATATAACGGTTTTTTCCCTCAATTTCTGAGAAATGAAACATTAATCTTGCATAATTTATGCAATAATAATATTTATTTTCGATAAATTTATTACCCATGCACATTTGGAAGTTTCTGAGATTTATATCAAACATGTCTGTAATGTGTTACCATGGCAACGCATCATGAATTGAACTGGCCTTATGTAGCTACAATTACCGAAAAGTTCAACTTTTTCATAATGTACATTTAGAAGCTGTTGAGATAGAATATTACCCATGTCTGTATTGTATTACCATGGCAACAGGGCATACATTGGAAGGGACCATATGTTTCTATAATTACTGAAAATTGACAAACGTTCATAAAGTTTCGTGGAAAATGTAATATACACACCCATACACACAACGAAAATGTATAAATCATACCTCTCCCCCCCCCCCCCCCCCCACCACAAACACCCAACCACACAGATACACACCACAAAGAGTATATATCTGAAGACAGGTCTCACTTATCTACTGTACATATCTCTGCTTTGTCATAGATCTCAGGGATCAATTACTTCCCCAGACTCATCCAATGGATTGTGACATTTGTCATCTCCGCCACACGAACATTGTTCGGCACAGGATAGATTACTGAGGTAGCAGCTACAGTTTTCCTTGCATCGCTCTCGGCCTTTGCACGCACATAGAAGACCATCCAGCATCTCAGACGTTGTTGGGCCTTCAAACAGTGAGGGTACCAGCTTATTCTCAACGACTTGCCACCCCTGACCATCTGGCGGTGGGATGTTCGGGAAAGCGATGAAGGCTGAAGTCCATGTTCTTGTTTGGAAAGTGGCGCGACGGACATGTTGAATGAAACTTGAAATAACAACCAAGACATGCTTTGGATATTGTATTATTTCAAAATCAGTACAAACAACGCAAGTGCTAATAAATGTTAAATTAGTCATTTAATGTGGTTTTGAATTCTAATTACCTGAAGGAGGTCACTTCTGTAGATTTACATCTTTCCCCGTCGCCATTTTTGTTCTCAAGATATTCAGGCTCAGTGGTATGAATGTAAGTATCAATCTATTACCACCAAAACAGCCAAATTTTGATGATTACAATAACAAACTTGAGATACAACATTTTGCAATAGAAAGAAAGCCCGACCAAATACTTTATCAAATGACACACTGGTGTCATCGGGGGCAGACAGTGTGGTAAATGTAGTTGTTTCTACTGTACACCTGATGGAATTAGTATACAACTGCCCAACTACCTATGGAAATAATTCACAAATCCGAAACAAACCCCATGGAAATTGGGAGCTCATAGAAGCTTCCAGACCCATCAGTAGACAGAGCATTCTCTACGAAAATTGGTCATTGTCGATATTGCATATCAGGGACTGCTGGACCTCCTTCGAAGCTACCATGCCAGTGGCTATGTTCACCAACGCCCCCTCGTTATCTCCAGGTTTGAAAGGATTCATCATGTTGTTGGTAACATGATCTGTCATCTGGCGGCAATGTTTGTCATCTCTTGCCATGAATGAAGGCGGCATTTGCTCATGGACAGTGTCTCGTGTGCTTTTTCGCCCATTCCTCTCGGCCATCACTCTCTCGTACTATCCGATGAAGTGCCGAACCAATAACCAGCGCGGCAATGCAGCTTCCTTCCTTGTCATCTCCCGCACACCTCCCACACCTTTGGCATCTTTGATGACGGTGCTCTCGGTGCCCATATCACTCAACATCCCATTGAAGGAACCTTCTGTTCTACGTATCACGAAATCGCCTTCATTGAATGCGCCATGAACCTCCTTTGGCAGCTTCAACATGTCGGTTAAGTAGATCGGCATCCATCTCGCATAATTTGTTCTATTCGTAGCAAAGAAGTATGGCAACAGGGCAGCATTGGAAGACAAATGTAAGCTCCAGTTGCCAATGCGATCTGCACGCACATTCTGCAGAAGGATCTGCATAGAATCAAGGAACATGTACCAATACTGGAATATTTATGACTTTGTAGCGTGTTCCTCTTTGATTCTTTTTATAGTTTATTCAATATTTGACATCCAGATAAATAATGACCAATATAGAAGTTGATTTTTGCTATTTATTTGTTTTTTGAGACTATTCAGTCCTCAGTGAAAAAATAAGACTATTCCGTCCTTATATTCACATGTATCGTACATAAGTGCTATACCCTTAATCGTCATTTACATACCATTTTCCAACCTATTCACAGCTGTACAAACACAGTTCCGTTCAATATGTGTTTCCCTTCCCAAAGTCTGAGTTCGTTCTGACTCCCAGGGAGACCGCCAAATCCGAGTCCCTTCCCAAAGCTCCCGAAATTCAGTCTGGGCCGGTTCTCAGATTCCGGAATTCCCCATGAATGATCATCAACATTAGAAGAATATATTGCAAGATTCCTTGTATTCTAAGTAGTACATAGATATAAAGACAGAATCACATTTATTGCGTATGTGGACTGTAGAAATGATGGAAGTAATCTTCGTCACCACGGGGCTGTTCCCAAACTTTGCTAGGGAAGACGTTGCTAGGGATTCCCGCGAGTGTGACGTCACATCACCACTGTCTGGCGCTCTCGAGGGGCTTTCCCCGCCGGGTTGAACATGTCGTTTTGCATCGATGACAACAATAAAGATTGGTTGATTACTCGAAATTACAGCGATGGATACTTCTATATTTATAACAAGGACATAGAACAGCACCTGTGTATACAATTCGTGCACATGGCGTGACTCGTAAATATATACGAAATACTGGGTTGTCAAACTGGGTGATAATTAAGTCTTTAGCCCATGTCCGTACTATACTATGGATTTGTTGTCGTTTATGCGACTGCTCAAATATGTATTCCATTGCCTAAGGTGTATATATGCAAATTTTACAACAACTTGCAACTGCCCCATTCTCTGAATGCTTGTATACGAGGAACAAGATGATGATTGATCAAGTTGTTGAGCTTTGCTGTATCACTTCTGACGAGATCTGTTTGTTCGCAGCCAACATTCAGAAGTGAGGCTTACAGCTGTTCCCATACTTCATGGGGTATTCTGCCAGGGTCTTCTTGCTCAGCACACCATTTGAAGAGTTCGATGAGGGAGATCTGCATCATGGTCTCATAGGCAAGGGTCAAACCGCGGACTGCTCTGTGGAATTGTTTTCCTGATAGCATCATTTCAGCTGTACCATCGGTGTATACCCCACTCTCCACTAGCAAGGCCTTGAGACCTCCATCTCCCCAGATTTTTCCAATGGCTGCTATGAATGTGCACAGGCTATGGAAGCCACCGAGACGCAGGAGATGATCACTGAATTCATCAGGAGAACTCCACTTCATTTGTCCAGCCATGATAGCTCAATTGGTTAGGGCGTCAGGGTTGAGTGCGGGAGGTACCGGGTTCAATCCTTGGCGCCGGCGCCGAAAGACTTCATTGGGGGATCTGTTTCACCCATCAGTAAAATGGGTACCTGGCTATACACAGAGATGGCAATGTGTATGAATACTGTATGTGCACCAGAGATGGTTGCCTAAGTTACAGCTGTATGCCTCCCGGGAGGTTGAAAATGTGACGGAATGAACAGGTCTGCCAGGGGTAATAATTGTAAAGCGCTTTGAGCATGTGGTACATGGAAAAGCGCTATATAAAAATGCAATTATTATTATTATTATTTGCTGGGCAATCGCATAGAGCTGCTGATCCATTGTTTGAATGGCATTCTGTTGTCCTAGTTGTGTTGTCATATCTCGACATCGCAACATCGTTGTGTATACACAGTGGAGTGATCAGCTGGTTTTGCGTTTATGACTGGTGCATACATTGCGTTTGTTACCTTTGTGGATTTCTCATGCTGTTGTGCGTTGAAGCCTGTCCAGAAAGTGGGCAAGTTGCCACTATGTTCGAACATATCAGGTTTTGCTGGTAAGATCTGACGATGTGCAGCCCTAAGAAGAACCCACGCCACATCACAAGGGTCGACTTCAAGCACTGCTAATTCCTGCAACAGCTTGGAGGCATCTTTCACACGAGGGGGCTCAGGTCGTGTACTCGGCTTCTGGAAGATGCTGACGTCTGTCATGGATTTCCCATGTCAGAGATTACTATCAGAACCGATGCTCTTTTTGCGGCTTACAGGTATTCTGGAGACGGCATTGCTCTTCGCCATATCAAGGCAGTTTCTGCCCTGACAAACCACCCTTGCCATGGCGTGGAAAGTGTTCTTCCCGTTTACTGTTTGACAATTTGCGTCAATGTTGTCTGCACCTTCTTGAATCAAACAACCTCGTTCATTGCGGGCTACCAATCCACCAGGAATGTACATTGACCATTCCGAGTGCCTCACGTGATTTCGTCTTTGGCAATAGCTGTGGTGAAACGTCGTAAATCATCATGCTCATGGTGAATCCATGAGAGTTCAGTATGTCAATCAGTTCGCGTTTACCGTACATATGATGGAGTTCAGCTGTAAGTCCAACGTGCAGTGGGGGAATGACATCTGATCTGGCGCAATAATGGTGCTTTCGCAGATTGAGGTAAATCTGCGCATTACAGTCTCTGAAGGCTGGTATGAGTCATCTGCGGATTTGTAAGCCTTGTTATCCAGAAGCCACAGAACAGCGTTGAAAAGGCAGCTTGGTATGAACTTCCTTGAGGCTTCCAGGGATACTTCATCGGGACGTGGGTACTCCACTGTTCATGGTAGCGAACGGATCTCTTTAATGAGTCCGCCAACAATGTTGTGTAAATCGCCATTTTCACTGACTCGCTCACTCTGTTGTGATGGTGAAATTTCAGCCAAATTGTGAACATCGAATTCTCGTTGAATTTTGCAACAGCATTGGCAGCATCCCTGACTGTAACAGAGCTACTCATCACCAAATTTGACCTGGAATGTCCTTGTTGGGTGTAAATTGTGATTTTGTCTCCATAATGTCTTTGTAACCTGCGCTGTAAGTTCTGCGTGCTGTATTCGGATTCACAATGGTCAGGTAGTACTGACTTGAATTTATCGGATAAAAACTTCATAGTGAACCCTCGTCCTTTTCTTAGTTCTTCATCAACATCTTTTATGAATTGGTTGAATGTTGTTTGTTGGATGTCTGTAAAACAAGAAATCACCAACACAAATGAAATATGGCAAGCACGGCCAGATGGTTTGTTTATGTATTAATTAACTCACCTATGTATATAGTGGTGAATTTCTGAACTGAAATTTCTGAAGAAAATACCGTTCAAAGGATTGAACAGCACTTTAAGATAATTGTATAGATATGTGTTGTATAGACGTGTGTGAATATTTACCTTCTCCACTAACAGGATTTCCATTGCTGCACTTGGTTGTTTTACACATGTATTTGAGCATACAGCTATTGTGATATACCGCCCCGACTGCTACGAGATCTTCACCAGCGATTCGTCCAATCATATCGAAATCTTTTTGGTCTCGAGCCGATTGAAGTAGACTGTTTTGTTGACTGTAACGACTAAACACACGGAGACATTCACGCTTGCGAACATGGCAAATGATGCATTTAGACCAGTCCGACAATCTCACATCTGCGTTGGCCCGAGTGGTTGGGATCCGAGTTTTTCACTCCGAGTTTTTCTGGCCTTGGTTTTTCACTGTGGTTTGGGAGAGCAGGGTTACAATTTTGGATTTCCCGGAAAATTATGTATTAAATGGCATATCTGATTTTTGTAAACTGAGTGTGTCGGAACGTCATGGTATCGATTTAAACTTCCGTAATACCTGGCTTTGTCATGAAAAGACAGATTTCTTTCACTGGTATATTTCATATAACACAAGTTTGCAATGTTATATGTGTGCAGCATTGTCCTGTGCACGTTTTTTCACACATCATAGGTCCCTACCACTGAATAAAAATAATCAGGATTTCGCCTAATAATTAGTCAATCAATTCACATTTGTGATGATTAGAGCATGAATATTTGTTTTGGAATATCTTGTTGAATGTTCCGGGCGATAAAATAGATCATTATACATCATGTTAGAATCCCTGCCGCTGATTGGTTGATCAGGATAAGACATTCTGCAATGTTCCCCTCGAGCGCGCACCGTGTCGGTCAACATTGTGGCAGCGGGCAACATTGTTTTCATACTTGACCGCTCCGGTGCATTTGAGTGGTCACATTCAGTATATTGAAATACTTGGTGACTGCCTTTGTCGGAGGTAATATGGTCTCCTCGGGAGTCACCATTTATATATTGATAAATTGTATTTTTTATATGTGACATCACATTTAATTTTATTCATGGGTAACCACTTACGAGATTGGTTTTCTATTCAATAGGTATGAACTAAAAGGTATATAAATATTTCACATTATTGTTTGGTATTTATGAATATTTTCTCAATGCTACTTACCTAATGATCAGAAGATTTCTGCACCATTGATTCGATTACTGTATGCATGTCCGATACGTGATATACGGATGGATGTGAGGGATGATGCATGATGATGTGTGTTTATTCAAGTGTGAACAAAGCCAACAGTCCACATCAAAAACGTAATTTTCTTTTATAAGAACTTTTCGTCATAAAAAAACTATTATAGTGGAAGCCACATTCCCAAAATGAGCAAGTCAATGGCAACACTTCCATCGCAGGATGCCTGAAAGCCACGACGGCACCACTGAGCACACCAAAGGCCACACTGCCGCCATAGAACACGTAAGCCACAAGTCCACCGTGAACGCATAAGGCCGCAAAAAACATTTATGAGAGTCACTTGATATCTATTGCTGGACATAATCTACACATGGATAAATTCCGTTACCATCATCGTTCTAACAAATTCATTTAAATTCATTCACCATTAGGCCTATTAATCATTCACCATTATTGATTCACTCACCATTATCAACTTTCTTCCAAAGATATGTCGGTTGTCATGGTCACGCAATAATTATACCCTGAAAAAAATGCGATCGACGTGACAAAATCCCACTCTTCAGCAGTATAGTATCCATTAGGATGAATATCATGCATTAATCCATGTTGACGATTTTATTCCAACATTTCATGCACCGGATATAGGATTATACTATTCTAAACTATATTGCGTTACTATGGCAACACAGCACCTAATGAAGTGCAATACAATTCAGAATGTTGAATGATATATATATAAAATATAAATTCATTATTATTTGTTAAATCCATCACATTTTTAGATAGTCTTTGTGTTTCATTTTCGTTATGGTGCGAAAAATCTGACTAATGCACACTTTCAATTTATGCGTTGCTATGGAGCTGTTTTTAAGAGATAACAGGCACAATTTGTATTTTGTATCGGTATACACAAATATGCAATACATTTCATAAACTTTGAATAATGTAATGAAAAACAAATATTAAAAATATATTGAAAATTTGACTCTTTTCACTTGCAAAAAGATGTTTACTTCACACCCTCATTCAATCATGGTTACCATGGTGATGGCACACGATATTTTCAGTACAACATGGCTTAAAATTATCTTGGGGTTGCATGCTTCAATTTCATATATAATTCAGCTTGATGTTATGCAGGATGATTAAACTCATATTTTGATGCCACGACCGCTCGCCTGTATATTACAATGTGTGATATCGATCACAACCTAGTTTGGATTTAATCAGTATTATACTTCAATTCATATTCAGCAGTCTCATTCTATAGTTGTGTTATTAATCATTTCATTGGAAATGCCTTCCAACTTGCACATAGTTGGTATGAAAGCACAGGTCAGATTATCCATTGAGTACATAGGAAAGACTATGGGGTCATCCACGTTAAGGCTGTCCCATCTAAGGGCACAGTATTTTTATACCGAAAAAATACATTCAAGTTGTCCGTTTTTTTTTTTCAAAAAAAAAATTACCAATAAATTATTTTCCTCGCAAATAAAATTGCTTTAAGCAATAAAATTGCGATTTTCATTATTATATTCGCCAAATTAAATTACCAAAAATTCGATTCGAGAGGTATATGATTTATCAAGAATTTAGCTTTTTTTAAACAAAAATCCAAACACAATTGCTATATTGAACTTCATTATTATAGTGCAAATCAGGTCATAGTTTGACCACGAACAAATAAGGAATTTAACTAGCGTTTTTTCACGAATTTATTTCTTTAATCCATAAAAATCGTGAACTTAATCATTTCCATGGAAAAAATATTGCTAAGACCAAAAAAATTGCGAGCTACATGATTGTATTCATGAATTTACTTACCAAGCAATTTAGTTGGCGAATTTTATTGATAAAATAATAAAAATGAGGGAAAACGTGAGTCAAATTATTAACTTGGTGAACAAGATTGCTTTGGCAATTTAATTCGTGAGAGTAATAATGCTTGCGATTTTTCGTGAAATAAATATATTTCGTCATGATTAAGATTACGTTGACAATGTAATTCGAGACCATAATAATAAAACTCATGATTTTCACTGTTCCAGCAATTTTGTAATAATTTAATTCACACATTGTTTTAGCTAAAAGAATCATTTCGTAAATAATCGTGAGACAATTCAGATCTATTTACCCCGATAATGAAATTGCTTAGGCAATTTTGTGAATACAATATTAAAACTGAATTTATTCTTTCAGCAATTTTATTCACGAGGGAAACAATTTAACTCGCGAATTTTATTGCTGAAAGAATTAGATTCGTGAAAATTGCCATTTAAAATGCTTACCTCATGAATAGGATTGCTAAACCAAATTAATTCATGAATATAATTATTAAATCTCGTGAAAATTACCTTGTGCCATTTTTATGGCGTGTAAGATCCACTTGAAATAAATATTTTTATAATAAAGAAAAACTGAACAAATCTCGTGATTTGTATTATCTCAGCAATTTTATTCGTGATGACAATAATTTAGGTCGCAAACTTCATTGCTTGGAATAAAACATTTTTAGGGAAACGGAGGGGTGGAATTATTTTCTGAAAAAAAATTGACAGATGGTAGCCATCGTACCCTTTACTCTTCATTGTTGTCCTGACCGGATGACATAATAAGTAGCATTGATAATTATGCACTTAGTCCCCGGTATGTTTGTATGGTTCACGAGTACGACATGCCATAGAATTTGACCCACATCCGTGCTACCACAAGTGGCTCTATGACGTGCGAAATGAACCAATACACTATATTGCATCATGGGATATTACAAAGCAAGAGGCCATTGATTACTCAGCTTCAAATTACAGAGCCCTATGTCAACCCAGAAAATCCATATATCCTGGTGGATGGAACCGCGTAAATCACAACGTGGAACATTACACAAGCGATGGGTTATCTTTCTAAATGTATACGGGAGATGAAAAGATTAGGGGGGAGGGGATGTGCTACCAGAGGCAAAACTGTGTGAATCTGTGGCAACCTGGGCTAGAATTATGATGATCGAGGTATGAGAATATCGAATGAGCAAATATTATGTGAGATAACTGCTAGCAGTCACCAGGGAAGATGCAACAACCGGCCGGGGTAACCAGAACGGATCTTAGGAGTTGAAGTGTGTCTGTGAGGAACTGAGCTGGAAATCCGGGGAGAAACTGAAGTGTGAAAATATCGAATGGGCAGTCAGGTGAGATAACTATCAGCAATTAAAAATACTCAGCCCTAACTAACAGAAGAATCATGTGATATCTCCTACATTCCTATCAGTGAGGTAGAATACTGTTCTAAAGAACAAGAGGATATTTATGGAGCGTTTTGGGGCTCATAATTCAAAATGCATCATTGATCATTTTTCATTCATCATTTACGTTTACCAATTTATTTAGCCACCATTCATCATTCTTCTTCAATATTTCACATTTCTACATTCGTCATTGGGTTCTTCATGCACGTTAACAATATTCTTCTTTCCTCATTGGTCATTATTTGTGCGTGACTAATAATGTCGAACGTTGAATGTTAATCAATGAAGTAAGAAAGTTGAAGCATGAACAAAGTAACAATAATAATGAAAGATAAACCAAGTATTTTGAATGATACAACATGAATAATGCACTACCACCATTGATCTGCACATTGTTTCGTTTGGTGGCGCTGTATGTGTTATCAGTGATTATCGGTTTCGATCTTGCCAAATTTCAAGTCGGCACTGATAGTGCCATTTAAAGTTGGAATCAATTATAAAATCAGCCAAATTTAGCAGTCTTGTTTGTCACGCGAACTTAAAAGTACATCTCGAGATAGTCGGGAATATATAGGAAATATGCACAGTTCGACAACAGATTCTCAGAAAATTGCCGTTAATCGTGCATGAAAACAGTGGATAGTGAATGATCGGCCTGCCTACATTGCCGGTTGCCACAGTATCTAGACAAATACCAATGACGTCATCAGACCGTGTATAGAACTCTTCCAAAAGGCGGGCCGCTTTTAGGAAAAATATGATGCAAATCTTGATTTGGAAACTCAATTTAGGCACGTAATACACATTTTCAGACCCAAATTTGTACGATTTCTCATTCTATAGACAAAATAAAGCTATCTCAGAATGAATAAATTTTGTCAATTCTAAAAGTGATTATAGCTTTAAGCCAAAATTTTGGAACATTCAAGGTGTTTATCAAGAATATATTCTTGGAGTGCTCGAAAGGCCACAAATATGACCACAAATGGCACAATATGGCCATAATTGCACACATTTACCCGTGGGGAAGACCGTCATAGACAGAGTCGGGTGTGTATTATAGGCAGTATCATATATGACACCTTTCAGGCCCTTGAATTGGAGCTCACACAAACTTGAGTGTGAATTTCGAGATCCCTGACCGTGTCGAAACGTAGTTCAATTATGTTCGAAATCCAATGTATCCGCCAAATATGGATAAATCATAATTATCATCAACTGCCTGTGGCGATCTCGATCATGTACCCTCAAAACAGCATTAACCGCATTCTGCATTGAATTCTGGCCACGAAAATTGTATTCATATCATTGTATTCGCATTATGCAACTATATATAAAATCATTGCTCTAAACAATTATTGCCTAGTATAAGTCGATATAGTTGGTGGGTGTAGTCTTTGGTGATAGGAGAGGCTCGCAATCAGTTATGCCAATTAATATATGGACGATTTATCATTCAATAATCTCGTTGATTGATACTTATAGGGGTCTTCACGTTTAGTTCAAGTCAGGCGCCATTTTCACCGCAAATGCCATTTCCTCCATTACAGTGATTTTTAAAGAGGAATTGACGTTCCAACTACATGTAAATTCAGAAAAAATAGTGCTCATTTAGTATGAAATTAATTATTAGGAAAGTGTACTGCAAGTGTTATTTTTACTATTAATTATCCGTGTTATATTTTGTGATTCCAGATTTCATTTTTACCATACAAGAGGCAATTGATTTTATTCTAGAACTCATGCATTCAGAGAATGGAGCCATCGAATTCTTCACTGTCACGTGAAACTAGCAGTGGCCAGTCCACCTGAAAACTAACTGAGACGAGGCGAACATGGGACAATAATGACAGATCTTGCAAGTCTGTATGTGTGTTTGAGACCCACTGAGGTGCAAATCTGATGAGCAACAGAAGTGTAGCAAATATTTGGGCACCAATGTGTGATAACTACCAGTAATCAGTGACCACGAACACTTAATAACAAGAGAGACGTGTGATCTCTGCTGTATTTCTAACAGTAAAAAGCAACACCATGCTAGATAAGTACGGCCTAACATGAATTGAAGCTGTTTTTTTACATTTCACTGTTTATTCTACAAGCACAAATACAAATCTTTTTACAATAGACATTTATTGGAGAACAGATTGACTTTTTGAAATGGCCAATGAAGTGGATAACTCGACTGGTGTGCCCTTGTACGGCTTTCCCGGAAACAATTTCTTCATCATACAATACACAGCCCTCGCTACGCTACCAACAACAACCATCATCAGTACTGCAGTCATCATCTACATCTTGATACCTTGCAGAAAGTTCTTCTCAAAGCCTCTGGCAGATCGTCTCATAGTTTACCTGATGTTCTGTGACCTCTGCCACTCCATTGGACTGACTGTAAACCATGGACTAATGTTAGCCTTGTTGGATATCCCGGCGATGCCGATCTGTCTGGTGTTATCTTTTTGGGTGGCAGAATTCCTCCTAGCCCAATCGTTCGTGATAATGTACGCAGCACTGAACACCTTCGTGACAGTAGTTGTGCAAAAAAAGCTGGTCACAGGAAAGTACGACTGGAGACTGTTGGCATTCATCATCGGTGTTCCAGCTGTCATAGGTATTGCAGGAGTCACCAGTGGATCTTTCGGATCCTCCGGAGCTTGGTGAGGCCAAAAGACTGTCACCAGTTTGATTTCTTGCATTTTATGTTTTTAATATACGTCAATTCCTCAATTAAAATCATTTAGATCGAGGCAAATGAAATGGGACCACTTTTAGGTGAATAAACAAAAACTTTTCACTTGATACGAGGGTACAAAAAAAACAATACCTTGCTCCGGGGAAAATGCCATCCATATATGTTATGTTCTATTTGCGTCATCACTGAATGCTGACTACGGATTAATTTCAGGTGTTACGTGCAAAGAAGAACCCCCGGAGGTCGGATTCTAGGCACTACCATTCTCTTCTTCATGGTAGCGACTGTCATTTTCATCATGGCTTGTTACTCGGGAGTCTGGCTGAAAATTCGCCAGGCTGCAGCTGTCAACAAGAGTGATAAGTATCACAGGACGGCCCGCGCGATGTTCCTGATGGTGGTCGCCTTTATAGCACAGTGGTGGTCAGCACTCGTTTATGGAATCTGGGGCATGATTGAACCTCCTCCACTTTTCATCATGGTGACGAATGTTGTTTTCAGTAATTTGGGAGGTTTCTTCAACTTCATCGCCTATGTCTTCATCAGAAAGATAGATCAAAGAGTGGGCAATTAGGAAGCTGAAGCCAACAAGACGATCTCATTTTCGTACGAAACTAACACATAGGCCCAGTTCTTAAATTGGTCGAACACAGAAGAAGTGTGTGTTTGGGGGGGGGGGGGGGTGGCAGGCATATCGCTAGTGCTTTAAAATGCACCAGATCCACAATCATCTTCAATGTTAACCAGAACAAAGTAATAGAAAACGTTATGAAACAATGAGTATATATTCTGCACATAAAACACACACACACACCTACACCTACACACACATAAACAGACCTACACCATTTATGAATTATCTTGACTTAATACCAACGACCCAGTAGCCTTTTGAGTTATGAATGGCTATGTATCTACTTATCATACATGTATTTCCTGAATGTGTTTAAAATTTATTGGCGTTTTTTTTTCGGTTAAAAAATATACTGTAACACCATATAGTGCAATGTCTGCCTCTGATGACGTCATTGTAGGTTTCGTGAGGAATGTTTGTCCGGCTTTTTTTCTCTTCTAGAAATGTATCATTCTGGTTGATTGGAAAACTTTTGTTCATTACTCTTATCAAAATCGTGTTGTTGAGTCGCAATAGGTTGAAACACACGTATGTGTTTTGTATGCCAAATTGGTAATGACATCCCAGTTTCTGTGAAGTTATTGATAAGAATAGTCGTTTCGTATCGTATCATATCGTACCAAGACATGAGCATTCTTACAAAGATATGACTATTCTACCCTAGCTATATATCAAAAATGCCACGTCACCGGTTTCAGAGTATATTACCCTGCTAGAACGTGAAACAAATGCACGTCTCTAGGAAACGAGAAAAACAAACATTCCACGAAACACTCAACTCATTGTAACAAGTATTATAAGATTGAGTTTGAATTCGGTGTTCACTTATAATTATCTGGTACCAAAATTGATGATGCATCGTGCACACATAAATACCTTATTTAATTGAATAAAAAAAAACCTGACATTAAATGGAAATTAAATGAAATTTAATGTGGACAATTACGCAGATGATAAATTACTTGCTCTTTATTATCAGGTGGCTTGCACCAGTGTAATAACATGCTTTGTATTTGTGACATTTCATGAAGGGCATAGAATGTTCGTGTTAGCACTCAGCGATCAATGGAACAAATACATTTTCTCACTTTCATTTATAAAGATTGAGTTCAACACGGAGAGAAAATTAATGGAAACATTGACTTTCTCTTCCCAGGCTCTTTATCCAACATTGTGTTTCAAAGTGTAGTGTTACAAGTTCTGTTGTTGTTTATTGTAAGTGTGACCTGCGACAACATAGTTCATTGCAGTCAAGCACAGTATGAACATGGGCTTTAGGGACCATTTTCACTGACTGAGGATTAAAGTAGTTGTGGACGATCGGTTAGCAGAAATTATTTCTGTTATTGCTTGATGTTAACTATTAGACAGTAGATCGAAATCACAAACAAACGATAACTTCTAGTGTCCTTTGTAACCAGGCAACCGTATTTTAGGTTACCGCATCTTTTTTTCTCAACTTTATTTTTGGCAAAATGATCCTATTTTCTTTGAAAAGATGGCCCGTTTGAACTTTGATGGTATTTTTCTCAAAATATGTTATCAGTAAATTCCTAATTAATACATAAGACTCCTAATATACATTAGTGATGATTGTGAATTTCTTTGGCCTTGAATCGCTGTATGTTACTGCAATTCACTATATATATGTGTATTGTGCTGAAAGTGCTGAAAAATAAATATATATCTTTCTGTACATGTTTTTATTTGGAAACCCTTATTGACTCGCAACTGCACTTGTCACAACTTTCATTCATTCAAACATGGATGCATTAATTTCAAATTTTTATGACGGTTCAGTTTGGGATATCATACCATCGCCCTATATCAACATCATGATAACATCTGTCTAAGTTGTATACCTTATCAAACTATTGATATGTACAATATTGCTTTGGCGAGGTGCAAGTTGATACTATATTGAGCAGTCTGGTATCACAGTGAAATATTTGGTATTTTAACGAGTGTTGGCCAAAAAAGACGAATTAGAAAATTTAATTAAACTAGTATTCAATTAAACTACGTATACATATCACAGGGGTACATATAACTGAAGGAGTCTTACGCATCAGGAGAAGTCACTGAACAGATTTTGATAGAAAAACCATCAAACAAAAAAGGCCGCCATCTTGGAAAAGTTGCAAGATTAATAAACGAAAAAGTACCTCCCTCCTGAAATATTTTCAGAATCGACCGTAAAATTTAAAGATAAAAATGTGAAAGAACGGACGCTGGACGCCAGATGCAACGCCAAGGCAATCGGTTATCGGACCTAATGTCCGGTAGCATAAAAATTAATGCGAGACTGCTGGTGACCAACAAATTGCAAATAGAGTTGCCATTGAGCCAATCATGTACGTTTGACATGCCATTGATAATGTATACAAATTTTGTTGCATATATGAACCTGAGATATGGGATATGGGAATGACATAATGTGCCTGGTGTCTTGTTCACTTAGCTCAATACTGAATCGTAACAACAAAGATATTCGAATCCATTCATTAAGCATAACTTAAATCAATTAAAATTATAGTTATAACTTCATAAAGTTATAATGTATGTATCAGTCTATTACCACCACTATAGCCAAATTTTGATGATACCAATAACAAACGTAAAATACATTCTGCAATAGAAACAAAGCCCGACCAAACAGTTTATCAAAAGACACACTGGCGTCATCAGGGACAGACAGTAACAGTTGAATAACACAGATTCAAGGATATGTTTGATATTACCATCACTTTGAAGTGTGCGATATGAACTCAACTCCGGCAGTTGTCTGTGAAATATGACCAACGTCATGTAGAATATGTACATATCAGAAACCAAAATTATTCTCAATAATACAAATAATCACAAAATATAGCTAGCACAGGTCAAGAATAACATGAATTAGATTCGATTGCTATTGATAACTATTCATTTCATAATTGCTGTTATCACTGTTTATTCTGTCATTTCCGATTACTTTGACCTAAGATGGGACAGCATGAAAATGGACGAACCCTTCATTGGTCTTTCATATATGGTCTACGGGTATTCTCACCTGTTGTTTTGCACCAATTCTATGCGAAGTGGAAGGTATTGCCAGTGGAATCCTTAAGAACACAACTCAACAAAATTTATTACCGAACCCATACCTCATCCGGAAGACGTTTGTTGTGGGAATCGGTGTTCTATATTGAATAAGGCATCAACGCGAGAACACAAATCAAGTAAATAGTTTCGTTAAATAAATAGTCTCAGTAGAATTAAGAAGCTACACACAATATTCGAATTATCTGGACAATCAGCAATTTGAGCAGTGTCAAGGCCATGTTATGGGAAATACAATGAGCGATAATACCGAATTCTCAGGAGTGCAACATGTTTACATAGAACTCACCAGAAGGCAAAAACAAGTACTATCTCATAAATATTCAAATGCTAAGAATTATTTTTTAAAAAATAAATTCAATCCTCGTCTGGTTAACATATGTGCATCCCAACGAAATATCGTACAACATGACGTGAATAAATACACATTAGAGTTTATACTACCGAGACTCCAAGTAAGGTTTAGACATTCGTGTAGACACCGATCGTGACACGTACTGACAAAAGCATGAATAATGTAATATCGAAACATATTATACGTTTCTGGTGGTATTTATAGGTTAGATAATGAATGTGAAAACATATTTGTTGAGCTGGGTGTGTTATTTTCCAACAAGTGGTCGACACCCCTCTGGGTATCAATTGTACATCACTATCGGCGGACTTACTTATAGATTCATATCAAGCTGAGTTTATTCAAAATCTGATGACACTAAGGGATGAGCGAATAGCCAGTCATTCAATTTTACTTATAGGTGTATTGATGGATAATTTCAAATAATGAGTGATGAATATACTGAATATTCCTAGATTTGGTGAATATCAACATCAGATATATCCAGACGAGCTGGAAATGGTAAAGTCTATGAAGAATAGGTATATGCCTATAGCCAATTGTATTGTATTGTATTCGAGATGTTCTTTATCCATATAACATAATCATTCAAGATAGTACAAGAATATAGGACATATCCCAGGTATTCACAAAAGCGTAGCTTGTAACCCGAGGGCTGTGAACGCCTGCAATTAAAACCAGTCACCTCACACCATATACACCACAAAGTTCATATCCTTTACAATAAATTGTTGTTCCGTCCACTTAGTTGCCCACTCTCTGTTTCATCTTTCTGATGAAGACATAGGCGATGAAGTTGAAGAGACATCCCAGGTTACTGAAGATAACAGTGGTCATGGTGATGAATAGCGGTGGAGGTTCAATCATGCCCCAGATTCCATAAACGAGTGCCGACCACCACTGTGCTATAAAGGCAACCACCATCAGGAACATCGCGCGGGCCGTCTTGTGATACTTGTCGCTCTTGTTGACAGCTGCAGACTGGTGAATTTTCAGCCAGACTCCCGAGTAACAAGCCATGATGAAAGTGACTGTTGCTACCTCGAAGATGAGAATGGTAGTGCCTAAAACCCGACCTTCTTGGGTTCTTCTTTGCACATGAAAATTAATTAAATGGAATTAATTCGCAGTCAGCGTTCAGTTATGGTTCACGTAGAAGACAGAGAAACATTATGACCGCCTCCCCCCCCCCCCCCCCCACACAGGACAAGTAGTGTCATTTTGCATACTCGAATCCGTTGAGACTAGTGACTAAACTAGTGACTGTTTTTTAAACTAGTGACTGTTTTTTTTTTTTTGGTCTCACCAAGCTTCTGAGGGTTCAAAAGCTCCAGTGGCGATTCCTGCGATACCTATGACAGCCGGAACACTGGTGCCGAATGTCAACAGTCTCCAGTCGTACTTTCCTGTGACCAGCTTCTTTTGCATGACTACTGTCAAGAAGGTGTTCAGTGCTGCGTACATTATCACGAACGATTGAGCTAGGAGGAATTCTGCCACCCAAAAAGATAACACCAGACAGATCGGCATCGCCGGGATATTCACCAAGGCTAACATTCGTCCATGGTTGACAGTCAGTCCAACGGAGTGGCAGAGGTCACAGAACATCAGGTAAGCTATGAGACGATCTGTCAGAGGCTTTGAGAAGAACTTTCTGCAAGGTATCGAGATGTAGATGATGACTGCAGTACTGATGATGGTTGTTGTTGGTAGCGTAGAGAGAGCTGTGTATTGTATGATGAAGAAATTGTTTCCTGGAGAGCCATACGAGGCAACACCAGTCATGTTAGCCAGTCCTTTGGCCATTTCAAAAAGTCAAACTCTTTTCCAGTAAATGTCTACCGTAAAAATAAAGTTTAATTGCACTTGTGAGATAGAAAGTGAAAAATATCGGCTTCTTCAATTTGTATTCAATTCTCTAGCATGATGTTGCTTCACACAAAGATCACACGATTTTCCTCGTTGTAAGTGTTCAGTAACATCTGATATATATCTCTCATTGTTGTCCAAATATTATTTTTGACACTTGTGTTGCTCATCGTATTTCCAGCTCTTACACGTCTAAATTGGATTTCAAGCTCAACGGGTCCAAGACTGACTTCTAATGCCCTGTGTTCGCCTTGTCTAAGGTATATTTTCAGTTAGACAAGCCACTTCTATTGTGACGTCACAGTGAAAACTCCGGCGTTTCCATTACCTAGTTCAGTTGAGTTGTAGAGCAGTTTTGATTGTAAAATGTTAGTTAAAAAAGGAAAGCGCAAAACATAACTCGGGTAATTATCAATGATATTAATACTTCGAAAGCTCTTTGCTAATTATACATTTCATACTGACTGAGCATAATTTTTTCTTCAATTATTTTTTAAAAAGTGGGAATTACGTAAATCCTGAAAACTCTTGCAATGAAGTACAGAGCACGTGCAGTGAAGATCAAATCTAAATATGAACCAAACCTGAAGATCACAATCAACAATGAGATGGTTGAGCAATAAATTTTCCATATACTAATTGGTCTAAACGATTGCAATCCCCTCCTATCATCAATGACTAGACACCGACTACATCTTTACTGATATATTATACGAGACAATTTGAACAATGACTCGATTTTTATATACACTAAGAGGCATTAGAAACGCAACAAAGTGAAATGCGCAATAAAGGTGAGTACAACTGATTTTTTTCACAAATAATATTTCGTTTACAACCCCCTAGAGTATTTGAACAATAGGGCAGGTTTTTTCAGCTCAAGCAATAAAATCACATGGCTTACGGTATCAATCCCGTTTCATCATGAGTGATTGATTGCGACATTGTTTGAAGAAAAAATAATTGTTGCGTTTTTAATGCCTCTTAGTGTAGTTGTATTATGCGAATACGACGAAGAGAATGCATTTTTCGTGGTCAGAAGTCAATGCAGAATGCCGTTGAATTGCACCATACACATTGACTTCTGTTTCGAGGGTGCTTGTTCAAATTTGCAATAGGAGCGAAGGATACATGAATCAACCTACCACAAGCAATACCACAGGGTTTTGAAAACAACAAAAACATAACCTTTCATGAATAGGAATTAGTCCCAATCGAATATCTTTGGCGTGATCAGAGGTACGAATCGTGTAACATACAGTGGTCTCTGTTGTGAAGGAAAAAGTGCATAAAATAATTTAGAAATCTGAAACGAACCCGTCGAATAGGTGTATGACAAGTAAACAGGTAGCTCAACAAGAGTCAAATGACACCTGAGTTGATGATCAGGGCCAACCGCATCTATTCAATCAATTATATTTGGCGGACATACTCTTGAACATCGTCAGTTTGCACGAACCACATTTGGATATGTTTAACTCAAATAAATTGCAGACGCCAGCTGCACATTTGTGTATCTCTTGCTGATATTAGCGAGACAATCAGAGATTGCGGACCCTCGCCCCTCCAGATTTAGTTACTAAAATGAAAGTTTATAGACCCTTTTCGTCGATTTTGGCGATGATCTCGGATTCTGGTCGTACGATCATTGGTCATGTATTGAATAGACGTGGAATCAATACCCAGTATTAAGTATTCCGAGCAAACAAAACAGGATCCGTTATCCAATCTCATAGTCTGGGGTTCTCATAGAATGATTCTCATAGAATGGTTCGAAATTGGCCTTTAAAAAAGTTCAAAAATCATGGGAAAAATATTCATCAATGAAAGTACAGATTTATCTATTTTGACCATATTTTTGACCACGATCTGAATTATTGATAATGACCTCCCAAACTTCGCAATGTCTACTGTATACTTTATGTTCAATATTCTATTGAATATCGTCTGTGGTTTTCAATGTAAGTATCAATCTATTACTACCAAATACAGCCAAATTTCGATCATGTTGATGATTCCGGTGATAAACGTAAAATACAACATTTGCAATAGAAACAAAGCCCGACCAAATAGTTTATCAAAAGACACACTGGCGTCATCAGGGGCAGACAGTGTGTTGAATGTAGTTGTCACTATAGTACACCTGATGGAATTAGTGTACGACTCTCCAACAACCTATTATGGAAATAATTTAGAAATCCGAAACATACCCCATGGAAAAGATATATGACAAATACATAAGTACCTAATCACAAGCCAAAAGGCTACTGAGTTGATGGTGTCCTCGGGAACAGATGTAACGTCCACCAGCAGTGACACCGGCTCAGTGGTATGAATGTAAGTATCAATCTATTACCACCAATACAACCAAATTTGATGATTCCAATGACAAACGTAAAATACAGTATTTGCAATAGAAACAAATACCGACCGAATAGTTTGTCAAAAATACACACTGGCATCATCAGGAGCAGACAGTGTGTTAAATGTAGTTATTGTAGTTGGAATTACTATCATTTGAAATATTACAAATCGGTGGTTTCAGCTGATGAACCTTATACATTTGTGAACATTTGGCTATAATAGGGAAATATGATGTACGACCATCGGTTTTTCAGAAAATGATAGCGGAATTGCCTACAGATGAAGACAACAATGAGTAGGAAAAATCATTCCTGAATATAAGGAAGTTATTGCAGCTTCTCGATTTTGACCTTTTTTTTTTACTTTGACCCAAGCGTTCAACAATGAGCTGTAAATGTTCAGTTGTATTCCCTTTATCAAGGCACGTCTTCAGGAGGAAGTTAGTTTTGAAAGATTGAAAACAGGCTTCACCATATATTTTAAAATATCAGAACACTCAAAAGTCTTTAAATCATGCACCCCAATGGGGAGCTTCGGTCTTAAAACCATTGGTCGTACCCCATACTATCAGGAGTTGGCCAAAAAAAAAATGCTTGGAAAATCAATATCGATTAGAACCAGAGTTAGAGCCAGTTATGTGATTCTCACTTTTTGGTTGAAATGACAACCATTTTTTGTTCGATTTTGACAAAAAAAGAGGACCGAGTCACAATCCATTAAGTTTATTGCCAATAAATGCGAGGAAATAGTTGAAAATATGGACTATTTACGACCACCACTTCAGACCGTTTACGACAGAATATGAAAAATCAGATATTTTGCTGTGAAGATCGTAATCCAACTTCAAGGTGATGTTTTGGGATATAGATTATCAAATTTTCGGATCTATATCCCAGGAATAACTTGAATATCGTAAAATATTCACTGTCAAAATCGGACATGATGAATTTCTGAATGTTCTGATCGCCCCTTGGTCTTATCTCCCATACTAGTATATATTTAGGTAGACAACCCGCCGCCTGTGTGGCTACAAGTGGAAAGGTAGCCCAGGATGTATCGATTTTCTGCTTTGACATGGACTCTGTGAATCAAGTCAGAGTAAGATCGATAGTCCTTGTTATGTAACATCCCATGATGCAATACGGTGTATTCTGCACGCCATAGTCCTACTTAAGGGACACGGGTAAAGGTACCATGTCAACCATAGAAACATACCGGGTACTAAGTGCATAATTATCAATGCAACTTTTTGACTCGCGTCGTGTCATCCGGTTAGGATAACAATAAAGATTGAAGGAAGACTGCAGGTGACCTACAAATTGCGAACAGGCTTGTTATTTTAGGAACAAGACAATGGTGGCATAACTATACCTATGGATCATGGGCTGAACTGGATTCATGGGGGGTTATATAATGTAGTTATATTAATGTATTGAACTGATGCTTTCCATGACAACAATAATAACAGATTGACATATCTTTGATACTGTAAGCAAAATGTATTACAGATATGAACCTGATATATGTAAATAGCCTAATTTGTCTGGTATCTTTTTCCCTTAAGTAAATACTGAATTGCAACAGTTTCAAACATATTATTAATAATGATAATAATAACAATATTAAATAATACAACAATACTAAATACAACAATAATAAATGCATTTCTTATTGGGCGCTCTTAACATCCGAGACGTTCTCAGTGGTGTACAAGTAAAATATTTACACAAATGAATATGTAAAAACCAGAGAATAAGTAAGATTACACTGAAACGAAATAAGAACAGACACATAGAATGGACATATATGGTTGAACTGACTAGAAGGTTTAAAGTCATAGTAACAAAGTGTTGTTATATTGTTTTATTCCTGTTGAGAAGATATTGTGGACATTTGGTGACAAAAAATAGTTAATTGGTAACTAATAAGGCCTCGTTCTCCTATTTTTTTTTCAAAATTGGGTAGGGAGGGACTTTTTATTAGTTATTTTTCATTTTGCAAAAAATACCGTCCTCAGCTCATAAGAAAATTGAATAGGGAGGACCTTTTTAATTTTTAATTTTGGCGGGACGACATTTCATATGTATGAAATAAAAACAGTTGCACAAATGAACGAAGCCTTTGGCAATGAAATCCTGTGTAACACTTGACTTTAAAGATTTCGTTTCTTAAAGGCTTGATTTATTCCAGTACATTCAAGCCCGAATAAAACAAGTTTTTAGAATTGAAATCATGCGTAATAGACGTGGAATCAATACCCAGTATTGTATCATACAGTATTATAATTATAGTATTATAATATAGTATAATATAATATAGTATTATAATTATAGTAATATAATACCCAGTATTATAATTATAGTATTATAATACCCAGTATTGTCTTATACAATATTGTATAAGACATGATTTTAATGATTTCATTCCCAAAGGCTTGTGTAACGGGTTTGCACCCTTCTGTGACGTCTTGATAAACCGGTTTTCTAGGGAGGTGGGTGAGTTGTTATTTAACCGGAGCTGAAACGGTAAAACTCCGGGAAACTGCTACTGCTGTACGGTTGAACTCCGGCTAGAAGTCTCTAAGGTTGGTAGCGTGGTCTGGAATGGACCTCTTAACCGTTGTCCGACTGCTAATCTGCAACTGCACCTGTAACGTAAGAATCCGGAGGCGTTTCCGTCTCCGGGTACTGCAACTGCTCCGTCGGGATATCGCTTTACTGCAACAGCTCCGTCGTTTTCCGCCTTACTGCAACTGCGACTGCACCTGGAATGAGAATCCGGGAACGTTGCCGTTTCCGAATACTGCAACCGCTCTGCCAGGTTCCGCCTCACTGCAAACTGCTCCGGTTGGCTCCGCCTTACCGCAACCTGCGACTGCACCTGAAATGGAGTTTCTCGGAAGTGTTCTCACTTCTGGTTACCGCAACCGCTCCGTCAGGTACTGCCTCTGCAACTCCGTCGTCCGGTACCGCCTCTGCAACTGCTTCGTCGTTCCCGTCTCTGCAACTGCTCCGTCCGGTACCGCCTCCGTAGTTGCTCCGTTGAATTCCACCTCCGTCTCCGTCTCCTTCCTTGGTGATCTGGGTTCTTGGATCACCCTAAGACGTCGTTACAACTTGGTCTTAACCGACTGTGGTCTTATCTCCCTTCTTTCCGTATTACTTTCTTTTCCGGTGAACTAACGTTATTATAAATTCCAGTTCCCTAACGAACACGGAAAAACAACTCGGTTGAAGTTTTCATGTTTATTCTCCAAGTGCACAGTCAGAAGACTTAACTGCTATCATCTGGATGACTCTATCCGGAACAAGGGAGTACTCTGCTATGGGAGAAGGGGTCTGCACAGGTCGACGTCAGGACACCAACTCCGCCGTCCGCTGTGAAGCGGGGGCTTTTATAGACCTGAGACCCACGTCACGTGACCAACCTATTGTGACGTCATAGTCCGCCAAAACACTGATATTTTCCGGATTTCTAAAAACACTCTAGAACCAATCAGTGGCTGACACGTCACCTTTTAAACCGAAAACGAGGCTGATCACATGACCTTCCGGAAATAACGTCATTACGTTTTTGTACTCCATTGTTCCGACTCCGTCTCCGGTTCCGTCTCCGGTTCCGGCTCCGTCTCCGGCTTTACCAACATCACAAATATACCAAGTTCCGAGACGGAAAACCTTTTAAACATTAACAATACGGAACCGTATGAACCTTTAAACACATATACATTTTAATAAACTGTTATTTAACCATAATATCACAAAACACTAATAGAATTACCTAGGGGAAACTTTTGGGTACGCCCCAAAACCGTTACACTTGATTTATTTGTGCTTGAAAGCCCTTGGGCACCTTGGCATCACTGGTGTGCCGTCATCCTAGCAGTCGGCACAGACAGGATAATTCTGTGTACTGGTAGCATTGTTAACAAAAGTGTCAATTGATAATATATTGCTTCAATGACGAGTAATTGTGGAAAACTGTTCTTCAGTTAATACATCTATTGAAGTATATATGAGAAAATATAGTAATTTAAATCAATTCATGATCACTATTATGCACATATTTCTACATACATGTAACCTCATGGAATAACTGTTTTTTGAAGACTGGTATCGTCTTTGTTATATTTGGTGGCGAAAACAAAACAAGAAAACAAGGAGGGAAGTTGAATATATACCTAGGTCGTATGCTGTGATTTGGTCCTCAAAATATCGGCGGGAACACTTTTTATTTTTTATTTGAGAATCGCAAATAAAAAATCCAGGAGGCTGCTTTTGAACACAGGCGGGCGGAGACGAGAAACATAAAATTAATTTTATTAGGCCTAACAGCGACTTGTGTTCCGACTATATTGCGCCAGTATTACAATTGCCTCCAGCCAATGTCAGTTTTCGAGATAGTGATGTCAGTTGAGGCAGAATTTTCTTCGATGGCTGGCCAAAACGCAAAATACGTAATTTGTTGGTCAGCACATTCACAATCCACGCGATTCGGCAGGAAACGCGCCAAAAACAGCGAATACTGGACATCCTGCAGAAACCGGGTAAATAAACAGCACCGATTCTAAATATCTAGACAAGAACTGCACTAATGTTGCCATCTCGCATGTTCAGCTTTGTCAAATTTACACCAGGGGAATGAATTGCTTTGGTGCCAATACCTGCTATTTACCTTGAAATCCTCACGTTTGTCATGTAATCAAGTTCAAAGAATCTAATCTCTAACCTTAGATCTAATGAATAAATTAGGTTTGCTACTGGTATTATCAAAACTTGGTTGTATTTGCGGTGATCGGCAGGAAACGCGCCAAAAACATCAAATACTGGACAATTTTATCTACCAGATAAAAATGAAACTTATGAAACGCTCTATGAAACTTGGCTCATCTGCTGAACCAGGCTCACTTTAGGTTTTTTAGGTTCTTTTATTGTGATCATCAAATCTTGTTTTAAGCGGTAATAGGTTGATACATACATTTCAGAGATGTGCCCTCTTCACATGCTTCAGTGTCCATAACAAAAGCATTAACTCTCCCCGAGTCGGCCGTAATTCCGGGATGGTTCATGCGACCATACCGAACAACCCAAAACTTGTATTATGGAAAACCAATCACCGAGTGCCACATGACAAAATACATCTTTCTGAACAGGCCTAGTGCGACCTTCACGTGAAGCATTTAGGCACTATAGGTAACTATAGGTACAATTTACAAAATTAAGTGAATTCAATACCTTGATCATCTTCCGGCCCAATAATGAGTATCTGGAATAATATTGCCTTAGATTCTAATGATCAATACAATAATATGGTTTTAGTGGCAGAGATTAGTGTGAATATCAGTCATTAATTAACAGTGCACTAACGTGTCAAAAAGTCAATACAAATACATTGTGTAGATGATTAATTTATTGCTCATTATACTCAGATGCACACGAACGTAATAGCATAGAAGACGATAATGTACAAAACCATGCAAAGCGTGTGACAATTAACTAGGGTATACATGCACGGCAGAGCTAATTCAAAAGAATCTATACAATTCCATATTGTTGAGTATTTCGTACTAAGCGAATGACACACACACAGCCTCATACCATTTGTTCTCAAGTGCTATTGTGGTTTGATTCAGTTGATGGCACATTTGAAGATTGTGTTTTTCGCGTAGATAGAGAAGCTCATAAGGGACATTCAATATATTTTTAAGTTTAGGATATAACTTTTGTTCTGCAGAATTATTTACTCACATTTGAAACTGCGGAAAAAATATTTCAAACCTGGACATTAATATTAAAACCCGGAATTAGGTATTAAAACCAGATTTCAATATTTAATTTCCGGGTTTAATATTTAATTCCAGGTTTGAATATTATTTTCCAGGTTTTAATACTTGATTTCAGGTTTGAATATTTCATTCCATATTCGAATAATTAATTCCGGGTTTGAACATTTATTCCAAGGTTTTAAAATTCATATCCCGGTTTTAACATTTAATTCCAGGTTCGAATATTTAACTCCTGGTTTAAATATTTAATCCCAGGTTTGAACATTTATCTCCCGGTTTAATACTCAATTCCGAGGTTGAATATTTGATTTCAAGTTTTAATACTTTTTTCCAGGTTTGAATAATTAATTCCGAGTTTTGAACATTTATTTCCAGGTTCTAATATTTATTTCCTGGTTCTAACATTTAATTGCAGGCTTGAATACTTAGTTCCAGGTTTTAATATTTATTTCCCAGTTTTAAAAATTTATTTCCCAGGACTTTCCCATGGAGTAAATCATCCTTCAGGAAAAAAATTAATTCATAAATAAAAAAGGGAATGTCCCTAATATGCTTCCCTACGTTAACCAGTTATGTTTCTTTCTATTTTACTATGAGTTACTATAAACATACACATACATATAATTTCTGAGCACGTAATAACTATTGTTTTTCAACATAATAAAAGGCTATCGTTTTGATTCGGAATAAATACAATACAGTACAACTTCTAATACCACCCAAAAGGACACTTATAACATCGTCATATGAATCATACCGTGTTTACATTTTTAACTTCTGAAGAAAATGTCTGTTTGAATGACTTAGGCAATTCTGATGTCTCTAATGTACATGACTGTGCCGTCCCGGAATTATAATATGTCTCATTCCTATGTCACTGCACGGGGGGTAAAGGTGGTTGAAGTTGATCCACCTTAACATTCACACTAAATGTCAGTGTTTAGTGACATTGGTGTTTCCAGTTTCCGTCCTGGTAGCCTCATTCTCGGAGTTCCCCACTTTTCGGTACATCTTCCTGATGAAAACATAAGCGATGAAGTTGCACAGACCTCCAAGGTTGCTGAAGACTACGTTGCTCACCAACATGAAGAACGGAGGGTTTTGAATCAAGCTCCAGATTCCAAAGACAAAAGCTGCCCACCACTGTGCGATGTACGCCAGTACCATCAAGAACATAGCCCGCACTGTTCTGCTGTATTTGTTGCTTTTGCTGGCAGCGGATGACAGGCGGATTTTCAGCCAAACTCCCGAATAACAAATAACGATTAAAATGACCGTGACTATCAGAAAGACGCGAATAAACACACCCATGGCCAAACCTCCCGGGGTGTGGTTCTGCGTGAAACACCTGAAAGGTAATCACTCAGTACTGATTGTAATGGCTAAAGTATTTAGGCCTACTTCTGGGGTAATTTGAGAATGTATATAACAAACTATCTGCAGTAGGAAGTGTCTCAATTTGAATATTGATTCACAAATTATACGAAGTTAGACAAGAATATACTCTGATTTTTCTAACTCGTTTACACCGTTTTTTTGCAGATATTTTTGCAACACTGAATAATATCGTAACGTATAACTCGGAACACTACATCAGGGGGTCAAACGGCAATTTTCTACCGAATTTCAGACTTCTATCACGAAAATTGAAAAAGTCGGCTCTAAAATTCAGCCAAATCATTGAACTTCTGGTTCCGCACACGCTCTTGTGTATTTTGTTGCTTTTGTGGCCAAGCAGTCTTTCCAATTCAAGGAGTTTCTGTAAAATACACTCCATTTCGTGTTTTAGTTCAAAATTATGACTATACTTCATAATTCATACCGAATTCCAGATGTTCAGATTCCGGAGATCCTATTTTGGGCTACCATTGGGGGTAGACTGCCAACTTTTTCAATTTTCGCAATAGAAATCTGGCGGAAATTTGCCGTTTGACACCCAGAAGAAGTATATCATGTTATAATACGATACCATATGGAATCGCGAAAATATCAGCAAAAAAACGGCAGAAACGAGTTAGAAAAATCAGAGCATAGACATACAGGCATTTCTAACTTACCAAGCTCCAGAAGGTCCGAAGTATTCGTTGATTGCTGCAGGAATACATATAACAGTCGGCAGGCCGATGAAGAATGTTAACAATCGCCAGTCATACTTTCCTGCGGGTAGCTTCTTCTGTAGAACAACCACCATGAAGGCGTTAAATGCTGCATATTGGATCACGAAAGACTGCATAAGAATAAACTCACTCAGAGAGAATCCCAAAGTTATACAGATCGGCAAACTTGGGTGATTCTCGAGTGCCAGCATAAATCCATGGTTGACAGTTGTCCCAATACCATGAAATAGGTCGCAGAATGTCAAATAGACGATCAGACGATCAGCCAAAGTTAATGAGAAGAAGTTCTTGCATGGTCTCAATATGTAAACAAGAACACACGTGCTGATAATGACGGTCGATAGTAGAGTCGCGAGTCCAGTGTATTGTATGATGAAGAATTTTTCAGGAAAACCGAATAATGGTACCTCGGTAGAGTTATCCCCGGCCATATCTGTGTTGTTAGTGTTCGTTTTCCTCAACTAACAGTGTTTCATATCAAGTTGATACCCATAACAATCTTGTTGATATCGCACTGGTGAATCATTCTAAGTCCAGTACAAGTCGTTCCAACAATATGGATAATAACAACCTAAGTTAAGCTAATTTGTATGTTCTACTTCCTCCATGTGATCCACTACCTCTGGTGTTTCATAAGAAGGCGCTGTGTTTTATACCAGAACTGGCTCAATTATGCCTAGGTCACATTTGCACCGATCGCCGGCCGATGCGAATACATCGGTGGTACTCACCGATGTTCCGGCCGCCGGTAACTTTTTTCAGGTATCTTTTACAAATAGACGTGGACTCTCAAGTGGTCATGAAAGCACCCGGGCATTGGCAGATCACCGGTGGACACCTATTCGGACATCGTACACTGACCGGCCGGCATACATATGAATGGGGGGAGAATGTGTACCTTGATGCCAACGGGACACCAACCAGTCACCTAGCAGGCATCGGCCGGTGACCGACTGACGTCCGGACGGTTCTTCCCTGGCGGTCCAAACATTGGCCGAATGACGGACGGGTGCCGGACAGTCTGCCTCCTCCTCCTGCACCTCCTCCTTGGAGGTAAGGAGCACGGGCGTAGGCTACTGCATCTGCAGCCAAGCAAACCTCACTCTCTGAAGAGGAATTACCATCCTGCCAACTTCTTCTTCTTCTGGATACTGTGTAGATTTGTCTGTAGATTTGTGGACTAAATATCTTGGAATATACATAGAATCAGTACCCAGTATTAAGTATTCCGAGCGAACAAAACAGGGTCCGTTATCCAATCTCATAGTCCGGGGACAGGAAGTCATATCAGGCATACGAAGTGAGAGAAAACAAAAATGACAGGGAAACTCATGAAGCCCCCAAAATGACCATTAGGAGGTGAAATCAGGTGTTCCGGAAAGAGTGATCATTTCCTGCCCCACTAGTGGCACCCGTCATGAATTCCCCAAAATTAACATGAAAATAGATCTAGTTGCATGGCAGACATGGATTTGGTGTATTTATCAACCAGATCATAATGACGTCCATAGAATTTCTTGAAGGCAAACTATAAGTCTTGGTAGAACATATCCTTGTCGCAGCAGTTTAGAGACTAGCTGGGCACTTATATAAACAAAGTCATCGTATTTGCAACTAGCTCTGGAATAGCGTATAAGTTGAGAAACAATCACACCATATGCTGGTGACACAGGAATGTTGCTGCTTAGAAAAGGGTAATCGACTATTGAAAAATCATCACGTTTGTCATACAATCTGGTTGATAGGTTAGAATCATTATCAATCTCCAACCCAGGTCTAGATATTTGGAAAAATTAGCAGAGTCTGTAGTATTCTTGATTTCAAGTTCCCTAGGATATATGACATCCAAATAGTCACCAAACTTTGTATTATTTAGCGACAATACATCGTCTATATATCGGAAAGTGAAATTAAAATGACATGTTAGTTTCTTAGAACCTCCTCGTTGTAAATGCTGGATGAAATCTGATTCATATGAGTATAAAAACAGGTCTGCCATATAATTGTGCACAGTTTTTACACATGGGAATACCAATGGTTTGTTTAAATATTCGACCACCAAAATCCAAAAATATTATCAATCAGAAAATTGATCATATTTACCACATCTATTTAAGTATATTTGTATGGGGCATTAGAGTCGCCTTTAACGAAATAAGCGGTAATATAATTAACTACAATATAGTGGTACCGACGTTGTCCCTTTTTAGAGAAAAATGAATTATTGATGAGTTTTTTTTTAGGTGAGACTTCAGCTCAGAATGAGGTATAGTTGTGTACAAAGTGGAAACATCAAATGTTTTGATTGACGTTACCTTTGAAAGTGTGTGAGCATGTAGATATTCCAATAAAGATTTGGAATTTTTTAATATCGACATTCGGTTTATACCACTTCTAGAATATATGGTTTCATAGTACTTTTGGAAACCCTGTTTAATTTTAGACAATATAACAGTTAATACAAATTATCATCAAATCGCTTAGACAAAAATTAATAGACACCTAATTAATAGACAAATTAATAGACAAAAAATTAATTATTAAAAAGTAGTTATTAGGCAAAAAAATAATTAATAAAATTATTAGACAAATCGCTGTGCCTGTTTATGTAGGCCTACAGTTTTATCCATAACATAATGGGTATCGACCGGCCAACCAATCACGCCCTACCGGAGACCCCACGGTACCCTACTGATAACTGCTAGGTGACCGTCTCGTATGTACAAGTCGGACGAATATCGGAAAAGCACCTTCCGCACATCCATCGGTGCCTGGTATGATACCCTGCGTTGACCGTCTCGTATGTCAAAATCGATCGATTATCTGAAAAACACCCACCCCACATCCATCGGCGCATGACAGGATACCCAGCGGTGATCGCCTGGTGAGCTACTCATATCAATCGGCCGATATATTTGGTCAATCCTCTCGGCGCCCGGTGCGCACATGGAGGAGCTGTGATCGGTCGCCGGCAGGTGTGACAACGATTAACAGGCGATGTCATTTTTCCCAGCGGTCGCCGCAAGAAATTAACTCTGCGTTATTTTCTTCCGATGCCTCCACCGACGTGTCTACGATGTCCGATTGTTGCCCGATAGTCACGGATGGCCCTCCGGCGCTCAGTGGGTGACCGGCCGAAATGGCCGAATTTCAGCCTTTTCACGCATCGTAACCACATTCGAGGAGGCATCGGTGCAAATGTGACTTAGGCATTAGCAGGCAAGTAGGTCTCTGCCTACTAAATAATTGACATTGAACTTCATCGATTTGGTATTGTATCTCCCTGGCACTTGAGGCGCCCACCGTGTAAAGTGAGCTTTCAGTGTGTCTGACAATTTCATCGATTCATCACTCCTCATTGCGCTGGTAAATTAAAACACAGTAAATTGATTCGTTACTTAGTTACATTTCACTGTATATCATGATTCGTGTTTCACATCACTGGGTAACGGCAAAGGAATGATACAGTTGCTTGACGGGAAAGTGCTTGTGGTGTGTGACTGTTCAACGTGACGGGTGTGACCTAGTCGATTCAGGGATTAGTTTACTTCTGGACCCGTGTGAATCATATAAGCACTCTTCCCTTGATGCACCAGGGTGAAGTTCGCGGTGATTTTTTTTATTCTGATAACATCAATATATAATTGTTTGTTTATATATTTCCCAGATATTTCTTGATATTCATCAAAAGTAACTTGGATATCTGTGTGTAGAAGTTGAGCAATAAGGTCGAGGTGGGTAACTTATATAGATAGCTTTTCATGCGCATATCATAGACGTGGAATCAATACCCAGTATTAAGTATTCCGAGCAAACAAAACAGGGTCCGTTATCCAATCTCATAGTCTGAGGACAGAAAGTCATATCAGGCATACAAAGTGAGAGAAAACAAAAATGACAGGGAAACTCATGAACCCCCCAAAATGGCCATTAGGAGGTGAAATCAGGTGTTCCGGAAAGAGTGAACATTTCCTGCCCCACTAGTGGAACCCGTCATGAATTCCCCAAAACTAACATGAAAATAGATCTAGTTGAATGGCAGACATGGATTTGCTGTATTTATCAACCAGATCATTATGACGTCCATAGAATTTCTTAAACGCAACTATAAGTCTTGGTAAAACATATCCTTGTCGTAGCAGTTTAGAGACTAGCTGGGCACTTCGATAGACAAAGTCCTCATATTTGCAACTAGCTCTGGAATAGCGTATAAGTTGAGAAACAAACACACCATATGCCGGTGACATAGGAATGTTGCTGCTTAGAAAAGGGGAAGTGACTATGGAAAATTTGAAATCATCAAACTGGTGAATCGTTATTTGATGGAGATGCCTCGAGCAGATGCCTCCATCATAGTATTCCAATCAATTATCATTTCAGCTGTAAGCATCACGAACAAAGTAAACACAACACACCACTTTGCACCCCTGTATATACATGATGTATGTGATGGGTCACTTAATTCGAGCTTCAGATGCTGTCTGAAGTCAGGCACTTTTCTAAGTACAAATTGGTCAAAGGGAGATGTTACACAACTTGCCAAATGACTGGTCATCTAGTTATGCATGGTTGATTTGTGTTAAATGACAGTGACTTTAAACCAGAAAGAAAAGAAATTGAATATATATAGATATATGTGTTTTATGAGGTGTATGTTTCTGCCAGTGAGTAACAAGAAAGTTCTCCAGACGTATAGACATACATTGAGGCGCCCACCGTGTAAAGTGAGCTTTTAGTGTGTCTGACAATTTCATCGATTCATCACTCATACACTCAATGATTCCCAATGGTGGTAATATATGTCATACATGATACATACTTATTGATTATCTTTAGTCTGGCTATTGGAGTGTGAAACAAGCTGTTTACATAGTATATTATTTAGGGGAATATCATATAATTGTATGTAAATAATAAATGAGCACTTGAGACTAGATAAGTTACTGGAGAAATGTTAGGAGAGTAGTGTAATGTATCAAACTATTAGATGGACTGCCATGCGAAAGATTTACCAGATAAGGAATAAGGAAGCACACAATAAGATTGCAGATTTTGTAGCGTACCATGATCCATCAGACTCTAAGCCCTTTATCTCATGTTCCTAACTTTTATATTTTATTATTAATCTTGGTTTGTGATACAAATCCAAAGCCACTTTTCCCCCTGAAGACATTTTAAACATTTCAGGCGCGATACCAGCTCGTGACTCACCACTCAATGTCACCTGAGGTCGAGTTCAGGGTAACCAACATAACTACGAACTATAACTTCCCATAATGTACAGGGCCCAAGTTTGATATCCTGCGCCTTCCTCTATATTCAATAAGGATTAAAATGGTGCGGACGGATTAAATGGTATGTTTTCAGTGGACGAGTAGTATTAAGGAGCAGTGTACGGTACTTGGGCCATGTACAGGCATATTAGTCCCAGAGGCCGATTCGAGCAGATGCCTCCATGGCCAAGTACCGTACACTGCTCCTTAATGCTACTCGTCCACTGAAAACATACCATTTAATCCGTCTCGCACCTTTTTAATCTTTATTGAATATAGAGGAAGGCGCAGGATATGATACTTGGGCCCAGTCGATTCAGACCTTATGTCACTCAATCGATTCTGGGGAGGAATGCAGAAACTCCTTGACCTATTCAATGCACCCCGTTTACACAAACTACGAATGACCTGAATATAATGCTGGTGACGAAAAATATATAAAATAATAGCAGACATACATGTACCATTCAATTTGCCAACACATATTTCTAACATGACTTTGTGTATCTTCTAAAAATGTGACTGCCACTGGTGTGACCGGCAAAATACATTGATTACAAACCAACTTAAAATTGAAATAATATGGCCAATACAAGCATTGCGATAGAAGTGAATCACCCGTTCCAGATAATGATTTCTTAAATGCCTAATACAAAATGAATCTGCCCTCAAGAGACATAACTATGAGTTTGTAAGTTAAAGGACACAAAGAAATGTACCATGTACGGCTGTTTATATGATCATGATCCGAACATCTTCAATTGTGTAGTCACAATTAGAAAGCTTCTATCCGACTACATATCACAAGCTCCACCTATAGCTGATTACTACAAGTTGTTGACACGTTAAACCTCCCGACTGTGTTGTTTCGGAATATGGCGTCAAGTGGTCTCGGAGGAAATGACGGAAGGAAAAAGAGAGAACACAATGACGACGATGCCCGAATAGATGGATTACAATCGGTGAGTACGGTTGTGGTCTATGGTGTATAGGGCCTGCAAGTCACGTGCCGTTACGGTGTGATTCTGCTGGCAAATAAACATACCTAAGTAATTCGAGTTTTAAATGGAGTCATCAGGGTGTCTCATACTTCACCAATAATAGGATATTGGAGGGGAATGTACCACTCACATTGTTCGGAGACAAAGCTGGCTCCTAAAAAACAACTTAGTGTCCAATGTCCAAATTTACTTGTTAAAAATTTAATACCAGTGCGATATTAAATGTAGTCGCCTGCCTGATTTCCCGAAACTGGGGCTGTCAAAGTAGTCAGGCAGGTTAGCAGGGATCTACATGTTTTCATTATCATGACATGGAAAACTCACCGAATGACTACATTATGATATATAGAAGACATAATTTCATCATAATGCATTCTTAACCACAACATACAGACACTAGACATGAATGTATCCCCATGCATGTTTTAACGAAATTGACATATTATTTCATATATGTATTATGCAATTTTAGCAATAGTAAATTTGCAGTTCAGACACCATTTTTATATATGTGCACTTGTATGATCTATAGGATGTTTTTTCTTCAAAACTTTGTCACTTTGTCACGGTACACCAAAGTATTTATTCCCTTATAAATTTTGAGACGGATCAAAACACCTGGGAATTCGGATTAAGAAATCCTCACACATTTTAAATCAAGGCGGTGTCATTTTTTCTCAAATTTGAATTACCAGATTTGACATCATATGGGTCATTAGCCGTTCATAACAGGAATTGACTATTCTCGCCAGTGGATACTTTGTATAATCAGCTATTTAAAACATGGTCCCATTCGATCTGTTCAATTTGACTGAGGTGTATGGAGATTCAAACCCATCGACATTTTCGGTATGTAAATGGCGACTTGTGTTCCACAGACCTGCCCAGTCTCTTGCAACTCTATCCGTCAGTAAGTATGCTATAATGGAAACAAGGACAATACTGGACTATCCTGGGAGTTGTAAAGCATAATTGAGGATTTCAAGCTGTTTTGTAGCTGTCACTGGTGATCTGTGCGAGTACCGGGTGCAGAGGTACAGGGATTTGAGTAATAACCATTTTGCAATGACAATATCGGCTCTTCAACGTCTTTTTTGCACTGTCAGAAGACCAGATTGCGCTTTGGGCAATAATATATGCACATTTGTTTCGGCAAATGTATTTCCAGACGACGCTGCAGATCCGTATTTATATAGCTTGCTAATGATGTGAATTTATCATGCAAGCGATGTATTGAATATACATTGCTGTGTCGAGTCAATGACTGGCGCGTGGCCGGGAAAAGTGAAAACTTTGATCGAAGTAATTGAGGCATTTATCGTGCAGTGCATCCCAAAAAAAACTGCACGGTCTGTTGCAGCAGACGATACTGAACCAATAAGCAGGTGAGTGAAGTAAAATGTTCATTGGCCAGCGCCTCGCGCTGGTCTTCTAAATTTGAGGGGAAAAACAGACTCACGGAGGGTGGGTATGGGCGGCCCCGGTCCTGCTATCATTTGTTTCAAATATAGTAATATCAACAAAAGGATCACATCACTTTCAAAAATAATATTTCTTGATTGTTTCAATGAGGTTTTACATTTTAATGTTGTGAATAAATGCAAATACTTTCAGAGTTTTATAAAAAAAAAATTGCAATTTTTTCGGACCCGACTCCACGGCGGTCAAGCGTACCTGATGTATTCGGAGGAACATTGACGCTCCTGAATCATTGGGAGTGAGAGCTTGTGTTATTCTGATTAGACGTCATGGTGGAGCGAAATAGTGTAAGAGTAGGCTGCAAAAAATAACCATAAGGAAATCGCCTACGATGTGTGTACACTCAAAGCACTGTCAAAATTTCCGGAAATCATTAGCATAAGCCGACGATGTTGGCTTAGCATAAAACATACGCATACAGTAGCGCAACAAAAATATTGAGCTAAGTTTCTGATGTTGGCAGAACAATTACGAAAGATTGCCAACTTTTGTATTTTCCGACTTAAAAAAGATAAAATATGATGAAAAATTTTGGTTTCTACACCAAAATACACGCATAAACTATCAATGTGATCCAAGACATTGGGCAACATTAAAAACATTGGAGGTCTGAGCTCGGATATACGTCTATAGATATATTCCTTTTTGTTTATTATATGGAGAATAATGAACAATTTAATCTACCAAATTAAGGTCAATAATCACACAAACTCTCCCATCGCAACATATTTCCGCTGGACACAAAATAATTCTCTCCACTGTAGGTTACTTATAACCTGTAACGACCGTCATATATGGCAGTACATGGTGCCATACGTCAAGGTGTGCGATAAGTGGAGTAGAAATACGATATTGTAGAAGCACAGTATTTTTAATGTTTAAATACAAACTAGTTCACAATAAAGCATAATATCTAAAAATCATTCGAATGATAATATTGTGTATTATATCTACAATGTAATTGTTTACCTACTTGCTTACTATACTCATGATACTGGGACAACAAGCAGCGGAAACCAAATATCCCCGATTGCGACGAATCGATCCCTAAGCAAGTGTTGAGGTCAAAACCTAGTCCGCTATTCAATTTCAATCTCCAAATATATATATGTAGCGGTTATAGACATGTAAATGGAATCACGCCACATTACGCGACCCTCGACCATACAACACATGTGGGCTGACCTTGACACTGATTGACAGAAGACGTGACACACACCCAGGACGAATATAATTAGGACAGACCCGTGTGATTGTATTACACAAGTGCATGATACGTGAGAAGACGATACGTGAGAAGACTCGGACAATACGACACCATGAAAGTTGCCAGTTGATATTATAGAATCTTTGAGGAAGAAACATGTGTTTGGATAATACCTCTCATTGTGACCCGGACATATCTAGATTGATTCGGCGTTTGAAGTGTTTTTTCGGCTTCAGATTACATCAACGTGGCTTCCATATTGGTTTCTTCTTTTGGTCCCATTCAAATCTTGGTTTGGTGATCTATTAGTTGTAAATGGCCCGTACATACCCATGATACCGGAAATAGACAGATCAATCTTTTGGAATGAGTGGACATCGACAAAACCAACGTTAGATTATCGTGAATAAATCATGTGAACTTGAAAACCAGTCATGATTCATTGGGCGCATAGGCCAAAATGTGTCCATGCAATACAGGTACTTACGATCTCACCAAAGCACTGACTGAGAACTATAGAGCATTGAAAACCGAACACAAAATGTCGATCTCCTCTATCGTCACATCATTATGTAATCAGTGATTTGGTAATTTGGTAGAGTTCATGTTATTAACATTTTCCACGGAGAAATTTACGCTTGACATTGATTTCCCGAGAATGAGCATGCACTATGTGATTGAGGCTGCACGTCTGGTCCGTGATCTCAAGCAAAGAACTACAAGCAAGCAGGCCATCCCATGGAAGTGACATACTCTCAACAACCTGGCGACAATCGGTTTACTATTTATGTTGTTATGTACGCCAATTTAGACATTTCTTCCTTTCTATATGCCAATTGCGAGTTTATAATTATTTGTGAATCGCAGCGGGAACGTGATGAAGCGATGTGCACATATTATTATCTCCAATTTTTGGCAATGTCGCTACAAAGTTATGGTTTTAATTCACACGAATTGATTTATTTTTCACTGTTACGGGCTGAACCGGAGCTCTCTGGCTAATAGGCCGAGTTACTCAAGTGATAACTATCGATTTCACTGTCTGAACTTCGCCGTCTATAACTGACAATAGATAGCCCAACCTTGAAAGTAATTTTCCGAGCCATCACACAGACGAAGCTGAAGGTCATTGATGGGTTCGTCACAAATTCAGTTTTTGCGAGAATCATTCATTTCCCCAAAAGGGCATGTGCATGACAATTAGCATCCAGTTGTGATCAAAGTTCTGCCAGTGCCTTTTTGGGTTAGTACCTGTCAGCACAATAACTCTGTTACCTCACCTAGCAACCTGACAGACATAAAGCTATAGCCTCGACAGCTCATTGACAGCTCTCAGCAGCTTTCTCTTCCTTTTTGTATCCACATTGCGCTACAGCATTCAAAACAATGTGCTAGTCATGGGCCAGCACCAAGTATTGAGACGTAAACTAATCAGATATACACTGGAAACAAACTATTTGGCAGCAACGAAACTGATTGTTTCGTATTTAAAAAAAACAACAACATTATGCTCTATTGTTGAACACGTAACTTCACACAAAGTCCCCAAAAATCAATCAATCAATCAATTTATTCAAAACTGTATGGAAAATATACACTACGACACTTTTATACAAGTCAGTCCAAAGCAATGAAATGAGTCATTTGACTGTATCCTCGTGTGAAATTTGCTGATTATTTAACACAATAATTTAATTATTACGAGGTATTTCAATGCTTCGATAAACAGGAAAAAATTTTACATATAGATATACAGGTCCAAAACATATTACATATTCCCAATCAAAATAGTTTTATTACTGACCTAATAATAGCATTAGCATACAATCAAATTAGAATACACCTGACATACTGATTGTATATTCATGGTCTGGTCCATCTCGTGTGCGTCTCCCACAGAGCCGTGCCCATAACCCGCCCACCCCGCCCGTTCCACAGCCAGAAGGTACTTTGACATGAATACATACTGTGCAAGGATGATTGGCAAATTCAACCGTTTACAAACTTTTAAGTGGTGCATCATTTATATTCGTCTGTCTTGGTTTCGAGGGGGGTTACACTGTACAACATGTGGGTATATTTTTGCTGGTTATTAGTCGGTGAATGGAAGTAATCATTACACCCCATGAGAACAGACCAGATGCTATTTAAATGGCTGCGAGCTTGGTGACAGGGTGGTCAATAACGCTGATAGAATACTTCATTTCGTATAGCGTAAAATCCACCGAAGTGCTCTATTGTCTCGTTGTCATATTACAATTTCAAGTTCGAATTGAACTAAAGGGAACAATGCCATCAAACATAGTGGATATCAGATTAGTTTAAATATTGTAATCTATGTCTTATTCCGTATAAAACTAGTATAGAAGTATAACAGTATAACACTGCATAGATACACAGAAAAGTAACTACGTAGTAATTGTCATGATCCCAGTTCTGAGAAACATGAGCTGGACTCTTATTGGTTAGAACGCTAAAACACGTGATCAGCTGAGACGAGGTGAGTAGAAGAGATGTGCTATAGAAGACAATATCAATGAGGCAGCTGCTATTATAAAATCTTATCACAATAACTAACACTTCCGATAACATTTTCTGTCTAACTACAGAAAGACACAACTATTTTGTGACTCTCGATAATGTACCCCCATTCCTTCCCAAGCATCTGCTCAGTTCAGAAAACGAGATAAATGGGACTCAGAAAATATGCAGATACGCAACCTATCGTTCTTCCAATTATTAAGTCCCACATAGGTTCGTTGCAATTTACTTCCAAATCACTATTATTCTGAAATTCAATGTAACTGAAACACTTGGTCTCATAAATGCTCTCACACTTTCGGAAAATGATTTCGCACTTACTTTACACAGAACATTAACTCAGTGTAGATCCATGATTCCTTTCATTGGAACAAATGCTGCAGAACTATTCACAACACACAGTGGTGAAATAAACTGCAGTAAATCTGACATAATGGCAATGGAATAGCTTTATTTCCCACAGATGTTTTTGGTACAAAAGAGGAACAATATAGTCACTTGTGAACTTAACCACGAATATTTACAGTTTTACCCACAAAAGACAAGCCAGTAATAGCCGTGGTTCAATGCTACTGTATATCGCTGCTGTGTGTCTATACCGCACAAAATATATCCGCTCGTCTGGTCTTTGATCTCAAACAAAGGACGAGAAGCCAGCACGTCATCCATTGGTAGTAAATTGAACACATTCTCAACAACTTCATCAATCGATTGACTTTCTGGTTTTAGTTCAGCTGCTGAACGAAAATCCACCGTGGTCTGTATATCAAAGCATAACTATTTTAATATTTGCCGTGCTCAAATAGCGATAAGTAATTTCTGCTATTGATTAATATATTCCCGTTAAATTTCGGCGATTCACGCATGCTGTCTAGGTCATAATAACTCGTGACGCACTGTAGACTCATTGGTGGATGGAAGGATAACCCACTGCTGTCCATGAATAGTCCCCCCCCCTATTCCCCCCCCCCCCCCTATTGGCTATCATCCAAAATTTTCTTAATATGGATCAACAGAATTTGGTTGCCGAAGCAGTTGTCGAAAAGAACCGGTGAATAAGACATTCCGAACAAATTTAAAGTGATATTGGCAGGAAAATTATTTTTTCCAAATCGATTACATATATGCCTGTGGTCTCAGATAAATAGGTTTCAAAACAAACCTGATCAGATGGATGAATCAAGCATATGACAGTACTAGCAGCCGCTTATTTTTGTGCGCTACTCAGAGTTACCTCTGACTTAACCTAGTTCACGCTCGAATGGCTCGAACATACACGAGTAAGCTGGAATCGCACTGCATCAAGGGATACAAAGCACCGAGAATGGCGGTAATGTAAACAAGCTCGAAATATATTCACCACAAACTTGCAACGAAATCAAATAAAAAGGGGCGTCTGTATGGGCATACAAGTGCAGATATATAACTGTTATGTTTTCTTCGTTCGATCAGGAAGGTATGGAAAAATCCGTAACTTACTGCCAATATCACTTTAAAGGATTATTTCAGTGACCCTCTAATTTTCATACGTCAATGTGTGCGATAGGTGAAGTAGAAATACGTTATTGTAGAAACACAATAATTTTAATGTTTAAATACAAACTATCTCGCAATAAAGCATAATATCTCAAAATCATTTGAGTGACAATATCGTATATTATATCTGCAATGTACTTGTTTACCTACTTGTATACTATACTGGGACAACAAGCATCGTGAACCAAATATCACCCGATTGTAACGAATCGACTCTGAACAAGTGTTGAGGTCAAAATATAGTCAATCTCCAAGTCGATATATGTTTAGCGGTTATAGACTTGTAAATGGAATCACGCCACATCACGCGACCCTCAACCATACATCACATTTGTGCTGACCTTGACACTGATCGACAGAAGACGTGACACGCACCCAGGACGAATATAACTAGAACAGACCCGTGTGATTGTATTACACAAGTACATGTGACCCGTGAACGTGGCCCGGTCAGCCTGACGAATCTGAGCTACCCGATAAAGACGATACGTGAGAAAACTCGGATAAGACGACTCCATGACAGTTGCTAGTTGATCTAGAATCTTTGAGGAAGAAACATTTGTTTGGATAATACCTCTCATTGTGACCTGGACATATCCAGATTGATTCAGCGTTTGAAGTGTTTTTTTTTTCGGCTTTCAACGTGGCTTCCATATTAATTTTCTTCTATTGGCCCATTCAAATCTTGGTGTAGAGATCTATTAGTTGCGAATAGCTCGTACCTACCGGAAATAGAGATATCAATCTTGTGGAATGAATGGACATATACATCCCCGTAAACCATCGTTAGATTATCGTGAATAACTCATGTGAACCTGAAAACCAGTCGTGATTCATTGGGCTCATATGCCAAAATCCGTCCATATAATAAAGGTACTTTCGATCTCACCAAAGCACGGACCAAGAACTACTAGTATACGGCATTGATAACCTCCTCTAACGTTACATCATTATGTAATCAGTGATTTGGTAGAATTCATGCTATTAACATTTCCACGGGGAAATTCCCGCTGGAGGTCAAATCCATTGAAGTCCCTCCAGGAAGTCCTTCTGGAGGGATGTCAAGAAATCATTCAACTCTGAATTAGATATATCTACAAATATTGATGGACACACCGGGGGGTACAACATTACATTTTTGTGGCAGAAACACTATGAAAGCCTTCTTAACTGTGTGCACAACACAACGCACAAGTCTGATGTAAAGGATAAATGCAATGATATTCCCAATACCCATAGCGAAATTGTTTGTCCCGCTGTTGCTATTAAAATGCCATCAATTAGCTCAAAACTGGTTAATCAGCAGGATATGACGGCTTGTCTGCTGAACACTTTAGATATGCTGACAGATCCCTTTTGTTCACAGCCATTATCAACCATGGTTATTTACCTACAAAGCTAATGGATACTGTTATCGTGCCCCTTGTGAAAAATAAAAACGGTAACACACAGGACAAAAATAACTATAGACCAATTGCCATTGTGAACATTATATCCAAAGTCTTAGAACTAGTGATACTGCGGGAGATTGAACATATACCGCATTTTGTTGTTGCCTATTGAATGATGTTGCACAATATTTTGATTACAAAAGTCACCTATATATATTTGTAGTTTAGATGCAGAAAAATGTTTTAACAGCTTATGGCACCCTGCTTTATTGTATAAGTTAAAGGGTAAGATCAGTAATATTTTTTGGATGTTCTTGGCTAAAAGGTATAGTACATTACAAGCAGCTGTCCGTTGGAATGGTGTACTTAGTGAATGCTTTCCTGTAGGTAGAGGTACAAGACAAGGAAGTATCCTTTCCCCACACTTGTTCAATATTTTTATGATGATCTGCTTGTAAACCTCTCGTCCATGGAATGTGGTGCATATATGGGCTCTGATAAATATATTTCTTTTGCATACGCAGATGATATTACTTTATTTAGCTCCACAATAAATGATCTTCAGACTTTAATCGATAATTGTAAAACTTACGCTGATAAGTGGAAATTTAATTTTGGTATTTCAAAATCAAAGTTTATGATTACAGTTAAAAATATTTTTCAAACTGAACCACCATGGACGTTGGGTGAAGAAATCATAGAAAACGTAAAAACCTTGGGAAAAAAATTAGGTGTCACATACAATAGTTATTTAAAAAATGGGGAACATGTCAATTCTCGAATCCATAAATGTTATTGATCTTTTTATTCCTAAGGAAATGCTGGTATGACATATCCAGGTGCAAATGTTGATGTTGAATCATAATTTTGGAAATCAATTTGTCAGTCGAGTTTATTGTATGGAAGCGAGGCAATTCACCTAGATCAAACATTGTTAAATCATATGGAGACAAAACAAGGAAAAATGATCAAACAGAGTCTTGGTCTTGGTAACGTTCACACAGTTCCAATTTGTTATGTGCAATGGGCATTGATAAAGTGAATCATGTAATAACACAAAACACACTCTCTCTGTGGCATAGGTTATTTAAAGTTGAATGACCGGTGAAATTGTTATGTTCACATTTCTACTCTCTATATTTATCTAAAGGTGAAATAATTCCTGGTACCATAAGCTCATAAATAAGCATAAGTATGATTCTGCAATTTCATCATATAATTAGTACAATGAAGGTGTTGTAGATTCACTCCGTGTCACCCTATCCAGTGAAAACTTTGTTAAACCATATTCAGAGGACACGCCTTAGCCATGATGCTGACCAAGTGCTACTAGTGTAGTAAATGTTTACATGTTTTTTATATGTATGTTTCATTGTGTTTTATGTGTCTATACATCAGCTGTTATATTCCCCCGTTTACGGGGGTACAAGAAAATGAATAAAAAATAGAATATAATCTATACAAGCGCCAATCAGTTTGGTTCAAGAAAGGTCATGGCACTGACCTCGCTATTCACGCAATGAAAAGTACTATTGACTACTACAAACAATACAACAGTCCAGTGTTTGTGTGCTTTCTGGATGCCTTGGAGGCGTTAAATCTTTGACCGGGTGAATCACTGGAAACTTTTCCACAAACTCATCGAGCGCAATGTTTCACCTTATTTGTACGAATTCTGGTATTTTGGTACCAAAACCAACTTTTTTGGTGTAAAATGGGCTTCGATTACACCATCTTTCTTCTCTGTATCTAACGGTGTTCGTCATGGACGTTTTTCATCACAACATCTATTTGCACTGTGTAGATGATTAAAGCATCAAGAATAATGCAAGTAATGATGGTTGCCATTTAGGTAATACGTCTGTAAATCACTTATTCTATGCTGACGATTTATGTGTGCTGTCTCCGAGTACTAAGGGTTCACAAAACCTGATTGACATTTGTCAGTGTTACGGAATAGCACATATCATTGTGTACAACCCGCTGAAAACAGAGTGTATTGTCTTCGAGCCCAAAAAGTTACAAGCTTCAATGTTCTGCAGTCTCACTTGCTGATGAGACAGAACAATTTGTCTGTAAAACTAAATATCTTGGGACTGTCATACATGAAATGTTATCAGATCATGATGGTATGACAAAACGATTAAGTGTTTATACTATATTCAGCATATATCACTTCGTATGTGTTCCCATTTGATTTGTGAGCTGTAAAGTCGATCATAAGCGAGAATTTATCCATTTTGTGCTCTGACCTTGGAAATGAAGTCAAAGGTCAAATTGAAGGTCACGACAAAATTCAGCATACCGGTAAATCATATTTTATATGTCCACAATTGATTCCTAGTCTCTAATTGCAATATTAAGTGAGATGTTGGCAATAATGTGTCCCATTATAAAGCATAGGATAATTTAATATGGGGAAGTTCTCTTTGGGCCAAGTTTGGGCCAAAATGGCCCACTTTGAGCGATTCAAGCGCAACGAAACCTATACATATCACAGAAGTACATATGAGGAGTGTAATGTATCAAAAAGAAAAAAAGTTACTGAACAGATTTTGAGAAAAAGGCCGCCAAAGTCCAGAATCAGGCATTTTGCGTTGAGAACGGCCGCCATTTTGAAAAAAAATGCGAAAATCGGAAAACTAAAAAAAAAACTTTCCTGGAAATATTTTTAGGTATATTTTTTGCAAACTTTCAGAAAGATTCGACTGTAACTTCATAGATAAAAATGTGGACGGACGGATGACGGACGCCGGATGCAACGCCACGGCGATAGGTTATCGGACCAAAGGTCCGGTGACCTAAAAACGGACATACTGCAACAAAATGTGTTTGGATTATTTTTTTGTGTGTTAATATGTTACTATTTATTGTTAGCATGTTTGTTCAAGTAACCTGGCTTTGCTGTTGATAATATTATTAGTAATAAATTATTTCACAGTGTTATTGCTGAAGGATCGTAGCACCATACTACAAAACGACAAGATTGCCGTGCATCATCAGACTGTACACACAAGTGTGTTCCTACTGTCACTGTCAGTATGATGTTCCTACTCACAACTCAGGCTACTGTCACCATCAAGATTAGATCTAGTGTGCCGCGAAGAAATCATCTCCGACATCAATAAATCAGCCGGGAAAAGGGGGACATGACATACATAATCAGTCTTTAACAGATGAAACTTGCAACGAATCGCAACGTATTGACAAGTATAATTGTCAGATCCGCGACAGATCGTAGTACACGCGGGTTTGTTTACATACAACCGGCCACATGCACGGGTCAAATAGCAGACAAAAGCTCGCTTCGAATGTCAACTTGGGGCATCAAATCGTATAAATGGGGCTTAAATACAGCTTAAAAACATTCTACAGAACGCGATTGTTCTGAGTACACAAACCAGATCATTTATTTCCACATGGTTTTGCTGTAAATCCACTCGATACAACACTTTTTGACAAGAAATGTCCACGAAAATCTCTAAGTTTGAAGCCAGGCGGCGGCGGGGAAGTTGATCACGTGACCTCGCTCGTCCAATAAAAGAGCTGTACCTCACGGCTACGTCATTCGTCTGCCACGCCTACGTCAGGAGCGTATCGAGAGGCGCCGAGAGAGGGACTTTGCCGTTCATGGTAATACTAGGGGTAAACCACCAGTTACTGATGTCAAACAAGCACTTTATCTTTTAGAAGATTCATAGCGTCATTTGGAGCCGAGTACGACTTGGACCTTTGCCTGAGTGCTGCGTCATTTGAAACTTGGTGGAAAACGGCCACTGTCATTCGCATGTGACGGATAACAGAAATCACTGTTTTATTAAACTTTACACTAAAATGTTGAGATGTTTCTTGCACACATGTGTAAAATGTGATAAGTTTGAGGAAATGTTCTGCCCACTTAATTTGGTATCAAAGATTATCCGTTTAGAGTTGAAATAAAGTTAGATAATTAATTCTGGACTCATGATTCTTTCTTTAATAAATCGCGAGTTGGTTAATGATAGATTCGGTTATGCTATCACATACATCACATCATCTACAATTCCGTAACAATAGGTTCGCCAGACAACTCAGTAGATCCCCTGCCATTTGGCGCAGTGGAGCTGATTGTAGGTACCGAATGATTGCTATTGTTGAGCTTTCGATTGATCGATATCTTTTCTCTCGTCTCCCCAACAAGCTGGTCCCAAAATGCTGTTGCTTGACTCTTACTGTTGGACAATGCTTGTATTTGAATCATGAAATGTGCTTTATGAGCATGGCAATATTATTATATTGTTATGTATTAGTTATATTTTTCTATCAACAGACATGTGTCAAAGTTTATGAATTTTGACCCCTTGCTAGTTTTACGTAATTAATCACACATTCCATTAGTTGCAAGACATTTATTTCTACCAATCAATCAATATTGTTAACCCTTTGTTGCCCATTGTGACATGCTTTATACAGCCATGTTAATACGATGATTATTATGTGAATTCGGACCAGCCCGCAATGCACATAATCAACATCTTCATTAATTATTAATATCAGAAATACACAAGACCTATGTATTTCTGTTAATATAGAATGAAAACCGCCACGAAGCTACATAGTAACATACGCAAACCATAATTAACACCAAGCCCATACATGATAATCTGTACAAAATTGTTAAAGAAGGTAAACATTGTTAGATAGCTTTAGAATACTTAGTTGATAACAGTTTTTCGTAACCTAGCAAGTCAGGCATTCCACACGATTAGCTTGAATGATATCGCCAAGGACATGACCTGCCTGTGTGTACATCTGTGGTACGTTCCAACATTTGTCCACACGCCTCACTACCAGAGTATCTTTGGTGCCATCCTGTGCGGTCATCACAAGCTCAGCTGTATCTTCGTCGACCTCGTTGATTTTAACTCGAGAGTAAACATCACCTGCGGAAAGGAAATATATTATATTATCGATACATTTCCCATAAAAATAACAAATTCGATAAACCCATACACGTCACAAACATATGAATGTGGCACCAAATGCATAGATTACACATGCCCAAGGGAAACATTTTAGACAGGGCACCATGAGTTTGAACACTCATATCACACGATATCTATCTAGTTCAAGATCACTCAAAACTGCGATGTGTTTAGACTTATATGCTCATAATAAAGTTAATCTACATGTGCAAGCCTATTGGTCAAACTGTCGCAAAATGTCAATATTTCTTAGCCCTACAAGACCAAAATTGTTATTTTTCGTCGAAAATGTCTGTTTTTATTTTCCAAGATCATTGAAGTAACAAAAAATCAACACTGAAATAACCAAAAATGATTTCTCAAATGTGCCAATATGTGAGCTCGATCTTCCGATATTCTAGAAGTTTAATCCATACAGCTCTAAGTAAGACAGATGAAGTGGAAATCCAAATTTAAATTGTGAGATTTTTTTTGGCTGGAAGTCGCTAAAAAATACATAGTGACTTCAATTTGGACGAAAAAAATCCCCAAACCGTGAAAATTTCGAAATGGCTGCCATGCACAGATCTACAATTCAAGGCCAACAGAACTTATTCACGTCCCGAAGGCTGGAAGTGGCTAAAAAATACATAGTGACTTCAATTTGGAGAAAAAAATCCCCAAACCGAGAAAATTTCGAAATGGCTGCCATGCACAGATCTACAATTCAAGGCCAACAGAACTTATTCACGTCCTGAAGGCTGGAAGTGGCTAAAAAATACATAGTGACTTCAATTTGGAGAAAAAAAATCCCCAAACCGAGAAAATTTCGAAATGGCTGCCATGCACAGATCTACAATTCAAGGCCAACAGAACTTATTCACGTCCTGAAGGCTGGAAGTGGCTAAAAAATACATAGTGACTTCAATTTGGACAAAAAAATCCCCAAACCGAGAAAATTTCGAAATGGCTGCCATGCACAGATCTACAATTCAAGGCCAACAAAACTTATTCACGTCCCGAAGGGTACATTATGGACAGAAAATCTGACATATTTTTGTTTAAAAAGGCTGTTTCAGGTAAAACGGCCAAAAAAAAATCAGAATGAACCACAAAACCAACCCAAGAGATTCAATGAAATAAAATGCGAACAACACTTCGAGATTCTCATCAGGAACTTTTACACAAATATTAGGATTTTTTGGGGAAAAAATCTTCAGACAATAGTTGTCACCCTCGGGGAGGGGGGTGAGATTATTGCATTTGGGTGTGTCTGTCTGTTTGTTTGTCTGTCCGTGCGCATCACTCGGAAACAAATAAAACAAATGGTTGATATTAATTTTTCCAACTACCGTATTTTTGTATTTTTCTTTAGCCAATTCCTGATCGTATGGTGTATAGTCGTATATACGACCGATAGTCGTACGACGAACACTCTCTCCATTATCGTTCGATGTCAAAAAATAGGGGGTCAAGATTTCGGCTTTTTTTGGCCAGCGACTTGTCAGTGCGAATGTCCGATCAATCTGAAATTTATAGGACTGAAGCGCTAAGGTAGTAGCTCAAAACCCTCCAAATTTTGTCAAAATCGGATAAAAGTGGTCGCCATGGCAACAGAAGAAAAGAAATCACATAATGGGCTTTGACTTCGGTTCTACTTGATATCAATTTTTCCAACTATTTTTGTAGTTTTCTTTGACCAATTCCCAATGGTATGGTGTACGGTCGATGGCATACGACGAAAACTCTCCATTATCGCCTGATGTCGAGAAAATGGGGATCACGATTATATGACTTTGGGTTTTCTGAGATTCAATACCATATTGTGAAGCCAGTTTCAATCTTTTCAAACAGTTTTCGTTCAGGAGACGTTCCTTGATAAATGGAAACTACATTGCGAAATTTTACACCTCAATATTGAGCGACAAGGTCAAGGTCCAAAAAAGGGTAAAAATCGAAAAAACGCAATAACTTTGCTTATATTCATTATTAGTTTCCCTTATTAATTTTATTTTTATATAGCCAATTCCCCATTGGCCATTATATGTCGATGGTCGTACTTTCCTGTCATCGCCCATGGTCGACAATGTAAGCGTCATCAGCTGGAATCACCGATTCGTTATATTTCAAGCAGCTGTAATTCCAAAACCACTGTCGATATTCAATAGAATACTGAACATATAGTATGAAGAATACATCTCAAAGAGCTTGCGAAGTTATGAGGCTCAGTATCAAGAATTGAGGTCGAGGTCCAGAATAAGGTCAACATAGAAAAATCCCAAGAATCATTACTTTTATATATAGTTATTTCTCCCATGATTTATGTACTTTTTTATGGCTAATTCCCAACCATTTGATATATCAACATACTCGTACCATATTTATATATATTTCCGTATTATCGCCCAGGTCGAAAATGTAGGGTCACCAGTTTTGATTTTAGTAACTTGATCTGAAGGGGCGAGGGTCAGCAATATTTGATTGTCTCCTTCGCTCTTCGAGTCGGACGGACAACAGACAAATACCAGACGCCAACTGACGAGATGAGCTTATTTGGCCCAGTAAGCTAAAAAAAAAAAAAGACTTGATCAGATTGTCAGAAAAAAAACTCGAGTGAAAAAATATTTGTTTCTATCTAAAAGAGGGTAGAGATTGTTATGACATTCCAAGGCCATTGAAGGTCGAGGCCACATCTGGAATCGCCATATAGACTTCCTATTTGAATGTGTCAATATCTAATATCCACTAAGAATCTTTGTAAAAGTACCAATACTCAACACCTGAAATAAAACTGCTGAAACTCCTGAAATAAAAGAAACTCTGATAAAAAATTCCTCAGTCCCTGAACTTTTCTGATTTGAAATTTTTTTCTTCACTTTCAAGAAAACGAACTAGCTGAGAGAATAGTTAGAACACACAGTGTCGTGATTTCAGCACTTTTTTCTTGACCTACTTATCTTAAATAAAATTAGTTGATTTGTTAGAGCCATTCCAATCCATCATAAATTAAGGAGCAAAGAAAAAAATCTGAAAATGAGCGGTAAAATATAAAATTTTATTTGATCTACTCAAATGGTTGTTTGGAACTCTGAAAATCATTGGACTCCTACATTTCTACCTAACCCATTTGTACACATTTGATCACATTCAATATCAACATTGAAATCTGCATATTTGATATCTCTTGGAATGATCCAAAGTTTAGACTCTACCTTAAATAATGCTAGGATAAAGATATGACCAGCTGCCAAAGTCCAAATCCATACCAGACACACAGAAATATTCAAATTCCAAGCTCGAAACAGTGATGAAATTTATAAAATCGGTGGGAATGTGAGTCACAAATGTGAGTCACATTTTTGGTATCAAAGTCAGAATCATCATGGACACTCAACCAGAAAGGTGTAAGGTTAACCGCTCTAGAGGAGTGAGTAACTCCAAAAATTTGGTGCCTTTCTCATCAAAACAGCCATCATGGTCTAGGAAGATCCAAAGAAAAAAATCTCTTTGAATATGTGGTTTTGTTCATTTTTAGAAAATTTTAAATGGGTTTGGCCACAGAGATAAAAATCTGGATGAAGGACGGACATAGGTAACACCTTGGCGATAGAACCAAAGGTTCAGTAGTTAAATTGACCATATTTCCAAAGCATTCCTAAATAACAAATTATCATATTAAAGCGGCATTTGCTCATAGTTACTAATATTTGTTCGAATTGAAAAACCAGCTCAGTTGATTGATTGATTGATTGATTGAGCTTATTTGCATATTTCAAGTGAAATACAAGTGTATAAATGCAAGATGTAAATGATACTACAAAATACACAGGATAAGAAAGCGAAAAATCACTTGTTTCCATGGTGGACCATATGATCACAGACAATAATATGACGGCAGAGAATTTAACAATATTACAAAAATAACAATGGTGAATGTAAGTAATACTAATACTATTAAAAAAAGGAAAACAAATATTACTAAATAATAATAAGGGATATATAGAACAATACTGGTAATAACTAGAAGGTAATAAAGTGAATAACATAGCAAAAGACACGAATACAAGATGAATAAGAAATAAAATTAAAAATAGGTATATATGTCATTTTCGGCATGGACCATGTTAAGAAATAAAAGCTGTTTTACCCTGCTTTTAAAATAAGAGCGAGAAGAACAATTGTTTATGTGACTAGGAAGAGAGTTCCAGACCTTAGCACCAGTGTACAAAAAGAAGTAGCACCAAAGGATCTAACTGAAGGGATGAATGAGGACAAGTTGCTGGACCTGGTGTTCCTATTATGGATTGTGGATACTTGTGTAAAGGATGGAGATAGATATTCAGGAGCTTCATTGTGAATTACATTATACATATGGTTTAACTTAATCTGATCGACTCTAAAGTTTACTGGCAACATATTGACCTGTTGGAATTCATTGATACCTATATGGGTTCTGGGTTGAGCGTTGAGGCGGAAGCGTATTACCGTGTTCTTCATGTCTGCAGCCTCCCCTGATGCTTCTTGGTTAGGCCAGAGTACCAAGCAGAGCTGGTATAATCATAATGGCACTGTATGAGTGATGACACCAGTAGCTTTTTGGTCCTAATGTCAAACTGCCTGGCCTGTCTGTACAGAAATTTCAATTTGGAACTTGATTTGCTGATGATATTTTCAGCAATTTGGTCTCCAGATAAGGACTGATCAATGGTCAGTCCTATATATTTTAATCATCAAAATTTGGCTGTATTGGTGGTAATGATTGATTCTAACATTACACAGGATTTGCGAGTGATGTTATCACCTGCACAGGCTACCTGCAATTGGCTATGTTTCGCGAGTTTGTTTGGATCCGAACAGGATTGTTTCTGTCTCCCCCAAGTGAAGAGACAGCTTATTGTCTAACAACCATTCTCTGACTGACTCAAGTTCAGAGCTTAGGGTTTGCTGAATCTCTGCAACATCCTTGCCAGAAACAATTAAAGCAGGATCATCAGCATACAACAGCAGCTTGCAGGACACTGCTGAGGGCATGTCATTTACATAGATAAGAAAAAGTAGAGCCCCAGGATTGAGCCCTGAGGTAGGGTCAAAATGTCGAATGTCGGAAGGGTTTAGGAATTACTTAATTGCGCGAACTTATTTTCAGTAAAGTCAGCATTTTGATCCAGTTTATCATAAAGGCTTTCCGAAAATGCGATCGAAAGCGAGTAGGTCTTCGTCCACTTTAGACTCTGACAGCTCCAGCACCAGCTCCGGCGATTACCACCGAGGGCATCGCCACGGCAACAAGAAGGAAAAGAATGGTCCACAAACTCCCAAACTGACAACATTCAATGGAGATCCCACACGGTGGCGTGCCTTCATCTTCATGTTCAAGTCATTCGCCGAAAAACTATCACTGGTCCGGTCGCACTAAACTCCAGAAGCTCACAGAATGTTTTCGGGGACAAACCGTCGAATATCTCCAAGGGAGGCCGTCCCGTAATCGACGCAGCTACAGGAAGCTGGTTGAGGACCTCAAAAAGCGTTTCGACCAGGGTCGACACCATCACTTGTGCGCCGTCAACTCATTGGCATTCGACAGGAGGAGGGGGAATTCGTGGAGCTCTTTGCAGATCGAGTCCACTCCCTCTTGATTGACGGCTACCCAAAGGCATCTGACAAAATTGGGCAGACACTAGCCTCTAAAACCTTCCTGCCCGGCTACAAGGACAAGACCGCTGCACTGCTCGCCAGCGAGAAATACCCAAAACTGTGGCTAAAGCACTGGCCCAAGTAAAAGAGTCTGCCACCAACACCAAAATGATCGGGAGTCGTCAGCTACAAGTACGACAGGTCACGTTCTCACCAGAAAGACCCCAAGTCACCACCGGAACACAGTCCAACCAGCCCACTAACCAACAAAGCAATGATGTCATCATCTTGCAGAAAATTATGGACCTCATGCAGTTTCATCTGGGAACGCCTGGCCAAGACCGAGGAAAACGCAATCAAAGTCCAGAGTCGTCCTGTTCGTCGAGTTACCCAAGAACTACCAGAGCTCTGACTCAACGTACAGAACTGGATCGGATCATCGGGAATCTCGAGATTCCCAATCCAGGTATCTATCCTCACAGTCTCCACCGCCCAGCGTGAGATCGCCTCCACCTGCAAGAGGACTCTGCTTCTCGTGTTGGAACAAGGGGCACTACAAAAGAGACTGTCCGGAATGACCGAAGACTGATTGCTGGGTCCCAAAATCAGTCCACACCAAGAGGTGCCAGCTACTGAGAAAGTCACAAGAGCCGCTCCTCCTGGAAGGAACCACCTTCTCCGGGGAGGCGCAAGCTAAGCACTGGAATGGAATAACTATTTCAGCGAAACAAAACAATGGATCTGCCGTTCAAACGAAATCACTGGATGGAACCGCCATTCCAGGGGAACCGCAGAATGGAAATACCATTCAAACAAAACAAGATCTGACAACAGAACCAGCACATGATGGACCAGTGCTCGAGGCCACCACCAGTGTCAAGTCCGTACAATCCAGGTTGGTCACTCAGGATACCACTACAGATTGGGGATCATACAATAGAAGCCATCATCGATTCTGCAGCCAAAGTCAGCGTCATAAACTCAAGTCTGATTGAAAGTTGGCACTGGGACGTCACAAGAGCACCAAAAATGAAACTCCGAGGAGCTTCCATTGGTCAGCATAATGTCGGGTATGTGTTCAAAGGTGTCCGCCTGACACTTCAAGATGACACATACATTAAAGACCTAGTCTCTGAAATTCAAGGCGACATGCTGCTCGGAATCAACTTCGGAATCACTCACGGTAATGGGGGAACGACTGTATGCAAAACAGCGAAAAAAACGTGCTGAGTCCATACCCATACAACACGTCCGACTGAAACAGCGAACCCGACTGCCTCCCAACACTGCTCATATTGTCACAGCTCTACTCTCCACTGACACTGAACAAGACATCATATTGGAAATCGGCACTGACATTCCAGGGGTCCTATGGCCCCGAGTCGTCACCAAAGGTGCTGCAGACATTCACATCTGTGCAGTTAATCTGAATGATCATCACGTCCTCCTGCCAGGAGGAGAGGTCATTGGAAGCTCCATGGCCATCGACCAGAGTACATTCCCGGAGGACTCACTTCCGCGGAACGTACAAATCAATAACCTACAAGTTTCTGACGGGTCTCTACCAGAAAATCTTATTGACCTATTTGAAAGAAATCAGAGCCATCTCTCTAAAGAACGAGCCATAGCAGTCCAGCACATGCTCCTAGAGTGCGCCGACGTCTTTGCTAAAGATGATTTCGACATCGGGCACTTCCCAGGCGCCTACCATCGAATTGACACTGGCAACGAGCATCTTGTCCGACATTAATTGCGCTGCACTCCAGCTGCATTTGAAACGGAGGAAGGCAAACATCTGAACAAAATGCTCAAAACAGGAGTGATTCAGCCCTCACAATCAGACTGGGCATCAGCGCCAGTGTTCATCAAGATAAAACACGTAAGTCTTCAATACTCTGTGACTACCGCGCCAAAACCGTAAAAGACGCACTCCCAATGCCCTTAATCGACCAGTGTATTGATGCTCTGGCCAGAGTACAGTATTTCAGCACATTGGACCTGGCCGCAGGATACTGGCAGGTAGAAATCTACGAGGAAGACCGACACAAGACCGCCTTTGTAACCGAATATGGCTTATTTGAGCACGTCAGAATGGGCTTCAGCTTATGCAATGCGCCAGCGACCTTTATGAGAATGATGCACCTAGTGTCACGTGGACTAACATGGGAAAAAGCCCTGGCCTACCTTGATGATATCGTAGTCCTGGGCCGCACCTTCCAAGAATCCCCAAGCTAGCTACAGGAGGTATTGACCCGGCTTCTTCTCCACAACCTCAAACTAAAGCCAAGAAAAATGTGATCTCTTGAAAAAATCTGTCAGCTTCTTGCGAAAAGGAGTGGATCACGAAGGGCTCAGCATTGCATCTAAGAAAATCAAAGCCATTCAAAACTGGAATCCACCTCAAGACAAGAAACAACTGGAACGATTCCTAGGTTTCATGAGCTATCACAGGGAGTTCATCTCAAATTATGCAGAGACCGCCGACTGCCTCTACAAATAAACGGTGAAAAATGTAGAGTATGAATGGAAAAATAAACATCAGGGAGCATATGAATCGCTGCGCCAATCAGTAATGACAGCACTGGTGCTAGCCCTGCCCAACAACCACAGCAAATTCATCTCAGACACCGACGCATCCGACACTGCATCGGTGGCGAGCTCATGCAAGTCCAGGATGGACAGGAGCGCACCATTGCCTATGTAAGCTGTGTACTCACCCTTTGCACAGCGGCACTTCTGCACCACCAGAAAAGAACTCCTGGCAGTGGTCATGTTCACCAGGCATTTCCGGCACTACCTCTAAGGTCGAGCAATTATAGTCAGAACTGATAATAACAGCTTTCCCGGAAGGCCAGCTCGCTAGATAGCTGGAGGAATTGAGCCAATACGACATGACACTTGTCCACCGACCAGGAAGGCAACACAAGAATGCGGATGCATCATCATGTCTGCCGGACTCTCTGCAGGAGTGAGACTCCTACATAGCAAGAATGGATCTACCATCTCTCCCCTGTGGTGGTTGCCCATATTGCATCAGAGCTCACACCACCTGGAAACGCTTTGAAGACAACATTGACGAAATTGTTCCGCTAGCCGTGATTCAGGGACCACGGGATGAAACTCCAGTATTCTCGGCATACACTCCTGCTGAACCGAGAGACCTGCAGCTAGATGATGCAGACATCAAGCCCGTCATCACTTAGTTTGAAAATCAGGAGGAAAAAATGACTGTTTTCTGTAGTCAACACAAATATTGACAGTCTCCTGTAATGAAAATCAGATATTGGCACGTATTGACAGTTTTCAATGCGCTAAACATGTGTGTGGTACCTATTGGTGTATAAGTGAACTACTTATGTCTTATTTGTGGATAAAGTAACTGAATTTGTGTTCATCGACGTTCGAGAGAGATCCCACCCCAGTTATCGCCCACTTTGTGATTGTTTTTTGTTTGGGTGTAACGCTGGTTACCACGCACCTCTCACTCGCCACCCGAGTCCAATTAACACTGACGGTATCCCAACAGACGTGGAATCAATACCCAATATTGGTGGTAATAGATTGATTCTTACATTAAGTATTCCGAGCAAACAAAACAGGGTCCGTTATCCAATCTCATAGTCCGGGGACAGAAAGTCATATCAGGCATACGAAGTGAGAGAAAACAAAAATGACAGGGAAACTCTTGAACCCCCCAAAAATGGCCATAAGGAGGTGAAATCAGGTGTTCCTGAAAGAGTGAGCATTTCCTGCCCCACTAGTGGCACCCGTCATGAATTCCCCGGAATTAACATGAAAATAGATCTAGTTGCATGACAGACATGAATTTGCTCATCAACCAGATCATGATGACGTCCATAGAATTTCTTAAACGCAGCGATAAGTCTTGGTAAAACATATCCTCGTCGCAGCAGTTTAGAGACTAGCTGGGCACTTCGATAGGCAAAGTCCTCATATTTGCAACTAGCTCTGGAATAGAGTATAAGTTGAGAAACAAACAAACCATATTCCGGTGACATAGGAATGTTGCTGCTTAGAAAAGGGAAATTGACTATGGAAAAATTGAAATCATCACGATCTGTGCGTTAGTCGTCTGACATAGCTGTCACGGGAGACGAACAGGACAGAATCTTCATTGGTAGTGATTTCAATTGCATTACCAATGAAAACGATAATCTGTCTGGTGTTAGTCATAGTGATAGTGAAATTTCTAAATTCCAGATATTAACTGAGTGCCTGAACCTAGCAGACATTTGGAGACAAAAAAATTAGATTCTAAGGATTTCTCTTGGTCTAATAAATCGAAAAACACCCTGCGTAGGTTAGAATTTTCGTTCTGCAACAACGACATTTCCGACAACATAAAATCATGTAGTATCATAGATGCGCCTCTGACTGACCACAGAGCTGTAATCGCGCATCTAGAAGGGGTACATCGAGACATGGGTCCAGGATACTGGAAAATGAATGACTCATATTTAACGGATTCTGTATATATTGATAGCGTTAATGAAATTATCGAAACCACATTCACCAATTTTGCATATTTACAATGTCATACCCTGTGGGATCTCTGTAAGAAAAATTTAAAGGAATATTCAGTATTGTACGGGAAAGCCAAGGCTCGGAACAATAAATGTCGCACAATACGAGTGAAGACACAGTTAGAAAACGCTTCGTCTCTGCTATGTCAGGATGTCACAAATATACAACTGCAAAATAAAGTGAGTTCATTGAACATGGAATTAAATATGTTATCGTTACATGTTGAACAGGGTATTCAAATAAGATCTAGAGCATTATGGGCTGAACATGGTGAAGAGTACCAAATATTTTTTTTAAAATTTGGAAAAATCACGAGCTAGAGCCAAAACAATGACGGAGGTAGAACTCCCAAATGGGACTCTTTCGAAAGACCAACGCGTTATATTCGACACGCAATATAATTATTATAAAAATCTTTACAGCAAAGAGGGTTAATTTTATGGCAAAAAGCTGGATGAATTTGTTGATGATATAACAAGACCGCATTTGTCAATAGAAAATCAACATTTGCTGGAAGGGGAAATTACGAAAACCGAATATCGTGAATCTTTGAATGCTATGAAAGTTAATTCAAGTCCGGGTTCCGATGGGTTGACAACAATGTGCTACCGAACCTTATGGCACCGGATTGAACATACAGTGATTGGATGTTTCTTAAAAAAATCGTTTATTGATGGCAAACTCCCATTCTCACAAAGGAAGTGTATCATTATATTATTGCACGAAGGGAAGGGAAAGTCACGCATCTTGCTAACTGGAGGCCTCTAAGTCTTACCAAACCAGATTATAAATTATTAGCAAAAATTTTGTCTAATAGATTGAAAAAAGTTGTCCCTGAACTTATTTCCGAAGATCAAATGGATATATCAAAGGTAGACATTCGGGGATAGTCATTCGTACGGTAGATGACGTCATAGAATTTACGAACCACCAAAATATACCTGGCGCAATATTATTTTTAGATTATTCTAAAGCCTTTGAGAGCATTTCCAAGGAATTTTTATTGTCGTCCCTTAAACTGTATGGTTTCGGTCCTGACTTCATACGATGGGTTGAAGTCTTGAATAATAACACAGTCAGCTGTTTGAAACATAATGGTTGGCTGTCGGATTGGTTTCCTCTCGAATGTGGCACACGACAAGGATGTCCACTGTCGCCCTATTGTTTCATAATCGCTTGTGAGATTTCAGCTTGCAAAATTCGCCAGAGCAACAATATCCATGGTATACCTTTGACCCCTACATCTCGACATATTAAAATAATGCAATTTGCGGACGACACCACATTATTTCTTGGGGATGAACAATCTATATATGTAAGTCCGAGAATTGTAGAGTTTTTTTTTCGAAATTTTCATTTTTAAATTTGAATCGAAATAAAACTGAAGACATATGGGTAGGTTGCTGGAAGTACAGAAATAAATATTCGCATCACAAGTTATTGGTTGAAAAGGTATGGGGAGCGGGCCATTCCTGAATACACCTGGCAGCGTACTGCCAACGTAACAAAGGAGACATCTCTATTAGTAATGCAATGGGAGATACTACGTTGCATATATCCTAGTAGAACTTATTTATTCAAGGTAAAACTAATCGACTCAGAAAAATTCGAATTTTGTGATCAAACAGATGATTTAGAACATTTCTTCGTAAAAATGCAGTCACATAAACTAATTGTGGAAATGCGTAAATAATGATATACGCTTTGCCACAGGCACTACTGGGTTTAATTCAACTGCAGAACAAATAATTCTAGGTCTCGGTTATGAAAAGGGTGTTTGCCAAAAGAACATTATATTATGTGATCTGTCAAATTTAGTGGCAAAAAGATCCATTTGTTTACACAAAGCTGGCAAGAAAACTCCAATCATATATGAGCAAGAAAAAATACATAGGCATATCTTCGTATGAGTACAAATGAAATATCCACTTTGCTACGTCATATTAAAGGCATAAATACATTGTATTTTGTAGGCTGTATACCATCTTTCCTGTAAAACATTGTTATATTTATTCAATTCAATTTTTTTCTTCAGTAGGAAATCAAATTACACAGTTTAGACACATGAAAACACAACAAAACCCCTGTAGGTGATTGCGGCGGTGGTTCCCACTTTGCCGCACCCGCCTGCAGGGTACACACAGACATAGCATCAAAACACCACAATAACTTACCTGTTACGTGCGGCTTACAGGGTTTGTTCCCAACCGACTGTACCCACTGAATAGCACACACATATACATTTCAACACACACTGCAACACTCGATCCGATATATTTGTGTGTAATGTAGTGTCGACTGTAATGCAGACTGTTTGAAGGTATATATATATATTTTTTTTTCATATTGTCATGTATCATGTATCAGCATGTATCAAGTCTGGAATCGTGTCTATTATATCATATGTATGTATACTGTTATGGAACATTCAATAAAACGAGCAGTACCAAAAAAAATCAGGAGGAGCCAGCTGCCGAAAGGATAGCATCATGCAGCAAGGCAATACGTTATCTCTGGAACTTCAAATCTCAACTCTGGATGCGACAGCAAGTGCTCTACTACCGCTGGGAAGGAGAGCCAGAGACAAAACATGAGCTCGTAGTCCCACACAGTCTACAGCGCGAAGTGCCAAGGCCTGGCAAACTTCTCGAAGTATTCAAGCTATCTTGAAGTATCCGAACATCCAACCATGTTCGAACTGCCAAGTAGAACGGTACAATGTCGTGGTCTTGCAGATGGTTCGATGTTACCTCAAAAAAGATCCAAAAGAATGGGACCGAATGCTACCTTGCATCGCCATGGCCAATTGAGGGACGGTGAACCGCAGCACAGGGTTCACACCAAGCTTCATGATGCTCGGGAGGGAAATCTCACTACCCGAGGACCTGCTGGGCGTGACTGCAGCCAACGTCGATGACGTAACTGGTAGTCAGCCTCGGTATCCTACTCGGTTGCGAGAACGTCTGAGAACTGCCCACCAAATGGCCAGAGAGTCACTCCAAAGCAGCCAAGTAGATCAGAAGCGCTACTACGACCGGAAGCTGCATGAAAGAAGTCATGACGTGGGGGATCTCGTGTACAAACGAGACACCACCCAACAAGTCGGCGTCAGCAGCAAGTTAAAGCCTGTCTATTTGCGTCCCTACTTAGTGACTGAGGTGTTGTCACCCATCCTATACAGAATAGAGAACCGCAAGCGGAGTCAGGTGATTCACCATGATCGTCTGAGAACCTGTCCAGGCACAGATATTCCCTTGTGGCTACACAGACGGCGACAACAGGTGCTAGAAGAACCAGAGACCGACTCCCAGGTAGATTCAGAGGCTGAACCAGAGATAATCGATACTGACCTGGGTGCTGATGGAACTTCCAGCAGCCTCGAGTCTGAACCAGATAATGAACAAGACGAAACTGACGGAGCTACTGCCAATCCTGATGACGACATCGGCAACGACCAGGGGGCACTCCCCATGCTGCCGTCACCACCTAAACCGGCCAGTCCGGCTCGCACCACTCGAGAGGGGCAGACAATCAAGGCGCGGTCCCACCTGAGAGACTATGTGCAGTCCTAGTTAAGCCTAGGTAAGAATATTCAATAGAATAGAATTAGAATAGAATAGAATTTATTCGAACTATGAGGATATGTAAATATAGAAGTGAATTACATCGCACATTGAAAATTATACATGCCCCATAGCTCAGCTGTGCCACTGAGTCTGAGGACTGTAACTCCCACAAACATACAACATATATACAACTTTTCTTCTTCTTTTTTTATACATCAGAGAGAGCGACATAGCCAAATTAGATACGCATGATATATATAATGGTGAATAATATACAATGATAAAAACACACCGAGTCCTCCACTACCGCCCAAACCCACCCCAAACTCCATCCCTTACTACCCACTCAACCCTTTCATGAAGCGTAGATTCTTAGACTTTATTTTAGTAGTTTGTCATTGCCACTGTATACCACCTTGGATTAGAATTATTACTGATTATTATAAGTTTGTGTGATCCGGCGTTTCAACCGGGAAGAAAGGTACTACAAGAAGACTAGCTCAAACCTAGCCCTAGCCTAGAAAAGATTTGCAGAAAGCTGAATTTCTCAGGATACCTTCAGAAATTCATATCTTTAGCATAATGCAAAGTTCTGCGAGTTCTACCTTGTGGCATTTTCAAAAATTCAAGATGGCCGTCCCCGTATATCGCGATAGATTTCAAAACAGAAATATGCTAATATCTTCTCAACCACATGACATAGAACAATGATTTTGGTGTCTACACCTATGTTTTTGGATACGCCGAATCCGATAAAGCCATATCCATGTTGTTTGGAGCTCATCTGATCACCTTGAACCCAATTTGGCTTCCAACGAGGGCATAATCAGCCACTGAATACAACAAACGAATACTTTTGCATATGTAACTCTTTAATGCACACACATTATGTATTACAAAATTTGCAACATCAATAATACACACTAATACACAAACAATATGTGATTCATGTCACACTTTTGTACTTGTTTCATTTTCTTCATCAACAACAGTGGAATTTTTGCATATACGATGACGGCCATCTTGGATTTTTGAAAATGCCACAGAGTAGAACTCCCAGAACTTTGCTTTATGGTAATGTATATGACTCTCTGAAGGTATCCTGAAAAATTCAGCTGGGCCTAATACTCTTGTACTAGGTTCTTAGGTGATACAATACTATTGTTCAATTGGTTGATATATGATTCGCTTTCGACTGAACTTCATATTTTTGGGCATGTGTACATAATGTTTGTTTGTGCTGATGTTGTTCTCATTTTGGGTAATTGTAGTTTTTTGGTTAGACTGTTTCGGGTTTTTTAATGGTGTGTGTCCTAAGTAAATGTGAAAAGTTCGGATACTTGAATTGGTAATGTGCATTGTATAAACGAATACATATACTTGGTTCCTTGGAGTTCATAGATGTCCATTAGCTTTAAAATTATCAATGACGCAAAGATAGGGGCAGTATGTGCATCATAACGTGCCCCTGTTATGGTTCTAACTATTTTCTTTTGCTGAATAATGAGTTTTGATAAATATTTATTGGCGGCAGATCCCCAGGAAGTGATACCGTGAAGCAGGAAAGGATAAACCATAGAATAATAAAGTGTGATGAGGTGCTCTTTGTTCATGACATTTTTTGCTTTATTTAGTGCAAAATGGGATTTACTTATTTTGTTCCTAACATGCTTTATGTGTTCACTCCAGTTTAAGGAACGGTAAGCCAATAAGCCTGCCTTACTCAAGTATTTCGTTGGGTGAATAGAGTTTTAAGTTATAGCTATAAGAGTGTAAGGATTCAACAAGATCGTTGAATTGCAGTATCCTAGTAAACCATCGACAGGACGACCGTCGGGGGGAACGACAGAACCACCGTCGGGAAGCCTGACAGGATGAATGACAGGAAGTACGTCACCGATCCCCACCACAGGCTGCGGGTGGACATGGAACCTCCACCTTTGCCAAAGCCGAAGAGCATCGACCAGAGCCCTCGACGTCGCAGGTTGGTGACAGGCATGGAACCTCCACACCGGCTGCCCCTCAGCCTGCCACAGGACCAAGTCAGGAGGCTACAGCTGTCTTCGGTAGCCGCGATGTGCCAATGAAAAATCCAGACTTCCGTGCGCGGATGGAGAAGGAGTGGGAGGAAAGTCAGCAACAGAAGCCCTGCCAGAGCCCCCACCTCGACTCTTCATCCGCCGAAGCTGCCGTCGCCACCGCCAGCCCCGGGAAACGGTAATCAGAGGACTGTGAAGAACCTAGAACAGCTGCCGAACAACCTGGACCAGCTGCCAAAAAGATCAACACCCACGAAGGCCCGTTCTGTGAGAAAGTCCTGGAGCTTCGACTACGCTGCAATTTGGAGAAGAAGCACCTTTCCTGGTATCTCCATCCAGACTGTGCGTGCTTTGCCTGTGGAGAGTCAGAGTCCTCTCTGGCTTTCCTGCTCGTCATCCACGGCCAGCCGCACCAGACCACCAAGATGGGAGGGACTACTCTCCAATGGCTGACTGGAGCTCTGGGCTGCCTTATTGAGGGGGGTACCACAGTTCCTCACACAACAGCTAGGGTTCGACAGCGAGGAGCTACTGGAGGCGTCATTAAATTCAAGCTGCACCCCTCTGGACAGATCATCTCCCAGGCACTGGAGTTGTTCCTGCATGCCTACGAGGCGCTCAACACTCACATGACCTCCGTCACACCAAGGGGAGAATTCCGCAAAGACTGCCCCCCCCCCCCCCCCCAACTGCATGGCCGCGCTACTGCACTGGACCGTCCTGGTCTGCATCATGGAGCGACTGAGCGACACGGCCCGCGAAGAGTTTCACCGACTTGAAGATCCAAGGCCCCTGCCAGGCATTTGCGAGATTCGGTGCATCGACACCCATGCCCACGTGGAGCGCCTCTTTTCCCAGGGACAAGCCATCACCATTCCACGTGTGGATCCGCAATGCTTACCCTTAACACCGAGTTGACGTCAGCTGCATTGTCGCGTTCATCAATTTCCATGACGTCCTCCGCCAGGTCGATCGACTCTGCATATGAGGGGTGGTATTCACTGTCGGCTGCCACCCCCCTGAGGCCGGCAACAAGTCTTCAGCTGCGACGCTGCCAAAATACACCGCCCTGATGAGAGATTCCATGTGTGTCGGGGTCGGAGAAGTAGGCCTGGACTACTTCAAGCATTCAGATCCCGACCACCGACAGTGACAACACCAATATCTCCAGGAAGCGGCCAAACCCCTCGCCGTCCAGCTGAACAAGCCCATCGTCATCCACTGCCGCAACACCACAGACGACTGTGTGGAAATCCTCCGGAGCTGCGTGATCTCTAGAACAGACAACCACCCAATCTTTGTCCACTGCTTCTCTGGAACCATGGCAGATTACCGGAAGTGGATTGTAAGTATCAATCTATTACCACCAATACAGTCAATTTTTGATGATACCAATAACAAACGTAAAGTACAACATTTTGCAATAGAAACAAAACCCGACCAAATAGTTTATACAAAGGCACACTGGCGTCATCAGGGGCAGACAGTGTGTTGAATGTAGTTGTCTACTGTAAACCTGATGGAATAAGTATACAACTGCCCAACAACCTATGAAAATAATTCAGAAATCTGAAACAACCCCCATGGAATAGATTTATGACAAGTACATAAGTACTTAATCACAAGCCAGAAGGCTACTTAGTTGATGGTTTCCTCGGGGACAGATATAACGTCCGCCAGCAGAGACACCGACTCAGTGGTATGAATGTAAGTATCAGTCTATTACCACCAATACAGTCAGATTTATATGATACCAATAACAAACGTAAAATACAACATTTTGCAACAACCCCCATGGAATAGATATATGACAATTACATAAGTACCTAATCACAAGCCAGACACCGACTCAGTGGTATAAATGTAAGTATCAATCTATTACCACCAATACAGTCAGATTTTTATGAAACCAATAACGAACGTAAAATACAACATTTTCCATGCGATTTCCGTTGAAGACGGTGTCAAAAACCGTCTACCTGGGATTCAACAAGCCACTGCTGAACCGGAACCACGACACCGATGCAGTCATCAAGGAAATCGGCCTCAACCAGATCCTCCTTGAATCCGACGCCCCCTACCAGTTTGGGGCCCCCTGGAGGATGGGTCCGATTGTCCAATGGATCGAGGATGCCCGGAACCTCTCGCCCTTGCTGGTCCGATGCGGATAACAGCTGCCGCCTATTCAGGTACTGGCTGGCGAGAGACAAAATAAGCACGCAGTAGCATCCCGGGAGACACCTCATCCAATACGGTGGAACCTCCTCACGGATGAAAATGTCTTCCTACCACCGGGAACGGAACCACCATTCCCAAGTGACAACCCACAGAGTGGACCATCCGCTCATCACGAATGAAAACGTCCTCCCATTGGCGAGAAAGGAATCTCCATTCTCGTCACTGACAAGACTACCCAAGCCCTCCGAGAAGTTCTCAAAACGAGGGAGAGTGTGGTGCCGCGCAAGCGACACCTAGCGAATATTCGGCGACCCAAGGAACCGGGGGCAGACGTCTACTTCAGGTCTGCCTCGTTCCGGCCTCTTGAGTCTGACCATCAACGAAGCTAGAAGCTCTAAAGAAACTATCAGGCTCGAGGCATTCAAAAAGTCGTCATAAGCGAGGCAATTGTTATATATTGGCACGACATTATAATAAAAAACAAATTGGATGTGCCTACGTTCCAAAATGGTCCTGGTAAAATGCGATAATTCACAATTCATTGTACACGATAATATTGGTGTACAATACCAGTTTCTAGGAAAATTGAATTTTTTTATGGGATTGTTGAAAATGCGCGGAATTCTTTTCTTCAGAACCAACAACAACGGGAAACGAATGGCCACCGTATGGGAAACATCATCACTCACCAAGCTCATGAATATGCAAATATCACGCATGGCCGAATGCTAGGCCATCGAGTGAACCGAGGAAGTGACCGAGGAAATCCCTCGATATTTTAGCTTACAAGACCCTTGTGTGTTGTCCTATTGTCGCTATTTTGCAAATGACATGTCTATCAGTTGATTTGACTCAAAATATGCATAGGCCCAAAAAATATTTTGGGAAGTGGAAGAGCCGTTTCAAACCACTCACAAGTGATTGTTTATATGTGCACGTGAAAATATTGCGTAATTGAAAAATTACCTTCCACCAAAACTGTATCTTACCCAGCATTCCATGCGATCCAATAGGAACATCGGGCGAGGTCTCAAAGTTCAAGAATTTCCCGTGTAATGCGCTGAGTTTTATTGTGACAGAGCCTTCAACCCAATCGATGAACACAGATATCTCATCGATTAGGACACGCACTCGTTTTCCCCCGTTCGTTGTATAGTCCAAAACATTCCTCTCCCATTTGAACGGATCACCACTGATCCTGATTTGCTGGACGTCTACCAAAATTGTAAAATCGTCTAGTATCACAGCGATTTCCCCAAAATAAATTCCAGGGATTCCGTCAACGTACCTTAATACAATTTTTGCGTTTAACTTCAGTCCTGGAATATATAAACATTGTGAAACATGTACATGCTTGTTTTACTCAGATTGGGAGCAGTATAATTTGTAGCCGAACTGACATTAATATTTACCAAACGCAAGCAAATGTTTGCGAATTTGCCAAACTGGGGGAAAATAACGTTGGGTTTCGTTGCAATTAATGCCAATATATTGATATCATAACAATGATGCGTACTGAAGGCATCCCTCGAATCATCCACAAATTCAAAGATCTCGTCTCTTGTCCCAAACATGTAGCAGAGACTAGAGTCAGAACCCGGGACGGTAAGACGAACATGAGGATCACCTTGGAATATAAAGAAAATCAGTTCATCATGGAGAAATGTTCAAGCCATTTTGTCCTCTTCTGTAATACTATATATTTTTTGCCCAATCAGGTTTCCGTAAACAAGGTTAGAGATAAATTTTCCATCGGATTGGTAGCATGATAACTCACGAGAAGAAAGTAACTAACCTCCTATCCTCGGTGGACGTTTCGGTTTTGGTCTCGGCTTGCTTCCTCCTGCTCTAAGTTGAAAGTGATGGGGCATAGTGTGCGCGTCGATAAAATCCATAGCCCACTGTGCTCCATTCGGCTCATAGTACTTGGCATAATATGCCGTTTGCTTAGCTAAACTATCAGGTATTGGAATCCCGAGCACAGTGATATATAAGTGTGCAAATATGGCAGATATGAGAGGTATATGTAGGTCATCAGTGGTCAAAGCTGCTACTCGAATATTGAAGTGGGATTCTACTTGCGATATTTTGCTGTCCAGTTCACCTTCCCTCATTGCATTCCAAACAATGATCCATTTCTTCATTTCAATCTGAAGAGAAAATTTCGCAAGCTACTGTTCGTCACTACAACCATGAAATATGACGCATATATGAAAGTATTATCGGGATTCAAGGCACTTGGACATCATTAATATAGAGATAACATGTATATCAAAGGAAATCTGATATGAAAAAAATAGCCGACAGGCTAAGACAGGTTACGGGACAATATAAGTTTTATATTTTAGATATTAGCCATTTTGTCTCGTTACCTTGAAAATAAGGTCACTGGTCAAATCCAAGATAAACGAGAATATACAGCATACATGTAATATTATTCCCCATATGTCCACAATTGATTGTTAAGCTATGGGTTCAATAAGGAAGATATTAGCAAACCTATGACCTTGAAAATGAGGTGAAAGGTCAAATTCAAGATCATCAAAATATACGGCATACATCATTCCTTATATGTGCACAATTGATTTCTAATCTGTAAAGTCGATAATGAGCGAAATATTAGCCATTTTGTGTTTGACTCTGAAAATGAGGTCTAATTCAAGGTCACAACAATATTCAACATATATCATCCCTATCATATATCATGTTCGTAATTGATTCCTAAGCTGTAAAGTCGACAATAAGCGAAATGTTAGATATTTTGTCCTGTGATTTAGTTTAATAAATATTTATTCAAGAGATGTGTACATCGACCAACAGGGCAAAGCCCTATATTAAGGTCTCTTCTGTGTATATACATGTGCAATGACAATACAACGATACGAACATATGTACACAATGAACGCATTTACAAAATTATATACACATGGTATATTTCCATTCGGGACTGAATGGATATGGATGTGATATAATTACAGATGCTTATTGTAATACAAATAACAAGAATCATACCTGGTGCAAAGCACCAGATCTCCCCGGATGAAAGAAGTCATTTGCGCATTCATTTCTAGCACTGTTTTCAATTTAATTCCGTGCGCATATTATATAGGCCTATATATGATGTACATGCAGGACGAATACCGATATGTGAAAGCAATAAATTATTGGTACCGTATTGTTAACACTGATGAATAGTAGTCCCTGATCGAGTACGCCCATCAAAAAATAGCGAGGTGTTCATAAAATCCAGTTTTCTATTTGGCTCGAAATTCAATATATTCATAAAGTTGTTTTTTTGTCGATAGTGTACAAACAGGCGACAATATTTATGCTATATGAGAAGTGTCTACTAAATTTGAGTACTGTCGGAATAGTTATAAGCACCAGATTTCAATGTTGAAGGCGGTGGCGTTGAACTCGGAACCCATTCCGACTTTCACACATTGCCAATGATCAATAGGCCTACCACGGTACTCAATCTTCCCACTCAAAAAAAGCTCGTTATGGGACAGCGAAAACTAAATGCGTTCGATTGTTAAAAGTAAAGATGCAGCCAGAAAATGGAACGTAACAAAGTGCTAGTTTCACTGCCCCAAAACAAGGAAAATTTGGCACTGACATAAAGTATAAGCGTGAGAAGTGAGCGATGGCTCGGCAGTAGGGCAAAAGTGATATCCGGTTGACTGAATGCACACCGTAGTTATGTATTTATTCTCAAATCCAGCCGAGACTCTAATGTTCACGTAAATCGCCGATAGTGACGAAAAAAATTCTCCCTTCGACGAAAATATTCATCAGATTATATTGATCAAATGAATTATTCACGTCGAGCTCTGTAGAATACACGTTCTACAGAGTATGTTCTCTTCGAAACCAGGCTTTTCCCCCAGTCGAAGAGTATTTCCCCCATGGGAATCTCAGAGAGCGTTTAAGAAGTCTCCCCCACAATGAATGTCTCAATGATATGGTTCGTATACAGACATAATCAAAACCTCCGTCTTGTTCTTGTTCCACTTCTGCTCACATGTATGATCCTGTTGGGCATATCATCACAGGAGACCTAAACATTGTTGACAATGAAAAACTGAAACAATTGTTGTCTAAAGGGCCTAAATACAGGGAAGCCCAACATATCAACTGGAACCACAATTTCAAATTAATAATGGATTCTGTTGAGGATTATGCACGAAAGTGGGCCAAACGAGAGGAGGTTGAAGTTGATACTTTGTCCGAAAGGGTAAAGACCATTCGGTCATTCATCTATCATCGTATAAAACGACTGAAGGGGTCAATGACCAGCAAACACCATTCAGTGTTGAGTGATCCCTCGGTCGCTAAATGTTTGTCAGATTTACATCAGAAATTCGTCATTGTTCCAGCTGACAAGGCTGCCAACAATATTGTATTCATATGTAAACAATATTGTTATGAATGTCTGATTACAGAACATGGTATTTTTAACACACAGGGGAATCCTACATATAGCCCCATCACACAATCAAAAAAGGAGGTTCTTGACAACCACATGTCAGTTCTTGCCTCATATGGCATTGCGACTACTCAGAAAGAACTTGACCTTCCTGCTCTGTACTGGACTCCGAAATTACACAAATGTCCTTACAAGCAACGCTATATTGCAGGGTCAGCTGTGTGCTCCACCAAACCATTATCAATATTGTTGACTAAATTATTATCTGCTGTAAAGGAAGGACTTCGGAAGTATTGTGATACTGCTTATTCCAGAAGTGGAATTAATCAGATGTGGATTTTGAAGAATTCAAAAGAGCTTGTTGAAAATCTCAAATCACGCTCATTTTCCACAATAACCAGTATCAAAACTTTTGACTTTTCTACCCTTTACACAACCATACCTCACTCTAAACTTAAAGAAAGATTGAAAAATCTCATATTACAATGCTTTTTCCATAAGAATGGGAAAAGACGTTATAAGTACCTGGTAGTTAATTATAAATCTGTTTATTTTGTTCAAGAACATTCAGCATCAGACACTAAATATACTGAAACCGATGTTGTTGGTATGCTGGAATTTCTAATCGACAACATTTTCGTAGAGTTTGGTGGTGAAATATTCCAACAAACTATTGGAATTCCAATGGGGACTAATTGTGCTCCATTGTTGGCAGCTTTGTTTTTATATTCGTACGAAGCAGAGTTCATACAATCGCTTCTGAAGAGAGGAGAAAAGAAACTAGCCAGTTCATTCAATTTTACATACAGATACATTGACGATGTATTGTCATTGAACAATCCAAAGTTCAGTGATTATTTACATCTCATATATCCGGATGAACTGGAAATTAAAGACACCACAGACTCCTCCAAGTCTGCAGCATATCTTGACCTATACCTCGAAATAGACAAAAATGACAATCTATGTACCAGATTATATGACAAACGTGATGACTTCAATTTTCCCATCGTAAATTTCCCAGTACTGAGTAGTAACATACCAGCAGCTCCTGCGTATGGCGTCTATGTGTCTCAACTCATTCGATATGCTAGAGCATGTTCAAATTACCAAGATTTTCTAGCCAGAGCCAAAATGCTAACTGATAAGTTATTAAAGCAGGGCTATTTGAGACCTAGATTGCAGTCGACCTTTAAGAAGTTGTATGGTCGTCATCAGGAATTAATAGACCATTTCGGTCTTTCTGTAACTCAGATGATAGGAGATATTATCACATCATGTTGATTGGTACTTGTAGAGTCGTTATTATAACCTAACTATGTCCTTCATCTCGATGGCATTTATTTTGGATATCACAGTGGGTGTCGCATGCGAGGCAAGAGAAGCTTACTCTTACTGGTACACCTGATCTCACATTTGGCTTCGCCGGATGTCTGTGATATTCAAATTGCTCGGACCTTGATCACCAATTTTGAATTTTTGTCCAACCTTAACATACCGATTGTGTAAATTTTGTCCATGGATTTTGAGTTTAGTCTTGCGGATTGTTTGGTGTTTGGTATCATACTTGTCTTTTCATAACTTGTTCGTGCTTCCTCAGTTTCCTACTCGCATAAGCAATCACAACAGATCTTCCATCTTGTTTTTGCGATAGCACCACACCAAAACCTTGAATGCTCGCATCTATTTCCAAACAAAATGGGATCTTATAGTCTGGGAATCCTAAAACAGGAGTAGATGCAAGTTTCGTTTTGAGTGCAGCAAATGCCTCCTCACACTTGTCATCCCACTTGTCTTCAAAAGGACGATTGTCAACTTTCTTGGGTTTGTTCTTGCTTTTCTTTCCACAGTTGTCAAAAATCCCATAAAGGTGTCCTGCGATGGAAGCAAACCCTTTGACGAACCTGCGAAAATAACTGGCCAGACCAAGAAATTGACGTAGCGTCTTGTCTGATGTAGGTTTTGGGAACTGTGTCACAGCCTTGATCTTCGTATCATCTGTCTCAACGCCTGCAGCGGAAACTCAATGCCCTAGGAAGGTAACCTTTTGATTAAGAAATTGACATTTTTTACCATTAAGTTTCAGTCCATGTCTCTGCAATGTGGAAAACACAATCTTCAGACGTGATACAATTTCAGGAATGGTACTCCCATACACCAGAATGTCATCCAGATAGACTATAATGCCATCCTTAAACTGGTCTCCAAAACATCTCTTCATCAATCTGGAAAACGTACAAGGAGCAATACACAACCCAAACGGTAACCTTTGGAATTCATACAATTCACCAAGAGCTCGGAAAGCAGTCTTGTGACGATCATCATCACTGAGCTTCACCTGCAAATAACCTTGGGTTAGATCTAGGCTGCAAAAATATTTAGCTCCTTTCAGGGAGTCAATACACTCCGCGATTCTGGGAAGCGGGAAGGCATCCTTCACAGTCTTCTTGTTGAGAACTCGAAAATCCACACAAATTCTTATTTGTCCACACTTTTTGCGTACTAGCACCATTTGTGATGCGAATGGGCTATCACTCTTAGTGATGATTCCTGAATTCATCCAATCTTGCAGAATCTTCTTCACCTCTGGCACTAAATGTGGTGGCGAGGATCTGTCAGGGTACTTGACTGGAACATCATCCGTGGTTTTGATACGATGTTCAACCAAATCTGTGTAGCCAATGTCCTTGGAGTCGTGACTGAACACATTTGCAAACTCATTGAAAAGTGCAAATAACTGCTTTCTCTCCTTTTCAGTGAGTTTCACGTCCCCCATATTGACCTGGAACGGTAAAGAACCAACTTGATCAGTAGGGGAACAAGCTTGAGAAGTGAGTAGACCAGCAGTTTTCCCTTCAGAGTCCTTCTGTATGTCTACTTCAAAATCGGGAATCATTTCATTGGCAACACATAGTTTTGCCACTCTGGTGGGTCGTCTGAAATGGATGTCCTTTCCTGAGCAGTTCGCAATCTCGAAACTCACACGACCTTCCTGTACTGTGGTAAAAGTTGGGATTACGACAAGACCAGTCGGTAGAGTATCTAATTCGATTGGTTCGACAATCACTGTCATTTCACTCGGCAACCATCTGGTGGTACCTGTAATCGTACATAAGGTGTTAGAAGGAATAACAACATTACACCCAGCTGTTTTGACAGTGGACAATACACCCTTGTTCGATAGTGTTTCAATCTGCTCGCAAAGTGACACTTTTGACTCGTACAGCTTCAACGCCTCCTGCAAAACAGAACCATTTGTTAGAGGTGACATGGACATAGCCTTATGCAAAAGCTTGATCACATTGCAACCGAGAATTTTAGGCACTTCTACTTTCTTTTCTCTCATCTGTGGGTTGACAGATTCCTTCACAACTAGTACTTGGACATCGTCGTAGCGAAGATCCTGTAGAGAAATTGAAGCAGTTAATACACTCACGAGGGGAATGTCCAAACCATTGGAGGCTGTAAGTCGGATATATGAAGAGCAATCTTTGAGTTGAGACCTTCGGAAATTTTCAATGTAGCAGGACTCGGTGATGGTCGTGACTTGAGAACCCGAATCCACGAGACATTTGATGACCTTGCCGTTCATGTGAACATCCACAACAGGGCATTTCCCAATCATTCCGTTGATACTTCCTTGCGAAATGTGTTGTTTTGCGGAGTCATCTTTATCTCCACTCAAGTGTGACTCCTCTAACTTGAGTGGTTGTAGTTTGTTGACTTCCTCTGTTGTCGATGGTAATCTCGTCTCTTTTTCCAGCAATTTGGAGCAATGTGATTTGGTCCATTACAATAATGACAAACTATATCATCCTCTTCATCTTCCTTGGTTTCCTTTTTCTCTGTTTCCTTCTCCTTGTTGTCATGTTGCTCTGAATATCTCAAGGAACCACGACCTCGTGACCGTCCTCTGGATCGACCACGATAATGTCCTCTCTGTTTATTTTCGTACCTTCTCTGGAAAGAGTGTTGTTGTGATGTTTCTGCACTTTCCTTGATGGCCTCAGTCAGAGCTTCAATTTGTTGCTGCTGTTGTTGAACCGTAGTGACCAGTGAACGCAGTTCACTAGACTCCGTTGTGGCACGGGAGTCGGTATCCTTTTCCCAAGACATTGCTAAGTCTCGGAGCTGAAAGAAAGTTAACTTAGGCCTTTCTCTAGTCAGTCTCTTCAACTCTCGTTTAAGAGACAATTCATGAACACCTTCTGCAAATCTCTGCTTCAGAGTTTCCTCTGATGACGAATACAAATCCGGACTCTTTTTCCGCAAGACAAACAACTTTTTCATTAGATCATGAGAATAATCTGTGAGTGACTCGCCCTCAGTCTGCACTCTGGAGAAGAACATTTGCTGTAATTCAAACACTGATTCCTTAACACTGTAGATGTCCCTCAGCACCGTGTAAAGTTCACTTGTACTCGACCTACTGGGATTGATTTTCAGGCGAATTTCAACTTTCGTGTCTTCGTCCAGGTGATCAAGGACGTAGCTGACCTTCTCTGCCTCTGCAAAAGACCTGTTATTAAGATACAACTGGATAGACTGTATCCATTCATCCACATCTTGAGACTTCGAAAATTTTGCCATTTTCCTGTCCTTTGGATTGCTGACATTAACAGTTACAGGTTTTTCCTGAAGCTCGGCACTCTTTTTCTCAGCAGCTTTCAGCTGACGTTGTAAATCTCTGATCATTTCCTCCATCTCCTTCGGAGTAGGCATGTTGACAACAAAGTACAATGTAGAAGTACGCTGCAAATACTCGACAAGGTGAGTTTGGGAACAAGTTATAAAAAGTACCCACAGCCGCTGTGTAGATCACAAGATTCCGGAAATTAAGTCTCGGTGATAGTCGACTCCTGAAAGTAAGTTTATTATTAAGACCTGTTGTTAGTAGTACTTCACCAACATTCACACTTAAATACACTTTCACACAATCATGCTGTTGTGTATGTAAGGTACCTAAGGGATCTTAAATAGCTATAAGTAGTTAAGTATTGGAATGTATAAGTGTAAGTGAGGTTGATGAATAAGTATGAAGATATAACAGTTATCTAAATAGTATGGTTCTGCAAGATGTTTAATTAGTGTAAGTAATACTCACCAAACCTTCTAATACAAGTTGTTGTCTGATCTTAACCTAAGTTAAATTTAGTAATTGTGTTTGAGAGTATTCCCTAAGTAATGCCAAATAAAAACTAGAATGTTACCAATTATAAACAGAAAAACTTCAATCTAATTTGAAACCTGAGATAAACACTTAATAACTGTAACTGAGTAACTCACAAGCAGATACTATACCTAAAACTAACTCACTAACACCTGAAATACATTTAAGCAACTAAATTTAGAATTAATAACTAGCATGTACAATATTAACACTAAAGATATAGGACAATAATCAATATGAAAAGTAATACTAACTAACTACAAAATGAACAATTCTAACAACTAACCAATAATGCTTAACAATTAACAAGGTAACTACTACTAACTATATCAACCCTTACTAAGTACCAACCCAATTTTTTTTTTTTTTACACTATATGATTTACAAATTAAATAAAATAGGAACTAAATATACACAAAGCACAATGACTCACACTTAGCAGCTTAAATAAGCAAGCTGAGATTTAAAAGCTTAAACTAACAAACACCAATCATGCAATAAGGCATGCATGAAATTAAATATACATGGAACATGCACAAAAATGTCTGAAGTTATACCCTGTATATCACAACTGTTGTTGCACAACAAATATGCAATCAGGAAATAAATGTTCAATCAACAAACACCAATATATCAAATGGTAAATAATAAAGTTGATAAACAAGAAACAATTTCACTGCATATATATTTGATCAATAATTAAAGTGAAAACAGTGGTATATATAGATAATCATTCACGTCATGTACATGAACTGAATATATGACCATGAAATATTCGAACCAGCACGAAATGTTGTAAATGCTGGTAACACAATGTCAAATGTTCAAAGTCCACATAGACCAATACAATTTCACGCCATAAAAAGTTCGTGATAATAGATCTATGGGTGTGTAAAATACCTCAGTCCAACACGTAGATGAGTTTCTTGGATCAGCTGATTTTCCCACGACGTGTAGATTGCTGTCATAAGGGGCGCGCGCTTCGTGGAACCAGCGAGAGCATACGAGGCAGTTGGTGTTGGATCGATCAATACCCGGGGGTCAGGTCGTCATGGTAGCAGCAGTCCCTCATAGCCAGGGCCATTGTCGGGGCACCCACGGGTGTGAGCGTCATGGTCCAATGCTCGCAGCGCCAATTGTGACCCGAGGAAAAGTCGCAGGCAATGGTGTTTGCGTTTATTTAACCGAAGACAAATGACCTACGAAATATATAAAATACACTTGTTAAAATCCACTAGTTCACGAGTAAAATAACATTAACCATCTCTGTAATGCATATTCAGTGAAACTATAAAAAAAAAAAGGCAATGAAAGATTAAATCAGAAATGTACACTTTACTGTTAGTTAAACCTACTTTAAATCTGAACCCTCTACACAGTAAATTACTCAAATTGTATTCGGTTGAAATCAATAGACAAGGAATTAACCTAATCAACATACCCTGCTATCTGAGATAGGAATTACTTCTGCTACACGGCCTACGCCAATGATCGTTGATCAGACCTAAGTTATAAATCAAGTAAGAAAATTACAACTAGACCTTCTCGAATACAACTAACATGTAACAAGAAGCGGGCACAATTAAGTGTTGATCTTTATATCCACTGTTCCAAACCAAACCAACATTTCACTGATATAAAAGGTAACAGACATATAGTCATATTAAATTTGGTGGGAACACAACCCAACAGACACTGGTAATAATTTGAAAGTTTACTACCAAAAATAAATGTGTACATACCATCTGTCTGTTGCATTTGAATCCAATAAGAAATGCCAAATCAATTATTGATGTTGAAATCGCTTTTTGTTATTGATTGTTGTACTTTTGTGAGGCAATCTCAATCGTGACTCGTGTGGCTGAGAAAATGTAAGCTGGAGTGATTGTTTGAATTTGGCGCGCTGAATTTATACTGACGCTACCGGAAATGTAAACATGAGTGGTTACTAAGTGTAAAATACATGACAGTCTAGGTTATGTAATAGTTTTTGTGTGTTGATTATCATGAACTCCAATCACACACAGGTAAGTTTAGGGAAAATATAAATTTATTTTATATTCCTGCAATAGAACAAATGATATTAGAACATTCAAATATATTTGAATACATTGTCAATACGAAATGACTATGCTGCAATTGAAACAATACAATAGCAATTATATATACAATGACACGGGTTGCAAAGTAATAAAAGCATTGTTACTCAGCGCATATCACTTGCAGTATTGTCTCGAAATCCACCTGCACAAGACGTGTGTCATCACCTAATCTGGTATAACCAACACCACCTAGAGCCGAAGATCTTTGATTGTAAGCACGGTAGCTAAACGCATAGGATGGAAACCAAGGAAACTTGCGCACGGCTTTCTCCGAAATTGTTGTGTATTTGCCGATGTTCTCTGAATGCTCATCTGGATATTTAGTTCAGAATCACATCAATTTTTGAAATAGTTCCACACTTTGAGTTAGAATAATTTTGCCAGACCATTTCACACAAACAATTGTGGTTTCATTCCAGTCCCATTCCAAAATATTTCGCTGGTAATGTAATTATGAACCTATTACCACTAAACCAAACAGATTTTGATGACGCCAATAGCAATTCCTGATATACATTTTGGTATGAAAATAAAGCTCAACCATATATTCACAGTCAAAACCACCTCGGCGTCATCAGGGACAGACAATTTTTGAAATGTAGGTGTTTCTACCGTACACCAATTGAAATAAGTATACAACTGCTCATCAACCTACTACAATGATTCAGAAATCCAACACGAACTCACGCAATAGAGGTATGAAAACTACAATCACAATCATACCCAATCACAAGTCAAAAGGCTACTGACTTTATGGTATAAACATTGTATGGTATATGATTTTAGATATCACAGTCTAAAATATCGACCTTATATCAGAGGGGAAATTTCAAGCCATGGACATATGCCGAATATCAGTTATACTCGCCTTCCAAATTCCTCCAATTTCACCATCGTCTATGTCACGGCCGAAGTCAGTTTCGAGCCGGGCAACAATCAGCAGGAAATCGTGAGTCTCTGGGAATATATTTGCTTCACGTATAGTTTCTAATGTTTTGGACACAACGTCGTAGCCTTTCGCACCTGGTTCTAACACACTGTTATCGGCACATAACACGTGAATGACGTTGATGCAACAAATGATATGCAATAGATTGAATGAGGACAACCATGCCATCGTGGAAAATGTGATTTCAATGACCTGAAATATATATAAATATATATATATAAATTGGTGTATGCTCAATCTTCATCCATTTACAAATCTAGGAAATGTGTTCTCTCATCCACCCACCTTCGAGATCAGTGAACACTGATGGCAAAGAATTAAGTTTGGACTGTTCGATATACAGGTTGCACGGTTTAATATGAAGCCACGAATTGCGTGGTTCGCTTGTTGTGTCTGTGACGATCTATATTGGCAATTCAGTGTGACATGAAACAACAAAAACAGTCCATTATTTGCTTTTTCATCTCGACTGCCCAGGTCTGATGGGTACAGATTGAATGATTTGGTTTCGTCGCTTTTATTAATTGAAAAATCGAGAATATGATCTAAAATGCATCTGAATTCAATCATACGTGAGCATAGTTTATACAGGTACCATACGAAAACGACCTTCGAGAGATAAATGAATGTTGTTATATTTTTTCAAACAAACATTGAACTGTATAGATCGGTATTTCTAAAAGTAGAATCGATAGCCAATATATGTGAAAACTCGAGTCACAAAATCATCCTCAAATCATAAATAACGAAATGTCCAAAAGAATGGCAAACAAAACACAATGCACAAAAGGTCATAAGCCCTAGTCGTTCGATGCCACGTAAGTTGTATTCAACTCATTTTAAAATCGATATCACATACACGCGGTTAGACTGCACTATGCACTTTACTTACTGATGTGGCGTTTGCGTGTGTGTTGTGGCTGAGTTTTGTTATTTGGCTCGGCAAAATCAAATGTTGGTTTCCTCTGTGTGTCTGTCTGTTTGTTTGTTAACACTCTACTGTCTTCAATTCTTGCCGTTTTTTCACGAAATTTCACAGACATAATCCATACTGTTATGGCTCCGAACTGCACTATTTTGCTGACAAATCGATAAAAGGGCAAGGTCACACAAAACGTGAAAATCACATAAATGGCCATAAATTCGGTTCTAATCGTCCTAAAGACTTCGAACCAAGTTCATATTGTAGATAAAGGCGAGTTCTATCTTCTATGACCTTGACCGTAGACCTTAACCTTGAGAAGTTCGCCTGAGGTCGAACATTTGACCTTGGAGGTCACCTGCACCAATTTTCGACCTGATACTTGAAAACGATGTGGGACCGGTCCCTCAAGCTCAATGTAAATTTTTAGGCCGATTTGTCCAGTTGCCAAATGACTATTTTCTTGTGAAGCATGTTTTGGCGTCATTATGAACTTTTTTTGTTGATTCATCATCTCTGAGCATCCCTGAGTCAGAATCAGCCGGGTGCCACCTTGGCACCCTTGGGGAATTATTTTCAGAGCCGAAAAACAAAATGGCTGCCACCGAATACTGCTGAATTTACTTCTTTGACAATATCTCCGCTTCTAGGCCACTTAGAAGCACAAACTTGGTGTCTACTAATAGGTTTTCATGGTCAAGGAATCCAAATATAATACTGTCAAACTTGTATATATAACAAAATGATATAACAGCTTATCCGGTTTTCGAGATTGACGAACCCGATTCTTAAAAAAAATTGGTTCTGTTCAAGTCATATGCATTTTCCACTTTAATCAACAATCTTGGTGTTCACTACTGGGCTAGTGAATCTATAGTACTGACCCAACAAAAGCTGTATGGTTTTAACTCATCAACTGTTACATGTGACAACATTGTGGGTCATTATCGCCTTCCTGAACAGGTTCTTCTTTGTATATTCGTTGCAACAATCTTGGCTTAAAATACAGCCACGGAACTTTGAACAGCACATCTGTTGTTGAGCAGCGGATTTCCACAAAACTTGCATTCGAGCAAGGTGTACATGCTGAGCAAAGGCATTTTGTGATGGGGCAATACCTTCAGTTTTGCAGCTGATGTGATCTTCGAGTTTGCCATCTTCAACTTCCGTACAAATGTCGGTAAACAGACATTGATCACTTCTCGGTTTGGAACAATAACAGGCAGCAATAGAGGCAGTCGTTGTTTCTTCTGTTCTTAGTTAACCAAGTTAGTTGAGGCGATGTCCTCCCATATGGGACTTCAATGGTGAGGCATTCACAAACAGATATCAAGATACAAAATTGCACAGAATGACCAGCATATTATATACCGTTTGGGGTGCTGTGAGGTTTACGTTATCTTTGATACAGACCAAACATATAGCAAATGACAAGATCTTGCCAGACGGTAAAAAATGAAATAATAAGAAAATCAGCTCAGTCTATACACGATACTATTTCTGCAAAAAGTGGTTCACAAAGTAACCTACACCAAGGCTCGATTGAAACCGTTCATCTACTTCAGTGGAATAGCCACCAGTCATGTCTTGAAGACGACCAAGGATTGTGAGCTGATCACACTCTGGGGAAGGCCATTTCAATCAGGTGTTGTGCCGGAATGAATGACTGGTACATGTCGACAGTTGTTTGATATTGTGCGAACTGCACAATATCGTTTGGTCGCCTGGTCCTTATCTGAGACAGTTCAGAAGGATGATGGTCAATCCATTGGCCATCTTATAGAAACGGGTCAGCGTCATTCTCCTTCTCCACTCCATGAGTGATATCCATCCGAGGTCATTAGGAATAGCTGTAATGCTGTCTGAATGACGATTGTCATAGGGTTCGTTTGCTGGCCGCAGATCACTGAACCTTTCCATGCCGGTTTCATAGCTTGGCCTGATGTGGGCACCTGACCACACAGCAATATTAAATGAGGTCCGATGAGAGTGAATTTTTTCCTTTGGCTTGTATGACTTGTCACATCGAATAAGGTTTCTACAATGGAAGCATATTGCCCGTGTCGCCGTCGTTTATGGGTTACCATCCTGTACTATCCTGCCACCTATGGAATATTGATACATGTAGGTAGCAATAGGTTTTTGGCCAGTGAAATTCTTACAATGTAACAGTTTTCAGTATTGAAATTCATTTGCCTTTTGTGAATTCATGCTACCAGTCTGTCAATGTCATTATGAAGCAGATTGTGATTCTCAGTTGACGAGATTTCCTGAAAGATCAGACAAATATCTGCACGCAGCCTGGTGGTTGATGTTATATCCATCGTGATGTCATCTATGAAGAGTAGAAACAGCAGGTACTAGACATTCAGAGGCCCGATTTCCATCCACGTGGATCTTTTGGGTTCTCTGATCCTTCAATGAACCAATCCATGGAACATGTTTGTCTCTGATTCCATAATAGTCCAGTTCTGCTTTTTAGTCTGGAGTGTAGGACCCGAACATGTGTCTTGCTGAAGTCTGGTATGGCCATATGTACTTGTTTGCACCTGTTTGGGGAAGTCAGGTCGTGAATTGCAATGATGAGTTGGGACTCATATGGACGTTTAGCTCGGAATCTGTGTTTGCAGTCAACTAGGATATTTTGTTCGTCAACATGGTCCATCATGTTCCTCACCAGAATATGTTTCATCACTTTGCAAATCACGGTGGTGCCACTATATCTTTATCACACCCACACTGGGACCTCATTAGCTTTCCTCCAGCATTCGTCAAAATGCTCGAACACACCTAAGCATAGCAAAATATATGCCAGGTGTACATGTCTCAATGGAGGTTGGTGTAACACTGTGTACTGCAGTATCTGTTTGGCATTGGAAAGGCCACAGCACTGAAGACCCCCAAGAGGGGAAATCACCTAATCTCACTTGGTCAACCAGAAGCAAATGAAACAAACATGATGCCAGAAACGACTGCTTCTTTTGCTGCCTATCATGGTTTCAAACTGAGAGATGATATGTTTGTTCACCACCATCCTGTGAAGAACACAGCCTCGAAAATCGAAAAGGTATCCACACTTTGACCCGACCCGATATGGTCGGAATACAGATGGAGACGGCACAACATGAGTCCAACCCCGCTTCCAACTGGTTTACATACACTTTATCTGTCGCCATTCTACAAACAGTCGAATGTGGATGCTCCACCAGCCGGCCATGTTCCACTGCGAGATGTGGCTGTGTCGTGCCACAGATGTCTTTTGAAAGTTTTGTGCCTGTTATTCTGGACCAAATTGTTGCTATGAACATACCAAGGAAGAACCTTTTCAGGAAGATGATGATGTCGGTTCAAGTTACGAAGAATTGCCAATGACTCGTAATGTTGCCACATGTAACATTTAATTTAATAGTGAAAACATATGGTCACATTTATTGTCATTGATTCATTGAGCCTGAATACATAGTATTATACAGCAATGAATGTTGCAACAGCAATAAATGTTGTACTGCGTGGCAAATGCATGAGCATTTAATCACTTGACCAAAACCAGATTTTTCAAATATCTGGGTGGTTAATCTCGAAAATCTGATGAGCTGTTATATATACAAGTTTGGCATTATTATAAATGGATTCCTTGACCATGAAAACCTAGTAGTAGACACCAAGTATGTGCTTCTAAGTGGCCTAGAAGCGGAGATATTGTCAAAAAAGTAAATTTAGCGGTATTCAGTGGCAGCCGTTTTGTTTTTCAGCTCTAGAAAAAATTCCCCAAGGGTGCCAAGGTGGCACCCGGCTGATTCTGACTCAGGAATGCTCAGAGATGATGAATCAGCAAAAAAACTTCACAATGACGCCAAAACATGCTTTTCTGCAGTTCTGCTGGACTAGATCGGCTAATTCGTGATGACGTAATTTACGCTTCTACGGCAACGAAATCGGTCCCATTATAAGTGAAATTGCATGTTTCAAAATGTCCAAGGTCACGGGGGTTGATCCGATGCAGTAACAATTGTTACCACGCCAAATGCCCGTATCTACAATGTGGTTGTTCTTGTCTGTTTTAGGCAGATTCCTTTATGTCTGTGGCGATTAGTTAAACTATCAAATCGTTGAGCATCCGTGCATGGTTATATCTACATATGTCATGTTTTTTCCCCTGATAAATATACTCGAAGATGCAGTAACAATAATTGAATGCCTTTCCAAGATGCAGTAACAATCTTTGTAAGATGCAGTAACAATTGTTTTCAACACCATTTATGTTCACATAATATTGCTTGTGATATCATGGATATAATTAGTGCAGTTACATAAACGTTTTAAAGTGTAAAAAGAAGAGAATAGTATCAGAAATAGATGTAGGCATTGTCTTAACAAGAAGGCCGAAAATTGTTCATGCAAAGATAGTGTGCTTAATTCGGATATCAATTCCAGGTTAATAATATTTCTAATCATTTTGTGCTGCATATTTCATTTGTTTGGGAAAGCAGTGTAGTACCACAATTTTGTTTTAACACTATTACGAGACACAAAGCAGTTAAAGTGAAGACCAGTAGATGTATCATGCTCATTATAATACAAAAATTAAGCCCCCTAAAGAATAATTCATTATTCATAAAGTTAACCACTAATTTCTCACTCACGTCTAGACATTCCGGTATGTTAAGGTATAATTATTTTTATCTGTCTCGAAACCCTGATCACCCCTCCTCTTCCTTTCTAACATCCCTCACCTCTGTGTCAAAATAATGTTTTTCCCGAAGTAGTATACCTGTGTGCGAGGTTCACACAGAACAGTCACACTGCTGCAAAATGAATGTATAACCATGCTTAATATATTACAAGTAAGCGTCAGGAAATATAGTAAAAGACGTGTGTCGCCTCTCAGCAATGCATAGCTTGATTCCAATGTGGGGAATGGAAAGTTCATTTGAATCTGCATTGCTGTTGTTATGACACACTGCAATTATAGTCACATAGTTTTCACTATTCCGTGAATAACAAGATCAGGGACTTTCCAGACTCGAGATGTAACAATTTCCAGACCTTTTCCAGACCCATATCAAACTCCTATACACGATAGCTCGGTAATATAAATTTAACATGCTACATTAACCTGTACGCTTAGGCTTCATTATTATCCATTATTAGGCTCCATTAGTATTTGACTTGTAAAACAACATTTTTTGGGTGAAATATTTCGTCAAACTGCATCGAACGAGAAAAATCGCTATAAAACATATTTTCCGCAATACACTGTGCACCCTTTCACCAGTACCGAGTAGAAAATCGATACATACACAGCGGTGTTTTGACCATCCGTCCCCTTCTGCCTGTTTTACCTGAATGTCATACCTCTTTAATTCCATAAAGGTTGTGTAGATTTGAAGAGATTCGTATAAATACAAATGCCTTGAAGATTGTGTAGATTTGAAGAGATTCATATGAATACAAATGCCTTAAAGATTGTGTAGATTTGAAGAGATTCATATAAATACAACTGCCTTATATTTCTAAGTTCTCGTTAAATTGCTGCAAAACGAATGCCCGTTCAATCATGTTCAAAACTTCATGATCGCAAGTATACTGGGTACATCTGTTGATCAGAAGGGAACCGGTACGTGCATGAATATTTTTTGACAAACTTTTGCCCCGACAGTTTGAATGGTCGGCAATACGTTCTCATCCAAGAATGACATCTTTCGGAACAGTGCTCAAGCCATGATGATATCAACAAGCCATCCCCACCGTAGAGAGACTGTGCAGTGGTACATCCGTTGTGAACGGAATTTTGTTCAGCTTTTTGAACGGTCTGTTTAGCATTTTGAACGGCACTCACACGCCCGACAGTACCGCACCACAACAAACAGGATAAACATGGTACAATGAGTGGCAAGATAACGCGAGGGCTAAATATTTAATACATTATGACTTTTAGAGTTTTTTGGTGTCAATACAATATTCAATCATGCTCTAATTGATTAATGAAAGGAAAGAAACCGTTATATCATGGTTAAATGGCATTGAATCGATGTGTTTATTAGACATTCGAGAGGTAAACAAGTGGGGGAATAAAGTTGAGAAATTAAAACTAGCAATCTTCCATAACGATTCTGAAAGTTATAGCATTTAACTTCTTGTTTTCGTGGATGTATTTGTACATTTCCAATGAGATATTTGCGGTCAACAGCTAAGCGTTGTATACGGTTGGTTTAGCGTTGTATACGGTACTAAACGGTAATGTTCAACTTGTAAACGGTCGAATATAAGGTTATTTTTTTGCATTCATGACAGGATTGTGAAGAAAAAAGTGGTGTCCAGTGCTGGTATTGTGGCAAAAATTACGGAAGTCTTTCTGAGCACCTTTTTCACGCGCATGACAACCACCAGTCTGATAAATATAAGATACGTATACTCAACGAGAGTGACGGGAAATGGCAGACAGCAAGCTTCAACAAAACACCACAAGACATTCCTATCGGGTCCAATTTGTATTTCGAGGGTGGCAAACTAATAACAAAAAGTAAAAGACACTATGACACAGACTGCCCCAAGGGCAAAATAAGGAAAGCCGCTGCAACACCAGAAAATAATCCGGCAGTGAAGTGTTTGTTTGTTTGTGACGATAATGGAGATCCATCCCATGATAGCAACGATGAAAATGCCAATGAAGATTTCCCTGGCGAGTGTACCGCATCGGACATGCACCCTAGGCAAGAATTGGCTGATGACCTTCGTAGGTGGATGGATGTAATGGATGATGATTTTTCTGAGTCAGAGGTCGATATACTGAAAACGATGATGTCCATATTCCCAAAGGTTGCTTTATGGTTGAAACATGAACAACGTTTGTCAACTTGGCTCAAGTTTTTCGAGCCGGTTGAAATAGGATTCTACCCATCAAATGCGATTGCGTACGAGTTATGGATGGACACAATAGAATATCTTGCAGCCGGAAATGTACATGGAATAAGGTACAAGGGCGAAGTTAAGCATTTCTGGACACTTGGGTATAAGCTGTTCAAAGGGAAATTTGTACGTTTCATGAGCGGTTTCAAAAACATTGGCCAAATAAAAAGCGAAGGAACATACCACAGCAATCTGAGCGGCAGATCTAGCAAGATAAACTTTGCTGTTCCTAATATTTCGATAATGCGCGAACATGCTAATAAAAGTTCACTGAACTGTTCCAGCCCTGGTGTCATGAAAAAAAATATTCAAACCTATCGGACAGAAGGGCCAATGCAATCTTTCAAACTCAGTGTGGACGGGAAAAAATTGCCAGTGGATTCGGCAAGGATCTTGGAGATGTTGACCTCTTTGGTCATGAGCCGTCATCCACTCTTGTGGAAAGAAAAGAGCGCTATCTCCAAGAAAAAAAAATATCATCATGAAAACTATCTCTGTTTTGGAATCTACGGAAGGCAAACATAGAGTTGACGAAATGAAGATATCGGATCTGAAGTGTGTGGTGGCCAACGCTAGAACGATTATCGGACATTTTACCTCGAGGGTGAAGGAATTACGCCAAATGGAAATGAAGGAAAACCAGCTTCTAGAGAGCCTCGTGAACAAGTCTGGGACCCAGTGGCAGGAGTCAAAATTGAATTTTGCTATAAGTGGTGTGAGAACGAACATATACAGAATCAAAGAATGTATCAACGACGTCATGAATGTTATAGACAGAATGGCTCAGTTGATATGTTTTTGCAGCAAAACTCCACACAATTTCTGCAAAGACTCTGTTGTGAACCTATGAAATCAGAGCAACTATGTGTGTCTGTTCGGATTGGAAAGTGCGTACTTGAAAGCGAACAGGATAGACCCTCATGTGTATAGCCGTTTCCTAAAACAAAGACAAGAACCATGGTTCGAACTTCGGAAGGAAGGAAAAATAACAGGCAGTACAGTGAACAAAGCTGTCGGACTGGACACACTCAAAAGCCAATAGGCACATTTCGATGCAAGAATTGGAGGGATTGATAAACCATCATTTTCATCGCAACAACAAGCTGCTTTGCAGTGTGGCAGTGAAAATGAGATCCATGCTTTGGGGACGCTTGTAAGCAAGGTAGATGCTCCTATTGTAATTGGTCGTATAAAATTTTTATTCAACATAAAGAAGAATGTTAGGTTCATGTACAGGAATGTGTTGACGACATTGAGCTTCACATCTCCAGGTGCTCCCTTGGTTGGAACCAGACTTGACCTTCCATGAATGTGGCTGTTATATACAGTATGAGACTGGAACACCATTCCTCATCGTCAGCCCTGATGGTGAAGGAATCAAGGAGTCACATAAGATCGACAATTGTACACCAAGTCAAGTATATGAGTTGAAGTGCCCAGTGCCGGGGAAAAAGTACACTACTGACGTTCAGTATAAGATACCGGCATACTGTGTTCCTCGGTTAGTATCTGAAATGTCACTGACGAAAACTAAGGAACTGATATATTTGTGTTACACACCGACGAGCTCAACAGTCTTCCGTGTCAAGTTTGACGAAGAACTATTGAACTTGATATATAAGACTGGTGTAGATTTGTACTTAGTACCTCCGATAAATCGTCCTACCCGTAAGCATGAACACGTCCCAGCTAATAACAAAGAAATTCAGAAGTTCATCGCTGAGAACACCGAACTGGTCGCAATTATGTTCCCATGATGGCATAAGGGATCCCCAAGTTGTGTACGGTACACATACACGAAGACCTGGTCAGTCATTACTGATTTCAGAGGCACATCAAGTGCTAGAATCCTGCTTGATGAGATCGGAATCTTGTTATGAATTACTGCGCTTACCTGCCAAAGAAGCTCTAGTTGTCATGATGTCAAACCTTGATCGCGTATATGAAGCTGGACGTGATATTCCACATGCGATACCAGTGGCATATGGTTTGAGTGGGTTCAGTCTTCCAGTCAGCAGTGTTCGAAGTTTGTTGTTTGATGTGTTGAAAGAATGTAAAACCTTTGATCTCGATGTTCCTGTGCTGGCATTTGACGGGCAGTTTTACAACCTAACTGTTACCGATAAGGAAGGGCAGCCTTTAACACTATTACAGCTAAACAAACAAGTTTGGTCTTAAGCTAAGAAAATGACAAAGCCACAACAAATGTCTTATATTCTGGGTCACAATCGTGTTGGGAAAGTGAAAAGTTTACATAAGCTAGAAACTAAAGTCAATATTGAGAAGGATGACACCAACTGCTACTGTAAACCTCTGGTATTGAAGGGAATGAAATACACGCTAGGCGACGCTCTTATCTCTCCTCCGAACATTTCAAAATATTTGCAAAAAACGAATTCAGTGACCCCAGAGACTGATGTCCAGGAAGATGAAGACGATGCATGTGATTATATCAGTGATTTGTTGCCACCATCGGTACTGGACAAACTTGAAGACTCGGATGTCCAACGTTTGCAAGAAATCAGCCGTAAAATCAAACAAAGCGACATCGTTGCAGCAAACGAAGACACAGTTGTGGAGCCTCAAGAGAATGCAACAATACCAATAACAGAAAACGCAGAGTCGCTAGTTGCCAGTGCCAGTCTAGGCAAAGATGAGATTGAAGTAATGTACTCTGCTTTGCAAAAATGCAAGGAGACGAATGGTGAATGGATAAAGGCAAGCTTTCAACAGTTTCAAGATGCCCTGACGTCGGCAAAAATGATGAAAAATGATGAAAAATTATGATATCATTCATGCGCAAAGACCTAATGACGTGTGCAAAAAGCATCAAAGAAAAACTAAACAACATGGGATGGACGATCAAATCGAACACAACTAAACACAATTTAGTGAACATGTTCGCGATAATTGCTAGAGATAAATCACAAGTGCACAATAAACGCCTGAAATCTCCTGCCACTCTTCTAAATTTGTCGAAAGATGTCATCACCAAGAAATTCTCGAAAATGGCTACCAACGTGATAGTTGCGACAAACTTGTTCATGCATAAAGTTCCTGCATTTTTTCAGTCATCTCCGTTCACACAGTTGGTCTCAATCCAGAACGAAGTATAATTTTTCTACTCCAAGCCTGAATATATTCGTAAATGGACGTTGCACGGTGTGCTCAAAAGGCATATATGGACTTGGCGGGAAGAACTCATCATGGCTGAGATGATGACTTGATAGACAGGCAATCCAATGCAATTGCAAAGGTCACATTCAGTGGAGAAGTGGAACATGAACTCCGACGACTTGGGAAGGTCAAGGATGCTGAATTCACCAAACATTTTAGACAGTGGTACATGGCAGAAGACGATCCTGGATTATCAAGTGCAGAGCGATCCACCTTTCGTCTGAACATGAGGAACATCACGCAGGGTAAGCGAGAATGCCGAGTTGCGCACAAAATACGTTGCTTTGCCGAGTTGCGCACAAGAAATACCGAGTCGCGCACAGGGAATGCCGAGGCGCGCCGAAGTTTTTTGTTCTTGGACTCTCGTCTGTCAGTTTTCAAGATTTTGAGAAGAATGGAAGACAGGTGTGTATATATTAAAAGTCTTATCCGGATATATGAACATCCTAAGTAATATTGGTGATCGCGGAAACGTCAATTGACCAACGAGCAGTTCATAAAACTTGTCAAACTTGACTGACCATCGTTGTTTTCAGTGAAAGCCTTCATATATCGCTCACTGAACTGAGCAATTGAGACACAACGCCGGTCATTTTTATCGCTGACAGTGATGGAACTTGCTTATCAAATGCGAACAATCATAAGTATTTATTGTCAACATCATTTTGATGGTATTTGAGAAGTTATTTATGTGTGTTTGTGTGAAGTGGCAAAATCCGATAGGCAACTGCTCGGGCGCGCTCACTGGCAACTGCACGGTTGCGCACCCCAAATATAAAATAATTGCTTTGTCTGCAAATAACAATTTAGATATTTTATGCTAGTCATGAAACTGAGGTTCAGCAAACAAGTTAACCCGAGGTTAAGTTCGAGCTCACTATTAGGTGTGCCACATATATGTATGACTCCCTATATGCTCATAATACCTATACGCTCTATCTACATGTACAAGCATTTAAAATTTCAAGAGGCCAATTTACACAAATTATGTCAGACGTAACCTCCATATTTAGTCGTCAACATCACCTAAAGTCATGTTCAAGATCGCCAAACGATGCACCAGATATTACTTCCTATATATAATAGAGCGTTATGCGGGAACGCTATGACTTGTCTATACATTCGATTATCATTATGCGCTACAAAGGTTCGATTGATAGTGCGAGTATTGTTTATATCGTTCATGCGTGATTATACTTTTGCGCTGCGTTCAATCGTCGAATTGTTCCGATTATTATTCCGTTAATTTCTACATAATATTCCCTGCTAATATTCTCATGTAGTAATAAGTAATTGTAATAATAACCTGTTTATCATTATCACCATGACTTCATATCATTGCTGACCAATCACGAATCGACGCGGACTGTAACCGTCCAATCAGATTTAACTATCTGTGGCGGGCCATAACACTATGATATGGACCGGACTAGTGGTCAGTCTCATCTCAGCTGTCCACGCAGACAGACGGACGGACAGGGACCGGTCAGGCATTAACACACGTGGGAAGTTTCACGGCAGTATACGCCGGGACATGTTTATTTCTACTAAAAGTGGAAGTACTCACGGGGTATGTGAATTATTGTGATTTAAGTGAATTATGACCATTTAATGTATTAATGATTGGAATTTATTAAATACCGCATTATTGAAATATTATTGCAGTAACGGATATCCCAAGTCCGAACGTGGGATTCAATTCATATTTTGTTATTAACTTTGTGTATATTCTGTTGCTGTATATTTTCACTATTTTTATACATTTTATAGGTTTGTTGTTAATAAACAATTCAAAAACTCAGCCGAGTCGAGCCTGTTCACATATATATGGGTAATGCTTATATTACAATCCTGAATAAATCATATATGTTTGTGCAAGTGTTTTGGGCGCAGGATGCAATGTATAGGCCATATAAATTCAACACGTTGTCAATAGACTTCCCTGGATTGTCCCGGACCCAAAACGAACCTTTCCGGACTACCTAGGATTGAAAAAATAGTCCCGGACTACCCAGGATCACCAAAGATCATCAGGGACCCAGCAAGAACTTGGTCTTTGGTCCGGGGACGTCAGTGGCCTTGGTGTGACTGGTACACAATACATGTACAAACGTACGCTCCATCGAGGCTACTAGCATTTGAGTGTACACATTTCACATAAGGCGTGATTTCGAACAATTCGATGCATTCCATATTTTATGGGCTCCATGCAATGATTAGTACACCGACTGGGTCGTGGCCCGGATCGTGGGGAGGGCGGTTAGTGTAAAAACTGGACTCATACGGCAATTCTTGTTAAAATGTGTATCATGGCAACCCAATTAGGTGATTGTACCAGTCCTGAATACGTTTGAATAAAGTCACATTAGGCCCTATTGTCTTGTAAAAAGGAACTAGACTTGAATTGTCTGGGGAAAGAGCATGGAGGGACTGATATCACTGGTATAACTATAGACACGAGCAATGAAATTGCTGTGTGTTTGGGATGTCACTGTCGCAGAAACACACAAGGTCCATCTCTCTATAGGCTAACTAGGCCCTAGACCTAGCAGGCATACTGTGGTCTACGATCTGGTTTTCTCTTGTCCGAACACATATCTGACTATAAAATGCAGAAACGTATTCAAAATCAAATGGACGTTTCATACTTTCATCTGAGCAAGTTCGTATATTTCCTTATTTGTGCGCATTATCTGAGCGCAACCCAGCAGTTACCAACACCTTGCCGTGCGCTACTCGGCAGGGGTCACGGAATTAATTTTGAAAACCAATATATTGTTGGTATAAGTCAAGATATGATTGTATATATAACAAGAATAGCTCTAATATATGTATACAAAAGCAATTAAACAATATTACACATCCGTTTGATTATCTAAGATACACCATAAGCTTGTGAAACGTGCACTGGGCGATAATAGGTGAATCGGGGAAATAGCGACAGAGTTTTTCACATCGTGCTCCACCATTTCTTTACAGATCGTTCTACATCAAACTGTGTATGCACTTGGCATGTCAGGAGATCCGGATAGACATGAATTTTATCCCATAATGTTGACATAAACACCCATATTTGCGTACTTTTCACATGAAGCGTGGTGCTCACAGCCTGATTTGGGCGCGCCTCGGCATTTCCTGTGCGCAACTCGGTATTTCTTGTGCGCAACTCGGCAAAGCAACGTATTTTGTGCGCAACTCGGCATTCTCGCTTACCCTGCGTGAACATGCTGCTGGATTTAATAAACTTCATCGAATTCCCATCGACAGGGCAGTCCGAAAGGACAGGGCATACTGCGAGCAGACGATGTCCCCAAAGCAATGAAATCTGTTTCTTACATCTTGAGTCAGCGACTCGAATCATAAAGGTATTGTGCTCACGTTGAATAACTTTCACGAAAAACAAGTAAAATACACTAATTCGTAATTACACATATACTGAACTGATTTTGCAGGTCTTCGTTTTATGTACGCACTCTGTCAAAACGAGTATATCCGGCACATTCCATATGTGAGAGACGTGGCGCCTCTGGGAACGGTAGCAAGTTGTCATCGACACTGAAGATATGTCGTTTGACCTTGAAGTAAGTGTAGACATCACACTCTAGGCATTTGTTAAAAACCACATCTGTAGTCACGTTAAGCTTATAAACATTGCACATGTATAATGATAACCTACATTCCGACATTACAGAGATCACAGCTTTGACATGAAGGACAGAATTGCGAGATACCCTAAGCGAAAATCAGGAGATGTTTCGCATCCAGACAAGCCATCCAGAGGTTCTCGTCCAATGAGAGAATTTCATCGCAGGGACGAGTCAAAGATAATGCCTCACGTCCGATATGGCATTCATTTCACAGCGGATATTTGGATCATTCTCTGATGGACACTGGAAATTTAGCTGATTTTTCAATTATATTTTAGGTGTATGCCATACACCTACATGTATAATATTGTCATGAGCTTGAATTTGACATCATTTTCAAGGTCACAGGGCACAATGGCTGATATATCGCTTATTATCTACTTTATAACTTAGGAATCTGTTGTGCACGTGAAGGAAATGATATTCCATATACTGCATATTAGCATCACCTTGAACTTGACCCCTGTGATTGTAGTATCTTGATTATTATTCTCTCCTGTGTTTTGATTGTATCCAATGGTGAGTGGATCTGTTCACACCAAACACCTGTCAATGTCAGTCAGTATAACGTATTATACTGACATGGGGTTCATGAGTTTCCTTGTCGTTTTTGTTTTCTCTCGCTTCGTGTGCCTGATGTTACTTTCTGTCCCCGGACTGTGAGATTGGATGACGGACCCTGTTTTGTTTGCTCACTTCGTATGCCTGATATGACTTTCTGTCCCCGGATTATGAGATTGGATAACGGACTCTGTTTTGCTCGCTCGGATTTTTGGGGAATTCATGACGGGTGCCACTAGTGGGGCAGGAAATGCTCACTCTTTCCGGAACACCTGATTTCACCTCCTAATGGCCATTTTTGGGGGTTCATGAGTTTCCCTGTCATTTTTGTTTTCTCTCACTTTGTATGCCTGATATGACTTTCTGTCCCCGGACTATGAGATTGGATAACGGACCTTGTTTTGTTTGCTCGGAATACTTAATACTGGATATTGATTCCACGTCTATTGATATTTATTCACTCTAAAACTTGGAAGATCGTAAACCATACATCAGACACATGAAAATATATGATATTTGAGAAATAATAAACCAGTGTCGTGCATACAGTATCAGGTACTTAAACTTGATATTCGTTTATTGAAATAAATGCAATGGACTCGACTACTCGTCCCACTCATCCACGCAAATAATCAGAGTAATACTGTTACTGCTGTATGCCATACGCCTACATGTACATTCTAAACACATATTTGAAATGAAAGTAGAAATGTATACCGACAAACAGACAAATTCATATTCCAAGACCGAATCCATGGACGAATTTTACAAGATCAGTGTGAGAAGTCAAATCCGAGAGATACTAAGGTATCAAAGTCAAAGCCATGTGAAAATCACAGACATTGCTCGCAAAGCACTGACATAATTGGAAGAAAAAAATTATGATAAAAATAATAACATAAATAAAACAAACATGACATCTTTGCCATCTCATATGATTACATACGTAAACAATAACAAAGAATAATGAAATTACGATACGTGCAGAAACGTATTCAAAATCAAATGGACGTTTCATACTTTCATCTGAGCAAGTTCGTATATTTCCTTATTTGTGCGCATTATCTGAGCGCAACCCAGCAGTTACCAACACCTTGCCGTGCGCTACTCGGCAGGGGTCACGGAATTAATTTTGAAAACCAATATATTGTTGGTATAAGTCAAGATATGATTGTATATATAACAAGAATAGCTCTAATATATGTATACAAAAGCAATTAAACAATATTACACATCCGTTTGATTATCTAAGATACACCATAAGCTTGTGAAACGTGCACTGGGCGATAATAGGTGAATCGGGGAAATAGCGACAGAGTTTTTCACATCGTGCTCAACCATTTCTTTACAGATCGTTCTACATCAAACTGTGTATGCACTTGGCATGTCAGGAGATCCGGATAGACATGAATTTTATCCCATAATGTTGACATAAACACCCATATTTGCGTACTTTTCACATGAAGCGTGGTGCTCACAGCCTGATTTGGGCGCGCCTCGGCATTTCCTGTGCGCAACTCGGTATTTCTTGTGCGCAACTCGGCAAAGCAACGTATTTTGTGCGCAACTCGGCATTCTCGCTTACCCTGCGTGAACATGCTGCTGGATTTAATAAACTTCATCGAATTCCCATCGACAGGGCAGTCCGAAAGGACAGGGCATACTGCGAGCAGACGATGTCCCCAAAGCAATGAAATCTGTTTCTTACATCTTGAGTCAGCGACTCGAATCATAAAGGTATTGTGCTCACGTTGAATAACTTTCACGAAAAACAAGTAAAATACACTAATTCGTAATTACACATATACTGAACTGATTTTGCAGGTCTTCGTTTTATGTACGCACTCTGTCAAAACGAGTATATCCGGCACATTCCATATGTGAGAGACGTGGCGCCTCTGGGAACGGTAGCAAGTTGTCATCGACACTGAAGATATGTCGTTTGACCTTGAAGTAAGTGTAGACATCACACTCTAGGCATTTGTTAAAAACCACATCTGTAGTCACGTTAAGCTTATAAACATTGCACATGTATAATGATAACCTACATTCCGACATTACAGAGATCACAGCTTTGACATGAAGGACAGAATTGCGAGATACCCTAAGCGAAAATCAGGAGATGTTTCGCATCCAGACAAGCCATCCAGAGGTTCTCGTCCAATGAGAGAATTTCATCGCAGGGACGAGTCAAAGATAATGCCTCACGTCCGATATGGCATTCATTTCACAGCGGATATTTGGATCATTCTCTGATGGACACTGGAAATTTAGCTGATTTTTCAATTATATTTTAGGTGTATGCCATACACCTACATGTATAATATTGTCATGAGCTTGAATTTGACATCATTTTCAAGGTCACAGGGCACAATGGCTGATATATCGCTTATTATCTACTTTATAACTTAGGAATCTGTTGTGCACGTGAAGGAAATGATATTCCATATACTGCATATTAGCATCACCTTGAACTTGACCCCTGTGATTGTAGTATCTTGATTATTATTCTCTCCTGTGTTTTGATTCTATCCAATGGTGAGTGGATCTGTTCACACCAAACACCTGTCAATGTCAGTCAGTATAACGTATTATACTGACATGGGGTTCATGAGTTTCCTTGTCGTTTTTGTTTTCTCTCGCTTCGTGTGCCTGATGTTACTTTCTGTCCCCGGACTGTGAGATTGGATGACGGACCCTGTTTTGTTTGCTCACTTCGTATGCCTGATATGACTTTCTGTCCCCGGATTATGAGATTGGATAACGGACTCTGTTTTGCTCGCTCGGATTTTTGGGGAATTCATGACGGGTGCCACTAGTGGGGCAGGAAATGCTCACTCTTTCCGGAACACCTGATTTCACCTCCTAATGGCCATTTTTGGGGGTTCATGAGTTTCCCTGTCATTTTTGTTTTCTCTCACTTTGTATGCCTGATATGACTTTCTGTCCCCGGACTATGAGATTGGATAACGGACCTTGTTTTGTTTGCTCGGAATACTTAATACTGGGTATTGATTCCACGTCTATTGATATTTATTCACTCTAAAACTTGGAAGATCGTAAACCATACATCAGACACATGAAAATATATGATATTTGAGAAATAATAAACCAGTGTCGTGCATACAGTATCAGGTACTTAAACTTGATATTCGTTTATTGAAATAAATGCAATGGATTCGACTACTCGTCCCACTCATCCACGCAAATAATCAGAGTAATACTGTTACTGCTGTATGCCATACGCCTACATGTACATTCTAAACACATATTTGAAATGAAAGTAGAAATGTATACCGACAAACAGACAAATTCATATTCCAAGACCGAATCCATGGACGAATTTTACAAGATCAGTGTGAGAAGTCAAATCCGAGAGATACTAAGGTATCAAAGTCAAAGCCATGTGAAAATCACAGACATTGCTCGCAAAGCACTGACATAATTGGAAGAAAAAAATTATGATAAAATAATAACATAAATAAAACAAACATGACATCTTTGCCATCTCATATGATTACATACGTAAACAATAACAAAGAATAATGAAATTACGATTCTTTGTATCTCATATGCTAACATAATTATAATAACAGTGTTATATTACTAGTCAGGAAATATGAATTTATCACATTATTTGGCAATACTGGTCAATCGTGGTTGATGGAAATTGAAATAAAATCCGACTAAGTTTTTATCTTGAAAAAGCATGAATGTCCATTTATCCATACATTTTTATATCAATAAAATGTCCGTGATAAACAAAGGTAGTCTACATGTACTGAGACAAAAATTGCATGGCTTGAATAAACCCGACAGTTTTTTTAAAGAAAAAACAACAAAAAAGTAAACAAAATGATTCAGTATGCATTATTGATGACAAACCAGTCTGATATGTTTTCATGAAAACCCTCCTACTGCACAACTCGTTTGGTGTCGGGCGAGAGAATGTGGCCATTTGTACGACTTTCCACACACACACACACACCGCTGCAGGCTGCTCCCATGCTGGTATTTGAGATGATCCGCAAGGTTCCGTTTTCGTGTGAAAACCGACTTGCATTGTGCACACTTGTGACCTTTATTTGATCCACAGCATTTCAAGTGTTCATCCAAATTGGTTTTGTACCGGAAGGATTTGTCGCACTTATGACATTTGAATGGTCTTGACTTGCTGTGTCCATTCATGTGCCCCTCATAGTGTGCCTTTTGTTGGAAGATTTTCGCGCACACCATGCATTGATAAGTACATGGTGTATTTGAAACTTTGGAAATTATAAATGACGCAAATATATTCCCGGAGACTCACGACTTCCTGTTGAACAGTGCTCGTCTGGAAACAGATTTTGGCCGCGACATAGACACATTCGGGCCTGGTGAAATTGGTGGAATATGGAAGGCAAGTAAATTAGAAATTGGCATATTTCACATATTCAAGATTGAAAGTGACGTATTTTGAATAAAGGAATATATATTTGTCCTTTTTTTCAGAGTTTGATGATAATTGACAATGCCACTAATTAATAATTTGATGCGTAAATACAGCTGAACCTCGCTGATACAGATGTGGTCATCGTCTATACTGCTATGCATTTTTGGCTCACTTTTGGTGAGCATATGTCATGGTCGGTGTATGTGTGCATGGATGGATGGATGGATGGATGTATGTCACCCTGGCACGTTTTGTCAGTTCACGAAGAGGCGCTTTCGTTAGGGACACGTTTGGTTCAGAATGCTTTTTGACTTGCTGTCCGCGAATTTTCAGACGGAAGTATCAACGGGCTCAGTGGTATTTGTAGAGTTTTGCACGAAAGCAGATACTTTTTGCCTCTCGCAAAATGCATAATGCATCAATGCAAAACGAGACCAAGGACATGTTCAAGTGTTTTCCGTAATGTAAGTTTATTTGGGGTGTGTTCGTTTCTGCATCGGTCTATAGGCTACTACAGGAAAATTGGAGGCGAGAGCTAGCTTCCTATCCCTGCTGTTCTAAACACTAGATATCTCTCGACTGTTACCACGCGATCAGTTTTCAATTACAAGAACGAATTGGCCCGTTTGTCATGTTTATTTTGATTTGATTTATTTGGGTAAATAATATACAAATACAATGACATGTATAACAATCACCGATGATAAAATAAAAGTATTAGTAAAAACATTCATTTCCAATGTGGTCCTCTGTATGGAAAACAAGACTGAGTGGAAACAAGAGTTGAACGTTGGGTACAGCAAATAGAATAATAAAGACAATTGTACAACAATAGAATAATAGACAAATATAAGGTTGTGTATACATAATAATACAATAATGGAATAATAATAATAACATTGAGACATACGAATAAAAAAAGGGCTCAAAATACTGATAAATAAATAAAACAATAATAATAAGAGAATGGGAACAAAATAGAGTACAAAATAAAGATAAAATACTAATGAGGATATCACCAAACCAGTTACACAAAATGACTAGAAGACTCTGCAGAAAATCGATCCCAAAGGTATGTTTTGACTAGAGTTTTGAACCTTTATTTGTTTGAGGACTGTTTGATAAAATCAGGTACTCTATTCCAGGCACTAATACCTGTATAAAAGAATGACGATGCACAAGATCCACCTACCCTAGGAACATTACAAGCTAGTTGACGGCCACGAATGGCATACCTATGTTGATCCACAATGTGGCTCATTTCAAAACATGTATTTTTATCATATCACCTCACCAGAGACGGGATAATACGTGTCTTTACCACAATCCATACACAACTTGGTGACTATCATTGTTGTATTTTCATCACTTAACAATGAATGGTACAAGTAAATAACATTTGATAAATAATAAACAAAAACTTTTTTTTGTTATTTTTTCTGTATTATGCAGACATGGCCATTCTGCTTTGACCGTTTCAAAAACTGAAAGTGGATATTCCAAAGTCGATGTTCTTGTATCTTAATTTTAAAAATTCCATGAGATGCGAGGATCGAACTAACATTGATAGGAGGTCTAGTTGTTGACGTTAAATGTATCACCATTTATGCTGTTAATTACAGGAAGGAACTGATTGTAAAGAGCTATGCAGTGTTTTTCATTTTCTTTTTCATTTCAGATAGACATGCGAAAATGGACAATTGTATGGAATGCGATGAGAGAAGGCGAACTTCAAAATGAAATACAGAAAGTGGAAGCTCAATTCAACATCAGCATAGCATCCTTGACCACTGATGACCTCGATAAACCTCTGATATCTGCCATATTTGCACATTTGTATATTGCTGTGCTCGGGGTTCCAATGCCTTAAAATATTGCCCAGCAAGTTGCATATTATGAAAAGTATTACGAACCAAATGGTTTGCATCGTGCTGAAGCTTTCATAAACGCATATGCAAATCCACATCATCTTAGAAGGAGAGGTGGAAAAAATCCAAGACCCAGACCAACGAAACCCGGACCAAAGGGAGGTGGTGAGTCACTTCAGTATGCTTTTCGTTAGTCCGTCTGTCCGACTAGCCGTCCATCCGACAAATATATTTGTTTTTTTAAACTGTTTTCACTGATTCTGCGGTCATTCATTCGCCAAAGATGGAAAACTGGACATTTTTTTCTTACTTCCCTCAAAATCATTCCAGAAACTGTTATTAAAATTTTGTGTAGGCATGGGATATCACGTCATTTAATCTATGCATAAAGACATACATTGCAGATGGGCTGAATTTCCCTAAATTATCATAAATTGTATGTCCAGCATATAGTGCAGGAACCAAGGACCAATTTTAAGAAATCCGTTCACGCATCTTTCTGTATACCTGAAACCTATTTGACTGGGTAGAGGGAACATCTGGGGACTACAAATGCCCGGTTTCAATTCTGGATCCGTGTGCATGACCGTTATAGGGCTAATTTCATGACATCAATCTAATCCGCAATTCGCGACATTTTATAAGTAGATATCGCGACATTTTATACAATATAAGCTAGCATCAAGTTTATGGTACCAAAATGACCAGAATTTGCATCTGCATCGTATACATAACTTTATTCGGCCATACAGTATCTCCATTCCCGATAAAGAGGTAAAAAAAAAAAATGTGCTGAATTTTTTTTCTGATTAGCCATCGACAACACCGAATATGTCAAATAACTCAAAATATTTTCATCGTATGCACACATTTGATACACCAAAATAAACTTCAATTATTACTCTTGAGAACGGTACCACACATATATGATAATACTCCAAACGATTGGCATATCCTTGTATAAACCTAAGGTTACCCCCTTATTTTGTGCATACACATACACCATTCACTGATGCTGAAAACTTTCAATCAAATCACATTATGTGGATTCATGGTGATAGTAATAAGTACACTTCTCCATAGTGTAGCATAATGTCTCTCACCACGCTAACTCCAAGCTCCCAACATCCAATACCTATTATAGACATGTAATAATTAATGAGTTCAGACCCCTCGCTAGATCTAGAATTACATACAGATCGTGTGCTGGATTAGCTCCATCTGGATGAGCGGGATCTTGGATGAGCCTGGGTGACCTACCCCAGTGTCCACTACATCGTGTAAATACTATATGTTTGGACATAGAGCTTTTTATAAGATTGTATGAGAAGTCAGATATTTTGCTTCATTTGGTGATCTTGATTTTGACTTCCACTGGACTTCCATTGACTTCCACTGGTCTCTACAACCTTAAGGTGACTCAGAGGCGGCGTAATTCTTGTGCGGGCATTGCAGATGGTGTCGGAGAGACCTGCGGTGCCAAGTTGGACTATGGCGCCAAACATCTCTGCCATATCATCCACTCTTCTCGTCAAGGCACGCTGTCCTCACGAGGATGGGGTAGAGTGCAAGTTTTGGGGCGGCATCGGAGTGCTTGGCAGCGACCGTGGCAAGAGCGGATGACCAAGGGTCATCTACAACGTCCTGCTCTTTGCGATCCAGGGCTCGCACAGTTTTTCGAGATGAACTCAATGCCTAATCAGTCTTCCTCCACAGCCGCTCTCCTTTGCGCGGAGCCTGCTGTTGCTTGTCAGCGACCATGGCCAAGTGGCCCTCCAGGCTACTACTGGTACCTTCTGCAAACTCCTGATGGTATGTGAAATCAAAACTGATGACAGAGGTTTCAGCATGGGCATGGCGCAGCCGGTCTAGAGAGCATTCCATCCCAGCCACCGAGTACTGCAGTAAGCGAGACCTAGTCCTGTATTCAGACCTAATCCTGTATAGGTTGGTTAGAGTCAGCGACGATTCATACCATTTCAGGTTGTCTACATAAACAACCAGGGCCCAGATTTAAATCCCGATGGATATGGTAGTCCACCACCGTCACCTGCCTCAGTTGAGTGAGAGGCCCTTTCCAAAGCTCGGCAAAATTGTTGCCTTGTTTAGACAGTGGATAATACTAACGCGACTTGTCACCTTCTGCAAAAGCAACCCTAGTCGTGGGCGTCATAGCCGCAATTCTGCAGATTATAGATTTAACCAGGCACGCGAAGTCATGGACATTTGCCAGGGAGAGACAGACTCACTCCACATACGCTGGTCTACACTGTGGTATTGGGCTGGTTTCTGCTGCCGTGGGGTACAGGAAACCATGGGCAGATTGAGCTCCCAATCGTTGAGCATCACGTGCATCGTCAACCCGGTTGACCACTGGACAGATGAACTGTACTCTCATCGAAACGTATGGGAGGTGGTCGTCCCATTAGTTTGCATGTTCATTGACATAGGCTGACTATTAGAACAGATTGATTGTATCATTGAACCTGTCCGTCAGACTGGGGCCTAAAAGGGATAGTCCGTGCATTGGTACTGCCTAGCATTTGCGTCAGGCCTCAGAATAGAGTACTTTCGAGTTGTATGCCATGATCTGAGTGTACCTGTTTGGGTATGCCATAGTACACTACCCATCCGCTCACTATCTGTGGTCTGGCGTTACAGTGGAAAGGCGTTCAGGGTTGTGATATTCAGCGCCAGGTAGGCATCCACCTGTTGCTTCACAGGTTGTTGTGTTCTAGAATAGCCACCCAGGTTGGATGCTTCCTCCAGCTTGTCTGACTGTGGTTGAGCAGCCATGGTCTGTGCGAATGGTGGTCCCTCTGGCTCAGAGTCTGAGCTGACGTGGTCGGAACCCCTGAGAAGACCTCATAGAGGGGATCGCAATATGTCACAGTAACGAGGTTCATTGCAAGACCCTCTTGTGCAACCTGCTGCTCCTTGGAAGTCGGCATGTAAATCCGATCATTCAGCCGTATTTCAGAACACACTAAGATGTCTCCAATTTTCATATGGTAAACGTGGTTATTCAAAGTTAGTGCATGGTTGGGGCCATTTCCTTTGTTGTTGCCAGGTTACTATACAGAATTACTACCAAGTTACTATTTCTGCAAATAGGAACCCCTGGCCTTGTGCACTCTGGGCACTCGGTCACTATTGGCGAGAGACCCTCGTCCTTGTGTTTTATCGTATACATAAGACAAGATAGCCAGCGAGATATAACCATATCTGTGACCGGCTGTGACCAGCTTTTATAACAGAGGATGAGTATTTATCGTCTCGTGAATGTTTGAGTATAGTGTAAAAATACAATATTATCCATTCAAAATTTATTCGTGGAAGGAATGCAGCCATTTCTCATGCATCTCTCTTATATACATACGATTGTACTACTTCCGTCACGACTCGTACCTCTTGTGACTTTAACAATGATGTGGGTGATTATTTGTGGGGCTGGTGGAAACTCATCCTCGTCACGCTCTGTTACCTATTGGTATTGCAACCTCGGCCTCCAATACCAATAGGTGATGGAGCGCTCCTCGGACTTGAACTACCACGAAAAACGCATCTGTTTGCGTCCAATTAATAAATAAAAAAACGTAAAAAACGCATCTGAAAAGAAAAAACGCATTTGCAAAGAAAAAAGAAAAATGCATCTGTTTGCGTCCAATTAATTTGACTTGTAAAATTCGTCCATGGATTCGGTCTTGGAATATGAATTTGTCTGTTTGTCGGTATCCATTTCTACTTTAATAGGTGACTGCATTAGCTGAAATGGTGTACACATCCAATTATTCTGAGTCGTTTATTGGTTTTACTCATGTTACCTTAAGGTGACCCTCATGTGCAACAAGTCGTGTCCGGTTCAGGCTTGTACCTATGTTACATGTTTGGGGCAAAAGGAGACATCTTCACCTTTGTGGAAGATCCAAGAAGCGGTATGATAATCTGTTTTGTTAATTTGAACAGTGTGATGATATGATTTGAAGGACAAATAATAGTTGACATTTCCGTTGTATGCATAGATGTTAGATTGCACTCACTTATCACAGTAAAGTTTGACACGGATATCTCTGTATCATTTACATTCTCAGGACTCAAGATCAATGCACGGATGGTATTGAAATGTTCATTATATTTTCGTATATTCATGTAAGTGCTCCTGGTACAAGCCGCACTTAGGGGGCTGGTGTAAGAGACGGACTTCATTTTTTCTTACAGTCGGTGTTTATTTTTCGTCATCATATCCATACTTGTGGTCGGTGTTCTGAGTGTAATGTGCTGTTTCCGTTTCCGAGATTCGTGCACGCTAAAAAGTTGTCCAAGTTGCAATGTTCAAGTACATGTTAAATACAAGTCATATTCACCTCCCAGACAGTATAAAGAATGGTTTGTTTCCTTTCTATAATGTTTTCGTGGTAGTAGTAATAATATATATTCATGTCCAAAAGTTTTAAATCAGGTTGTCAGTTTTCATAGTTCATGGTAACATGTGCGCACGTGTAACGCACCTGTCATATCACAGTAATTTTCACATTATATTTTCCCAGTGTCATAAAATAGTTCTCACAAGGTAAATACTGAATAGTTATATAAAATTATACATAGCTGGACTATATTGGTTTGTGAATTTCAGTAACAGTGTAGTTTTGGTACTTTGAATTATATTTACAAATTTACAAGAATACTCCAAGTGTCTGTCAGTTCAAGTATATGGTTTATTTACAAGTACAAGGAAACATCATAACGTTTCAACCAGATTTCAGTCGTGTATGTGTCATAATGTTCAATATCTCTGTATGTGTCTCACGAGTATTTTTTATGTCTGTTTCAGTCAATCGTCGTTCATCAATAAAAGTTGAAAATCATCCTTCTAGTCTCTATAACATTTCTGGCCATGCTGGAATTTATTTTGGCGAAGTTGCTGTGATGCTAGACGACATTACTGTTTTGGTGGACATACTGAGAATCAGTGTCAAAGGTGAACTGTTCAGTTGGCAGAAGAACGTTAACGACTACACGACAAGCGGTGGGAAAGGAATACGTGTCCAGATCGATGAACTGGCAGTTTACATCGACTGGGTGGAAGGCCACATGTCCACCAATAAGGCCACAATAAAACTCAGCGCATACACGGGAAATTCTTGAACTTTGAGACTTCACCTGATGTTCCTGTTGGATCACATGGAATTATGGGTAAGAATATACCGTTTTTTGATGAAGTTGGTTGTTCAATTACGAACATTACACTGCATTTTGTGTGGTAAATCATTTGTGGCAGTTTAGTGTAAACATATGAGGGTGCTACGAATACCAATTGTCCCTGGTTACTTGATCTATGCTCCGATAACCTATAGGCATGGCATTGCGTCTATCGTCAATGGAATTTTTTTAGGTTACTGGACATTTGGTCAAATGTTCTATTGGCATGGCATTGCATCCGTCGATATTGTATTTTTTCCCAAATCCGAACAATCCCTCAATATTCTGAAACCTATCCGTTAAACTATTACAGAGAAGCAACGAGTTATTGTATTGCATCAACTGACTGGTTGCTGAAATATGTCGTTGGTTTTATCTTCGAAGTTTTTAGGCGCAACCTTTTGCATGTTCGAATAAGAAGCCTATACTCAAGTTCAACACAAAACCTCATATGATGTTTGGCCATAACTTCATTATGGATGGTCGGTTCTATTTGAAATTTTATATCTTTTTATTTGGCACAAAACCATATTTTTTCATCGAATTTCAGACTTTTATCTTAAAAACTAAAAAAAATCTTGAAAAACATAGTAAATTAAACTACTATATTCGTACCTTGTGGTCAATAGCACAATGGTACTTTTCATTTTACTTGATGGGTTGGCCTCCCATTAGTATATTCGTTATATATATATTTTTTCATTCTCGAATCGCTGTGGGTTTTTTTTCTTACGAATCAGTAAAAAAATGTGTTTGTTTGAAAACAGGTTACTGATGAGTTTTTAACCGTTTCCACCAATATTTTTTCGTCACTGAAAAACATCCAGTGACCTTGAATTTAATCTTTCATAAGCCAAACATAGGCCTAATTATAAACCCATGTTCCAACTCCTTTAATACTTCACCTCATAAGGTTTTAACAGATAGTGGATTCACGGTGGTCCTACGATTTGACGTTTAGTCGGGAAATTACGGTAGTAGTCGGTTGACACCGCCGTTTAGTCGGGTAAACAAAGCAAAACGATGCGATGAACGCGGAGGACAACGCGAATATTGTTAAAAACTCCAGAAAGAGAAAGTAGGTTTGCTTAGGTTAGCATTGCATTGAGTGTCGCAACTATTCAGGTGTCAAAAAACGTACGAGTCTTTGGTCAATACGATGTGTGTTGATCAAAATCTTTGACACAGATGTGGTAGTAACCCATGGAAGTGGTAACAATGAAACTAAGCTGTCCTTTAAAACATAATGAAACACAAAGTACAAACAGTTCAATCATTTTTTATCAAGGATATATGTATGAATGAACGATAGGGAGTGGTTTTGTTCTTATTATATGCGTCATTCCCCCCGAAAAGATGTTTTTAGCCGAATAAAAAATACTCCGGTTGTAGTCGGGACATATTTTGGCATGTGATTTACGACTTCGGCGTCTAGTAGGTCCACTAGAATGACGGGTCTGCAGCTAAACTAACCTATTGCAATTTCCATTTCCAGGCTAACGTCACTCGACACAAGTCGAAAAAAATACAGGCTATCTTTGAATCGGTATAAATGGCAGGTGGGTCAAATTTTGCTTCGTAAAAACTTATTCTTATGGGTAGGCCAATGCAATGAAAGGTGTTCCGTCATTATTATTCTGTTGAAGTGTTTTGGAACACACGAAAGAATTACTATCCATGTCTACATTGTTTACCTTTTCGATGAGAGACTGACAAGATTATTTCTACAGTGATATCAATTGTCAGTCATTTGGACCTTTCATTAGTTATATAGACTTTTACATATACGTCAGTACAGGCACAGAAAACAGTCACAGCAGGAAAAACATTTGCACGCGTGAGTCCAGCTGCGACGAAAATATGCTCGGCCACAGGTAAAATGTTTATTTTTCCTAACCTCAAGGGAACTATGCAATACATTAAAATGAATATTTTGCAAATGGCCCACTAAAATAAGTATTTGTTTTGGTAGGTGTTACTCCCGATTGTGCCATACCTATACAGTCACATACCAGACCAAGAAAAGTTAAGTTCCGTCAACGCCCACGTGCAAGACGCCTGTTCACTGACAGAACGTACTTGGAGCAGTGTCAACAGAGAATAACAAACAAACTGCCTGAACTGCTTGAATTACTTGCGGAGTATCAATATCTTGATGATTTTGTTAAATTCTGTGAACTCGCAACTGATGGAAAGTACCCATTGTCTTGTCTTGCATTGCCATGTTTCTTAGATTCTGTAAGGTGGTACTCATCTTTGGATACTGCACACATGGTGTACAGAGATGAAACTATAGAGTGTTTTGGAGAATTGCTTACAAACTATTTCACGGTGGAGCTATCCGACTGTTTTCAGGCATCTGTTCTGTAGGGCAGATAGTTAGTGGAGAAGGAAAGCAGGGTAGCTTAGATCCACAGAAGTCTTCTATAAACTTCGCTGTACCTAAGCCGGAAAATTAGGAAAGTACTGGACCAACAGATATGCATATTCCAAATGTTGTGGCCCCAGGGATAATCAAGAGTGTCCTCAAGATAAAGAGCGAGAAAGATTAATCAAAGATACTAAGCATGGATGCTAAGAAGGTCGCCATGGGCCTGAACAGTGATTGGGGAGATGAAGATCTTATGGGCCTAGAAAAACCTTCTCTTGCAGAAACACGTGACAGGCTTAGAGAAGAACGCCTATTAGTGATGAAGGTGGAAGAGAGCATGAGTAAAAACCAGAATGTCGCTGATATAAAAAAAGACATTGATAAGTGCATCACCATGATAACACACAGGATAAAGGATCTTCGTGAACTTCATAGAAATCAGTCCATTCACTTACAAAACATGAAAAAGTAAGCTGGTGATAATTGGCGGGATTCTCACCTTATTCATGGGATTAGTAAGACACAAGCACATCTCTTTGAGATCGACCAATGCATCAGTCAGTTCCTTCAAGTTAATATCGATTTGATGGGCCTGGGGGCGGGATTACATGGAAACGCATTAGTAGTGGAAAACGAAAAACTGACGAACCTACCCAATGTTGTTGGACTAGATCTGATATCAGAAAGCGTCTTGGTTGACACCAACAAGCCTCGTTTGTTGAAGCAAAGAAGCCAGAAGTGGTTCGAAACAAGGAAATCAGCTCCAATGACAGGAAGCACGATGCATAATGCCCTCGGGCTCAGTGGACCAAAGAAACAAAAGCAACATGTGAGAGTCCACGTCAGAGGGGAACCTGAGCCAGAAGTGACGCCAGAGTTGCAGAAGCTGTTCGATCATGGAACAACGAATGAAGCCAATGCCGTCTGTACTATCGCAGGTATAGTTCTACCTCATTTCTTTCCTCGGCTATCATTCATTGAAGAGGGTTGCTACATTATGAAGAACGACCAAGAGAAACCTATGGTAGTGTTGTCTCCAGACGGTGGCTTATATGATAGCAAGGAAGCTGACAAGTTTTGCAGTGATCTAAAGTTGGGCCAGCCGAATGCCAGCACCCCTACGGCTATGTTAGCTATCGAGATCAAATGTCCTTACCCCAAGCCATTGAAGATACCAATACACTACTCAGTACCAGTGTATTATGCTGTGCAAGTCCTGGCTGAGATGGCTGCAATGGAAGTGAAGTTTTGTTTGTTTTGTAGCTGGTCTGCAAACAGCATGGCAGTACATCTAGTGGAGTTTGACTCACAACTCTGGAGTGAACTCATGGACGAGGCAGGAAACCTGTACAACAGATCATCGGTACCGCTGCCGACCAAAAAAAGCGAGGCATCCGAGTGTCTGCTGAAAAAACTGGAAGAGTACACAGCAACAAATTGCACCCTCATGTGTGAAGTGCCAGCCTTGACACTTGGACAACCGTTCCATTATGAAACTGGTCGTGGTGTATCAGCTGTAGTGTCACATGCATTAGCAACCCTTGATGACTGTTTCCAGATGTCCAGGAGAAAAGCATCAGAGATCATGGTCTGGTTGTTGAGCGACGTCAATCGTCTGTGGCATGCCGAAATCCCGCATTCTCTCCCTGTCTGCTACGTGATGAAGGGATACAGCTTGCCCATGAAGATAATGAGGAGAATGAATGACAAGGTACTGGATGCATGCAATCAAAACAGCATCCATGTGGCCTGTACAACGTTTGATGGGGCGTTCCTTCCACTGGCCACCAGGGGGGTGAAAGGGCAACCGCTCACACTGATGCAGCTATCACTTGCGGTGTGGAAACAGATAGGTAACCTCTCTAGAGAAGAAGTTGTGCATTTCCTGGCATCTGTGAAACTTCACACAGAAATGAACTTCCGTGAGCACCAACTGTCTTGTGCCTTTCTCCAGTGGCTATACAAGCGTGACTATCAAGCTGACAGTGAGGAAGTGAATGAGCCTGTGGACCAACACGAAGATGCAAACATGCAAGATGCCAATATGGCCACTCTGCCAGTTGAGGTTTTGGAATTAAATGCAGATTTGTTGGGAGGCATTCGAGATAACTACCACAAAGCAAGTGACGTAACAGACGAAGATGGAGATGAAAGTGAAGAAAGAACGGTCATACAAGAGTCAAACAATGACAATAGAGAATCGCTGGAAAGTAGTCAAGGAAACTTTACTAGTGGAAATGAAAGAGATGAAGAAGGCGACAGAGAAGGAATATTCATTCAGCAAGAAAACAGAAATGACAACACCTCTAAATGTACGTTAAACCAGCAAAAACTCTGTGAAATTCTCCAATGTCTGCAAATACATCAGAATGCGAGAGTGGCCTCGACGTGGATTGGAAAAGGTACCAGTGACCTACAGATTGCTCTTCAGTTCGAGAATCGTAAAAACCTCCGAGTCCCTGAACTAGATGTGGTTTTGAAAGAAGTTGCATGTGTAGGAGTACCGAGCAAGACCACAGGAATGTTGAAGCATGACAAAGTTAACCTTTTGAACAAACTACTTGGAGGCTCGAATGAAATTACATCTGATGCTGTTGTGGATCAAGTGTATGATCTCAGAACGTTGGCGGCTGATGTACTCAGTAGGAAGTCAAGTCTAACATCCAAGAAGTGTCTCAATGTTGTGTGTGCAACAGCTGTCTATTCACATGAGAGGGCAGAGTGGGAAGAAAAAAGCACAACTGGTCGATCCAAAGTTATCACATCACAAGAAATATTTGAGCCTGAACGGTTTTCATATCCAGAATACAATGAGGGAAGAAAGCAGATTGAGCCAAAGTGTTGTGACAACCATCACCTCTTAACAAATTGCAGAGTAAAGGTGTGCAAAGATGGGTTGCCAGGCTTCAGTCTAAAGAGAGAAGCTTGGTGGACAGTAGCTGAACGTTTTCCAGATGTGATATCCAAATCTGTTGTCATCGACCTCTTAGACAAGCAGAGCAACACCTACGTTCGGCTGACATTCTCTGAAGCGGTTCAGGAGAAATTGACTGTCCTAGGATTTCATGAAGAGGCTCGTTTCTGTGAACTCATACGGAACTGGTATAGAGCAGAAGATCAACCAGGAATTCCTGCCGCTCAGCGAGTTCTTATGAGAATGGACTTCAGGAATTACCTCACAGAAAAAACAGACTTCACCAAATTTCCACCGTATGGTAGACACGTCAAATCCATGCCCCGACAAATGTTCGAGGGATTTATGCAGAATATCGACACTCATTTGCAGCTCTATGGAATTGTCAAAGATGGTCGATACAATCCCAGAGCTGTGACGTCGTTGGCAAATGAAACATTTTTTGGAGAAATGTCAGAATTTGAGCAAACAAGCTTGGGATGTCCGAAAGCTGTTCATTGTCCAAGACTCATAGCCTCAGTTGCTGAAGTGATGCACCACAGACACAATCCACAAAATAGGTTAGTAAGTTGAAAATCGCGATATGTCTAAGCCAGATAGGTCTGTCAGAATAGTTCCAGTGTCACATTTAAGTTACTGTTTCATTTTGCCCTGTTTCTTTAACCCCACTGACTGCTCACTTTATTTGCAAACAGGACATTCACCATGAGATTGTCGAAGAGTGCAGTGTATGAATCACATAAATGTGATGGTGTAGAAGCCGATTGTTTGACACTAGTCCAAGCAGAAAAGCATTGCCAAGAGAAAATTGGTCCGGAGATCATTGTCAGGTAATAAAGGTGCTTCTTCTTTTGTATTTTTTTTTCAAGCTTTAATGATCTTGTTAATGATTTCAGGTGGTATTCCTATTTTCAGAGATCATCACTTCGACAAGCCAGAAAGGGCACGCACCAAGCAACGAAAGAGCAGAGCAGTGAATATTGGGGGCTTGCGTGACATCATGACTGGCGAGAGAGGTGTAAGGGAGCATCACAGGCCAATCAAGTCAATGATTTTACCAACCGACATCGTTGGAATCAAGCTGAACGATAACAAATAATGTTATCAGTAAACATTATTGATCGAGCTCAAACGAAGCACTTGTAAACTTGTAAACGATTCTAATAAACCTCTAGATCTATGAATAGTTTATTTTTGTTGTAGTGCTAGTGGCATGCTTGCTTCTGGTTTTTGTTGATGAATCTAAACGGTATTCATTGTGTTACAATCTTTCACTGAGTGTGTAATGATTTCAATTGTTTATTCAGAAATACTTGAATAGAAACAAATAACACAAATGCAGAAATATTCTTCACAATTATCAGCTTCACACGTTGAACTAATTATTTTTTTACTCACAGTATTAAAAGAAATTTTGCTGCAACTGAATTTCAACAAACCCTTTATGAAAAATGACAAATGAAATAATTTGGCGATCTTCCATGCATACAGTAAAAGTACATACTTTTTACTCATGATCATGATGGAATACACAAATATAGCATTATTGTTTAAACATGTAACTGTACTGTAAACTGTAACATGTACATGGCTTTTGAAAAGGTTCACAAACGACTAATACTTTCGAACTTCACATATCCTTACACATGTTTTTTTTTATGGTGCTGTCTAAGAGACGACTGATGTTTGTAAAACTTGCCACATGATTGGCACTGATAACTGTCTCTATTCAAATGGCATGCTTTTTCATGATCTTTAGCATATCTTTCACAAGAATATTTCTTTGGGCAGTAATCACATTTAACAGACTTCGTTTTGCCACAAATTCTCAGGTGCCTTTTTAGGTCTGACGATGCCCAGAACTTCTTCTGACACAAATGACACTGGTGGGATTTGTCATTGTTGTGTTTGGCCACATGAGTCATGAATGCAGATTTATACAGGAATGTTTCTCCACAAACTTGACATATATGAGTGAATTTCCTTTCATGCTCTCTCATATGCGTACGTAGTCCTCCCTTGGTCTTGTATGTGTGTTGGCATACTTCGCATGTGTGTCTAATGTTCCTGTGCTTGCTATCGCAGTGCTTTTGAAAATCAAAGTTGTCCCTAAACACTTTGTCACACACATCACACTTGTAGTTCTTGTTGCGTTTTCTCTGTGCTTTTGCAGTGCCTGGTTGTTCTTCACATGTGTTCTCCTCTGATGTACCAGTCGAAATAGTATGTTCCCCAGTATGCGCGAACACGACCTGAAGTTCATCCATCATATCTGACTGGGCCGTTTCTGGTAGCATCTCACTTGAAATATCTGTTCTTCCCAATGTTTCCTGTTCTTCACATGTTTTCTCCTCGGATGCACCAGTCCCAGTATGCACGTACTCGACCTGATCATTAATCATACCTGACTGGATCGTGTATGGTAGCATCCCCCTTGAACTTGATTCTTCTAAGGTACTGTCTACTAGTAACTGGTCCCCACATGTTTTATCCGTTGATATGCCAGTAAGCTCCCCAGTATTGGACTCGACCTCCACCTCATGAACACTCACGCCAGACTGATGTAAGTTGGAGAGTGTTTCATATGAAATATCTTGTACATAATCGCGATTTATGCTTTCCTCAACTCCCATACTATTGTTGCCAGCACAAAACCTGTTAGAGTAATACAAAGTCATAATGGACTTTTGCCGTTCTATTTTTAAAACAATGCATGTTATGGAATTGGCATTCGTATAATATACATTTTGTGCTACAATTATAGATAATCTATTGTTTGCTCTTTAGTAATGTGATTATTCATGAGAACATCCTCACCTTCCATACACAGTGGGCACGGGCTTGAAGCGGCGAATAGCGCGAACTTTTTTGGTCCCCATACTGTACTTGTCAACTGCAAGATTTATATCGAAAATGACCTAGAGTATCGTATATATACATACACACACATATATAATAAGTGATAAATCCATATAAAAAGATTATGACCCCCCCACCCCCACCCCACAAACCAAAAGAAAAAAACAGGAAATCCGTCAACTACTCGGTGATGACTGAACGAATCCGACCAGATGCCGTAGTCGTGTCCCACTAGGTACGGTACCATAGTTTTAATTTGGAAAACACGCTTTTTACACGATTGTTATTCTTACATTGGTGAGAAAGATCATTCTATGTATTCCTGAGTAAATACTGTATACTTTTGCAGCTACGTACCCCATATATATGGAATACCAGTTTATACAATGTATTATTCACCTAACTTTTTGCGGCAAGTTGCATCGTAAAGTTCGAAACGCAGAACCGTTTCAGCGATATTTCGGTAATTTATCCATTTAACAAGTTGAAGTTAGATTTCGATTATTCCTTGATATATCAGACACTCAATGCGCAAAAAAATCTACTTGCAAAACCTCATTTCATGGGAGAAAACGCTTAAAAATGAGCTCACTTACTTACTTTGTTTACTTTTCGTCCCGCCTAAATGTTGTGTTCGCCGACTAATACCGTAATTTCCCGACTAAACGTCAAATCGTAGGACCACCGTGGGATTTCTATTCAAATAGTTGTGATTTTAATATCAATTGTTGAAATCCCTGTCGTCTGAAATCCCTGTTGTGAAGTTATTTTCTCAAAATACCAATTCGTCAGAACTCGCGTTGCAGATCCATGCCCCTGAGTTCAGGCAGATGCGACAGCATCGCAAGTGCACCAAGCACATACAATTGCTAGTCACTCCTTCCAAATGATATGCATTGTATGGTATACAATCTTGCCTTTCTGCAGGTGATGTTCTTTCCAGTGCAAAAATCAACGAGGTGGACGAGGACACTGCTGAGCTTGTGACGACTGCACAGGATGGAACGAAAAATACCTTGGTATTGAGGCGTGTGGACAAATGCTGGAACGTACCTCAGACGTACACACAAGCTGGATATGTCCTTGGCGATATCATTCAGGCTAATCGTGTGGGGTGTGTTACTTGTTAGGTAATAAGAGAGGTTTATCCTGCATTTGAACTTATTATTCCCAATATACATTTATTTAACTCTGCTCCAATATCTTGCTATTGTTATGTATAGAGTATCGTGTGTGGATTCGATAATGTGTGACCAAATCCATATATGATACTGTGTAATGTTAATATGATATGATACTATGATAATGTTAATAATGTGTAACTCTTCGTGTATCCTCATGATGGTTGTGATTCAATGTTTTTAGTTGATGAACACGTTGAATATGCATGTGCATTGCGGGCTGGTCCGAATTCACAGAATTATCAACATACTATCATGGTTGTAAAAATATGGCATTTACTAATCTAATGGATAACAAAGGGTTCACAAGGTGATTGATAGAAATAAATATCGTGGGACTGCTGAAACGTGCGCTTTTATATCATATAAAACGTGTCAAGACGCTTCGACACATGTCTATCGACAAAATGATATACATACAGGGTAGGTTAAGAAGGGGTCCCGAGCATTGACCAAAACAGGAACACTGAGAAGTAGTGCATTTCGTCATCAAATTAACTTTCATCATTCCTGAACGTCACATACACAGATATATAGATTAATAATACTATTTTTTTTCGTACAGCGTCCACCGAAGTACTCCAGAACGCTGCACACAGATAAAACGACATTTTAAAAAAACAAAATGAAACAAGCAGATCAATAGGATAAGTTGCCAAAATGTTCAGTGAACAAATAAGTGTTTAGTTCAGATTTGAACTTGTCTACCGTGGTCTATTCCTTGATCCCACTGGACACTCTATTCCGCACTTGACAAAGGATTCAACTCCGAAACCGGTCGTGCAACAGGCAGAGTACATTGTGAGTAACCTCTTTTATTTTGTTTTGTATTATTTTGTTTTGTTTTAGATACTGGTCAGATTATTGACAATATCTTTGCATTCAGGCTTCTTCAAACGTTTTGTTTCCATTTTATACAATTGTTTTTATATTTCATAATTTTATCCTTTGGTTTTATCATCCAAATCAATCACGTTCTGACTTTAATACTTTCAAAATTAATTGCTCAAACGTATCATGGCTCTTTCTAAACCTGCTCACTTCCGTTCTTTTTACACTCTTCTTCAATGCTTTCACCATCTGTCACTAATGCTCCAGCAGTCTCAAGGCCAAGTCACCAGGGCTTTCAGTAAAAAACAACAACACCTGGATGACTTCATTAAACCTGCTTGTTCTGGTCCTCTAATCAAACAAAAAATCTCCAAAATTAATCAAAATTGGGTACAAAACGTGACCAAACAATTGGTGGAACACTATGAGAGCTCAATTCAAAACCTTTTGGCCCACATTTCCTCTTTAGGTTTATCAGATTCGGACATTGCAAATTCGGTAGCTCTCGTCATTCAGCAGGCTAAATCTCATTTCGGCAAAAAACTTCAGGCTTCCACCATCCAGAAATTCAAAACCTCTACTCTTCCAAATTCCCCTATTCCAAATTCTAACTCTCAATCAAAACCTCAGACTTGCGAGGTAAAAGGTCACAAGCACCCACTTAGTAATTTCTTCCCATGTAATATATCCTATCGTGGTATTAGATTCCCTAGCCTTGAGCACATCTATCAGTATCACAAAGCCCGGTACCATGACTGTCAACACCTAGCCAATCGGATCCTCAGGGCTCCCCATGCAGGAGTGGCCAAACGTTTGGCTAGTGAAATTCCTAGCCTGTCCCCATTCTGGCATAAAAGTAAAAATGGAATCATGCGTCAACTTCTTCAAGTTAAGTTTAATTCTTGCAAATTGTTCCGTGACACTCTGATGGGTCTTCCTGAAGGGTGTCACATTGTCCATCCAGTTCCTGACAGCCACTGGGGTGTTAACCGTCATGGTCAAGGCTCTAACTTCTTTGGCCGCCTCCTAATGGACCTAAAACGTGCCAACTCTCCTATTAACAAACCTAAACCCTCTCGCTCTGTACCTCCATCTTCAAATAACACCCCTCCCTCTGTGTCCACTTCTAACCGCTTCCAACTCCTTGATACCCTCTCTAACCCTCCTTGCCTATCATCATCTGATGATTGGCCACCTCTCTCTCGCTCTTCTCCTGATAACCGCCTTAGTGCCACGCCCAAACGGCGTCCGCGCTCTCCTTCTCCTGAACTCTCACCCTCCTCTCTACCTAAAGGCAAACGCACTCGCTTTGTCTCTCCTAAAAACTCTCCTAACACCACTTTCCATGTCTCTCCTTCCACTATCAGAGGACCCAAAACTCTTTGGGCCCTTCCTAAACTAACCTCCTCCACTGTCATCCTCGGCTCTTCTAACCTTTCTCGCATCACCAAATCCCCTGTCAGTGATATCCAAGTTGTGTCTTATCCTGGAGCTTTGTTCAACCATCTAAGAATGATGTTCACGGCCTGTAAAAAATCATTTGATGCCCCCAAAAACTTAATCTTAAGTGTAGGCCTGAACAATCGAAGCTCCAAACCAAGTGTTACTTCAATTCCAGAGCTGAGGAATATGCTCAGCAGTGCTTTCCGAATCTTCCCCCACTCCAAAATTCTCATTCCAAAAATTAACTACTCAGACAATCTTCCGTCTGTAGAGAAACGCAACTTGGATATGATTAACAGGGCTTTGGATGACATGAGTTCACGTTTCAGCAATCTCACAGTTGTTAAACAGTTGGATCCAATCAAGTTTTCTACACAGACAGATAACATTCATTGGACTGAACAAACGGCCAATGAAATGTTGAAATTCTGGCTCAGTCATTTAAACTAAATCATTCTGAGAGTCCACCGAACTCCAGTACGACTAATAATGTTGTAAACCTTTCCAAATTTACACTTTCGGACACACAAATCGCTCTTCTAAATCGTGGTTTGACATTTGTTCCCACACCCAAAATAACATTGGATCCAATTAAACAAGTTGTGCAAGATTTTGGTAGAAAACTCAAACTTCAAAATTATTTTTCTCACCGTCCAAATTCATTCACAAATAGATCAAAATTCACTCCAAAATCTACCTGGACTCCACCCAGTTCCATGATTGACAAGCCTGTTTTAGATTGCATTTCGGCAATATCTAAAGAAATTGAAAATCTGAAAATTCAACCAGAAACCAAAAACCTAACGAAAATGGAGTATAAAACTATAAAGGATTTACAAAATAACGTAGACTTGGTAATCAAAAAAGCAGATAAAGGTAGTGCAGTCGTAATTATGGATAGGCAAAATTATATTAATGAAGGCCTTCGTCAATTATACAATCCAGCTCATTACAGAGAAATTGACACTCCTCTTTACCTAGAAAATTAGGAAAAAATAACAAAAATTTTAAAAGGATTACGCAGTTCTGGATGCCTTTCTGAAAAAGTATTCCAATTTCTTTTACCACCAGAACGCCCTCGTCAAAGAAGATTTTATATGCTACCTAAAATTCATAAACCCAAAGACTCCTGGCCAATTCCAAATGTAATGCCTCCAGGGCGCCCAATTGTTTCTGACTGCAGCAGTGAATCTGAAAAAGTAGCTATGTATATTGATTCATATATAAAAGATCAAGCAAACAAGCATCCGTCATATATCAAAAACACGTATGACTTTTTAGATAAAGTTAGAGGGCTTGAACTAGATCCAAATTCTTTACTAATCACTTTAGATGTTGAAAGTATGTATACTAATATAAATCATGAAGAAGGTATCCAAGCAATTAAAAATGCATTCCCGACTCTGAAAAACAATGAACTATTCAAAGGTATAATAGAATTATTGGAAATTTCACTTAAATGTAATGACTTTGAATTTGACGGTAAGACATTCCTACAAGTTTCAGGCACAGCCATGGGTCAGAAATATGCACCTCATTATGCAGATATTTATATGGCTGAATTTGAAAAGCAAGCTTTACAAAAGTGTCCATTCAAACCAGATTGCTATTATAGGTATTTAGATGACATTTTCCTCATTTGGCCACATGGCATTTCCAAATTTTACCAGTTTCTCGAAATTTTCAATTCTCATAGGGCATCAATCAAATTCAAAGCTGAAATTAGTACTGATTCAGTTAATTTTCTGGATACTACTTTGTTCAGGAGCAAAGAAAACACATTAGAAGCAAAAGTTTTCTTCAAACCAACGGATACTCATCAGTTGCTGCATAAGCTCTCTTTTCATCCAAAGCACACTTATAAAGGACTAATCAAGTCCCAAGTTTTTCGATTTTTCCAAATTTGCTCGTACCCAGATGATGTTGAATCAGCTTGCCAAACATTATTCAAGGCACTTTCGAAACGTAACTATTCAAAACGTTGGCTTCGCAAAATAAAGAATGAAACATTGAGAATTCTAAACAGTGAGGAAAGGCTAGGTGCTGATTTTCAATTGCCCACTTCCAGCTCATCTGGCTCAAAACCCTGTAATTCTAGACTATTTCAAACATGTCATTTAGTTCCAAATTGTCAAAATTTCTCAGGATCAGTTTTTGAACAAACCTACTCAATCAACTCAGCTTTGGATTGCAACTCAGAAAATATAATTTATCTATACACTTGTAAGCTTTGCGAAAAACAATATGTAGGTGAAACCGGTAAATCACTCAAATTCAGAAACAATCGTCACCGTGCTGCAATAACTAGCTGCAATGAGGAAAATGCATTATACAGTCATCTATCTAAATTTCACAGCAAAACTGAATTTTCCATCGAATGTTTTTCTCTTTTACCAATTGAACAGGTTTCCGATCTTGGTGATGAACTTTTAAACAAACAATGGCGACTTGAAAGGGAATATTGTTGGATTGATACTCTAGGCACTTTCGAACCTCATGGCCTCAACGTTCAAAAATTTACAAAGTATGACCCTCTGAACAAAAGTAAAAATAAATTCGACCTGGTGTATATAGTACCCTTCTCAAAAACAGGTGCTCTTTCGGCCCAAATTGTTAAAAAGCATATGAAACAACTCAACAAAAATACTGATGGTGATATTAAAATAGCAACAGCTTACAAGAAGCATCAAAATCTTAAAGAACTTTTAGTCAGAAGCAAACTTAAATAATCCAACAAAATTTGTTCAATGTCGCTCATTGAATTTTTATTGCTTTTATTGTTTCATGTTATGTGTTACTCTTACAATTATCTTGTGCCAGTGCATTTTTTATACTCTCCAAAACACATATATAATAAGTGATAAATCCATATAAAAAGATTATGACCCCCCCCCACCCCCACCCCACAAACCAAAAGAAAAAAACAGGAAATCCGTCAACTACTCGGTGATGACTGAACGAATCCGACCAGATGCCGTAGACATGTCCCACTAGGTACGGTACCATAGTTTTAATTTGGAAAACACGCTTTTTACACGATTGTTATTCTTACATTGGTGAGAAAGATCATTCTATGTATTCCTGAGTAAATACTGTATACTTTTGCAGCTACGTACCCCATATATATGGAATACCAGTTTATACAATGTATTATTCACTAACTTTTTGCGGCAAGTTGCATCGTAAAGTTCGAAACGCAGAACCGTTTCAGCGATATTTCGGTAATTTATCCATTTAACAAGTTGAAGTTAGATTTCGATTATTCCTTGATATATCAGACACTCAATGCGCAAAAAAATCTACTTGCAAAACCTCATTTCATGGGAGAAAACGCTTAAAAATGAGCTCACTCACTTACTTTGTTTACTTTTCGTCCCGCCTAAATGTTGTGTTCGCCGACTAATACCGTAATTTCCCGACTAAACGTCAAATCGTAGGACCACCGTGGGATTTCTATTCAAATAGTTGTGATTTTAATATCAATTGTTGAAATCCCTGTCGTCTGAAATCCCTGTTGTGAAGTTATTTTCTCAAAATACCAATTCGTCAGAACTCGCGTTGCAGATCCATGCCCCTGAGTTCAGGCAGATGCGACAGCATCGCAAGTGCACCAAGCACATACAATTGCTAGTCACTCCTTCCAAATGATATGCATTGTATGGTATACAATCTTGCCTTTCTGCAGGTGATGTTCTTTCCAGTGCAAAAATCAACGAGGTGGACGAGGACACTGCTGAGCTTGTGATGACTGCACAGGATGGAACGAAAAATACCTTGGTATTGAGGCGTGTGGACAAATGCTGGAACGTACCTCAGACGTACACACAAGCTGGATATGTCCTTGGCGATATCATTCAGGCTAATCGTGTGGGGTGTGTTACTTGTTAGGTAATAAGAGAGGTTTATCCTACATTTGAACTTATTATTCCCAATATACATTTATTTAACTCTGCTCCAATATCTTGCTATTGTTATGTATAGAGTATCGTGTGTGGATTCGATAATGTGTGACCAAATCCATATATGATACTGTGTAATGTTAATATGATATGATACTATGATAATGTTAATAATGTGTAACTCTTCGTGTATCCTCATGATGGTTGTGATTCAATGTTTTTAGTTGATGAACACGTTGAATATGCATGTGCATTGCGGGCTGGTCCGAATTCACAGAATTATCAACATACTATCATGGTTGTAAAAATATGGCATTTACTAATCTAATGGATAACAAAGGGTTCACAAGGTGATTGATAGAAATAAATATCGTGGGACTGCTGAAACGTGCGCTTTTATATCATATAAAACGTGTCAAGACGCTTCGACACATGTCTATCGACAAAATGATATACATACAGGGTAGGTTAAGAAGGGGTCCCGAGCATTGACCAAAACAGGAACACTGAGAAGTAGTGCATTTCGTCATCAAATTAACTTTCATCATTCCTGAACGTCACATACACAGATATATAGATTAATAATACTATATTTTTTCGTACAGCGTCCACCGAAGTACTCCAGAACGCTGCACACAGATAAAACGACATTTTAAAAAAACAAAATGAAACAAGCAGATCAATAGGATAAGTTGCCAAAATGTTCAGTGAACAAATAAGTGTTTAGTTCAGATTTGAACTTGTCTACCGTGGTCTATTCCTTGATCCCACTGGACACTCTATTCCACATGCGTGGTCCGGCAATGCTATAGATGCTCATGATTTGGCAGCCGTGGATCTGTTGAAAGGCACATCAAGCAAAAACTAGATGAGTAATCTTGTTCTGATGCATAATCCCATGTAGGCACACTCAATAGAATGTATCAGAATACAGCAGTGAGCCAGGACATATTCTGCCAAAGTAACTACGTAGCTAGTATCATGGTCCAATTCCGAGCAACATGAGCTGGACTCTTAATGGTTAAAACGCTAAAACACCTGAAACGCTGAAGGTGGTTTACTAAAAACATGAGGCAGCTGCTATTATAAAGCTTTATCACAATAACTAACACATTCAGCTGCTGGTGATTTCCATCAAGATACACGGTGTTATGGGCAATCCCTCTGCATGCACTTACTCAGTTCAGAAAACGAAATAAATGTGACTCAGAAAATTTGCAAATATTTCGTTGCAATGATGTACTTTCAACTCACTATTATTCTGAAAATCCAGTGTATAATATAACTTAAACACTTGGTCTCACAAATGTTCCCATATTCTCGGAAAATGATTTTGCACTTACTTTACACAGAACATTAATTCAGAGTAGATGCATGATTCCTTTCATTGGAACAAATGCTGCAGAACTATTCACAACACACAGTGGTGAAATAAACTGCAGTAAATCTGACAGAAAGGCGATAAAGTAGCTTTATTTCCCACAGATGGTTTTGGCACAAAAGAGGAAGAATTTAGTCACTGCCCTGGGAACTCATCCACTAATATTTACTGTTTTACCCACAAAAGACAAGCCAGTAATAGCCGTGGTTCAATGCTACTGTATATCGCTGCTGCGTGTCTATACCGCACAAAATATATCCGCTCGTCTGGTCCGTGATCTCAAACAAAGAACGAGAAGTCAGCACGTCATATCTTGGTAGGAAATTGACCACATTCTCAACAACTTGGCATCAATCGATTGACTTTCAATTCCTGGAACACCTGCTGAACAAATTTCCACTGTGGTCTGTATTGTATATCACAGCATAACCTAAGCTCTTTCTTCACATAAAGGTTCATAATTTCCGCTATTGACCAATTTATTCTCGTTAAATTCCGGGGATTCACGGATCCTTCCGAAATATCTAGGTCATATGAATAACTCGTGACGCACTGTAGACTCATTGGTGATTGGAAGGATAACCCACTGCTGTCGATGAATAGCCCCCCCCCCCACCCCCCGGGTATCAACCAAAATTTCCTAATATGGATCAACATAATTTGGTAGCCGAAGCAGTTGTGGAAAAGAACCGGTGGATAAGACATATTCGAACAATTTCCAAGGGTTATTTCAGTGAGAGCTATTGCGATTCACGCCTAGATAATGCTCAACCACTTACGGACATGTTTCACAAAATCTGACCCACCAACGGATGCGTGCGTGACAGATATCATGTTTGATTTGAAGCTGTCAAAATCCGAGGGCGATGTTTGACATTCGTGATTGCATACGGCGGACAAGTCCGGCGCGGCATTGCAATGTTCGAATTGATGAAATCATAATTTTTTTTTTATTAAAATATTACATTAACATTGTGTAAAATCTATTGCTATTGTACACCTGCTTGAAATCGTAGAATCCACCTCCCTCCCTCCCTCCCTCTCTCTCTCTCTCTCTCTCTCTCTCTCAAATCTAAAACTTTCTTTGAAACCTTAATTCCCAGATGAGATGAATGTGGACGACAGGGAATTTTAAAACATGTTCCCATTTATATTTTATGCCAGGCTCCGGATAATGCCACATCAGAAGATATTGATAACAGTTGATTGTAACCATCCCTGGTGCTTCGGTAGAGATACTAAAGAAAAATTCAATAGTTATTTGAGAGATTACTATATGTACTAATATATCTGTGGGATAGAATGTGAGAATCGAATCTAACGAATTCCCAGTCCAGGACTGCAGCCAAAGAGCCCAGTTTAAACCTAATTATATCCAGCAATCATTCCGTCAATTCACCAAATGCACTGATAATTGGCAAAACCAACCACGATTGATTCCCAGAAGCATTGATTCAGAGTATCTTTAGAACGCTCTTCATGGACCAGTGTGGTGAATATAACAAGCTTTATAGAGTAAAACACACCGGGTCAACAAGCCGACATGGATCTTCCAAGGACGATATGAAGCATTAGGTACAACGTCAGTGTGCCCATTAGGCACTCACGAATAGGAATATTGAGGAAAGAATTTTACATCATATCGACCATTATATTACAGATTAGGTTATTTTTTTAAAACACATGTTAATCAATAGCGAGAGTGTAATATCAAAGTTGAGGTGACGTTTAAAAAATATAACTAAAAAAATCAATTTACATAACTCAATTTTGTTGGTGAATTTGTTTCTGATTGCTTTGAAATCTGTGTTTCAAGTATTGTGTCATGTTGAAGATGTTTTGTTCATTTGCGAACAGCAAGAAAAAAACGGAGGATCATATTTGCTTGTCAATAGATCACATTTTCAGAGCTGATATTATTATAATGAAGATGAAGTATGACATGTTTTCCTTGTTGATGTAGAACATCATACCTGTCAAATGTATCTGTCTGTAACATGTCCAGTAACATGTGTGTAAATGATAACTACGAATGTATGTTACTTTGCACAGTAGCAGCTTTCTCGTACCTCATAGGTGTGTTTTGTTTGATAACGTGACTATCAGAGCTAGCTTTGGAACATTCCTTTCGACTAGTCCATCCATTTTTTTGCTTTGGCAGGAAGAAAATGTTTCGTCAAAACTGATAGTAGACATTTTTTAAATAGATTTCATCTAGTCCATAATGCATATCAATAGACGTGGAATCAATACCCAGTATTAAGTATTCCGAGCAAACGAAACAGGGTCCGTTATCCAATCTTATAGTCCAGGGACAGAAAGTCATATCAGGCATACGAAGTGAGAGAAAACAAAAATGACAGGGAAACTCATGAACCCCCGTAAATGGCCATTAGGAGGTGAAATCAGGTGATCCGGAAAGAGTGAGCATTTCCTGCCCCACTAGTGGCACCGGTCATGAATTCCACAAAATTAACATGAAAATAGATCTAGTTGCATGGCAGACATGGATTTGCTGTATTTATCAACCAAATCATGATGACGTCCATAGAATTTCTTAAACGCAGCTTTAAGTCTTGGTAAAGCATATCCTTGTCGCAGCAGTTTAGAGACCAGCTGGGCACTTCGATAGACAAAGTTCTCATATTTGCAACTAGCTCTGGAATAGCGTATAAGTTGACATAGGAATGTTGCTGCTTAGAAAAGGGAAATTGACTATGGAAAAATTGAAATCATCACGTTTGTCATATAATCTAGTTGACAGGTTAGAATCATTATCAATCTCCAACCTCAGGTCTAGATAGTTGGAAAAATTAGCGGAGTCTGTAGTATCCTTAATTTCAAGTTCCTGTGGTTCAATCCTGTGGTTCAATCCTGTGGTTCAATTTCAAGTTCAATCGTGGTTGGTTTTGCCAATTATAAGTGCATTTGGTGAATTGACGGAATGATTGCTGGATATAAATTGACATATGACAAAATGCAACACATGGTTTGCGATAAATATTTGGAAGGTCGGAACAGCTTTGTTGCAAATTTTGAATATTCAATTTTTTATTGGTCATCCATACTGGAAGACAAAATCCTTTTCGAGTGTCTGGAATATATTGCACGTAACGGATCCCTTCGTATCAACCACGATACGATATGAATGTACAAGTTACATTTATGTAGCATTTTATATTTATATTGACGAGCTTCACGAGAGTGGAGCTGTAAGGGTTTCAAATTGAATGAATCTGGAGGTTTCATTTTGGGTATATTTTTGTATTGCTTGCTTGTTCGGTTTGCTCGCTCGCTTTTATTGACTTAGCTGCTGATGGAAACATGAACGCTTGATGTTTATGGCTTGATTGCTTTACCTCGTCCAGTGTACATTGTAGTTCAATGGAGTGGAATTATGCCTGGGTCACATTTGCACAGGTCGCCGGCCGATGTGGGGACACCGGTGGTAGTTACCGATGTTCCGGCCGCCGGTGATATTTTGTCAGGCATATTTCCCATACCTTTCTAGTGGTCATGAAACCCCCAGGCATTGTCCGCCGGGGACCGGTATAGTCACCTACGATCGCGTGTCTTCACCATGTCCGTCCAAATTTTAAGAATTTCAAGAAAGACTGACCGACCAACGATGCGCTGCCGGAGACCACATGATACCCTACTGGTACTTGCTCGGTGACCGTCTGATATGTACAAATCGGCCGATTATCTGAAGGGGACATTCCGGACATTCATCAGCTCCCGGCAGGATACCCTGCGGTGATCACCTGGTGGGCTGGCTACATTGGTTGGCTGAAACATTTGGTCGATTCCCTCGGCACTTGATGGACATCTGAAGGGGCTCTGGCCGCTCACCACAGACGTGCAAGAGATTCACCACCGATGTCCTTTTTACTACCGGTCGCCGCAAGAAAATAACTGCGTCATTCTCTTCCGATGCCTCTACCGCAGTGTATATGATGTTCGATTGTTGCCAGATGGTCACGGATGATCCTCAGGTGCTCGGTGGGTGACCGGCCAAAATGGCCGAATTCCAGCCTTTTCGGGCATCGTGTCCTCATCAGCGAAGGCATCGGTGCAAATGTGACTTAGGCATAAGCAAATGATACCTGAATCGTCACTAAAATACTCTACGTTTCACAATCCCTAAAAAACTTTGTCATTCAAGGACCAAAATAGATGTTTGTTCATCATAGTTATTTTTCAGATTATGTTGCAGGATACGTGTTGGTATTAATGGCATTATATAGCATGAAGGGGAGCAGAACTGATTAGTCGACCCGTCTACGCTGCCAATCCCATCATCAGGGTCTTATTCAGGCTTTTGGTCATCCTATTCTTTTGGTTTCGTTTGCTCAGAGATAATTATATTGCATGGTGAAAATTCATGGATATTTTTTTTCGTGTAACATTACCACTAGAAGCCTGAGTATGATCTGTATGACCATACAGCCCTTCTGGAGACCCTAAAAATGTTCATGCTTCATTTTTTTCATATGATTAGGATAATATTGGATTCACACCCACTAAAAACTAATTTTCTCTTTTTTCCTTAAAATGAGATAGATATTCTAGGGAGTGAGTGAAGAAAAATTTTCTTACACCATATTCAAGAAAATATTTCTCAAAATAGTTTAATAATTCTAGAAAAAGAAATCTTATTTCAAGAAATTATTTCAAGAAATTATTTCTTAGTTTAAGTTGTAATTTTCTTGAGTTTTCTGATGAACGTCTAGAAATTTTCTTATCGTTTTCTTAACCCTTTAGCATTCACAAAACCATGTCAAATGCCTACGTTCAAAATTTGCATATCGCGTCCATTTACCCCCCCCCCCCCCTCCCCCGCATATTTGCATTAAATGGCCGAAAACGACCAAAATTAAATAATATGCATACTTTTAGTCATAAAATTTTTAATTTTTTAGGTATTCATGAAATTTTTTCACTGATTTAATCAAAACTAACTACTGAGTGATTTGCTAAGTATTTTGTGGGTGGTGTGTGCAGTTGCCATAGGAAGCTTGCACATATTGGTGTATATTTTGGTTTTCTGCATAAAATCAATTTCGTCTATGCCAATCAGTGGTGAGTACCATGATGTAATGTAGGTAAACTACTTTCTGATTTATCAAAGTGAAGCACATAATCATTATCATTTGTGAGTACATTTATAAACAAAGTCAACTTGAACGTTCTGTAACAATAAATTTTATTTTGCAGGAGCTGGAACAGGTACACCGTGGACGGAGAAGTGCGACGGATCATGCGAAATGCCGATGATATGCAACATATCATTACTCATGAACATATTTCTGCAGTTCGATACAGTTTTACCATATATATATCTACAAGAAAATGGCATACAGATAACTATCAATGCATTAAACAACATGCTGTTGAATAAATATTGTTTATAAATACATGTAATAAAATTGTTCTAGTACTTGAACCTCACAACCAGGCACCCACCCCCTACTTTCTGAAATATAATTGAATATATTGAGGAATAAACTGAATAAACAACAATTCACCTAGTGCCACAACAATAAGTTATAATAAATATCTAATCTTGGCATCACATGCCATCACTATCACCTAGTCAATCACTTATACAAGATAAAATAACATTGCACTACAATTCACTGACATAATGATAACGACAGGCAATGAAACATCTGAGAACATACATGATGACATGAACAAATTAATAAGAAATGACTAAAATAGAAATTATTATAATTCTACTGTGAACTTCCATCTAGATAAACAAGATTAACTGAGTCAAGAATGGTACTGCAGGAAGCATCCAACCCGGCAGAGGGCCACATCACACACTAGGCACTTGGTGGAAGTTGTGATCTGGTAGCCTTTCGAGGTCTTCCGGTTTTGCCTCGAACAATGCCGGCACACTGCTTTGCCCCTCTTGCCACCGACTGACACAAGCTGGTGGCCGTTCATGTTCTCCTGATTGACGACATCCTTGAGTACCGTCCTGGACTTCCTCCCCTTCCTGTGCTTGCGTGATGTGAAACCGGCGCGAAGCTGCTCGGCGACATTGGTTCGAAACCGAAGTTGATCATACGACCGAGGAAGGGCCTGATGGTGGGGCGAGTGCTGGAAGAGGATGAAAGCATTCACAAGGGAGACATCTAGAAGATACCACATGAGGTACTGCCACCACTTCTTGGACTGCCTGCCACACTTGTAATAGGATCGCATCTGGTCAGCCCGATCTACCCCACCCATGTGTGTGTTGTATGTAAGGACTGATGATGGTTTGCGTGGTGCATCGCGCATGGTGGCATCACAATTTGTCGAGAGCACTGCAACCTGCCGCTTGTCTTTCCATACTGTGAGGAGTTGGTTGCCCTTCTGCCTGTAGAACGTCTGCCCACGCTCCCTAAGCTTGAGTCGACGAGCCTCTACCGGCAGTCCAACCCTGTTCAGCTGCACAGTGCCACAGCCATAAGTGCCGTTCCCCTCCAGATCTTCGAGCAGTTTGGGCGAGTTGAAGAACCGGTCAATGTAGACATGGTGCTGGCGGTTGAGGTATGGTTCCACCATGTCCATGACAACCCTGTACCCTAGACCGTTTGGAGCAGCTGGACCTGCGACACGGCCAGTGTATACCTGAAGGTTCAGACAGTAGCTGGTGGCAGACTCGCACAACATCCAAACCTTGATTCCCCATTTTCCCCATTTTCCTCAGGCTTTGAAGGCAGGTACTGGCGAAAGGCCAAACGTCCCTTGAAACCGACCATCCCCTCGTCGAAAGAAAGCTCCCGTCCTGGCAAGTACACTGCACGAAAGGCTTCCGGAAGGGTGTCCAAGACTGGTCGGAGCTTGAACAGGGGATCGTAGTTTGCCTCCCCACGTTGAGGCATGTTGTTGTTGTTTCGGAGATGCAGATATTGTGAAATTTTCAGATACCTGTTAAGTAATAGAGTTTTTTTTTAGAAAGTATTCATGTAGATCTATATACATATACCCCAGGGTACATATCCCTCATGTAAGTCTGTATTTATCCTTCAATCTATGATAAAACAAATGCCATAATTTTAGTGTACAAAACACATATATTTATTGCATTTATATTTATTTTATTTACATGTATTTATATTTATATATTTACATATATATTTATAGCATTTATATTTATTTTATTTACATGTATTTATTTATAATTTACTTGCATATTTATATACACATGTATAATGATGTATGAATGTACTTGAATATATTCACAGAATAATATTTATATATTTGAAATTGTTTTACATGTAATCATATGGCACGAATGAAATTACCGTGTCTGCGTCATGGTGCTGGATATCCATGCACAATGCATGGCTGGGTTGGTGGACCAGTAACACCATATCCTCGGTGTAATATGCTGATGTTATATACAATACAATGGCAATATTGTGAATTCGTATTCCATGTATTTGATGTGTGCTACACTAGCGCCACCCTTGCTATAAAAAGGTCGGTTTTGTAATTACTGGTCAGTCGGTCAGTCAGCGGGCAATAAATGCAGTGAATATCAACCGTGTTATTGCATCCACAACACTACATTTTGGCGACGAGGATGCTAGTTCGAGCCGACTAAAATGTCTAAAATATTGAACTTGAATTCAATTGAGCCGTTCGACTGCAAGAACCCAAGCAGTATTGCTCAACGGTGGAAGCGCTGGAAAGAACAGTTCTCCTACTACTTGACGGCGACCGGGGTGACAGACGCAGGGCAAAAACGTGCTCTTCTGCTCCACGTGGTCGGACCTGAGTGCCAGGACATTTTTGCGACTTTTACTGACACAGGTGACAGTTATACTGACGCATTAACTAAGTTTGATGAGTATTTTGAGCCACTAAAGAATACTGCATTCGAGAGGCATCAATTTAGACAGGCACAGCAGTTAGGAGACGAGTCTATTGATAGCTATGTAACCAGGCTTAGACAGTTAGCGTTGTCGTGTGATTATGGAGATTTGAAGGACGACATGATTAGGGACCAGGTGGTTGATAAATGTAAGTCTCATGAACTACGTAGAAGACTACTTAGACAGGAAGGTTTGACCTTGAAAAAAGTTGTAGAGTTAGGACGTGCAGGTGAAGTAGCTGACCAACAAGCAACTTGTATAGAGCATAACGGGTCAGAGAATGTGCACGCAATTTCCATGCGGTCCAGTAAGTCCAGCGGTAATACTGCCCGCAACCGCCACGCTCCGATGAACACAGCCGCCCGGTCAGACGCCAGGCCGAAGTCCAATCAAAGTGTCGTATCGTCTAGACACTGCTATCGTTGTGGTGAACGAGGTCACTTTGCTAGAAATTGTTTTTCTCGTGGTAAAACCTGCAGCAAGTGTGGATTTCGTGGTCATTTAGCAAATGTATGTAGAACTCGTAGTGACCGACGCAAACATGATTTTCCTGAAAAGAAAAAGGTAAACTATGTGAATGAAAATGAGCAGGAGACTGTATCTTCAGACGATGAATGTGTGTTTGTTCTGTCTGTGGACAGTGACAGGTCTCCGAGTATTGAACTAACAGTAGGTGGTGTTCCGCTCACACTGCTCATTGACTCAGGCGCGAGTTGTAATGTGATCAATGAACAAGTGTGGGAATCGCTTCAGAGGCGTAATATCGTGTGTGAAGTCGGGTCTTCGAACAAGAAAATCTTTGCTTACGCGAGTAAAATTCCAATTGTCATTGCGCAGAAGTTCGTAGCCGAAGTTTTGGCTAAAAACGGGAAAACTGTATCGGCAGAATTTCTTATTGCGAAAGGCTCAGGCCAGTCCTTGTTAGGTCGGAAAACTGCAACAGCTTTGGGAGTTCTCACAATGGGCTGTCCTCAAGAGTGTTTAGCACTAAGTAATTCGGATCCTAGCATCGATGCTATCCTTGCGAAGTATCCAGAGTGTTTCGGTGAACTCGGAAAGCTAAAAGATTATCAGTTGCAGGTTCATGTGGATGAAAACACTTAACCTGTAGCGCAGGCCGTACGTCGCATTCCGTATAGCTTACGGCAGAAGGTTGAAGAAAAATTAGATGAATTGGAGCGCAAGGACGTAATTGAAAAGGTTTCTGGCCCCACCTCATGGATTAGTCCGCTCGTAGTAGTTCCTAAGCATTCTGGTGAGATAAGGATTTGCGTTGATATGCGTAGAGCTAACGAGGCCGTTATGCGTGAGCGACATCCGATACCGACTGTAGACGAGGTGCTACATAACATGAACGGCGCTACTGTTTTCTCTAAACTCGATCTACGTTGGGGTTATCATCAAATCGAGCTATCTGAGAAATCGCGTGAGATCACGACGTTTGTGACTCACAAGGGTCTATATCGATATAAGCGATTGCTGTTTGGTATTTGCTCAGCGCCAGAGATGTATCAGCACATTATCCGACAGGTAATTCAGGGATGTGAAGGTGCTGAGAATATCTCGGACGATATCGTTGTCTATGGACGTACTCGTGATGAGCATAACCAGCGACTAGACAAAGTTCTGTGCCGTCTCAGGGACAAGGGTCTCACCTTAAACAAGGAGAAATCTAAGTTTGGGCTCTCCCAAATTGTATTTATGGGTCACATACTTTCTGAACAAGGAATTGGGCCTACGTCGACTCGTGTGCAAGCTGTCAAAAACACGAAAGTTCCGGAAACGGCAGCGGAGGTGCGGAGCTTCCTAGGATTAGTGAATTTCAGTGCGCGCTACATCCCTGGGTTAGCGACCTTGGCAGAACCGTTACGGAGATTAACTCGAAGTAAAGTGGCGTTTATCTGGAACGAAGAGCAGCAACAAGCGTTTAATGCGTTAAAGTCAAAGATGGCATCTACTGAATTTTTGGCTTACTTTGACCCTCAAGCGAAGACGCAGGTAATTTGTGACGCGAGTCCCGTTGGGCTAGGTGCGATCTTGGCACAGGAAAAGAATCATGAAGTCCGTGTTGTGTCATATGCCAGCAGAAGTCTTACTGACGTAGAGAAACGTTATTCTCAGACAGAGAAAGAGGCGTTAGCGCTGGTATGGGCTTGCGAGCGTTTTCACCTATATCTATATGGCACTGCATTTGATTTGATAACGGATCATAAACCGTTGGAGTTTATCTATTCGCCTAGATCAAAGCCGTCTGCACGTATCGAGCGTTGGGTTTTACGTCTGCAACCCTACTCGTTTACTGTAAAGTACAAGCCAGGTCCGGAAAATGCTGCCGATTGCTTATCGCGAATGTGCCAGTCCTCACAAGGTAATGGGGACAAAACACGAAATGTTGCCGAAGAATACATATACTTTGTCGCTAAATCCGCGGTGCCGAAAGCTCTTGGTATTTCCGAAATAGAAAGACAATCTGGTGATGACCATGAGTTATCAATGTTGCGCAAGTGTGTCCGTGCAGGAACACTGAATGAAGCGACTGATCGCATGAAGGCCAGATACAAAATGGTATTTCCTGAACTCACATGTTTGGGCAAATTAGTATTGCGTGGAACGAAGATCGTTGTTCCCAAGCAGTTACAACGTAGAGTAATCACCCTAGCACATGAAGGCCACCAGGGCATAGTTAAGACCAAAGCTAGATTACGCGAAAAGGTGTGGTGGCCAGGAATGGATAAAGACACAGAGGTAATGTGTAGGTCTTGTCATCAATGCCAGGTAGTTGGACCGTTGTCAAAGTCTGAGCCATTAATCATCACACCAATGCCAGAACAACCATGGCAACACTTAGGTGTAGATTTATTAGGACCGTTTCCGACGGGTGAACATATTCTGGTAGCTGTAGACTACTTTAGCCGTTATTTTGAGCTTGCTATCATGAGGTCTATCTCATCAGTGAAGGTTATCGACCAGTTAGATACGATGTTTGCTCGACACGGACTACCAGAGATAGTACAGACAGACAATGGTAGACAGTTCACGTCTGACGTTTTCAGACAGTTCATGACAAGTCACGGTATCACACACCGACGTGTGACGCCACTGTATGCTTCTGCCAATGGGGAAGTAGAAAGACAGAATCGGACGATCCTGAAGGCTATCAGGACTGCACACGCTAGTGGTGACGACTGGAGATGTTCATTTAATAAGTTTTTGTTAGCATATCGTAGTACTCCTCACTCAACGACTGGAAAGTCACCAGCCGAACTATTGTTTAATCGTAAGCTTAGAAGTAAGTTACCTAGTGTGGAATTAGCTAAGTCCGACGTAGAGTTACGTAGGAAGATATCTGTCAAACGTGCAAAAGAGAAAGAGTATGCAGACAAACATAGGGGTAGGAAGTCGTCTATTGCTGTTGGGGACAAAGTGCTGCTACAAAACAGAAAGACTGACAAATTGTCGACAAATTTCGAACACAAACCATACTGTGTTACAGGACGACATGGCACTCAGGTTATCGTCAAATCTGATGAGGGTGTAGCGTACAGACGCGACACCAGTCACGTCAAGAGGTTCCATGAGGCGCCACCTTTGCAAGAACCGACGCCTCCGTCAGTGACGACACCGTCTCTCGATGTCAGCAGCCAGTGTTCGACTTCGTCGCCTGATGACGGTCCCGTTTCTACGTCGCGAGATGTCTGTGTCCCAGAGCCGCGCGACGATGCTGTGGTACAACCGCGTGAAACCAGCGATGCAGCAGAACCCCTCCGCCGGTCAACACGTGTGTCCCGTCCGCCGGACAGATATCAACCTCAGTGATGTGTGCACGTAGAGCACAATGTGAATCGCTACTCTTTGCTGTGTGTTTGTGTGCGTGATTCTGGACTGCCGACGTGATATTTGACTTCTTCAACAGAACTATATTCATATTCAACAAGAAATTACAGAACTATGAACATTTAGATTCCAACGTGAAGACATTTCTCATGCAATTAATTATAAATATCTAATGGATTGAATAAATTGGACATTTCATTTCACTGTCAACGTAAAAAGGGATGTAATATGCTGATGTTATATACAATACAATGGCAATATTGTGAATTCGTATTCCATGTATTTGATGTGTGCTACACTAGCGCCACCCTTGCTATAAAAAGGTCGGTTTTGTAATTACTGGTCAGTCGGTCTGTCAGCGGGCAATAAATGCAGTGAATATCAACCGTGTTATTGCATCCACAACACTACACTCGGCAAAATATTTATGCCCATCATGATGTTGTTGCTGAAAAACGCCTTTATTTCCATAGCATCTGTGGCGTGCCATAGCGGGTCATCTCGTCCACTGGCCCTGATGCGCTGCTCTGCATATCGATTTGACTCTGCTGCTATCTCCTCAAAAAGTTGGTCGTCCCAAAAAATGACAAGTATTCCAGTTCAGTTGCATCCAACGGGAGGTCGGCATTGGGACCATACTGTTGATTGAATGCTCGAACCTCTACTGGTCTAGTGTTGGGAACCCACAAATCTTCATCAGTGTCACTGGAATGCTCATCAGAGTCATCATCAAGATCACTGGCATCAGAGTCACTATCGCTGGAAATCTCACAATGTCACTTTCGTTTTCAACACCAACGGTCCCGACCAAATCACGCGCCCTGTGCTCTGCCTCGTCTATGGGAGGGAAAATCAGACTCAGAATCGGACATAATGATGTTTGACAGTGTATTGACAACTAGCTGTCATCTGCCAAAAGAGCTGTTTTGATCTCGAACATGTTCAAGGAGAAAACGAAACTCACGCTTGAACTCTCGCTATTTCTCACGCTCGCACAGTTCCACAAATCGGCGCTAAATTGTTCGCATACAAACCTTTTTGAAATGTAAATACCATAAACAATAACTACACATGTTTATTCTCCAATTAGTATACTTTATTGCATCAATAAAATCGAAATCAGTGCGAAAAACTGACCCGAACTCGAGCATGACAAAATGCGCCAATATGTAAACAAAAAAAATGGCGGCATGGGAATTTTCCGAATTTTCCTAGATCGCTGATTGGCTCTTTAGGTCACGTGATCTATGGTCACATTATTTATCCACATTTCCATGTGGAGCGGAAGTTCTTGCCATAATGTTGGTGTAACAGGCGTTTTGATTGGCTGATTACAGACAGCATGATGGCCATGTGATAATATTGTGTTATGCCTGGGCGGTTTTGGGCGGATTGAACGTAAGTCAGTAGCGGACGGTTTTGGACGGATTGAACGTTAAAGGGTAGTGGACGGTTTTGGACGGATTGAACGCTAAAGGGTTGATATCACATTGATACACACCAAGACTAGAAGCTAGATAAAGTTTTATTACGTGCAAACACATACTGTGCATCTATGTCATACTTGAAATCTACGGTGGCCATATTGTCTTCTTCCGTTTGGATTAGTCATGTGACTGGTCATGTGATCACTAGTATTACAGGTGAAACAAGAAAATTTCTTAAAGCAAGAAAATTTCAGAAATCATTACATCTCACATTGTTTTAAGATCCATTTCATCCATGATTTTGTGTAGTCCAACAATTTTGCTCACAGTCTGGGGTGTTTAAGAGCACTATATCTTCAGATATGCTGAGATTGGCAAAAGATGTACAAAGTAAATTTTTACAAACAAATAATATCCTCACATATCAGTCACCAGCTGCAGACTACATGAATACTCACAACACATATTTGTGTGTGTTTAAATGGGAAATGGGGAGGAGGGATATAGAGCCCTGCTCCTAAGCCCCATAAGCCAAATGGTTTCTAACTTTGTAAGCAATACATGCATTATGCTGGGTATTTAAAGTTCTATTTGAGAATGTTCACTACTAGTTACCAAAATGTGTATCAAAGTTGGGAAGAAAAGTTATGGTTACTGTTAATGAAAGCTCAAGTTATTTAATGTGGTGTCAGTACATTGTACATATAATGGCAGATGTTTTAAATGTTCTGTATAAATCACAACATATGCTTGATCCTCACTGTTGTGAGGTGTATGAGTTATTGCATATTTGAAGCTGTTGCCTTCGAATGTATGCATTTTTTTTTCAAAATCATTTTTTGTTAAACACATCTAATGCAATATAACAAAAGGTGTGTTCAATGAGTTTGGCGATTACATTCCGTCCGAGTTGTCTTTTCATCCGCTTTAGTGCCCATTTGGTACCAGTTTTGTAAATAAACAAACCAAGTGTATCCATCACACCCGAATGTAAACAAATGCTCAAATCGTGCTTAAAAGTCCACATCGAGTACATTTTCCAGTTCGTATAATCAGTGACAAGACCTCTTTGCATGTTAATGTTTTGGAATTCATGACGGGTGCCACATGTGGGGCAGGAAATGTTCACTCTTTCCGGAACACCTGATTTCACCCCTTTATGGCCATATATGGGGGTTCATGAAATTCCATTTAAATTTTCTCGATATTGCCTGACACTGGACTTCGAGATTGGATAATGGACTCGGTTTTGTTTGCTCGGATACTATATACTTGGGTATTGTTTCCATGTTTGTCATAGTATGCGTGGAATTGTCAGTCTATCTCGCACTTCTATGCTTTGTTTACATCTGCGTGTGATGGATACAGTTCCTGTATTTACGCGAGAACCGCCTGTTCAAAGCATGTTTAGCATGTTTAGTATGAAATATAGTTTTCAGAAAATATTGACTGGTTTCGAAGGCAGCTGCTTTAAAGAATGTATAACATATATGTTACAGATAAAATATAGTACCAATCCACAACCAGTCAATTACTCGAAATATATCATAGCTTCTGTTCAGCCGTTAATGATGGGAAAGAAATACGGGTGGTTTTCTTAGATATAAGTAAGGCATTTGAAAAAGTTTGGCACTCAGGACTGCTTTATAAACTTAATTGTGTTGGGGTAGGAGCAAAATTACTAAGCTGGTTTCAATCATACCTTATCAATAGGAGACAACGAGTTTGTCTGAATGGACATTTTTCTGAATGGGGCTATATAAAAGTAGGAGTGCCACAGGGGTCCGTCTTGGGCCCCTTGCTATTTCTTCTTTATATCAATGATCTTACCAAAGTTATAAAATTTGCCAATATTAGATTATATGCGTTGCCTGTTCCTATCGGTTGATAACAGAGAATCCGCAGCCCAAAAGTTAAATTACGACCTATCAGGAATCAATCAATGGGCTAACCAATGGCTGGTTAACTTTTGTGCTGAAAAAAACAGAAAGTTTAATAATCTCCAAAAAACGAAATTTAGACTCCCACACGCCGCTCATATTTGGTGGAGTTCCTATATCTGAAGTAGATCAACACAAGCACTTTGGATTACATTTGCATCCGATTTATGGTGGCATAAACATATCAATAATGTTTATTTGAAATGTATGCGTAGATTAGATATCATACAAAATTTTAATTTTAAATTAGATCGGCAGTCACTAGAACGCTTTTACATGGCTTTTGTCAGACCAATTTTAGAATATGCTGACGTGGTATGGGCGGGTGCACATAATTATGACCTTGCAAAACTTGACCGAGTTCAAAATCGGGCGATGAGACTTGTCACTGGTGCCAAGGCATGGGCAAGTATAAAGAATTCATATTTAGACACTGGTTGAATACCGCTAGCAGGTCGACGTGAGCTACACCGACTCTGCTGGTTTTACAAAATTTTTATTGACCTTGCGCCTGTATATTTGACTGAACTCTTGCCTCCTTTGGTGGAAAGCCGCACGACATACCATCTTCATAATTCTCAGAATGTATCTCAAATCCAAACAAAAAGAGAATATTTTTCCAAATCTTTTTTGCCTACTTCAATAGCTTCTTGGTATTCACTTCCACTGAACATCAGGGAAATTCCGACTTATAAATTATTCGTCAGTACAATTAAAGCTGGTATCACTCCCAATAGAGCACCGTGGTATTCTGTAGGTGATCGTAATACAAACGTTATATTGGCAAGACTTAGAATTGGATGTAGTGGCTTAAATGCGCACTTGTTTGCAAATTTACATGTAGTAGATGATCCCAAATGTCGCTGTGGTCTTTTGTTCGAAGATCCATACCACTATCTAATTAAATGTCCACTTTATCACCAACAACGGAAAAAATTGTTTAACACCCTTTCTGACTACCATCCTCTTGATGTGAAATTGTTGCTGTATGGGGATACTAGGTTATCAGTAGAAAGAAATACATTTATCTCATTAAATGTTCAAATTTACATCAAAGAATCATGCCGCTTCTAATTAGTTGTGATTGTGACCCTGGGGTATTGGTTAGGATATGCTCGGACCTTGATCACCAATTTTGAATTTTTGTCCAACCGTAACATACCGATTGTGTAAATTTTGTCCATGGATTTTGAGTTTAGTCTTGCGGATTGTTTGGTGTTTGGTATCATACTTGTCTTATATGTGTTGACTGGTTGTACATGTCAATTATTGACTGATATTTCATAATTGAGTAAAAAATATTCGAACATATAGTCATATGTATCATATTTATAATTAATAACCCAAAGTTAATTCATGTATATATCTGTAATATATGCTCCCTGCACATGTGCTGTAAATACTTGTTCTCACCGGAGAGGTCTTTGTATAGGGCGTTTGCCCTGTTGATCTATCCCATAAAATATTGTTTAAAACAAATCCACTAAATTTATATCCATGCGGTGCATGTTGATTCCTCAATGAATCTAGCAGAACAAGAGCACAACCAAAAATGTGAAGGATTGTACGATACTATTCCATAATAAAAAATAATTGGGCTTGACCAGAATATGGCTACATGGGTGCAGAAACCTAAGTATGGCATAATCGGTTGATTTTGTTGTCGGGGAGCCGATATTATTATAAAGGCAGCATGAGGCAGCTGATATTATAAGCCTTATAACAGTAACATTCCGCTGCCTGTAATTTCCATGAGGATGCACGGTGTTATGAGTAATTCCTTCACAAGCACATGCTCAGTTCAGAAAAGGAGATAAATATTACTCAGAAAATAAGGAAATACGCAAACTATCGTTCTTCCGATTATTCCAGAGCTAGTTGCAAATATGACGACTTTGTCTATCGAAGTGCCCAGCTAGTCTCTAAACTGCTGCGACAAGAATATGTTTTACCAAGACTTATAGCTGCGTTTAAGAAATTCTATGGACGTCATCATGATCTGGTTGATAAATACACCAAATCCATGTCTGCCATGCAACTAGATCTATTTTCATGTTAATTTTGGGGAATTCATGACGGGTGCCACTAGTGGGGCAGGAAATGCTCACTCTTTCCGGAACACCTGATTTCACCTCTTAATGGCCATTTTTGAGGGCTCATGAGTTTCCCTGTCATTTTTGTTTTCTCTCACTTCGTGTGCCTGATATGACTTTCTGTCCCCGGACTATGAGATTGGATAACGTACCCTGTTTTGCTTGCTCGGAATACTTAATACTGGGTATTGATTCAACGTCTATTAGGTCCCACGGAGTTTTGTTCCAATCATGTACTTTCAAATCACTATTATTCTGAAATTCAATCTATACTTGAAACACTTGCCTCACCACAAAATATGGTCTCACACTTTCGAAATGTGACTTTGTAGCTTTTTTTACACAGAACCTTAACTCAGTGGAGACGTATGATTCATTTCATTGGAAGAAATGATGCAGAACTACCACAGTACACAGTGGTGAAATAAACTGCAGTAAATCGTGACAAACTGGCAATAAAAAAAAAGCTTTATTTCCCACAGATGGTTTCGGTACAAAAGAGGAATAATATAGTCACTGCCTTGGGAACTCATGCACGAATGTTTACAGTTTTACTCACAAAAGACAAGCTAGTAATAGCCGTGGTTCAATGCTACTGCTGCGTGTCTATACCGAACAAAATATATCCGCTCGTCTAATCCGTGATCTCAAACAAAGAACAAGAAGCCAGCACGACATTCCTTGTTAGTAAATTGACCACATTCTCAACAACTTGGCAACAATCGATTGACTTTCCATTTTTAGTTCACATGCTAAACAAAAATCCACTGTGGTATGTATATCAAAGCATAGCTATCTTAGTATTTGCCATGTTTACGTAGAGGTACATCATTTCCGCTATTGATCCCCGTTCCGCTATTGATCCCCGTTCCGCTATTGATTCCCGTTGAATTTCGGCGATTCACGGATTCTTCAAAATATCTAGGTCATATGAATAAGTCGTGACGCACTGTAGACTCATTGGTGAATGGAAGGATAACCCACTGCTGTCCATGAATAGCCACCCCCCATATTTTGGTAGCTGAAGCAGTTGTCGAAAAGAACCGGTGGTACATATTCCGAACAAAATTCGAGGGTTATTTCAGTGACAGTTATTGCGATTCACGCCTAGATAATGCTCAACCACTTACGGACATGTTTCACGAAATCTGACCCGCCAACGGATTCGTGCGTGACAGATATCTTGTTTGATTTAAAACTGTCAAAATCCGATATCGCCGTTCGACATTAGTGATTCCAACGGTGGACCAGTCCTGAGCGGCATTGCGATGTTCGAATCGATGAAATCATCAAAAAAATATTATCACAATATTACACCACCAGTGTATAGAATCTATTGCTAATGTACACCTGATTGAAATCGTAGAATCCACACCTCTCTCATCTCTCTCTCTCTCTCTCTCTCTCTCTCTCTCTCTCTCAAATCTGAAACTTCCTTTGAAACCTTAATTCCCAGATGAGATGAATGTGGACGACAGGGAATTTTAAAACATGTTCCCATTTATTATTTATGTCGGGCTTTGGGTAATGCCACATCAGAAGATAATGATAACAGTTGATTGTAGCAGTTCCTGGTGCTTTGGTGGAGATACTAAAGAAACATTCAGTAGTTATTTGAGAGATTACTATATGTACTAATATATCTGTGGGATAGAATGTGAGAATCGAATCTAACGATTTCCCAGTCCAGGGCTGCAGCAAAAGAGCCCAGTTGAAACCTGATTATATCCAGCAGTCATTTCGTCAATTCACCAAATGCACTGATAATTGGCAAACCAACCACGATTGATTCCCAGAAGCATTGATCCACAGTATCTTTAGGACGCTCTTCATGGACCAGTGGGAAGAATATAACAAGCTTTCATCAAGTTAAACACGTTTTGTCAACAAGCCGACATGGATCTGCCAAGGACGATATGAAACATTAGGTACAACGTCAGTGCGCCCATTAGGCACTCACGAATAGAAATATTGAGGAAAGAATTTTACAGCATATCAACCATTATAATACAGATTAGGTTATTTTTTTAAAACACATGTTAATCAATAGTGAGAGTGTAATATCAAAGTTGAGGTGACGTTTGAAAAATATAACTAAAAGAATCCATTTACATAACTCAATTTGTTGGTGAATTTGTTTCTGATTGCTTTGAAATCTGTGTTTCAAGTATTGTGTCATGTTGAAGATGTTTTGTTCATTAGCAAACAGCAGAGAAAAAAGCGGAGGATCATATTTGCTTGTCAATAGACGTATATCACATTTTATATCACATTTTCAGAGCTGATATCACATTTTCAGAGCTGATATATTATAATGAAGATGAAGTATGACATATTGTCCTTTATATGTAGAACATCATACCTGTCAAATGTATATGTTTTGCAACATGTCCAGTAACATGTGTGTAAACGATAGCTACGACCGTAAGTTACTTTACACAGTAGTACCTCATAGATGTGTCTTGTTTAAAAACGTGACCATCAGAGTTAGGTTTGGAACATTCCTTTCGACTAGTCCATCTATTTTATCCTATGACAGATAGAGTATGTTCATCAAAACTGAGAGTAGATTAATTTTTAATAGATCTCATCTAGTCCACAATGCATATCAAATTGACATATGGAAAAATGCAGCATATGGTTTGCATTAAATTTTTGGAAGTTCAGAATAGCTTCATTTCATCTTTTTAATCTCCAATTTCATACTGGTCATCCATAGTGGAAGACAAAACCCTTTTCGAGTGTCTGGAAATGCAATATTATTTTTGTCATTCAATTTGTATTTTATTCAATTCGCCAATGGCTTGTTTCCATTTTTAGGTTACCGAACCTTTGGTCCGATAACCCATTGGCATCGCGTTGCGACCGTCGTCCGTCCGTTCACATTTCATCTTTAGGTTAGCGGACCTCTGGTCTGAAAACCTATTGCCATGGCGTTGCGTCCATCGTCCGTTTACGGTCAAATATTTCTGTTTGCACAAGAAATAATTCAAGAGGGAGGTATTTCTTAGTTCTTTTATTTTCGCTTTTTTTTCAAAATGGCGGCCATTTTAGACGAAAAATGGCCAATTTCGGACTTTGATGGTCCTTTTCTCAAAATCTGTTCAGTAACTTTTTTTTCTTATTGATGCATAACACTCCTTGTATATGCCCCTGTGACGTGTGTATGTTTCGTTGCCCTTGAATCGCTCGAAGTGGGTCATTTTGGCTCAAACTCGGCCCAAATGGGACGTTTCCATGATGGCTCACACTTGCCAAATTGGCAAGTTTATACTATTATTGCTTGGCAAATTGTTTCAGTTCAAAACACTAGTACTCGACAAATTGACTCCCCTCACGCTCCTCTTTCTGGCAGGTCATATGAACAGTGTTTCAGAGGTATGACTTGAAACAGAGAGCGAACGAGTTTTTTTTAGGTATCAGGATGATACAACTTTGAACCTGGGAATGAAAACAGGCGAAACGGTTCAAATTCAGCCAAAATTATTGAATAATACTATTGTTCAATGTAAATCCGTTATGATCTGACCTGATGTTATTGTATCATTGCCGAAGTGAATCGAATTTGAACAGGAGTAAAATGGATTATGTCATCAGAATACACTTGCTGTGAATATTTTTTTGACATATTGTCGGAAGATTACACCTATGAGATTCAATTAGTTACCAATTGGCGTCAAAAAATCCTATACGTGATATGTCAGATGTGGAAAAAGTTTAATCGTTTCAAAAATCGGGTCTTACATTCGAACTTGGGTCACCAAGGTGTACTATAAATGCAGCCATTGTGAAACATTAAAAAACCCACGAACACTTCAGATGCAAAGTAAAATTTGGCTTGATTCAGCAAATACAAGGGTTTGTCGGCCCAGACCAACAATTCTATATGAGAGGTGTATACATCGCGGAGAGCTATGGTTGTATAACTTTGATAAATTCACTAACAAACATTGTTCATATATCCAGTTATTATGTGTAACAACTTCCACAAGCAAATTGAGTTTTATTTACGGCCAATGGATGAGTCTAATTGTGAGGGGAGTTAGGCATGTTATTCCACACATAATCAGTATATCGCAAGTGAATACCCTATGTATATAAAAAAAAAATGCAGACCATACAAATTCTAGACTAAACTCTCCTCAAAATTCGAGCTTTCGTTTTTACAACTCGTTATCTTGATATATAAATTCGTTATCTTGAGTTTAATAAATTATTACAGATATGAATATATAGGAGTCTGCATGTACAAGTTAAATCCATGTAGCATGCTAAATTCATATTGACGAACTACCGTGCATATTCTTTTTCTTGCTTTCCGAGAGTAGGAGCTGTACGGATTACAAATTGAATGAGTCTGGAGTAGGTCTGGGAATTGTTCCATTTTGGGTCTTGAAAGTCTCTGATTTTGTATCCACAGAGTAATGGGAATCCTTCGAATATAATTGCAGCATGTCATGACTACAGAAACTTCACTTTCCCCACATATACAGAAACGTTTCCTGTGTCAATTCTTGTGACATTTCTCCTTTTTACTTCAGCAGCACGACTAGTTATTAGGTTACCGGACCCACATCGACTTAACAGCTTAGGAATCAATTGTGGATATATTGGAAATGATATAAATTGAATATTCTCATGATCTTGGATTTGACTTGTCAAGGTCAGACCACAAAATGGCTAATATCTCACTTATTATCGACTTTATAGCTTAGGAATCAATTGTGGACATACCATGTGTTGCCGAAATATTTGAATTGTAGATATATAGACGTGGAATCGATACCCAGTACTAAGTATTCCGAGCAAACAAAACATAGTCCGTTATCCAATCTCATATTCCGGGGACAGAAAGTCATATCAGGCAGACAAAGTGAGAGAAAACAAAAATGACAGGGAAACTCATGAGCCCCCCCCCCCCCAATGGCCATTAGGAGGTGAAATCAGGTGTTCCGGAAAGAGTGAGCATTTCCCGCCCTACTAGTGGCACCCGTCATGAATCCCCCAAAATTATCATGAAAATAGATCTAGTTGCATGGCAGACATGAATTTGGTGTATTTATCAACCAGATCATGATGACGTCCATAGAATTTCTTAAACGCAGCTATAAGTCGATACCCAGTACTCGATAGGAATCGATACCCAGTACTAAGTATTCCGAGCAAACAAAACATAGTCCGTTATCCAATCTCGACAGGAATCGATACCCAGTACTAAGTATTCCGAGCAAACAAAACATAGTCCGTTATCCAATCTCATAGTCCGGGGACAGAAAGTCATATCAGGCAGACAAAATGAGAGAAAACAAAAATGACAACTTCTGCCTATTTTTTATATGCCATCTCAGAAAGACACATTGAATGAATTGCCTCAGAGTACAAGAGTGACTACGGCCATGTTGTTCTGACATGATGAATAGTTTAGTGTTAATGTGGGGGAACATTGAACAACTCCTACCAGTTAACATGATTGAAATACATGGAAAACTGGAAAAGGGATAACGGAAATAAACATACTTCAGATGATACAGCATAACTGAAATAAATGACATTATGAATTCTTATCAAAGTAACTGCCGCATTCAACTGCCCGTGATCTCCTTGATAACGTGCAAGGAATGTGCAATTCACTTGCGTAATTTCCATAATTTACATATTAAGAAATTAGTGGTTCAAAAGGTTATTTGGTAACACTCCGAAAATCTTCCACCTAGTGGATTTGACTGTCCGAGCCACTAGAAAATATAAGGTATAGCTGAAATCCCTGGCATGTAGTTGACAAGATGGAATATAGCTCCTTTTTGCAACTATTTCACACACAAAATAAATATATGCGGGAATCAATCTATAGAACAGAGAACTGCCGAGATATTGAAAATACACAGAGTGGGAATAAACTGTAATGAATCTGACAAAATGGCAATAAAAAGTGCTTTTTTTTTGCACGAGTGGACTTGCTACAAAGGAGGCAGAACATAACCGCAGACACGCGGACTCATGGCAGAATATTTACTGCGATACACACAAAAGACAAGCCGTTCTCATTTGTGTATGAATGCTACTGTAGTTTGTTCCTGCTATTTGTTCCTCCGAATTGGCAAGATTTGATTACGGACCGATTTCAGTTGCATCGGGAATGATGATTCCGGCATACAACATTTAATACATCAACATCAAACACTTTTCTACTGTATCATTAGTTTCTGCCAACAGAGTGTAAAAAACGATGATAACAGCTTTGGATTCGCTCACATTTCCCCTGTCTTATAATGACAAATCAATATGTCAAAACCAATTAGTGGAAGGATCTACTGAAGGTTCATGCTTGACTAATTGGCTCAGCTTTTAATAGTTTTTCTTGACAAATTGTTTCAGCTCTCAACAATCTTTACTTGACAAATTGACTCCTTTCACTGACAATGTTCCTGGCATGTCATTTGAATATCTGGGTGCCACAGGGGTATGACATGAAACAAACCCAATTGCCGAGTTTCTTTCAGGTACCAGGATGAAAATATATATAAACCCATTGATATGACATTGGATAATAAACAAAACATAAACGCACCAAACAAGACTGCTAAGATTGTCTCTTATAATGATACAAGAGACAAATACATATCATGACGTCATAATACAACATTAATTCCTTTCTGGTCATACTACTGTTATTATCTCACGATATCATTGCACCAGTGCTAGAGTGAATTTCAAATTTCAAAAGGACTGGACTGTATTTATTTATCAGAACAATTTGCTCTGAAAATATCTTAACGTCAGTCACCAATTGGATTGGAAAGTTTCATATTTTGTGGCAGAACAATCGTACATGTGGGATATCGATTGGGCAATGTGATTAATGGTGCCAGAAAGTGTGAGCTGCATTTGATTTTGCTTCAGTGTCACCAAACCAAGGTGTACTATTAAATGGAGTTGTTTCTTGTGAACCATTATAAAATCCATAGAACTTTTCAGATTCTGAATACAAATTGACTAAATAGAGGGATTTGTCGAGACCAACAATGCGCACTTCTTCATGCGACGTGTATATGCATGATGGATAGCTGAAATGTATAATTTGCTAAGTTTAAAAAACTCATAAATGTCTGACATACATTGTTCACACATCCATGTATTGAGTGTGAAACTTCAAATTCACACCCATATCAAATTTTATGTATACGCAGTAATGGGTTGATTATCCTGAATATGAGGTGAGGAAGACATGTCGTTCCACACATAGTTGACAGAACATTGGGACATGAAAGTAATCCAGTAACGCAGAAGTAGATGTCAAGTGGTGGTGGTGGTCATCTTCCCCCGCAAACTTGACTCACTTTCTGGGGGTTCATGTATGTCCCTAAAATGTCCTGGCAGTTGAATTCAAGATTGCTTTAGAATTTTATTGGTTCTATTCTTTATAAATATTCAGAACAATTCTGATTGACGTTGCTGCTGATGGAAGGAGGAAATCCTGATGTATACGGGCTTATACTATTCACTCTTCCACCGAAGCTCAGTGTTATTATGTTGCATCTCATCGGATGAACTCAGGGTCTGAATGTTCTCCGTGCACTCAATTCGCCTAGATATGTCAAATGTGAGGAAGGGAAGTGGCGCCATTGTGGCAATATTGACTTGAGTACATGACCCGGAACATGTTAGTTCATGCTTGAATCCTCGCAATAAAAGGATGGAACAATAAAATACAGCTTTAAGGATCATTGCATTGCATCAAGAGTGCAGTGCATGTTTGCTAGGGTGAGTATGTTTTCAGCTGTAAATATTTGGTCGGACCTGCTTGGTGTTCAGCAATTACATCTCTACAATAGGACGTGCAAGAGGATAATATATTTATATACTTCTTCAACAATTTGACAAGTTTTGTGTTTGTATAGACACCTGGCACGCTGATATAATACAAGTATATAATGGTAAAACCATCAATCGTCTTCCACTTAAATATCTTTTACTACACCAGCATTAACAGGTTTTCAATAGGCTAATGCATGCATAAAACACATGAATCAATAGCCCACGCTTATGACATTTGAATGAAACACATTGTGACCTATATATTGGACAACATCCGTACAGTAATTTATTATATTAACATGTTTATGGTGGCTGACATATGCCAGAATGTTTTTTTTTTGCAAAAAAAAAAATAATAATAATCAAATTTTTTCAAAATGTTATCTACGCGTTCAAAATGTTTTGCACGCGTTCAAACTATTAAAATCGCGAACAAAACTGTTTCTGACATGTAGAAATAGTTTTGATCACGATTTACATAGTTTTGAAAGCTCGCAAGACATTTCCATCACGTTCAGAATATTTCGTACAAATACTGAAACTTTTTGTATGCATTCAAAACTAATCAAGATGCGAGCAAAATTTCTGACGTACGAAAATAGTTTCGGACGTGTCACAAACACTTTAGAACGGCGCAAAACATTTCGAATGCGTAGGAGAAATGTTGAACATGTACCGAACTATTTCGAACGTAAGAAATGAATTATTTCATTTTGATAAAAAATGGGTGTGAGCCGCCATTACGAAAAACGTAGATAATTAAATGAAACACTTAATTTAATTATTTGTAGGATGAAAATTAGTTTTACGTAGGAAATTAACTTCGACATACGAAGTTACTTTTGTAGGTACGAAATTAGTTTTGTATGTACAAAGTTGTTGATTTGACTACACATTCCTTTAGCCCAACCCACTGAGAAAAACATAAATAATATTTCAAGCAATGTATGCCGAGATCAACAATTTTGTACATCCAAAACTAATTTCATACGTATGAAAATAATTTCGTACGTACGAAGCTACTTTGTTCAATTTATTTATTTATTAAGTTTGCCTGGTTTGAGAGGTGTTCCAAAAAATAATAATGATGGCATTTATCAGCCACTGTACATATTGGTATTTCAATAACTGCCAATACTTACGTGTGGAAAACCTGCTTTTAATAAATTGCTTCGGTCTGGTATGGAATGCCATTTTCCATGTCACTGAGGGAGAAGCAGGAGTACAGTACATTCCTAAGTATTACTATGGCCTGGTACATTCCTAAATATTGCTATGGCCTAGTACATTCCTAAATATTGCTATGGCCTAGTAATTTATCCTCGTTTGCCGTGACCATGCACACATTTCCAGAACAGATGATGCTAAAATTGCAGACAATGGAGCACTCATTTTGTCCTGCAGATACAGCTGATATCTTCTCAATAAATGATATATATTTATTGTGTGGTGTTTTAGTGAAGGCAAACTGTAGCAATAGTTTTTGTTCAGATTTGGCTGGAAGGTATTCAAACAAAATCATCCCAAAATGAATTTAATTTTGTATAAATGACAACCATGTGTTACGAATGTGTTTTGCAAACTATACACACATAGTTTTCCACAAGCTGACATAAAACTTGTAAAATGAAATTATGGTTATTGTTGACACCTAGGGCACCAACTTGTGCATCCAGGGACCCATTGATATACTATTGGCTGTGACTAATGTTCAGGGGCAGAGCGAGGTGATCAATAAACAAAGCTCATCACGTCTTTTTTCACTGAAATGATATATTCATGATTACTTTAAATCTTCAGTTAAACATTCCTAGATCAAAGTGTTTATTGAGAGATTAATGGTAATTTGGATTTGATGACGTGACTTTGCAGTGTATGCATGTAGTTCCAAAGGGCTATATCACATTAGCGATACAAAAATGTAAACGTAGGGCATTATTGATTAATAGTTACTTGTATGCACTTTTTTGGCCAGGGAGGGAGAGGATTTTTTTCTTGAAATAAATGTATTTGATTTTTTCAATATGTTCATCCACTGTCACAGTGTACACGCGGAAGGGAATGCTTTGCATTTTTTATTAGAAATCGGGAATGAACTATATCGAACGTCCTGTTTCAAGGAACGAGAAACAAATAAGTGGTAACGGTCTGACCGTTAGTCCTATTTTGTAACTATACACGGAGTATGTGTCTCAGAAACGAATGAATAGCAAGGCACTCAGGGAAATGACATGAACAAAAATGATGAAAGTGTGTAGATTGCTTGCACTAGCGTGAGGCACTATTAAACTGACCGGGTGTTTCGTGCTATTCTTGTGTTATTCATTGAAAAATTCGTATTGACATTAAATATCAACATATACACTCTACGTTCTGTTCCTATAATCATACCACAATATAATTACTGATATTTGGAAGAAAAGACTATGTTCTACGATCATGTTGTAGCCAATAACGTCTAAAGATGTTCCCTTGTCGAATGACTTGATGTCGTGTGGTTGTTCATTATTCGTGAAAACTGATCCCATAAAACAGAGTAGGATCTTCATTGAAACACCTGGTCTACATGTTGTAGGGATAGCTATGTGTATCCTGTTCTAGGGAAACTTACATATCGTTCATGGTGGTGAAATCAAGTAATATGTGGGCATGATGTCCCGTGTCAGAAAAGTAGTATAGAATACAACATATTTTACAACACACAAGGTATAGAGATATTTTCTATTTTTTATGCCTCTGACGTCATCAGTATGATGGTGGTAATAAGATGGTACTTAACAGTTAAAGCAGCGAAAAACATCACATATATCTCTCATACTATGTTCAAATAGTATAATGTTCAAACTGTATAATCATTAACATAGTGTCGTCATCAGGGGCAGCTTGCAGACGGTGAATCGAATTGTGCACTGAAAACACCTGACTATTTCTAGTGTACATCCGAATTGACTAGAAGTATAAATAGTATGGGAGTACCAAGGCTGATTTAAAAAAAAAAGATAAACGTATTGTTCCCATGTTTATTGTAATTATACTCAGATTAATGATAACATAATATTCACAATTGTTTCGTTGATCCTCTCTTCCAATTTCACTATTATGTTCTGATTACCTAGGTGTGTTACACCTGGCATTGTTTATGTTGTCTGTGCAGGTACACTCACACCAACCAAGGTCATATGGCGAGTTCCAGCTAGAAATAACAGCAGAGAAAACTAAATATTGTATTACGGACAGAATGCCTGAAGGGCAATGGGTGTAACCCTATCGATCAAAATTCATTCATGTATATATTACTGTTTGACAACAATTTTGCTCACATTTGGATGAGATCAAATTCATTTTAACGAAAACAAATTTTTGCTTGTTATTCATGTGAACGCAAATATACCATCTTTAGTCCACGTCTCCAATGTGATGGTTTATTGACAGCATGAAGGTGAATTTCATGTTATATCCATCTGTCAGATAAACTGGTAGAAAAGCTCGAAATATATAATCATGGTAATATATACAACCAGTTAACACACCACTTCAAATCCCATGACACAATTTGACATGTAGTTTGTATCTTTTCAGTGATCTTGATGGATTATACCTGCCAAAGACTGGTATCAGCTGTGATGTGTTACTAACGCTTGTCATAGCCGGATACACTCAGTCTATCAGATATGTCAAGGATGTTGGATGAGGATTTGTAGGGATTGCACGATTGTACCTCACTCCTAGGGATCCGGGAAATGCCGTGGAGCTGAGATATTGTGACTGTGCCCGAGTATAATTGAGCTCGGAAGGATTTTCTCATATAAATAATAATACATTGACCCCACTAGTTTCTGTGTGTGTTTGCGTGTGTGTTGGTTTCCTGGTTAAATGAAAATTTAAGATAGGAAAAAAATGTAGAACATACTTGGTTTAATATAGAAAACAAATATCGAATTTAGAAATAAATGCAACCACATGTTTTTCATGTTCAGACAGGACCTGGAAACATAAAAATGAGGCCAATCATTGTCCTCGGGTCATGGACATGATGACACAAGACATTGTAGCAATCTACATATCAATATACTGCAGCGAGTTGATCTAGTTTGCAGGCAGTCGTCCTTGCCCACAATACAGCACATCCTTAATGCATCATATGTGTCAGTCAATCTGTCTCGTTAGTAAGAAACATCCTGGCCTCCTCACTCCAAGATCAAGTACACCGGACTACTGATCAGCCATCCTCCCTAACTTTAACTGAATTACAAAGCTTTCAGTTACCATCCCTTAGTATATGAAGTTGTGGGTGAAACACTAGCAATTCCACTTCGAAATTGGAGAATTTGATCCTGCATGGTTTTTGATATCATTGTGAATGACTGGCTATGTTCAACAATCACACCTGTCAAAGTAATTGTTTTCAACACAACCTCAATGATATTTCATTAGAAATTACATCATGCACGTTTTGATATTCCAACATCACACAATACTGGTTTTGTAGATGTTTTGTTGTTTATAATCTGATATGAATCTTCATTTTGTACCAAAAATTCAAACTGATTAATATTGCTCATAAGAGAAATTATTTGAATGACATAGTATCATAAAGATTTGGCTGTATTGGTGGTAATAGATTGATACCTACATTCAGAACATTATTCATATTACACATAACTTCACACTTAACATATTACTTCACATAACTTCACACTTGGCATCATCAAAATCTACTGTATTTGTGGTAATAGATTGATACCTACATTCACCCTAGTAATGCCTTTCACCATTTGAAAAAATAACGATGTAACTTAAATCTCAGTGATGGATAAAAATGTAAAATGCGCCAGACATTCACAAAAGTGTAGTGTATCCCAGTGCAGGGCACCAATTCCATCACCCTACCCCACCCACACACCTCCCCACCACACATCTAGTTGGGCGAGAGAATGGCGGCATAGGCGGGCACCTGACTGGGCGAGGACGGGCACCTGACTAGGCGTGGAGTCTTTTGGCTTTTGTGGGTAGCTGTCCCAGTCAGTTTATTGCTGTGCGCTGTAGATGCCAGACATAAAATGCGCGTCCGGGATTCGGTTTGATGGAGGATAAGAGTCAAAAAGGAAGGGTGAAGAGGGTTTGACGTGTTTGTTGACATGATGACTATTTTTCCGGTGTTTGTATCGTCTTCATGTGATATGGAGCTCTCCAAAGTAATCTTATGACAAGACAAATTTCATCAATCCATGGATAATATATGTTCAGCATGATACGACTATTGGAATGGATGAAGTGTGTGTGACACTTTGGGGTTCATAGTTGGATATTACATGACAAATATTTCTCTCACACAGTGGAAAGTTGACGATTGTCAAATAATCCAATAGACCATCCATTAAGTATATTGAAGCAAGTGCCAGATCTAGAATGACGGACATTAGACAGCTGTGGTTGAGCAGGTGTCTCTGATGTTGTTAGTAGTTTTATCCACACAGCTGAGACGATGTCATCATTAATGTCACTGGAGGGGACAATCTACATATATATTGTTATGTGTAGTCTTGTGTCTGCCAGAACTCGCATTGAATTGACCAGTGAGGGTAAGTCAATGGAACAATATAACAAGTGTAAAGATTTCTAGTCAATCAAATCTTTTACATCAAATCTTTGAGTCTTTTACTCAAAATCAGACGAAATTTGAGTCACTGGACTCATATTTTTTTTCAGAAAATACATCAGTTTGAATCAGAGGTGATATTGGCTTAATTCAATTCAGTACCTATACATTTATACCAGACATCTATGACTTGATGAGGGAGTGCACAATATATCATGTAAATGAAACAGCGTGTTATGTATAACTGGAGGTTGAGAAATAATGTATAGCATTTTGCATCACACATGCAAAAACTATGTTGTAATTTGATGTGGACTAATTGTGGCTGTGAAATTATATCACACATTGTGGAATAACCGAAGATGTTTGGTTTGTTAATATTTGTTGACAATCCCACGTAAACCAATATCATACCAGTACGAACCAATATAATATAAAGCAAAATTCGAGCTACTTGGGTTGGATTTTTGCCTGCTTCAGAATTACATCGCTGTACTACTGTTGAAAATTGGCAATTATATTATGTTTGTGCTGGAAGTCAACATCTTGCTACAGATTTATTCTGCAGTAATTTGTTTTAGTTTCAAATGTCACTACTATTTTGCTAAATTTAGTATCACAATTTTTATTGTCAATAATATGGTGATCATTGGTATTTGAACAGTTTGGCCATTAATATTTGCAATTTGTTTATCTTTAATCAGTTCCTCCATACTGGATCAGTGTTGGAGTTATTTATTTATGTAAGTGTTGAAATATGAAACAGGGTAACCAAGTACATTATTTCACTACAAATGGTCGAATTGCTGCTCTTGAAAAGAAGATATTCAAATATTGATTTAATTCTAACTAATTCGAGTGTTCACCATCACAACACCAGAAGTATGCACAACCATCATATTGGTAATAGACGAACTACTACGGCTGCCCATACATTAAGACATGAAGGTCTCGACATATGCTACAAAATTCCAGAATTTCTACGTAATAAAAGGTCAATAAAATCATTCAGTAATTCATATAAATATCAATGATCAATGGATATTAGATCAACCGCCGCTGGTCCGCTTTGGTTGATCATCCAAATTCCTACTCCTGGCCTGTCAGTGTGGAGTGCGTGCCTGTCTGGTAAAGGTGTCCTGCCATTCCCGGGGCTCTCGGGGCTCACCGTCTTGATTTCCCCATTTTCAAGTTTCCTTTGTGATAGGTGACCCAGGGAGACAGCCTAGCGGATATGTGTCACCTAGGGTAGCATTTCTTTAATGTTTGTTTATGTTTATGTATTTTCATTGCTATCCAATTAAATTTATTGTATACAAATGTGATTTGCTTGTCTTTCAGAAAGTGGTGAGCAGATTCGTCATGGTGCCTCCCTCACGGTTACATCTATACTGGTGAGGTTTAACTTGTTAACTAGCATAATTCCTTAAAGAAGAATAATTCGTTTCTGAGCTAGCATATATTAGATAACATAGAAACCAATATAAAACCAAAATACTTTCGCATGACCACGCAATGGAGTTTGAACATACCGAGAAAAAAACCGAACGATGCGAATTAAAATCTGATTTTCAAATGTAGAATTATTTTCAAATTCAGATATATTCGTTTGCACATTGGAACTTTCGCGCTGTACAGCTGCTCTGGGGACAGCTTTTGATCACTTCAAACCAGAAAACCAAAATTTGATTATGTCACTTCAAAGTGTTGAAGTAATAGAACTATAGTGCATTAAAGTAGTATTCCATCCATCAAAAGAATATTGAATATATATATATATATTCATAATGTATATGAATACGGTTTTTACTTGGAAAAATTCAATTCATTTATGAAGAAAAGCTGTCTAAAATGTTGGAAATATAAAACTCACATATATTGATTGGGGACATGAGTTGTTGATCGACATCAGTATACGAGGATATGATAGTTGCATGCATCAAACCTATATACATACTTTCCACTGCAGATCGAGCCGTATGTGATGGTGTACAATGACACATACTCGGTAGATGGCACTCCAGTCACCCCGCAGTATTACGGCTTCCTGGTTGATTTACTGGACCGTGTCGGGGAGTTACTCAGGTTCCAGTACCGGATACACCTGACCACTGACGGAAAGTTTGGATTTCCGATTGGAGATGGCAGCGGACGATGGACGGGGATGATAGGCGATCTCAAAGATAGGGTAACAATACAAATTTATGTACTTAGTTTGATGGAGCAAGGATAATTGGAATTTAGGAATGACTTGAGTGAAACCACGTATTTCGTATCAGCCTATAACGAATGACTCAGAAATAAGTTTAATTCTTTAAATCTGTTGTAGACATTCTTTAAATCTGTTGTCAGATTTTCAAGGACATTCAGAACTATATGGCTGGGCATTTCATGAAGACAGTGTGTTTCTGGAGACAAAAAAACGAAGATACATTCTTGACAAACTGTGATTCAGCTGCTCAGTTGCTAACATGAAACACTGGGTGTATATTTGTCTCCAGATTCACACCGTATCGTCATGTGACTGTCAATACCTAGTGGCAAAGTGAATAATACATAATTTTCTCATGACAGGAGGCAGATCTGGCAGCAGCTCCAATGTTCATCACACAACGAAGGAAAAACGTTGTGGACTTTTCACGTTCGTTCCTGGATGTTCACACGTCTGCTGTGATGCTTAAGCAGCGTGATGGCAGCCACACGAGGATATTGACGATAGCAGATGTTCTCTCAGCTGACTACCTGACAGTGGGCACATTGAACCGAGGGATAATGCATCGAGCTCTGCGTACTTCTAACGACTCACAAATCCAGCGGTTATATGACAGAATGCGAGAGAATCCTCACTTATCTTTCACCGCATCTAATGAAGAGGGTCTCAGTCGTGTCCGATTGTACAGTTATTATGTGTATATTCTGCCCAGTAATATTGCTGAGTATGTGGTGAATAGAAAACCCTGTGATTTGCACCTAATCAACTCTACCTTGTTCAAAGAAGAGTTTGCATTCGCTGCATCTAGGGACTCTGGCCTGATATCGTTTTTGAATCAGGCATTGAGTATACTACAAGCGACTGATGAATTAAGGAAACTGTATCAAAAGTGGTGGGTGGACAGAGGACAGTGTAACAGGGACACCAAGCGGGACGCACCAGAAATACTGATAAAATATGAACACATGACCAATATGGAAATGACGTCAGCATTGTCAGTGGGTCATGTTGTTGCGGGCTCTGTGATTATTCAGGTTATCTGTTGGAGTACTACTGTCTGGTTGGAATTCAACTTTTGGATGTTCATCACATGAAAACAAACTACTGTAAAAACACTTCCATCTTGCACTTCACTCAATTTCACTTGTTTTTTCTTTTACCTTTTTTTGGTATCTTTTTGTCTAGATTGTAGCACAGTGACTGTAGCATTTTGAAAGCGGTATGACTGGTTTTCCTCCCACATGAAGCACATACCATTATTGAGTGAAGCATACAATTGAACACATGCAATTTACGAATAGCCCAGAATGCCCATTGAAAGACACCCACATAAACAGAAGGATTTATCTATATAAACATACAGTTACCATCGGGCATATCAACCTGCTATCAGACAAGTCAAAGAACTGAAATGGAAAATAATGGAAAAATTCTAATGAATACCATTACACGTTATCACCAGATATATCAGCCTATATTGTAGGGCTTATAATCGACCAGAATACGAAATTATGCTGGCAATATTATTTCACTGGGTCAGAAATGAAGGAATATATCCCAGGATGACTATGTGTATGTGTGTGGAAGTCGTAAAAATTCGGGAGAACGGCCAAAAGGAAAAACCTTGGGATTCATTGATAAATACAATCAATACCACTATTTTTCTAGCATTATTATCAGCACAAATCAGAATATATTCTACATGTCTCCAGGAGAAGGGTGCGGGACACATTAGAGAGACATATAAAGCGAGACACATCGATATAAGGATGCGTTGAATGTCAGCAATATGTCTTTAGTTGTGTGCAATTTATGTTGCATGCTGTCCACGTTTCCTGGGATCAGACGTCTCGAACCCAATAATGAGGGACAACGATGGAAAGACAGCACGCTATCAGACTGAGCTGACTGGAAATTGGTTGCTCTCAGATCTGGACAGGACTGGTTGGGAGAGAGAACACAACATGGAGGTCATTTCATTGTTTGGATTATCGGAAGAAGTTTGTTCATGTATGAAGGGGAAAAAACTTATTACTGAGATATTTCCATTATTATTGATTCGACTACCTGGGTTAATTCGTCGAAGAATGAGCTCCTATGCACCTCTGGAATCTCACGGCCTTGAATCTAAAATGGTGCCATCGTCATTTTCAAATGTGTAATATCCATTATCCCTGTGGCTGAATCAGCTATAATGATGAATAAACTATGATTTTTCACTGATTTCAGCATGATAAAGCCATTGGAATGGATATTTTGGGGTTTCAGGTTCATCCTAGTCTCAGAATCCAAGATGGCCTCCATCTCAGATCCGAAAAATGGCTTAGGGAGATAGATATTTGTGAAAAAGAGGCTCAGTGCTGGCAGGCCATGTCCTCTGAGCAAGGGATCCCACTCAAAATGGCCGCTGTCTAAGATAACAAAATCATTCTTTTTGCTATAACTCAGGTTTTATTGCAGATAGATATGATTTTGGTTTCTATACCCGAGTTTTTGATACTGGGGAACCCAATGGTGCCATTGCTGAGTACATGTGACAGTTGGTTGCCTCAGAATTCAAAAGGGTGGACATTAAAACATGCAAAAATCACATTACCTGGCATGATGTGACTGATAACGCTATGCATGTAAATCCTAACGAGTTCCGAATTGATGGTAGATTGATAGTAGAATCACTTCAATTTCCATATACCAAGCTCGGAACATAAGAATTATTTCACGGAACCCCTATCTCGCAGTATTTTTGTATTTTTCTATGGCAAATTCCCGACCATATGATATATGGCACAATGGTGGTATGACCAAAATCTCTGATTATCACCCAGGTCGAATATGTAAGGATATCCAGCTTTAACTTCAATACCTAAATGTGAAGCGGTGAGGGTGAAGGTCTGCAGTCCCTTTTGAAGTGGATAAATATGTGTTTGGTCAGAGATACACCATCACAATCACTTATACATCTCAACGGTATTGTCATTTCCAAAGGTGAACATGAATCTTGACTGGACAGATTGGTCAAATGTTTCAAGCCAAAGTAAAGTTCAGACTGCAAATTCTGTAGGGATACAGTACATGTGTCAACATGTACGGTCAAACTGACACAGTCTAGTGATCTCTATTAATAATCCTCTATACTTCTCCACTGATCCTGATGGATTACACCTGTCAATGGTTGGTACCTTCTTGTCATTTATCAGCCTAAGCTCGTCATAGCCGAATAAAGTCAGTTTTACATCGGCATCATGTTCGGCTCATATTCTGTTTTACTTAGTGGACATAATTTACAGATGATACTAATTCAAAACATGCTTTCATTTATTGTTCATGCTATGCTCCGGTAATGCCACGTCAGATGATGATAACGGTTGGTCTGATTTTTTTTTCAGCTTTGAAGTATACAAAAGAAAACATATTGTAGTAATTTAAAGGAGAGCTGTATATATCAATATATTTGTGGGAACGAACATGATAGCAGAATCTAAAAATTTGGATTTGATGTCGTGACTTTGCAGTGTATGCATGTAGTTCCAAAGGGCTATATCACATTAGCGATACAAAAATGTAAACGTTAGATTTTGTGAGGGCATTATTGATTAATAGTTACTTGTATGCACTTTTTTGGCCAGGGAGGGAGAGGATTTTTTTCTTGAAATAAATGTATTTGATTTTTTCAATATGTTCATCCACTGTCACAGTGTACACGCGGAAGGGAATGCTTTGCATTTTTTTTATTAGAAATCGGGAATGAACTATATCGAACGTCCTGTTTCAAGGAACGAGAAACAAATAAGTGGTAACGGTCTGACCGTTACTCCTATTTTGTAACTATACACGGAGTATGTGTCTCAGAAACGAATGAATAGCAAGGCACTCAGGGAAATGACATGAACAAAAACGATGAAAATGTGTAGATTGCATGCACTAGCGTGAAGCACTATTAAACTGACCGGGTGTTTCGTGCTATTCTTGTGCTATTCATTGAAAAATACCCAACAAATCAGACTGACAATGTTAAATGGCATAGAAACATTCACATTGACATTAAATATCAATATATACACTCTACATTCTGTTCCTATAATCATACCACATTCACAATATGATACTTGGAAGAGAAGGATATATGTTACCATCACGAGAAAATCCTTCCGAGCTACTTACAGATAAAGCAGCGAACATCACCACCAAGATCTCTCATGCTATTTTCGAATTGGTAACCTTTTATCTAAATAGTGTTGTCATCAGGGACCGCCTTCAGACCGTGAATCGAAATGGCTATTTCTATCTACATCCAATAAAATATGAAAAGTACGAAATACCAAGGCTGATCAAAACAAAAAGATAAATGTAAATATTGTATTATACCCACAATAATGATAATATGTATTTCACAATGATTTCGTTGAACCTCTCTTCCACTTTCACTATTATGTTCTGATTACCTGGGTGTATTATACCTGGCAGTGTTTATGTTGTCTGTGCAGGTTCACTCACACCGACCAAGGTCACATTGGGAGTTCCAGTCAGTATTAACAGCAGATGAAACTAAATATTGTATTACGGACAAAATGCCTGCAGGGCCATGGGTGTAACCCAATCGATCATTGTTCATGTATATGTTACTGTTTTTTTTTTAAATTTCATTTCATTTGGATGAGAACAAATTCATTTGAATGGGAACAAATTATTGCTTGTTATGCATGTGAACGCAAACACACCACCTTTAGTCCACGTCTCCAACGTGATGGTTTATTGGCAGCATCAAGGTGAATTTCATGTTATATATCCATCTGTCAGATAAACTGGTAGAAAAGCTCAAAATATATAATCATGGTAATATATAAAATCAGTTCACACACAGACACCACTTCAAATCCCATGACACAATTTGACATGTAGTTTGTACCGTTTCAGTGATCTTGATGGATTACACCTGCCAAAGACTGGTGTCAGCTGTGATGTGTTACTAACGCTAGTCATAGCCCGATACACTCAGTCTATCAGATATGTCAAGGATATTGGATGAGGATTTGTAAGGATTGCACAATTGAACCTCACTCCTAGGGATTCGGGACATGCCGTGGAGCTGAGATATTGTGACTGTGACTGAGTATTGAGCTCAGAAGGATTTCCTCATGGTAACATCACGAGCACAGATGGCACATTTCACTACTTGGTAAAAATGCATTGACGTCAACAGTTTATGTGTGTGTTTGCGTGTGTGTTGGTTTCGTGGTTAAATGAAAATTTACGATAGGAATAATTGTAGAACATACGTGGTTTAATATAGAAAACAAATTTAGAAAGCAAACCAACAATATGTTTTTCATGTTCAGACAGGACCTGAAAACATAAAAATGAGGCCAATCATTGTCCTCGGGTCATGGACATGATGAAACAAGACACTTTAGCAATCTACATATCAATATACTACAGCGAGTTTATTCAGTTTGCAGGCAGTCGTCCTTGCCCACAATACAACACATCATTAATGCATCATATGTGTCAGTCACTCTGTCTCGTTAGTAAGAAACATCCTGACCTCCTCACTCCAAGATCAAGCACACCGGACTACTGATCAGTCATCTTTCCTAGCTTTAACTGAATGACAAATCTTTCACTTACCATCCCTTAGTATATGAAGTTGTCAGTAAAACACTAGCAATTCCACTTTGAAATTGGAGAATTTAATCTTGCATGGTTTTCGATATCATTGTGAATGACTGGCTGTGTTCAACAATCACACCTGTCAAAGTAATTGTTTTCAACACAACCTCAATGATATTTCATTAGACATTACATCATGCACGTTTTGATATTCCAACACCACACGATACTGGTTTTGTAAATGTTTTGTTGTTTGTAATCTGATATGAATCTCCATTTCGTACCAAAAAATTAAAAAATTAAATTGAATGACATAGTATCATCAAAATCTGGCTGTATTGGTGGTAATAGATTGATACTCACATTCATAACATTATACATATTACACAGAACTTCATCCTAGTACTGCCTTCCACCATTTGAAATATAACGAGGTAACTTAACTCTCAGTGATGGATAAAAATATAAATTGCGCCAGAAACACTCACAAAAGTGTAGTGTATCCCAGTGCAGGGCACCAATTCCATCACCTTGCCCCACCCACACACCTCCCCACCGCACATCTAGCTGGGCGAGAGAATGGCGGCAAGAGCGGCATTGGCGGGCACCTGACTAGGCGAGGACGGGCACCTGACGGGGCGTGTAGTCTTTTGGCTGTTGTGGGTGGCTGTCCCAGTCAGTTCATTGCTGTGCGCTGTGGATACCAGACATAGTATGCGCGTCCGGGATTCAGTTTGATGGTGGATATTAGTTGTCAAAGGAAGGGAGGAGAGGGTTTGACGTGTTTGTTGACATGATGACTTTTTCCGGTGGTTGTATAGTGTTCTTGTGGTATTGACCTCATCAAGTTGCTCTTAGGACGACAGATTTCATCGATCCATGGATAATATATGTTCAGCCTGATACAACTATTGGAATGGATGAAGTGTGTGGCACTTTGGGGTTCATAGTTGGATATTACATGGCAAATATATCTCTCACACAGTGGAAAGTTGACGATTGTCAAATAATCCAACAGACCATCCATCAAGGATATCGAAGCAAGTGCCATATCTAGAATGATAGACACTAGACAGCAGTGGTTAAGCAGGTGTCTCTGATGTTGTCAGTAGTTTTATCCGCACAGCTGAGACGATGTCATCATTAATGTCACTGGAGGGGACAATCTACATATATATTGTTATGTGTAGTCTTGTGTCTGCCAGAACTCGCATTGAATTGACCAGTGAGGGTAAGACAATGGAACAAATAATAAGTGTGATGAGTTCCAGTCAATCAAACCAGAGTCCTTTATCCAAAATCAGACGAATAATCTGACTGGAATAATTCTTGGGAATTACATCAGTTGCAATCAGAGGTGATATTGGCTTAATTCAATTCAGTACCTATGCATTTAAACAGACATCTATGACTTGACGAGGGAGTGCACAATATATCATGTAAAAACCTTAACACCTTAGGTGTTATAATAACTGAAGGTTTAGAAATAGTATATGTAAACCAACTTCCATATTAATAATGTAGGCAAACCTTAGCGTGCTTCTCCGAGAACAAAAGTTCCTTGAAGATATATGTGGTCCTCATAGCATTTTGCATCACACATGCAAAACTATGTTGTAATTTGATGTGAACTAATTGTGGCTGTGATATTATATCACACATTATGGAATAACCGAAGATGATTGATTTGTTATTATTTTTTGACAATCCCACTTAAACCAATATCATACCAGTACGAACCAATACAATATAAAGCAAAATTCAAGCTACTTTTTTTGATCGGGTTGGATTTCTGCCTGCTTCAGAATTACTTCGTTGTACTTCTGTTGAAAATAGGCAATTACATTATGTTTGTGTTGGAAATGAACATTTTGCTACATATACAGTCTGCAGAGATTATTGTGGTTTCAAATGTCACTTCCATTATGCTAAATTTAGTATCACAATTTTTATTGTCAATAATATGGGGATCACTGGTATTAGGACATTTTGGCCATTAATATTTACAATTTGTTTTATCTTTCATTAGTTCCTCCATACTGGATCAGTGTTGAAGTTATTTATGTATATAAGTGTCGGAATGTAGGACAAGGTGACCAAGTACATTATTACACTACAAATGGCCGAATCGCTGCCCTGGAAAAGAAGATATTCGACTATCGATTTAATTTTAACTAATTCACCATCAGTGTTCACATTCACAACACTAGAAATATACATAATTCTCATATTGATAATAGACGAACTACTATGGCTGCCAACCCATTAAGGCATGAAGGTTCCGACTTATGATACACAATTCCAGAATTAATACGTAATAAAAAGTCAATAAAAGCATTCAGTGAATGGATAATAAATCAACCGCTGCTGGTCCATTTTGATCGATCATCCCGATTCCTACCCTGGCCAGTCAGTGTGGGGTGCGTACCTATCTGGTACCAGTGTCCCACCATCCTTGGGGCTCTCAGGGCTCATCGTCTCGACTTCCCCGTTTTCAAGTTTCCTTGGTAAAGTTGACTCTTGAAGGCAGCTATGTGGTCATGTGTCACCTAGGGTAGCATTTCTTTAATTATTGGCTGTTTATGTATTTTCAACCCTGTCCAAATTAATTCATCATATACAAAGGTGATTTGCCTGTTTTTCAGAAAGTCGTGAGCAGATTCGTCATGGTGTCTACCTCACGGTAACGTCTGTACTGGTGAGGTTTAACTTGTGAACTAACATAGTTTCTTAAAGTAGAATAATTAGTTTTGAATTTCGTCATACATTTATATCAATTGGCTAGGATATATTTTATAACATATACATCCAAATGCCCATGCAGTGGAGGTTGAACATACCCCCCAAAAAAAGAACGCATGATGTCAACGACATCTGCGCTAACATAAACAAAGATATGAATTTCTTTGTATTGTCGTTATTTGCAACACGAAAACAGACTAAATATTTGGGGTTTAATCATTATACTATACCACATACACACATATATATGAATTCATATCAAAAATATAAATTCATATTGTATATGACTATGGTTTTTGCCTGGAAAAATTCAATTCATTCATGTCAAAAACTGTCGAAAATTTTGCACATATAAAATTCATATATATTGACTGGGGACATGTGATGTTTCCAATCAATTTCAAATGAGTTTTTGATCGACATCAGCATATATGCAGACATACTATTTACATGCGTCAGACCTACATGTATCATATCCTCCACTACAGATCGAGCCGTATGTGATGGTATACAATGACACATACTCGGTAGATGGCGCGCCAATCTCCCCACAGTATTACGGCTTCCTGGTGGATTTACTGGACCTTGTCGGGGAGTTACTCGGGTTCCAGTACCGGATACACCCAACCACTGACGGACAGTTTGGATTTCCAATTGGGGATGGAAGTGGACGATGGACGGGGATGATAGGAGACCTCATAGACAGGGTAACAATACAAATTTATGTACTTAGTTTGACGGAACAAAGATACGTAGAATTAAAGGATGACCTCAGTAAATAACGTATTTCGTAAGCCTATATTGAATGAGTCAGAAGTAAGTTAATCTCTTAGAGTTCCCTTAAAGCTGTTGTCAAACTTTCAAGGACATTGAGGCCTATATGGCTGGACGTTTACATGAAGACAGTGTGTTTCTATAGACAAAAAAAAACGAAGATACACACTTGACAAACTGTGATTCAGCTGCTCAGTTGCTCACATGGAACAATGGGTGTATATGTGTCTTAAGATTCACACTGTATCGTCATGTGGCTGTCCATCCCTAGTGATAAAATATGTAATACATAATCTTCTCATGACAGGAGGCAGATCTGGCAGCAGCTCCAATGTTCATCACACAACGAAGGAAGAACGTTGTGGACTTTTCACGTTCATTCCTGGATGTTCACGCGTCTGCTGTTATGCTGAAGCAGCAAGACGGAAGCCAGAACAAAATATTGACGATAGCAGATGTTCTCTCAGCTGACTACCTGACAGTGGGCACATTGAACCGAGGGATAATGCATCGAGCTCTACGTACTTCTAACGATTCACAAATCCAGCGGTTATATGACAGAATGCGAAAGAATCCTCACGTATCATTCACCTCATCTAATGAAGAAGGTCTCAATCGTGTCCGATTGTACAGTTATTATGTGTTTATACTGCCCAGTAATATTGCAGAGTATGTGGTGAACAGAAAACCCTGTGATTTGCATCTAATCAACTCTACATTGTTCAAAGAAGAGTTTGCATTCGCTGCATTTAGGGACTCTGGCCTGATATCGTTTTTGAATGAGGCATTGAGGATATTACAGGCGACTGCTGAATTAAGGAAACTGTATCAAAAGTGGTGGGTAGACAGAGGACATTGTAACAGGGACACCAAGCGGGACGCACCAGAAATACTGGTAAAATATGAACACATGACCAATATGGAAATGACGTCAGCATTGTCAGTGGGTCATGTTGTTACGGGCTCTGTGATTGTTCAGGTTATCTGTTGGACTACTACTGTCTGGTTGGAATTCAACTTTTGGATGTTCATCACATGAAAACAAACTACTGTAGAAACACTTCTATCTTGCACTTCACTCCATTTCACATGTATTTTTTTCCTTTTGCTTTTTTCGTATGATTTTGTCTAGATTGTAGCACAGTGACTGTAGCATTTTTGAGAGCGGTATGGTTTTCCTCTCACATGAGGCACATATCCTTATTGAATGAAGCATTCAATTGAACACATGCAATTTACGAGTATGCAATTTAGAACAGAATGCCCAGGGAAACACACCCACATAAACACAAGGGTATAGTTATTTAAACATATAGCTACCATTGAGCAGGGCATATCAAGCTGCTATCACACAAGTGAAAGAACTGAGATGGAAAATAATGGAAAAAATCCAATGAATACCATTACTCGTTATCACCAGATATATGAGCCTACATTGTAGGGCTTATAATCGACCAGAATACGAAATTATGCTAACAGTATTTCACTGGGTCAGAAAAGAAGGAATATATCCCAGGATGACTGTGTGTATGTGTGTGGTCGTGAAAAATCAGCAGAACTGCAGAAAGGAAAAACCTTGTGAATCATTGATAAATACAAGCGATACCACTATTTTTCAGCATTATTAAAGGCACAGATCAAAATATATTCTACATGTCTCCAGGAAACTGGTACGGGACACATGAGAGACACACATCGATATAAGGATGCGTTGAATGTCAGCAATATGTCTTTAGTTGTGTGCACTTTATGTTGCATGCTGTCCACGTTTCCTGGGATCAGACTTCTCGAACCCAAAAAATGAGGGACAACAATGGAAAGACAGCAAGCTATCAGAGTTAGCTGACGGGAAATTGGTTGCTCTCAGATCTGGACATGACTGGTTGGGAATCAAGAGAGAACACAACATGGAGGTCATTTCATTGTTTGGATTACCAGAAGGTGTTTGTTCATCTATGAAGGGGAACAAACTTATTACTGGGATTTTTCCATTATTATTGATTCGACTACCTGAGCTATTTCGTCGAAAAATGAGCTCCTATGTACCTCCGGAATTTCACGGCTAACTCTGCCAGAGCCTGGAATCTAAAATGGCCGTCATCGTCATTTTCAAATGTGTAATATCCGTTATCCTTGTGGCTGAATCAGCTATAATGATGAATAAACTATACATTTTCACTGATTTCAGCATGATAAAGCCATTGAAATGGATAGTTTGGGGTTTCAGGTTCATCCTAGTCACAAAATCCAAGATGGCCTCCATCTCAGATCCGAAAATGGCTCAGGCAGATAGATATTTGTGAAAAAGATGCTCAGTGCTGGCAGGCAGTATGAAAATTCGTTCCTGGGGGTTTGAAGTATGCTGAATCTGTATTAAATGAAAGCCACGTCCTCTGAGCAAGGGATCCCACTCAAAATGGCCGCTGTCTAAAATTACAAAATCATTCTTTTTGCTATAACTCAGGTTTTATTGCAGATAGATATCATTCAAAAGGGTGGACATTAAAACATGCAAAAATCACATTACCTGGCATGATGTGACTGATAACGCTATGCATGTTAATCCTAAAGAGATGGTAGATTGATAGTAGAATCACTTCAATTTCCATATACCAAGCTCGGAACATCAGAATTATTTCACGGAACCCCTATCTCATCACAAAATGATTATTTATCCCAGTATTTTTGTATTTTTCTATGGCCAATTTCTGACCATATGATATATGGCACAATGGTTAAGTCAGTTTTACATCTGTTTCATGTTCGGCTCTGATTCTGTTTTACTTGGTGGCCATAATTTACAGATGATACTAATTCAAAAGATGTTTTCATTTATTATTCATGCTGTGCTCCGATAATGCCACGTCAGATGATGATAACGGTTGGTCTGATTTTTTTGCAGCTTTGGTGGATACAAAATAAAACATATGTAGTAATTTGAAGGAGAGCTGAATATATCAATATATATGTGGAAACGAACATGATAGCGGAATCTAAAACTATATAGATCAGAGAAATAGTTAATGACCCCGCAAATGTATGCGTAGCATAGTATAAATGGAACTCCAAAAGGGACAACCTATGTGCTTTAGCAGAAGACAAAACAACCGAACACACTGCAGATATTTTTCTCATTAAATGGTATATTTTCATGTTGTCTTGTGTTACTAAAAGACAAGCCATAGCCTCTCTAGAAGTATTGAAAGTTAAAGAAATGAAACATTATTTGAAGACATTCAAATGCTGAGATCCATTTTTTTAGAAGCATAAAAAATATGTTCAAGTTATGAAAGCTGCTCAGGCATGCACAATATATCATAATCACCAATTAGAAGGTGACTTGATTGTCGTGGACATGACGAAACACTCATCAACTCATCATTGCATCTTATCTTCCGTCAGTGCTTGCCATGAGAATCCTAAATTGCATTCCTGAATTAAATGGCAAATGCGTAAACTGCAAATGATGTACAGCCAAAAACACATGATATAAAAAAGTAAGTGTACATTGTTTGCTCTGATGCGATTTTTGTTCTTGATCCACTCATGTATGATGTAATAAATTCTAATGACAAGAAAATCAACAAGGTATGTGTGTTAGAGTAATGTGTATCCAGGACTTCATACAACTGTCCAACAAACGATTGAAACAACTCGAAAGGATCAGAAAACCTGTTTTCTAACGACAGTTATGTTCGTCACAACTAGGTGAAATGAGAATGTTCTGATACAGTGGATCAGCTGCTGATATGAGTGTATTTTGCAAACTATACACAAATAGTCCTCCATAACTTGTAAAATCAAATTATGGTTGTTGTTCACACACTTGGCACCAATTTGCCCCTCTAGAGACCTCAATGTTGATCCATGGGCTGTGATTATTAGTCTATTGTGTATAATTGTCTGAATCTCTGTTGATTCAGAGATAGACTGAGGTGATCAATCATCAGAGCTCATGACGTCTTCATTTCTGTGAATTTGCAGGAAATTGTGTCTATGCAGACCTCCATGAATACTTTTATTTCCAGTTGCACTTTGCTAGATCAACTTGTTTATTGAGATATTAATGTTAATCTGGATTTTATGACGTCACTTTGCAGTATATGCATGCAGTGCCCAAGGGTTGTATCATATTAGGGATACGAAAAAATGCAAAGATTAAGTAAAATAAGGACATTCATGATTAATAGTTACTTAACTACATTTAACACACTGTCTGCCCCTGATGACGCCAGTGTGTCTTTGGATAAACTATTTGGTCGGGCTTTGTTTGTATTGCAAAATGTTGTATTTTACGTTTGTTATTGACATCATCAAAATCTGACTGCATTGGTGGTAACAGATTGATACTTACATTGTATGCACTTTCCTTGGCTGGGGATTGAAAAGAAATTTTTGTTTCGAGAAATAACTGTATTTGCTCTTTTTGCAATATAGGTGGATTTTATGTTATATATCTTCATTTAAGATGTATCCCTATTTTCGATGTTCATACTTGCAATCCCTTGATAAATCCGTTGTATGGTAAATCATAATTCATTTGAAACTGTTGCAACACTATGAAAGTGTTCATCCACTGTCACAGTGTACACGTCGAAGGAATGCTTTGTATTTTTATTAGAAATCTGGAATGAAATAAATTAAATGTCCCGTTTCTAGAAACGAGAAATAAATAAGTCGTAACGGTCCAACCACTGTGTGAATGACAGGTTGAAAGTGTCCCTCCTATTTTGTAACTATGCACGGAGGATGTGTCTCAGAAAGGAATGAACAGCAAAGCACTCCGGGAAATAACATGGACAAAAAATAATGAAAATGTGTATATTGCATGCACTAGCGTGAGACACTATTAAACTGACAGGGTGTTTCGTGCAATACTTGTGCTATTCATTGAAAAATACCCAACAAATCAGACTGACAATGTTAAATGGCATAGAAACATTCACATTGACATTAAATATCAACATATACACTCTACAATCTGTTCCTATAATCATACCACATTCAAAATATAATTACTGATATTTAGAAGAGAAGACTATGTTCTACCATCATGTTGTAGCCAAAAACGTCTAACGATGTTCTCTTGTTGAATGACTTGATGGCGTGTGGTTGTTCATTATTCGTGAAAACTGATCCCATAAAACAGAGTAGGATCTTCATTGAAACACCTGGTCTATATGTTGTAGGGATAGTTGTATGTATCCTGTTCTAGGGAAACTTACATATCGCTCATGGTGGTGAAATCAAGTAATGTGTGGGCATGATGTCCCGTGTCAGAAAAGTAGTATAGAATACAACATATTTTACAACACACAAGGTATAGAGATATTTTCTATTTTTTATGCCTCTGACGTCATCAGTATGATGGTGGTAATAAGATGGTAACAGTTTAAGCAGCGAACAGCACCACATATATCTCTAATACTATGTTCAAATAGTATAATGTTCAAACTGTATAATCATTAACATAGTGTCGTCATCACGGGCAGCTTGCAGACGGTGAATCGAATTGTGCACTGAAAACACCTGACTATTTCTAGTGTACATCCGAATTGACTAGAAGTATAAAAAGTATGGGAGTACCAAGGCTGATTTAAAAAAAAAAGATAAACGTATTGTTTCCATGTTTATTGTAATTATACTCAGATTAATGATAACATAATATTCACAATTGTTTCGTTGATCCTCTCTTCCAATTTCACTATTATGTTCTGATTACCTAGGTGTGTTACACCTGGCATTGTTTATGTTGTCTGTGCAGGTACACTCACACCAACCAAGGTCATATGGCGAGTTCCAGCTAGAAATAACAGCAGAGAAAACTAAATATTGTATTACGGACAGAATGCCTGAAGGGCAATCGGTGTAACCCTATCGATCAAAAGTCATTCATGTATATATTACTGTTTGACAACAATTTTGCTCACATTTGGATGAGAACAAATTCATTTGAATGAAAACAAATTTTTGCTTGTTATTCATGTGAACGCAAATATACCATCTTTAGTCCACGTCTCCAATGTGATGGTTTATTGACAGCATGAAGGTGAATTTCATGTTATATCCATCTGTCAGATAAACTGGTAGAAATGCTCGAAATATATAATCATGGTAATTTATACAACCAGTTAACACACCACTTCAAATCCCATGACACAATTTGACATGTAGTTTGTATCTTTTCAGTGATCTTGATGGATTATACCTGCCAAAGACTGGTATCAGCTGTGATTGTGTTACTAACGCTTGTCATAGCCGGATACACTCAGTCTATCAGATATGTCAAGGATGTTGGATGAGGATGTGTAGGGATTGCACGATTGTACCTCACTCCTAGGGATCCGGGACATGCCGTGGAGCTGAGATATTGTGACTGTGCCCGAGTATAATTGAGCTCGGAAGGATTTTCTCATATAAATAATAATACATTGACGCCACTAGTTTCTGGGTGTGTTTGCGTGTGTGTTGGTTTCCTGGTTAAATGAAAATTTAAGATAGGAAAAAAATGTAGAACATACTTGGTTTAATATAGAAAACAAATATCGAATTTAGGAATAAATGCAACCACATGTTTTTCATGTTCAGACAGGACCTGGAAACATAAAAATGAGGCCAATCATTGTCCTCGGGTCATGGACATGATGACACAAGACATTGTAGCAATCTACATATCAATATACTGCAGCGAGTTGATCTAGTTTGCAGGCAGTCGTCCTTGCCCACAATACAGCACATCCTTAATGCATCATATGTGTCAGTCACTCTGTCTCGTTAGTAAGAAACATCCTGGCCTCCTCACTCCAAGATCAAGTACACCGGACTACTGATCAGTCATCCTCCCTAACTTTAACTGAATTACAAAGCTTTCACTTACCATCCCTTAGTATATGAAGTTGTGGGTAAAACTTTGAAATTGGAGAATTTGATCCTGCATGGTTTTTGATATCATTGTGAATGACTGGCTATGTTCAACAATCACACCTGTCAAAGTAATTGTTTTCAACACAACCTCAATGATATTTCATTAGAAATTACATCATGCACGTTTTGATATTCCAACATCACACACTACTGGTTTTGTAGATGTTTTGTTGTTTATAATCTGATATGAATCTTCATTTTGTACCAAAAATTCAAACTGATTAATATTGCTCATAAGAGAAATTATTTGAATGACATAGTATCATAAAAATTTGGCTGTATTGGTGGTAATACATTGATACCTACATTCAGAACATTATTCATATTACACATAACTTCACCCTAGTAATGTCTTTCACCATTTGAAAAAATAACGATGTAACTTAAATCTCAGTGATGGATAAAAATGCAAATTGCGCCAGAGACACTCACAAAAGTATAATTTATCTCAGTGCAGGGCACCAATTCCATCACCCTACCCCACCCACACACCTCCCCACCACACATCTAGTTGGGCGAGAGAATGGCGGCAAGAGCGGCATTGGCGGGCACCTGACTGGGCGAGGACGGGCACCTGACTGGGCGTGGAGTCTTTTGGCTTTTGTGGGTAGCTGTCCCAGTCAGTTTATTGCTGTGCGCTGTAGATGCCAGACATGAAATGCGCGTCCGGGATTCGGTTTGATGGAGGATAAGAGTCAAAAAGAAGGGTGAAGAGGGTTTGACGTGTTTGTTGACATGATGACTCTTTTTTCGGTGTTTGTATCGTCTTCATGTGATATGGAGCTCTCCAAAGTAATCTTATGACAATTAAATTCATTACCTATATATTTATACCAGACATCTATTTATGACTTGATGAGGGAGTGCACAATATATCATGTAAAAGAAACATAGCAGGGAACAAGCGTGTACGTATAACTGAAGGTTGAGAAATAATGTATGTAAACCAACTTCCATATTTATAATGTAGGCAAAACTTGGCGTGCATATCCGAAAACAGAATTTCTTGGAAAAATATATGTGGTCCCCATAGCACTTTGCATCACACATGCAAAACTATGTTGTAATTTGATGTGGACTAATTGTGGCTGTGCTATTATATCACACATTGTGGAATAACCGAAGATGTTTGGTTTGTTAATATTTGTTGACAATCCCATGTAAACCAATATCATACCAGTACGAATCAATATAACATAAAGCAAAATTCGAGCTACTTTTTTGCTCGGCTTCGATTTTTGCCTGCTTCAGAATTACTTCTTTGTACTTCTGTTGAAAATTGGCAATTACATTATGTTTGTGCTGGAAATGAACATTTCGCTACATATTTAGTCTGCAGGGATTATTGTGCTTTCAAATGTCACTTCCATTCTGCTAAATTTAGTATCACAATATTTATTGTCAATAATATGATAATCACTGGTATTAGGACATTTTGGTCATTAATATTTACAATGTGTTTTATCTTTAATCAGTTCCTCCATACTGGATCAGTGTTGGAGTTATTTATGTATAAAAGTGTTGAAATGTAGAATAATGTGACCAAGTACATTTTTTAACTACAAATGGCCGAAGCGCTGCTCTGGAAAAGAAGATATTCGAATATTGAGTTAATCGTAACTAATTCACCATCAGTGTTCACCATCACAACACCAGAAATATACACAACCCTCATATTGATAATAGACGAACTACTAAGGCTGCCAATCCATTAGGCCATGAAGGTCCCGACTTATGGTACATAACTCCATAATAATTACGTAAAAATAAGTCAATAAAATCATTCAGTAATTCATATGAATATCATATGATCAATGGATATTAGATCAACCGGTGCTTTGGTTGATCATCCTGCTCCTGGCCTGTCAGTGTGGGGTGCGTACCTGTCTGGTACTGGGGTCCCGCTATCCTTGGGGCTCTCGGGGCTCACCGTCTCGACTTGAAGGCAGCTATGTGGTCATGTGTCATCTAGGGTAGCATTTCATTAATTATTGGCTGTTTATGTATTTTCAATGCTGTCAAAATTAATTGATTGTATGTAAAGGTGATTTGCTTATCTTTCAGAAAGTCGTGAGCAGATTCGTCATGGTGCCTACCTCACGGTTACGTCTGTACTGGTGAGGTTTAATTTGTGAACTAACATAATTCCTTAAAGTAGAATACACGTAATTGTTTTTTTCGAAATTCGTCATATATCAATTGGCTAGCATATATTAGATAACAGAGCAGCACTACAACATCCAAAATATATCCGTATGCCCACGCAATGGAAGTTGAACATACGGAAAAAACGCATGATGTGAACGACTTGTTTACATCTGCCGCATATAGCGTCACAAAGTCTGCGGAAATGGTATTTATGTATATAAACTATGTATATTCTGACTTTTCCAACAAATTAGTATTAATTAAATATAGGCCATTTTTATTATATCACAGTGACGTGATGGCAATATCACACTAAATTTTGTGATGCCATATTTGAGATTTCATTGTGTTATCACCTCCGCTTCACACGATACATCCCACAATCATTATGGTGTGGTCACTGTGACATCACAACAATATAACCTTACCGTTTGTGATGCAATTATGTCTGATATCATTGTGTTATTACATCGAGTTCACACGATAGAGATCACAGTTAAGAGATCATTCCGATATTCATATTACATTACTGATATGATGTTAATATCATGTTAATACATGTTAATTACATGTTAAATACATGTTAATTTTGGGGAATTCATGACGGGTGCCACTAGTGGGGCAGGAAATGCTCACTCTTTCCGGAACACCTGATTTCACCTCCTGATGGCCATTTACGGGGGTTCATGAGTTTCCCTGTCATTTTTGTTTTCTCTCACCTCGTATGCCTGATATGACTTTCTGTCCCCGGACTATGAGATTGGATAACGGACCCTGTTTTGTTTGCTCGGAATACTTGATACTGGGTATTGATTCCACGTCTATGACATCACAGGTGTCAGGTTTGTGTGATATCACTGGGCGGTTGTGTGACGTCATGTGTTGACTAAGAATGCAGTAGTACGTACCACTCCCTGCGCTGACGACGGAAATAACCAACAACGCTACAAGCGTGACGTTATCCTCTCATTGTGCCTTCAGGTCTGGATCAAACACGTCACACAAACTTAAAGCCACTAGCAAACCATGAGCCATATGATTGGTTTTCTATAACAGCTCAATTTGATATCTAAGTAATTAGGTTATGGAATAATGAATTGAACAATTTCAAAAATATAGATCTACACCATACCTTAGTGTCGAAATTCACTTCAAATAAATTTTGGGAAGCGTCACTGGTCTACAAACTTTCTCCTAAATGACTGATTTCACGCCAAACCGAATATGTAAATGAATCGTGATGACGAGGGTAATCTCTATGCAAACCTTTGATCAAATTTAAACTCGGGGGATAGTTCAGGAAAGCTTCGGCTTCGTTTACACGTACGAGGCTTTCGTTTGACTAAAAATTACTGATGAGGCGTTGTTTCCAAATGTGTGCCTGTGCGAAATTGGTGGTCTTATAAATGTGCTTGACAAGAAATAAAATAAAGTGCATATACATTTATTGTGCGTGAATCATGGATATACACATGTACAGTGTAAATCAGCAAGATGGAAATTATATGTGAGCATCATGATGAGCACCCACAATGCCTTGCTGATCGGAATAATAATAAATGTATTTGTGCGAAAATACACAATCAGACATTAACTTACGATTCACATATTATTTACTGCCCAGTCTATGTAGTCAAACCGCTTTAGCATTGCAAACCTATACCTCTCACAAGGACCAACACGTCAGTTCCACACTTCCTCATGCAAGGTCATTCAAGATAGTTCCCTATACCACATACGAATCTACTGGTCAGGTTCATTACGTCTTCTGGGACATTAATCTTTTCGACTCGGCACCAGCAAATATCGAAGTGTTCTTCAGAGAGCTCAAAATATGTTGTCCACCGCTCCGAGCCTCGTCGTGGCGTGTCCTCCACGCGATGAAAAGACCTCTGATGATCTCAGACGCCACCAAGTCGCTGGCGTTCTTGCTGACCATTCTCAAAATGAAACAGCCGTCGCCCTTCAAGTAGTTCCTGACGAATGGATAAACGTAGTTGGTGATTTTCAAGTCGACTTTCCTGTATTCTTTCTTGTCGTCGTACTGTTTACCAACATCACCGAATTCCCCGATCACTGTGACATCACAACAATATAACCTTACCGTTTGTGATGCAATTATGTCTGATATCATTGTGTTATTACATCGAGTTCACACGATAGAGATCACAGTTAAGAGATCATTCCGATATTCATATTACATTACTGATATGATGTTAATATCATGTTAATACATGTTAATTACATGTTAAATACATGTTAATTTTGGGGAATTCATGACGGGTGCCACTAGTGGGGCAGGAAATGCTCACTCTTTCCGGAACACCTGATTTCACCTCCTGATGGCCATTTACGGGGGTTCATGAGTTTCCCTGTCATTTTTGTTTTCTCTCACCTCGTATGCCTGATATGACTTTCTGTCCCCGGACTATGAGATTGGATAACGGACCCTGTTTTGTTTGCTCGGAATACTTGATACTGGGTATTGATTCCACGTCTATGACATCACAGGTGTCAGGTTTGTGTGATATCACTGGGCGGTTGTGTGACGTCATGTGTTGACTAAGAATGCAGTAGTACGTACCACTCCCTGCGCTGACGACGGAAATAACCAACAACGCTACAAGCGCGACGTATCCTCTCATTGTGCATTCAGGTCTGGATCAAACACGTCACACAAACTTAAAGCCACTAGCAAACCATGAGCCATATGATTGGTTTTCTATAACAGCTCAATTTGATATCTAAGTAATTAGGTTATGGAATAATGAATTGAACAATTTCAAAAATATAGATCTACACCATACCTTAGTGTCGAAATTCACTTCAAATAAATTTTGGGAAGCGTCACTGGTCTACAAACTTTCTCCTAAATGACTGATTTCACGCCAAACCGAATATGTAAATGAATCGTGATGACGAGGGTAATCTCTATGCAAACCTTTGATCAAATTTAAACTCGGGGGATAGTTCAGGAAAGCTTCGGCTTCGTTTACACGTACGAGGCTTTCGTTTGACTAAAAATTACTGATGAGGCGTTGTTTCCAAATGTGTGCCTGTGCGAAATTGGTGGTCTTATAAATGTGCTTGACAAGAAATAAAATAAAGTGCATATACATTTATTGTGCGTGAATCATGGATATACACATGTACAGTGTAAATCAGCAAGATGGAAATTATATGTGAGCATCATGATGAGCACCCACAATGCCTTGCTGATCGGAATAATAATAAATGTATTTGTGCGAAAATACACAATCAGACATTAACTTACGATTCACATATTATTTACTGCCCAGTCTATGTAGTCAAACCGCTTTAGCATTGCAAACCTATACCTCTCACAAGGACCAACACGTCAGTTCCACACTTCCTCATGCAAGGTCATTCAAGATAGTTCCCTATACCACATACGAATCTACTGGTCAGGTTCATTACGTCTTCTGGGACATTAATCTTTTCGACTCGGCACCAGCAAATATCGAAGTGTTCTTCAGAGAGCTCAAAATATGTTGTCCACCGCTCCGAGCCTCGTCGTGGCGTGTCCTCCACGCGATGAAAAGACCTCTGATGATCTCAGACGCCACCAAGTCGCTGGCGTTCTTGCTGACCATTCTCAAAATGAAACAGCCGTCGCCCTTCAAGTAGTTCCTGACGAATGGATAAACGTAGTTGGTGATTTTCAAGTCGACTTTCCTGTATTCTTTCTTGTCGTCGTACTGTTTACCAACATCACCGAATTCCCCGATGGCAATGAGTCGTTTTCTGATGAATTTAAAGTTGATCCGAGCCACGCACAAGTTGAGAAACCAGGCCATGAAGCTTTCTATTGAGACTGCCGCCACCAACACGAACCAGAACCACAGAATGATGTAGATGATCTCATTGAACAGATTCATGTGCAGTGAACATTGGATGGCGTAGCGATGGACGTTGCCTAGGTGACGAATTTGCAAGTCGCACAGCGTGACTCTCGGGAACCTGTTGGAGTTGACCCAACTCTGGCCGATCGCCATCTTGAGAATGATGTGGATCCCGTAGAGATGGTAATCTGTGTCTAAGAACTTGTTGAGTATGAACAGTTGACCAACGACATTAGCGATGTAAAGCCCCTTGATGAGCAGGTAACAGATGGGCAGAAAGTAGCCCTTGATGGCACTGCATCGACCTTATTCAATCTTGTTCAAGGCCCTTTCAAGGTGGTTGATCATGTAGTCTATGCCCTTCCGGCGTTCCTCCAGGGACGATGCCTGGTCACATTTCATGGCGGCGTCCACGACGGTCGATACAGCGACCCCGGACATGCTGCTGACGCTCGTCCAAATGACCTTGGGCAGCAGGAAGAAGACGGCCTGGAAAGCCAGTACGAGGGCCACCCACTGGTAGTAGCTGACGTACTCGCTGTCATCCCGGGCCGGGTCGATCTGGCGGTCGTACGGGAGGTAGTATGTGTTACTCGTCCAGCATACCTACAAAAGAGGGTCAGTGGTGAGAATTGTGGAACGTGACGCCACTTGACAACATTCATTGGAATACGTTCGCAACAGATTGTTGTTGAAGTTTCCCTTGTCACGTGACCTTGTTGGTGTATGCGGCGTGTGTGTCGGTGAAGTGAGCTGGACACCAGCACTCGACAGGATCACCGAAGATTTGGCTGAACTGTATGAAGAAGGCGAACAGGATGAGGATGCTGGTGGTGTAGGTAGAGTTGAGGCGGTCCGAGAAGCTTTTACCTCTGTGCTCTCTGTTCTGGAGCGGGTTAGACAAAATAGCCTTAAGTGGCTCGCTAAACTTGTCCATGATTATAGGGATTATATCTTCCTATATCTTCATCGCTGTTCGGAACTCTACTTCCTTCGTGTCAAGGGACAATTATTTTTCATTTATTTCGTTTCTTTATTTGGGCACAGGTGAAGATTGATAAGACACATCTGAAGTAGACAACCCCTCGACCACTCTCTCACAGACCCACACCCAACTCACTGATGAAATATTAATAATTATATACGAGTTGTTCGATATATGCAAGCATCAGAGCTTATCAGAGTCAAGTGTATGTTAATTCGCGTTTTTCTTTACTGAGGTAATCCACTTGATAGCGCTATAAACAGAAATAGTTTTTCCACTTTCTATATCACTGCCAAGACACAACGCGGAAATCTTCGGTGGTTACAATTTTTGGTTGATTGTTAAAGTAAATAACTATGTTGCGAAGATATAGTTATTTGGTGAATACTTGATAACAAACTTTTCCATCACAACTCAATTTCCTGGTGGGTGGTGACACACGGGGAAATCCCTGTTCGTTTTCCTCATGTCCTGCACTTTATTTACAACTCGAGATACGCAGGTAATTTTCCATGCATATTCTGTTGTTCTGTTTTCGAGAATTAAAGAACACTGGTAATTTTCCATGTCTATAAATGCTGCCGTGAGCTTATAACACCATTGCACCATGTGTACAAACGGTGGCTTAGTATATACGTGTACGTTGTATGCTGAAACTGATGTTTTAAAGTAATCTTACGTTTTCTTGGGAAGAATCGACTGAGTGCTCTTGATATCACACACATAGCACTAAGAACTGATACACAAACCAATATTTTCAAGCTTCTTTATTTGTTTATATACGTGACTGTACAATGTACATACAACGCAACTTACATTTTTGCAAGAGGCTGTAGTTTAGTGGCATAATCTGATTTTGGTTTTCCAACCGAAACTGACCAGTAGCTGCCTACATACCACATAAACACCACTACTACACGTTTTTGAGTGCAGCCTAAAATTTTCGAAATTTGACATTGTAGATTCGCACTGAAGAGATAACAAGCATAACTTTATGTTAGCACAAATATAAACGATTTTTCACATCGTGCATCCCCTTTCCATAAATTAGAATAACATCGAAAAGATGCTAGCCAAGTTATATAAAACAATTTCTAGAAACGGATTGTGCAACTTTTATGCTATAATAATAAAACATTCATAAGAGTGAAAAAACTATTTTTAAAAACAAAACAAGATCATTCACAAGAGAGGTGTCCCAGTTCCAATCTACGCGAGTGCTCAGATAGGCTCTACTCTTGGCAAGCTTGCCGTTATGACAAGTTCTCTCCAGAGCCTCCTGGACTTCCAGGAAACTCTGGGACTGACAATAGTGTTTATATGACGTCACTACTGGGCATCCCCGTATTTAGGCCCCTCTTTGGATAAGCCCATGGGCTAATACAAGGGGAGTACTACTCTTGCATAGGCCCATGGGCTTATAAACGGAATAAAATTTTGTCTCGCATCAGGACTGGGCCTAGATCTGTATTTAGGGGAAAACGTACTGTTGACGTTTTGTTTTTCGTAGGAGACTTTGGTAAGTGTTGGTACCTAGAATAAGCTAACGTTACTGAATTGATAAAAAAAAACGCACGTGTGCCTTGCCTATGGCTACTGGTGCGTGTACACATGACCAGCTGGATTTTATCCCGTACATGCATGCATAGGCATGTGTACCTTTTTATTCGTTATGCGTGCATTTATTATGACAATGTATATCTGTGATTATACACTGGAATAAATGTTTGTTTAAGTATAGCTATCACGCAAAAAAATGCTTTCCCGTCTAATCCATTGTAAATTCAAGCGTGCAAAATAAAAGTCATAAAATAATTATTCCCCAAATATAAGCCCATGGGCTTATATATGGAGTTAAATTTCATTCGACACAACACCTTTTCCCCAATTATAAGCCCAGGGCTTAAATACGGGGATCCCCGGTAGTTTCAGAGTCAGAGGACTCCCTGGATACCAAGTAGGTGGGAAGGGGTGTTTTGCTTTCCTCCGTTATGGAAATAAACTGGTTGGCATTAGGACCTACACACTAAAAACTTCAAAGCAAGAGTGTGCATGTATATTGCTGTGTTTACCCAGGATTAATTGCTGTGCTTACGCCATTCATTACCTAGGATAAATGGGGGTACGCCCATGACGGAAATTTGCTGTTTTTAAGAATACCTTCAACACTTACACTGCCAACTCGATTAGCGGTCCGTTTCCGATAAGCGGTCCGTTTATAAGATAGATTACGTTATCTCACGTTATTTTACGTTTTACGTAATTTTGCGGTCCGCTCGTTCATTCGCGGGTGATTCTCAACGAAAATCGGCGGTACCTACTTAGGTCAAAATGGTGCCCTATAGAATAATATATGTATGACAGTATTAGTGATTTAATTGAATTTTCCCACGGGGAAGCTCTGATTGTTGCTAGTAATAATAAAAAGAAACTTTCAATCAACAGAAATGTTACTCGTCCAGCATACCTAGGAAATGTGTACAGGAGTACAGCTCGTGAATCAATTTGAATCAGTCAAATAAATACGTTTGAATAATGTTATTGTAGCTGTGAAGACCAGGCAAATGTTGGCATACAGAGCCAGTTGTAAAGTGTAGGCCTGGTGGCAGGCATGCATTCTCAGATGCGTCTCAATAATCTGTCCAACCAAATAAACAGACGAACATAATTTGTAGTAAAATTACATGTACAGTACATAACCTTTCTAGAATAAATAAATCATCTTTATCGATATGAATATGATATAAACACATAAATAAACTGATCGATGATCCTGTTGTACACCAACCTGCCAATATTTTCAACTATGTACATGTAAGTGTGGAATCTTTGAAGTGTGCCAGCAAATCGAGAGATTTCATGTCAAGGACGAAGAGAATCGTCAGTTGAGGTAGATTTCTACTGAAACGTAGGCGCTAGGATGTCGATACATGTACGTTATACCAGTATATAATTCAATGTAAGTCTATCATAATGAATTAGCTGACGCCATATATTGAACCGTTACGTATCCTGAAAGATCTTGAAGGTGCAGAGACAACGGAGCTGAAGAGAAACAGCTGAAAGTTACATATTATATATGGGCCACAAAATACCTGTAGAGGACTACTGTAGGTCTCTTTCATACGCACCATTCAACTTTAGTAGTATATACTACAGATAATTTTTAGTTGTGTTATAAAAGCACAAAAGCGACAAACATAAGCAGTCGTTCCGTGCCCCCCCCCCCCCCCGCGTCCGTGCCACAGGTTTACTGGGAGCATTTATTGTGGAATATCGCCATTTTTCGGACCGCTAATCGAGTTGGCACTGTAAGCTCGAGTCCGATTTGCCAACTTGTCCCTTTCTTGTTATGGTCGGACGGGAATATTATTCGTCGCCTTCGACACGTGAACAGCTAGTGCTGATTTTTTTTCTCTCAGCGAGCCGTGAACATCGATTCAGGGCGTTTTAGCATTGGTTCATATGGGAGCTTGGATTCTGGCCCGTGGTTTCTCGTTGTTGTCCCCATCTTTCACTGCCGACACATTCCTGTTGGTATCCTCCAGTAGCTTTCCTCGTGGGCCTCCTTTGTCCTCGCCAGTCCCTGGTTCTCTCCCTGTCTTCTTGTCCGTGTTCTCTTCCCTGTCTGTGCAATAGGCCGTCCACAGGCCCTCGATGATATCGGATGAGACAAGATCACTGGCATTTCTGCTGACCATCCTAAGGATAAAACAGCCATCGCCCTTCAAATACTTCCTGATGAATCTATTGAATTTGCGGGTTTCGTCGTTAGTTAGTGATTGACTTATTACTTTTTTGGCGACCAGGCGCTTCTTGACGAAGTTCCTGTTAAACCTCGGCACAGTCATGTTGAGGAACCAGGCGAGGAAACTTCCAGCCGTCATGGCGGCGACGAAGACGAACCAGAACCAGATTACGATGTAGATGATCTCATGGAAGAGATTCATGTGCATAGAACACTGGACCGTGTAGCGGTGCACTTTGCCCATCGGATGTCTGATTTTGAAGTCACAGAGCGTCACACGCGGGAAGCGTGTCGAGTTGATCCAGCTCTCGCCGAGCGCCATTTTCTTCAGGATATCGATCCCGTAGAAATTGTACTCCGTATCTAGAAAAGCGTTCAGGATGAACAGCTGCGCCACGACGTTGGCGAAGTACACAACCTTGACGCCCAGGTAGCAGAGGGGGAGGAAATACCCTTTGACGGCGCTGCACCGGCCGTAGACGATCTTCTTGCAAGCTCGGTCCAGGTGATTGACCATGTATTCAATGGCTTTCTTCCTGTCGTCGATCGTGTTGAATGTGCCACACTTGATGGCGGCACCCACGACGGTGGACACGGCGACCCCGGACATGCTGCTGACGCTCGTCCAAATGACCTTGGGCAGCAGGAAGAAGACGGCCTGGAAGGCCAGTACGAGGGCCACCCACTGGTAGTAGCTGACGTACTCGCGGTCATCCCGGGCCGGGTCGATCTGGCGGTCGTACGGCAGGAAGTACGTGTTACTCGTCCAGCATACCTAGGAAATGTGTACAGGAGTACAGCTCGTGAGTAACGGGGATGTTACTCTGTTTTGTTCGATATAACTTGCCAGCTACATTTCAATACATTTCATATTGATAACACTCTCATGAATCGGAAAATAATGAATACCTAATGTTGATTAAGTTGGTCCAACATGATATGTGAAGGGACATATTCCTTCCTTTCAAAGTGAATACAGATATAAGCGTGTCCCCTACTATAATTATGGATGTGTCTCAGCTTGGGAAATCTGCAATAATTTCAATAGCTCTTACCTTGTTGGTGTATGCGGCATGTGTGCTGGTGAATTGAGCCGGGCACCAGCACTCGACCGGGTTGCCGAAAAAATGGCTGAACTGTACCGTGAAGGCGAAGCCCATGAGCAGGGAGACCGTGTAAGTGGAACTGAGTCGGTCAGACACGCTGTTCCCACTGTGTTCCCGGCCTGCTGTGGGGTCGCCAGACATCAACTCTATTAGCTTCCGCATTCTGGCCTTTAGTATGGCGTATCAAATTCAAATCTCCTATAAAACTATTCCTCTCCTAAGAACAGTATTGTCTGTGTGCAAATGAATAAAATGGGATTTCAACGCGAATTTACGATTAGGCCTATACGAGTATTGGCTAACACAGTATTGGGGTTTTTGCAATATTGTAGTTTTATATAATAATATCATGTTTATTCATTTAATCTATTTCCTTGTTTGTTGTGTACAACCTCCTGTCACCCCCCTGACCAAATCATACACCAAAACTGATCACTTTCCTTTCTGTACCTGTCGTAGTGAAGTAAGCAAATGTGACGTAGATTGTTAGTGAACTCTGGTGATAAGGGCAAACATAAATCTCTGTCGACGATTATATGTTTGGACGCGTTCAACATACCGCTAGATACCGCTGATAACAAGGAAAATTCAAATCAAGTACTACGTGACCAAATATGGCTATTCACTTAATTATATAACCAAAACGGTGTCAGTACGAACTTACGAAGGAATCATTCAGCGTGGAAGCATGTATACACTGAACTTGATCACTTGATCTAAAGTTACTGTCCATGCTTCCAATCGTATGCATTCATCGACTATATACAAATATTTTTTCAACAAACATAATCTTGGAACGCTACAGGCCAAGTTCAGTGTAACGAAGAGATGCACCGTAGGCCTACATGATTACAAGACTGTCTCCAGAAGATAATCACCACAGTGGTGCTTCAAATAATCTTGAGTTTGAATACTTGAAATTCATCGTTGGTCAAGCCGAATGTCACCAACACAGCTGTATATGTGACTCCCAAATAAGCAAGGCAAAATAAACTATCGGTGTTTCATCTTCGGAAGTACTTTGCTTCCGAACATCATTTGCACATTTAGCTACATTTTGTGATGGGGTTTGAGCGTTCAATGTTACCAAATCATTCTAAGTACAAGGTCATCACAAGATGTACCACGCATGAATTGTTACCAATGAAGCAAGGCGAGACTGTTCTTTGACAAGTAGTGGGGCGGATAACGGGAAAGATGTTTACTTTTTGGAAGAAACCATGAAAAATTGCATACAGAGGTTTTAGGGCATGCTGATTTCAAATCGATTAGGATACATTTGATCTGACATTTGTATTACTTGTAACCTCCTCAAAATCCAAGATGGTCGCCATGATCGATGTAAATTAAGTATATTTATCATAAATTTGGTTCTAATCACGCTATGAAGATGATTTTTGTATCTATATGTATGTTTTCGATGGTGCCGAATCCGATTCAGAGGTCATTTTACCATTTGACAGCCAAGCCATCTTCGGAACGGAAATCAATTATGGTCACCAAAATACCGTGAAACTGCTATAATCGGTCAAACTAAAGAATCACACATCAAATAATCCCAAAAGATCTTAGAACTCCACTCAAACAGGCCTTGTTGAGTGCGTGAAACCTCTGTATGCAAAATAAGACTTCGGCTGGTTGACAATCACGCAGATTTTCTGACACAGATGGACTACCAAGTCGCTGTTGGATGCCACGGTCAGCTGGTTGGAATCTGTATGGTTGACAATCACGCAGATTTTATGACAAAGATGGACTACCAATTAAGTCGCTGTTGGATGTCATGCTCTGCTTGTTGGAATCTGTATAACGAACTCATAAAACCACCGTCCTCCTCCGCATAACCACGCACGGAGGAGTGATCACGTTCTTGCGGAGACCAGGCATGCACTTGAGCAGAACAGCTTCCGGTGGAGAGCCCAATAAAATGAGGCAGCCAAAGCTCTCTGGGAGTCAGTCGGGGCAAGACAACACAGAAGACACATCTCCCTGAGACGGTTCAATCCTCCTGGTACAGGCGAGGGGAAAAACTTAGACTTTCTGTACCTCCTCACAACTTGACCTCCACAGTGCGGAGCCCCAGACTCCATGTAAGGGAAATGTAACAGGGAAGGGTGTCGGTCCCAGATGATGACAATCTAATGAATCCGGTCCATAGGCCCTTCAATATATGAACACCGGCCCTCTTGACTTATTGCTGACGGCGATTTCTTCTTGCACAGCAGCGCAAGCGTGAGGGAAGACTCTGGTGAACCTTCGCAACCCGCGGACCAGTGAGAGACGTCCTCTGATGTGGGAAGACACTCTGTCTCCGCAGTAGACGAGCCTCCGCATCCGCGGACTTGTGAAGGAACTCCGATACTCCGCACCCGCGGAGTGTCAAGGGAAATCCCTTGACGTGCGGAGACACCTAGTCTCCGCAAGCGAAGAACCTCCGCACCCGCGGAAGAGAGAGGTGGAGGGAGAGGACCTCTGCATCGTGGGCGACCTCCGCAGGTCCAGAGGACCTCCGCAGAAGTGAGGACCTCTGCACAGGCAACACCTCCGCGGAAGACGGCAAGACAGACTCTGCAAGTACACACCTCCGGAGACGAAAGAGTTGCGGAGCCAGGGAATCTTTACCTCCGCATAGACTTGGCTAAGGAAAAGACTGACGCTAGTTCTGAAGCTTAACATTAAAGCAGGGTCTTATTCTAAACCTGGACCCGGTGTAACCTTTCAGAATTGTAAAGCCTGGTGACTTATTCTAAACCTGGCCACTGTGTATTTTGGGGAAATATTGCATATATTTTGTGAGTGATTCACCAATAATTGTCTATAGCATTCAGACACAGAGACGACAGGTACTACAGAAAAAAAAACTATACAAAAAACAAACACAACGAAAAAACAACAAACAAAACACGGCATCGAATTTAAATAGTCATCTAAAATCGCTACAGAAATTTGGTGCCGTGACCATGATCCTTCGAACAAGCATACTCTTCAGAAGAACGAGCTCGATATGTCAGACACTGAGGGAAACGATCTGGAGTCCTCCACGGGAGATGAGGCAAGATCAATGAAGTGTGGAGGATGTGGTGATGCAGAGGAGTGCGGAAGACAATCTGTAGGAGCGGGTCCAGAGGACTCCGGAAGATCTGAGGGCTCCGGAGCTGGTGATGACAGATGTCCTCACTCCATTTGGAGTGAGGAGACCATCGAGTGGTCCGGACGGACGGAACATGACAGGAGGCTAGAGCCGGAGGGCTATTTGCAGAGGGTCTGTGAAAGCCCGGGGCTCAATAGAGTTTTGGGGAGACCTAGTTCTTACCTGGGGGAAGAACTCGGCGTCTGAGGACTACCTGCGTGGCAGAGGACAAGCCACATCGGAGGGACGAGGAAGAACTTGATCGCCCTAGCGGAGGCAGCGAGCACCTTCCCCATCCTTTCTGAGGTCTCACCCATGGGGGATCTTTGGGCCAGAGAGGGTGGCAGGAAGAGAGGGGGCTGAGCCATGATCAGTTCCAAGCCGGGCCTTCCCGCCGTGACGTGGGGCTCGAAGTAGCCGCCGGCCGCCTCCAGGTAGCAATACCACCTCCACAGATGGGAGGCGCCGTGTTTGCTCCGCAGCCGATGGCCTCTGCTCCGCCAATGTATGAGCTCGTGATGGCTCCGCAGGTGGCTCCGCAGCAACTGCCACAGATGGCTCTGCAGATAATAGCTTCGTAGATGGCTCCGCAGATGGGAGCGCCACCTCCGCAGCCAGTCCCGGTGGTGTACTACCACTAGACACCACCGGCCGTCCAGCCTGGACAGATGACCAGTACCACCCCAGGAGCGGCAGAGGAGGAGAGATACGGATTCGGAGATGGACGGGTCTACCACCGAGAGTACCCTCTCTCGCCGGGGATGTCGACGGTCTTCGGGTCCGCGGAGATGGCGAGGCCGGAGGAGTGACTCCAAGGAAAGCACCTCATCCCCCTCTGCATTTGCACCAGCACCTGTGGAGTGATGGAGACAGGTGTCCCCGGACAAGTATGACGGTGTCTCGATGGAATGGCCTGAATACCTGAGCCACTTCTCGGTGGTCGCTGAAGTTAACAGATGGGGAAAAACGGAACGGGGGCTGTACCTGGCGAGCAGCTTGACGGGAGATGTGAGGCGGATCCCCACAGGGATGAAACTGGACCAGTATAGGGACTGGGATTTCCTCGTGGAGAAACTGGCCAAGCGTTTCCACCCCGCCTACAGGGCCTACAGGGCGGCGTTGCAGAGCAGGACTCACGAGACCATTGCATTGGAAAGTTTCCTGAAGGGTCACAAGGACGGTGACATGAAGCTCATGGCTCTGATGAAGGACTGTGAAGACCCTGGAAGAGACGACGGCTTACGGCTTTCATCACCCAGTATGAGAGTGTCAAGTGAAGCCAGTGCGTGCAGTTCGCGCCTTGGTGGGGGACGAGAGCCTGGCGGAGGCGCCACACGATGTGATGGCCTTCACCAAGGGGGATCGGCCTCTGCCGAAGAAAGACGATAAAAAGAGTGGCTCTGGGCCTCGACTTCCATACTTCAAGGGAATGTTCGAGACCCAGGCCCAGAAGATGGACCAGCTAATCGAACTGATGGGGACGGTCTTGAAGAAGGTGGAGGGAGTGACGACTCCACGGACGACCTTGGCACAGGGACCTCGAGGTGGGGACCAGGAGTGCTGGCTGTGCCGACAACCCAGACACCTGAGTAGGGAGTGTCCCCAGAGACCGAAAGATGTCAAGTTTCTGGCGCTCCTGCTGAAACATTGATGAGGAGTTAGAAATGGAGGACTTATTGTCAAACTAGAGGGGCCCGTTTCTGACGCCGAGATGACGGGCAATTCCCGGCAAGCGCAGCTCAGGATTAGAAGGCGACAAAACGAGACGGAAGGTGGAGATGCAGTATCTGTACATAGTGTGAATAAAGTTAGCCGCAGAGATAGTCTCTGCGATCTATCCGGGAATATATTTGCAGAGGAGACTCCTGCCTCCGCAGCGATGATGTTACTGATGTTCATGATGTGCCTGATGTTACTGATGTTTGTGATGTACCTATGACTCCAGGTGTATTACCTGAGGAGAAGGTGAACCCTTCTCTGTCTACTGTAAATAGCGCTGTTCGTGATATTCGTATGACTCCAGGTGTCTTACCTGAGGGGGAGGACGGCCCTCCTCTGTAAACTGTACATACCGAGGCCGAGACTCCGGGTGCTATGCCCGAGAGGAATGCGGAGCTTCCCTTGTCATGTGTAAATACTGCTGCCAAACCTAAACCCTTAGCTTGGTACGCTCGTTGTCACATTGAGGGACGAGAAATTAACCTCCTGGTTGACACGAGTGCTGTTTCCACAGTTGTGGATGTTTCTGTTTTTGATAAGTTACCTGACCATGTGAAGGAGCGTCTGGGGACCTCGAGGAATGCCCTATACGCAGCAACGGGAGACTACCTTGATGTCCTCGGCACGCTCCCAACCATCCTGCATCTGGGGACTTGGAAGTACCATCGGAAGTCATCATAGGTCGTGTGGGGATGCCTGGAGTGCTCGGTATGGACGTGCTACACACTCTGGGTGCCACACTCGACCTCGCTTGTGGAGAGAGGAAAGTAGAGGACGGACAGTGTTCCTGAGTGAGGGACCCGAGCCAACAGTCCTAGGGCTATGTGCGGAAGATCCCATTAGTCTCCTGGTGTGGTCCTGGTCTCCCTTCTGATCGACGGTACACCCGGTACGAAGTGACCACGAGTCGGCCTTGTGCAGCTGCCAACCAACGGTGACATGAAAGTAGGAAGAGCCCTGGTAGAGCCATGCGAAGACTAGGTGACGGTGCTTCTCTTTTAACATGGAGGAGCATGAGGTGACGATACCAGGGGAAAGCCTGTTGGCACACCTACATGAGGTCATGAGATGTAGGTGAGACACGGAGCAGTGCATGGCAGGATGCATGCCTTTGCAGGGACGGGGTGCGGAGCCGCTACCTCCGCACTTGCAGCCACTGGTGGAGGGTGTTACCTACGCACTGACTCCTGGGTCCAGGACCTCCGCAACCTGATTTTGGACTTCACGGATGTGTTCACCGGGGAAGACGGGGGGCTCGGATGGACGTCACTGGTGTGGCACACGATAGATACAGGAGATCACGGACCCACCCATCAAGCTGCCCCTTCTAAGAGCGTCATATAAACAACAGGAGCTTGTAGAGGCGAAAGTGGACAAGATGCTGAGAGCGGGAGTGGTAGAGCCCAGTGATAGTTCGTGGTCGTCTCCCGTAGTCCTCATCCGTAAAAAAGGCGGAACCACGATGTTCTGTGTGGACTACCGGAAACTCAATGACATGACGAGAAAGGATGCTTATCCTTTGCCCAGGATAGACGAGAGCTTTGACACTCTGGCAGGGGCCCAGTCCTTCTCCACGCTTGATTTGGCGAGTGGGTACTGGCAAGTGGAGATGGAGAAGGAGGACAAGGGGGAAAACAGCGTTCACCACGAAGAGCAGACTATACTAGTTCCGGGTGATGCCGTCTGGTCTTGCAACCGCCCCAGCCACCTTCGAGTGGCTCATGGAGCTAGCGCTGCAACGGCTGCAGTGGAGAAGGTGTCTTGTGTACCTGGACGATGTGATCTGCATCGGGAGTGATCTGGCGGAGGCGCTGAGCAACCTGAGGGATGTGTTCCAGAGGCTCTAGGAGGCGGGCTTGAAGCTGAAGCCCTCAAAGTGCCAGCTACTTCAGAGGGAAGTCCAGTTCCTGAGCCACAAGGTGTCTCAGCGAGCGTCGAGTGTAACCTGGAAAAGGTGGAGGCTGTGAAGTGCTACGAGCCTGCCAGGGACCTGGCGGAGCTGAGGTGCTTCCTTGGCTTCGTCGGGTACTACTGGCAGTTCATCAAGAACTTTGCCACGAAGGCGGGTCCACTCACGGCCCTCCTGAAGAAGGATGTCCCCTACAGATGGACGGACGCCTGTTAAGAGGCCTTTGAGGAGCCCTCATGAGGAGCCCTCTGCTGGTCTACCCTGTCTTTACCCAGGATTTCATCCTGGACACGGATGCGAGTGGGTACGGAATAGGAGCAGTCCTCTCCCAGGTCCGCGAGGGTCAGGAGAGAGTGATCGCCTATGCAAGTCGTTCCTTGCGTACCACCCAGAGGAACTATTGTACCACGAAAAGGGAACTCCTTGCGGTGGTGGCGATGATACACCACTTTTGCCACTACCTATGGGACCGGAAGTTCCTGCTCAGAACCGACCATGCCTCCCTGAGATGGCTTCTTAATTTCCAGGATGCGGAGGGCATGATTGCCCACTGGGCAGCACTGATCGCGAGCTATGATTTTTGCTGTTAGATTCATCCCGGAGTGAGACATAACAACGCGGACGGTATGTCCCGGTGTCGGCAATGTAAGAGAAAAGGATGTGGAAGGACGAAGGACGAGGGAGGTTCAGATGAGGAGCTTCTCCCTCCCCTAAGTGGGGAGAACTGGGATGGCCTTGTGGGGCTTTTGCTTTCTCTGCGACCGGAGGAAGGACGGCGCTGGCAGGAGGATGATTTTGCGGAGATGGACTGGCGAGGATGAACTTCGAGGTGCGGAGCACGGAGGTCAACGGCAGTCGTCAATGCGGAAGACCCTCCAGAGCCAAAGTGCCGACAAAACCTCCGGAATCCGAGCACTCCACAAGTGAGTCAGACCTCTCTACCTCCAGGGCCGCAGAGGAAGGATGGGTTGGCTACTCTTCGGAGGAGCTCAAGTCTCTGCAGAGCTCTGACCCAGACCTTCGCCACATACTGGATTGGATGAAAGCGGCTGACGAGAGACCGGAATGGACGGATGTCTGGACTAATTAAGAGCCACGCAGTGAAGGCCTACAGTGAGGGCCCCAGCACCAGCCCATGGGTAACGCACTGGTGGGTGACCGTCTGAAGAGGGTGGCGATGGACGTGCTGGAGATCGGCGAGATCTCAAAGAGGGGGCAGCGGTACGTTCTCGTCATCACAGATTGTTTCACTCGATGGACGGAGGCCTATGCGATGCCTGACCATAGGGCGCAGATGTTAGCGGGCGTGTGCATCATGAAGTTTGTGTGTAGATGGGGAGTTCCGGACCATTTTTTCTCAGATATGGGTCGAAAATTCGAATCCGGCCTCTTCCGGAGCCAGCTACGATATTGGGCAGCGAGAAGCTCCATGCTAGCTCATATCATCGACAATCCAACGGCATGGTGGAGTGATTTAACCAGTCGCTCCTCCAGATGTTATCCGCGGTCGTTAATGACCATCACGACGACTGGAATGACTGGTTGCCATATGTGACGTCTACATATCGGGCGTCTGTGCATGACAGTATGGGATGCACGCCGAATCGGATGATGACGGGCAGGGAGGCGATCACTCCTATCGATCTGATGTATCGGACGGACCCTTAGAGGAGGGAGGAGGCCCCGCCTGCATGCTCGCACGAGTATAATAATTGTGATACCTGGTTCAACACCACTTCTGGTGTGCGTCAAGGTGATTATTTGTCGCCGACCTTATTTAGTTTGTATATTAACGGTTTAGCACAAGAAGTTAATGCTTTGAATCAGGGGGTGAAATTCTGCGATCAAGATTTATCAATTTTATTGTATGCAGACGACATTGTACTGCTTGCTGAAAATGAAAAATATTTACAAAATATGTTGAACTGTATGTACAGGTGGTGCTTTAAATGGAAACTGAAGTTAAGTATTGGAATATCTAATGTTGTAAATTTCAGGCCGAAACGAAAAGCTCGAACAGAGATCGAATTTCATTATGATAGTACTACTATAGATATATCTGACAGATATAAATATCTTGGTATACTTTTTGATGAATTTTTTACTTTTGAATATTGTGCGAAAATTTTATCTGATTCGGCGGGTAGAGCCTTAGGTGGTGTGATTTATAAACATCGTGATTTGAAGGATATCGGATTCAAAACATACCAGAAAATGTACTTTACATTAGTATGTTCAATTAGTGACTATGGTGCTGAAATATGGGGGTTCAGAAAATTCAAATTTGATGATAATGTTCAGAATCGAGCAATGCGTTACTTTTTAGGTGTTCATAAGTTTGCTCCCATAGCAGGTTTGGCTGGTGATTTTGGTTGGCTCACATCCAAGTACAGAAAATATATATGTATGTTTTTGGAATAGATTGGTGACTATGAATGAAGATAGGTTGGTCAAAAAATATTTAATATTGATTATACATTGTGTAGCAAAAATTGGTGCAATGACGTTAAAACTGTTTTTAACTTACTTGGTATGGATGCTGTATTCGAGGAGAAGCGTATTTGTCGTATTGATGAAGTTAGGGAAATATTAATGCAACTGAATGAAGAAGAATGGCTAGGTGACGTGTCAAATAAACCAAAGTTACGTACCTATAAATTATTGAAATCTACATTATCTACTGAAGACTATTTAAATCATTACATGCAGAAACGTAACCGTTCTTTGTTACCCAGTTCAGATTAGGTATATTGCCAATAGAAATAGAAACAGGAAGGTTTAAAAATGTTCCCCTAAATGAAAGATTATGTAAAATTTGTGATATGGCAGAAGTGGAAGATGAGTATCATTTAGTAATGTCTTGCCCAGCCTATTGTAAATTCAGAAAAAAAAACTATTTTCTAATGCTGTGAATCTTGTGTCCCATTTGGAACAGTACAACGACCATGACAAATTTGTAAAACTTGCTTCATCATGTCAGAAATATTTATCTATATACCTGTGTGAATGTATGAAACATAGAAATGATTTATTATGTAATGCATCGTGACGTTATTTGTAAAACGCCCTGTCACATTTGCAATAAATGTAGTTTTGTAGTGACTGATAAGCACTGTGAGGCTGGGAGTACTATGATTTTTTGTACTGTTATGATGTTTACGTTATGATGTGCTCTGGTCACTCTAATAAACGATAGAAATCTGAATCTGAAATCAGTATGTGGAGAGGGTGAGGGAAACCACTGCTATCGCTCACGAGTACACCCGTACTCATATGAAGGCGGCAACGATACGGCAGAAGAAAAACCATGATTTGAAGGGGGCACGGAGACGGTTTCGAGTTGGTACCTGGGTACTGAACTGGCATGCACCGAAGGCTCGATCGAAGCTCGGGTTGGGCTGGACAGGACCTTACCTGGTCGTGGGCGCCCAACTGGGCTGGTGTGTTAAGATTCAGAAGTCCCCGACGGATGTGCCAAAGGAGGTTCATATCGACCATCTTAAGACGTGATGTACACTCCAGAACAGGCCCCTTGGGTTCGCACTGATAGCGGAGACCCTGCGGAGGCTGTGGAGGAGGCGTCAAGGGAGGACGAGCTTGATGGACCAGAAGCGATGGCCACGGAAGACGGGTCGGGCGCAGAGGACCCCGAGGAGGAGACGGGCACAATGCCGGGTGCGGAGTCGGATGAGGAGGTGGAGGGGAAACGGCCGAGACGGGGCCAGAGGACGCCACAGAGGTTAGGGGATTGGGCTTACTGGGCCATTGAGGTGCCTGCACCCACTCTGGCCAAAACGAGAAGCACTTCCACCCTCAGTGATAGGCCTGAGCGGCCATCGTCTCTGAGACCCCCCACTTGGCTTCTTGGCCTGGGAGGGATTCTAGATCTCTCTTACGCTCGTTGAAAACCCTAGGGAAGAAGGCTGGATGACATCGGTAATAAATAAAGCTCGATGCCTTTACAGATACGGGTGCCAATAACGGGAACTACTTTTGTCACTACAAGAAACTTGGTGCTGATATTGGAAATTGTTTTCAAAATTACAGGAGCTTGGTACCGACTGCCGAGGCTGACCTACCTCCGCAGATGCGGAAGACCAACCTCCGCAGATGCAGAAGACCAACCTCCGCAGTGCAAAGGACCCCACCTCCGCGGTGCAGGAGACTACCTCCGCGTTGCGGAGCCAAACAAACAGTATGACGTCATGACGTAAAATGACAATCGATGTCATGGAAAGTACATAGAATTTGGGGTAAACTGTGCAGAGTGTGCAGAGTGTTGTGACAAGAAGTCGAAGGAGAGAAAAGACGACCTTTGGAAGATGTTGATGGAAAACCTCCATGGCTTGACCGACGAGGATGACCCGGGCGCCACACCCCGGTACGTCAAGTGCGAGAAGTGCATGTCACTTGTACTCAAGAAGAACCTCGCTCGCCACCGGCGTGAAGTACATGAGAGACCACACCTTCTCGTGTACGAGGAAACAGGCTGCGACTACCACATGTCCCGCTATGCAGACCTGCAGCGGCACCTGTTGGGGCATGACTGGAAGGTGAGGGAACGGCGGTGAAGCACGGAGCGGCGGGGAAAGTGGGAGAAACAGACGCAGAAGTCACCCGGGCAACGGAGGCCTGATGTCTGGCTATAGGAGGCGAAGGTTTCGCCGAGCGGGAAGAAGCTGAGGTGGGAGACTATCAGGCGCCGTCCAGAGACCACCAGCCAGCCGGAGCGCGACCAGGAGATCGTCCACCTCCTGGTAGACGAGGAGTCTGGAGACATGCGGGTTGTGACGGCCAAGGAGGCGGACAGACTTCGGCGTTTCTCCAGTTCGGGGGAGTCGAGCTCGGAGGCGGAAGAGGAGACCCAGACATCCGTGAGCCAGAAGTCGACGACGTCGGCCATGGTGGATGGGGTCGTCCTGGAGTTGCTCGACGGACACGATCGCGATTGAATCTCCGGACCCCCAGAGGACGCTTCCGCTGTCAAAGTACAGACGTGAGTCGGAGCCCACTACAGAGTGTTGCTTCGACTCAGCACATTCCGGCACAAGGTGGACGAGCTCATAGCCATCGGACGGAGACCACAGGAACGGGCAGAGCGCCAGCTGGAGGAACTCAGGGAGCTGCCGAAAGTGACTGAGCTGCAGTGATGCTTAGCAACGGCGGAAGAAGCTCTACTCCTTGGAAGAAAAAAAATGTCTCTAAATGTATCATTCTGAGCCCCCCATTTTCGTAGTCTTGTGCAAGTAAGGCTTGGCTTACTTTGGGACGTTTATTGTTCCATATAAATTTCGTGATGATTCCATTCAGTGTCCTTACATATGATGGGTCATGCGTTGGAAACACTGTCAGAACATGTACAAGCAAAGGTAAAATACGCATTTTGATGACAGTTATTCTACCAGTCATAGTTAGAGATTGGCATTGATATGTTTTAATGATGTTTTTACAGCTTCTTTCCTAAAGTTCAATTCCTTCATTTCTTTGATGTCACAATGAAACACGATTCCAAGCAGTTTGAAGGATTTACAGTAAAGTTGTTTCATAATTGGACACGTCTCTCCTAATTTGCAAATTCCCAATTTGAAAGCTTGACTTCTATCTAATGTAAGAAAAGTATCATCTGCGTATTGGCCTATTTTTATTTCATGTTTGCCAAAATGGACCCCCTTTATATTTTTAGAAATAATATACTGTGCTAAGGGCTATATTGCCAATATAAATATATATGGGAACCAACCCTTTTGTTGGGTGGCCCTATCCTCTTCCGTAAAAATATCACAGTGAAAATATGGCCAAAAATTTCAACTAGATCTTTGATATCTCGACTAAGACAATCCAAAATTGTGTTTGTTTCTATCTGTTTATCTGTCCATCTATTTATCTACATGTAAACTTTATTGCACTTATTTCTTATAAAAGGAAACTATAAGGTGTGACGAATCAGACCGTAGAACGAACAATAATCATTGGGTGGGAAAAAGTAACTGAAGTGAGAAACTTTTCACCTCGGTGATAACCTTCTCATCCCGGTGATAACATTTTTGCATCTGTGTGAACCATTTGACCGCACTGAGAACCCTAATTTCTATCCCACTTAAAATCACCCTTTTCACCGAATTCGATGTTCTCTTCAATATCAATGATAGACCGATAACATATGTCATGATGTGGCGATTTTGCCCAAAGATCGCGGCAGGTGATTCTTTTTAAACACGCTTGTTTCTCGGCCTTGTTTTGGACGCTTCTGTTCGAAGCACGAGCGTTGCATAGCAACGCTCTCCAATCCTCTTATCCACTGTACTGAACAATGGCTGTTTACATCATCTCTCGTGCTTTCGCCTCTAGTATAAATACTGTGGCCGCATTTTGTGTGGCCGGAGTTGTCTCAGAGACTGAGCACGACAGGTGAGCTCACGCCATGAGCTCCTTGTCTCTGTTCGGGTAAAGGCCAGTCAGGCCTCAGGGACGACCATAGGGGGCCCAGGTGGGGAAGACCTTGATGACTCGGGGGTGTACGCCCTCTGGATCACCGGTCTCCCACCTGGGATGGTGCGACACAGGCTCTGCCATACCGTCGGGCTGTCCATGGCTCTATCCCTGCGGCAGTGCCGTCGGCGAGGCTGGTGCCGCTCCCATGGTATCTCAGGCTCCGCACACGGCTACATTACCATAACTATGTACTATGTATGTTGTATATGATGGTGATGATGATGGTGACGGTGATGTGTTATGATGTGATGTATGACGGCCGGACTCGTCCGTACGGACTGTTACCTGCCGCGTGCGCCCTGTGTGCTGCGGGCGCCGAACTTTACATTGGTGCCGTGACTAGGATCAGTCCGACATCGTCCCATGGCAGCCTACCGTCGCAGTGTCTCCGCTCCCTCGTCTCTGGGGACCACCCGCTCCTCCGGGACACTCCAGAAAAGAAAACCACAGAAAAAATGTAAATGTTAACTTCATTTGTTTTAGGAGGATTCCCCACAGCCGTAGCCACTAGGGGGTCTCCTCCGTGCTCTGTACAACAAATGCAGGAACATATATACAATAATGAACAGAAAATATATTATACACTCCAGAAAAGAAAACCACAGAAAAAATGTAAATGTAAATGTAAACTTTATTTGTTTTAGGAGGATTCCCCACAGCCGTAGCCACTAGGGGGTCTCCTCCGTGCTCTGTACAACAAATGCAGGAACATATATACAATAATGAACAGAAAATATATTATACTAGTTAACTTTTTAGGTTACCGTACCTTTGGTCCGCTAACCTATTGGCATGGCGTTGCGTCCGTCGTCCGTCGTCGTCGTCGTCCACATTTTTATCTTTTTTGTTTACGGTCGAATCTTTCTGAAATTTTGCACAAAAATGCTTAAAAATAATTCAAGAAGGAGGTATTTTTTATTTCTTTGATTTTCGCAATATTTTCAAAATGGCGGCCGTTTTCGCTGAAAATCGGCCAATTTTGGACTTTGGCGGCCATTTTCTCAAAATCTGTTCAGTAACTTTTTTTCTTTTTTTGCACAAGGATGCCTTATTATGTCCTTCATAATGTGTATAAGTTTCGTTGCCCTTGAATCGCTCGAAGTGGGCCATTTTGGCCCCAAACTCGGCCCAAATGGGACTTTCCCATGTTAAATTCTCCTATGCTTCATAATGGGACACGTTATGCCTAATATCCCACTTAGTATTGAGATTAGAGACTAGGAATCATTTGTGGACATATAGGAAATGATATCTGCTGAAAATCCTCATGACCTTGAATTTGACCTTTGACCTCATTTTCAAGGTCAAAGCACAAAATGGCTAATATCTCACTTATTATAGACTTTACAGCTTAGATATCAATTGTGGACATATAGGAAATGATATCAGTCGAATATTCTCGTGACCTCGAATTTGACCTTTCACCTCATTTTCAAGGTCAAAGCACAAAATGACTAATATCTCGCTTATTATCGACTTCACAGCTTAGAAATCAATTGTGAACATATAGGAAATGATATATGCTGAATATTTTGATGACCTTGAATTTGACCTTTGACCTCCTTTTCAAGGTCAAAGCACAAAATGGCTAATGTCACTGCTGGCGGACGTTAAATCTGTCCCCGAGGATACCATCAACTCAGTAGCCTTCTGGCTTGTGATTGGGTACTTTTGTACTTGTCATGTATCTATTCCATGGGGTTAGTTTCGGATTTTTAAATTGTTTTCATAGGTTGTTGGGCAGTTGTATGCTAATTCCATCAGCTGTACAGTAGAAACAACTACATCTATCATTCTGCCCCTGATGACGCCAGTGTGTCGTTCGATAAACTATTTGGTCGGGCTTTGTTTCTTTTGCAAAATGTTGTATTTTACGTTTGTTATTGGAATCATCAAAATCTGGCTGTATTGGTGGTAATAGATTGATACTTACATCTCACTGATTATGGACTTTACAGCTCAGATATCAATTGTGGACATATAGGAAATGATATCGGCCGATTATTCTCATGACCTTGAATCTGATCTTTGACCTCATTTTCTAGGTCAAAGCACAAAATGGCTAATATCTTGCTTATTATCGACTTTACAGCTTAGAAATCAATTGTGGACATATAGGAAATGATATATGCCGAATATTCTGATGAACTTGAAATTGATCTTTGATCTCATCTTCAAGGTCAGAGCACAAAACGGCTAATATCTCACTTATTATGGACTTTACAGCTTAGAAATCAATTGTGGACATATAGGAAATGATATATGCCGAATATTCTGATGAACTTGAAATTGATCTTTGATCTCATCTTCAAGGTCAGAGCACAAAACGGCTAATATCTCACTTATTATTGACTTTACAGCTTAGAAATCAATTGTGGACATATAGGAAACGATATATGCTGAATATTCTCGTGTCCTTGAATATGACATTTGACCTCATTTTCAAGGTCAGAACACAAAATGGCTAATATCTTGCTTCTCATCGACTTTATAGATTGGGAACCAATTGTGGACATATAGAAAATGATGTACGCTGAATATTCTGATGACATTGAATTTGGCATTTGCCGTATTTTTGAGGACACAACATTCAACATAGAATGGCTAATAACTTATATTTTTCTAATTTTACATTTCGATGACAATTCGCCCTGTTGATGATATGTATGAAGGTCTAAGGCCTTGAATCGCTCGAAAGGCCTGAAAGCTAGGCCCAAAAAGCCCAAAAAGGCTGAAATTTGACTTTTTCGAGATTTTCTCGGAATCTCTTCATGGGCGATAATAGGTCACATTATCCGATTATAGAACTGCCAATTTTTACCTTCGCTGTGATCACGAGCCATCCTTCAATGAAGTGTAAAATATTCATTTGAAAACATTGTTCGCACAGTTGTCAATGGCGTCTGTTGTCGGTATTGTGATATTACACATTTTTCGGTCTGCATAGTTGAGCTCCGTGGCAAGTGACAACAATGGGCGCTGCCATCTTTACTCGACCCCGCGTGACGTAACTGGACCGGATGCAAATTTTGTCGAACTGCAGAGGATGCTGGGAACAGTATGAAATTTTGTACACAAACACACGCGCATATCGAGCAAGCGGATCGCTGATTGGCTAGAAAATATGTCATTCCTTTCATAAAGGAAATGTCTCAGTGCGCATGTGCGGAAGTTTGATGCCATCTTGTTTATCATGGTAGAGATTGAAAAAAAAAAATGGAATAGAAATCGTGCTGAATCGGTTTTGTTATTGGATGTAACAGAAAACTGTGTTGTCAAACCGACACAACAAACATTAAACTTATATTCAACGTGTGCACTGACGTTCAAACGCTGGTGAAAATGCTCGCAAAGTCGCGTGATGCCTAGCACCAGCCTACCAGCAAGTACTGGCAGCATGCGAGTTTGACGATCTTACAATACGGATCGATTGTTTTCGTGTGAAAAATTGGAACAAATGATTTTTGCGCGATGTTTTGCTATAAAATATGGGGTATTCAGAAATCGAGTACAGTATTAACATTGCGGTGGAAAGATCATTGTATGTACACAACCTTAGATACACGAGCCATCTGTCATAATGTCGCCGCATCCCAGGTCCAGTAGACTGATCAACACAGTTTTCGTCATGTTAAGCAAGACATCCAGGGAAACACCCACTTTAAAGAATAAGTTTTTATCGTTATATGCATTGTAAACACTCAACATGCCTTTACACAATTTTAGTATATTTTATTCACAATGACGTTGATAATCTTGAGAGATCAACACGAAACAAAATCCATGTCACTGGGCTAGAACAAACATAAGCTACTCACAGAATTCATCAGGTGGCAGCACAGCATACACTGATTCAACTATGGAGGGGTTGAATTGACATTAATGATGGGTGTTCTACATATTACCACAAACACAGGTTGAGCCTTTTACTGATGAAGGTGAATTGCAGATTTGCAGGAATTATAATTACAATTAATGGTGGATTGTCAGGGATACAACTGGAATACAATGACAGACGCTCATCAAAGTTGCCAACATATATACTAAATACACAGTTACCGTTCCATACTTTGCCTCATTAATTATTCATCAGATATATTGCGGATGATGATTGTTTTGATGGTGATGACACGTTTGACATGTGTCAGTTTTGTCACAACATTGAAAACAACCTATGAAGACCACCTGACGAAAACTGGGAGGTGACGGAAAACTGTGTTATGCGCTCTAAATGGGAAGTTCGCCAACTGCATGAGTCTTCATCTGAGCCGTATCAGCAAACTTTAGGACGAATGGCTCAGTGTTCTAGGCTCAGTTTCTTGATGTTTTGTGCTGCGGTTAATAACCAGCTATGGATATGGTCACCACTAGTACTGTGGTTATGGCTGCCGCTTGGGTATGGCCGCCTAATATAATGGAAAGCTAGCTTGCGCCAATTGGACTTAACTGTGGAATCTAGTGGCCAATTGTTCCCTGTGTTAAACAATGCAAGACATATTTGAGTATGTTATGATCTCCCTATGCTACAACAATGGCAGCAAATACTGCACACTAGATTCAACAGGTGCTCCGGTATTTGGAATCGGACATCCTATGTTATGAAGTTAATAAACTGGTGATATCTATGTGTTTGTGTTTTTAGGTTACCGGACCTATGGTCCGCTAACCTATTGGCATGGCGTTGCGTCCGTCGTCCGTCGTCGTCGTCCGTCGTCGTCCGTCGTTCACATTTTTATCTTTTTTGTTTACGGTTGAATCTTTCTGAAATTTTGCACAAAAATGCTTAAAAATAATTCAAGAAGGAGGTATTTTTTATTTTCTTGATTTTCGCAATATTTTCAAAATGGCGGCCGTTTTCGTTGTAAATCGGCCAATTTTGGACTTTGGCGGCCATTTTCTCAAAATCTGTTCAGTAACTTTTTTTCTTTTTTTGCACAAGGATGCCTTATTATATCCTTCATAATGTGTATAAGTTTCGTTGCCCTTGAATCGCTCGAAGTGGGCCATTTTGGCCCCAAACTCGGCCCAAATGGGACTTTCCCATGTTAAATTCTCCTATGCTTTATAATGGGACACATTAAAGCCCAATATCTCACTTAATATTGAGATTAGAGACTAGGAATCAATTCTGGACATATAGGAAATGATATATGCTGAATATTGTCGTGACCTTGAATTTGACCTCTGACCTTGGTTTCAAGGTCATAGCGGCCGTTTTCGTCGAAAAATGGCCGATTTTGGACTTTGACGGTCGTTTTCTCAAAATCTGTTCAGTAACTTTTTTTTCTTATTGATGAAAAACACTCCTCATATCTCCCCCTGTGACATTTATAAATTTCGTTGCCCTTGAATCGCTTGAAGTGGGCCATTTTGGGCCCAAACTCGGCCAAAATGTGACTTTCCCATGTTAAATTTTCCTATAGTTTATAATGGGACACATTAAGCCTATTATCTCACTTAATATTGACATTAGAGACTAGGAATGAATTGTGGACATATAGGAAATGATATATGCTGAATATTTTCGTGACCTTGAATTTGACCTTTGACCTCATTTTCAAGGTCACAGGACAAAATGGCTAATATCTCGCTTATTATCGACTTTAAAGCTTAGGAATCAATTGTGAACATATAGGAAATGATATATGCTGAATATTCTCGTGACCTTGAATTTGACCTTTGACCTCATTTTCGAGGTCACATGACAAAATGGCTAATATCTCGCTTATTATCGACTTTACAGTTTAGGAATCAATTGTGAACATATAGGAAATGATATATGCTGAATATTTTTGTGACCTTGAATTTGACCTGTGACCTCATTTCGAAGGTCACAGGACAAAATTGCTAATATCTCGCTTATTATCGACTTTACAGCTTAGAAATCAATTGTGAACATAGAGGAAATTATATATGCTGAATATTCTCGTGACCTTGAATTTGACCTTTGACCTCATTTTCAAGTTCACAGGACAAAATGGCCAATATCTTGCTTATTAGCAACTTTACAGCTTAGGAATCAATTGTGAACATATAGGAAATGATATATGCTGAATATTCTCGTGACCTTGAATTTGACCTTTGACCTCATTTTCAAGGTTACATGACAAAATGGCTAATATCTCGCTTATTATCGACTTTACAGTTTAGGAATCAATTGTGAACATATAGGAAATGATATATGCTGAATATTTTTGTGACCTTGAATTTGACCTGTGACCTCATTTCCAAGGTCACAGGACAAAATTGCTAATATCTCGCTTATTATCGACTTTACAGCTTAGAAATCAATTGTGAACATAGAGGAAATTATATATGCTGAATATTCTCGTGACCTAGAATTTGACCTTTGACCTCATTTTCAAGTTCACAGGACAAAATGGCCAATATCTTGCTTATTAGCGACTTTACAGCTTAGGAATCAATTGTGAACATATAGGAAATGATATATGCTGAATATTCTCGTGACCTTGAATTTGACCTTTGACCTCATTTTCAAGGTCACATGACAAAATGGCTAATATCTCGCTTATTATCGACTTTACAGCTTAGGAATCAATTGTGAACATATAGGAAATGATATATGCTGAATATTCTCGTGACCTTGAATTTGACCTTTGACCTCATTTTCGAGTTCACAGGACAAAATTGCTAATATCTCGCTTATTATCGACTTTACAGCTTAGGAATCAATTGTGAACATATAGGAAATGATATATGCTGAATATTTTCGTGACCTTGAATTTGACCTTTGACCTCATTTTCAAGGTCAGAGGACAAAATTGCCAATATCTTGCTTATTAGCAACTTTACAGCTTACGAATCAATTGTGAACATATAGGAAATGATATATGCTGAAAATTCTCGTGACCTTGAATTTGACCTTTGACCTCATTTTCAAGGTCACATGACAAAATGGCTAATATCGTGCTTATTATCGACTTTACAGCTTAGGAATCAATTGTGAACATATAGGAAATGATATATGCTGAATATTCTCGTGACCTTGAACTTGACCTTTGACCTCATTTTCAAGGTCACATGACAAAATGGCTAATATCTTGCTTATTATCGACTTTACAGCTTAGGAATCAATTGTGAACATATAGGAAATGATATATGCTGAATATTCTCATGACCTTGAATTTGACCTTTGACCTCATTTCCAAGGTCGCAGGACAAAATTGCTAATATCTCGCTTATTATTGACTTTACAGCTCAGGAATCAATTGTGAACATTAGGAAATGATATATGCTGAATATTTTCGTGACCTTGAATTAGACCTTTGATCTCATTTTCAAGGTCACAGGACAAAATGGCCAATTTCTTGCTTATTAGCGACTTTACAGCTTAGGAATCAATTGTGAACATATAGGAAATGATACATGCTGAATATTCTAGTGACCTTGAATTTGACTTTTGACCTCATTTTCAAGGTCAACGGGACAAAATGGCTAATATCTTGCTTATTATCGACTTTACAGCTTAGGAATCAATTGTGAACATATAGGAAATGATATATTCTGAATATTTTAATGATAATGAATTCGACCTTTGACCTAAATTTCAAGGTCAGTCATTTTATTTTCAAGGTCAGATTACAAAATGGCTTATATCTCGCTTATTATCAAATTTACAGCTTAGGGGTCCATAGTGAACATATAGGAACTGATGCATGCTGAATAGTTCGGTGATCTAGAATTTAACCTTTGATCCCATTTTCAAGGTTAGAGATATGGCGATTTCAGTGGTCACCTTGAATTTGACCTTCAACTTTCTCGGCTTAACTCTGTATATTTCTCCGGTAACCTTTCTAGCCCATTGGGCTAATTTTACATTGGACACCAGCGGAATTACAAACAATTTCATGGGATGCTGATGACATATTATATGTTTTTTTTATCGAGACAATTCAGAAGCGTTTAGTTATAGAAATGAAATGTTGAACAACTTTGAATACAACCTTGTTATCATAGTATGAAAGATCAGGAAATCCTTGTAAAATACATTTTATAAAATGTTTCTTGTCATCGGTAGATTCTGGCAAAAACAATGAATAATGCACACCTGGTGCTAGGAGGCTGGCAAGCTCTATAGCCAGAATGCGTCTCGCATCTGAGTAACTTGGACAATCAAGCAGGAAATGGCACGTGTCTTCAACTGGATGACAACATTTTGGACACTGTGAATAGTCAATGAAATTATATTGATTTCTATGTGCATTTAAAGCACTTAAGCCGAGTCTGAGTCTAGTTTGGTTTATGCGGCCATATCCTTGACCGTACGAATATAACACATTCACTTTATATTGTGATAACTTTCTGAGTCTACTTTTGAACGATTTTAGTGAAATGGCACTCTTCAATTCGATATCTAAATTATTCCATTCACGAATGGTTACGGGGAAAAAAGAGTTCATAAATGTTGTTGTCCGGGTGGGGACATTCCTTAAATCAGCGTTATTACGAAGGTTATATGGTACAAAATCCCCTGTTGTCGATGGACATATATCACACAAATAATTTGGGGCCAATCCCGTTCGAATTTTGTACATGATACACAATCGATGAAGTCGACGACGCAGTGAGAGCACCAAGCATTATGGACTTATTATGATGAACAATTTCAATCCATAGAGTTTCAATATTTGGGTGTGACAAATCGAGAATCTGAGTATGCGCGAAGTGCGTTGACGCTAAGATCGCCACTCCACCACCTCGACGACCCACTCGGTCGCGACGGTACAATATATATTCATATATTGAAAAAATGAGTGAAAACGATAGTGTGGCCCAACATACTCGCTCCCAGGTCATCCGGGAGCAGGTCCGCGGTGGCTCCGGCTCCAGGGAAGGGTGTCCAGACGATCCGCAGGACCGATCCCGGTCCGCGGACACGTCCCCGACGTCCTTGGCTCCGCCTCCAGACGTGAAGTCGAGCCCTGCGGGGCTGCAACAGCAATTGCCTTCGAGGCCGAGCCTCGATGTTTCAGGTGCTATGGGCGGAGCTGGAAACGGCTCTACTCCGCACCTACCCTCGTCCAGACGTCCGTCATGGCCACTACTCTTCCCTGGGATGTCTCCGGACGTCCGGAATCGAGTGCCGGCTACCACGGTTAGCTCCGGAAGGGCGGACAGGCTGAACCGGCTACCACAGCCGGCCGGGTTGACTCCCTCGAGAGCCCCTGGCCTGGATGTCGGGCAATCTGTCCAGAATGTGATGGACCAGCTCACCCATTCACTCAATGAGCTGGCCCCCAAAGGCCGCTATGACCGCGGCTGGCCGCCCCACGTCGGGCGACCTGATCGTAGGACACGTTCGCCTTCTCCGCGATACCAGCCACCCTCTGAGCAGCTGATGGAGAGGGAGCGGCGGATAGGGCAGACGGCACTGGAAGAGTATAAGCGCTGTCAGTCCGCCACGCCGTGCGTGAGTCCTGCGACCCCTTTCAACCCAGGGATGACTGGTCTGCCGGTCCTCTCTCCGGTTTATCCAAGTCCGCAGGTGCCGGTAACCCATGCTATGGGACCTGCGCCTGGTCCGAGGCTTGGAGGGACCACGTTGGCCACCGCTTGCGCTGCTCCGGCAGCCGGAGCCATGGCCACATGGGCCTATCCTGCCTCACACAGTACTCCAGGAGCTAGCTGGCAACCGGCGTCCTCCGCCATGAGCTACGCCGTCTACCCTGCCTCGAATGGGTTCTATCCTTTAGGATCGGCGGAGGCTCCGTCCGCACTTGGTCCAGGTGGGATGTCCGGGTTCATACCCGGCGGCGGCTGTTAGCTTTCCTTTGCCCACGTCTGTGGCATACGGATCCGCACCAGTGGATTCCGCCGCGGGCAGGGCTGATGCTCGGTCGCTGCCATCGTACACTGCCGACCCTGGTGCCGGATCAGCTAACTGGGAGCGCTCCTCGCGTGACTGGAGGCCAGACCAGTCGTCGTGGCGGAAGCGGTTAGATGGAGACAAAGCAGATCTGGAGGATTATTTACTCCAGGTCTGGCGAACCGGGGTGTACGAAGGATGGACCCAGGAGGAGGCTGGGCATATCCTCTCGTCGAGCTTGGAATTGAAGGCCCTCCCGAGTGATGCAGTGTCTGCCAGTGGGGACGGCTACGTTTGGCGAGGTTGCCCAGCAACTTCGCTTGCTGTTCACGCTGACGACAAACAGGCGGTTGTTCGAGCGACAGTTCAAGGCTCGACTCCGCCTACCGACTGAGTCCGTGACTGAGTATGCATTCAACTGGCGCGTACTTGGCCGGAGAGCCTATCCTGACATGGAGGCCAGTCGGATTGAGCCGATGCTGATCGACCAGTTCATCGAGGGGCAACCGTACCATATATCCTATGGTCTTGCCACTCATGAGAAGCGATCGATGGAGGAGGCAATCAAGTGATGCAGTGTCTGCCAGTGGGGACGGCTACGTTTGGCGAGGTTGCCCAGCAACTTCGCTTGCTGTTCACGCTGACGACAAACAGGCGGTTGTTCGAGCGACAGTTCAAGGCTCGACTCCGCCTACCGACTGAGTCCGTGACTGAGTATGCATTCAACTGGCGCGTACTTGGCCGGAGAGCCTATCCTGACATGGAAGCCAGTCGGATTGAGCCGATGCTGATCGACCAGTTCATCGAGGGGCAACCGTACCATATATCCTATGGTCTTGCCACTCATGAGAAGCGATCGATGGAGGAGGCAATCAACTCTGCGCTTGCGATAGAGGTAGCTGTCCGTCCTAGACAGATGCCTCCGGCCCCGGCTTCGGCCCCGGCTGTACCCTCGCAGGCGGCCATGCCTACTCCTGCCCAAGCATCTTAGGTGGCCCCATGGCCTGCCCCGGCTCCCCGGGAGCCCGCCATGGAGCCCAACCCTCAGCGGGTTGGTACGCCGGCGTCCCCCTCCGGGATGCCCGCGCAAGCGGCACCGGCTGCCGCATTGTGCTCGTCCTCAGATGAGTATGACTTAGAGGAATATGATTTCTGTGCGGCGCAGATGATTGCGCACTGCGCAGAAATCGACGCTCCAGGACCCGCGGAATGCTGCGCTTTCACCTCCGGACCGGCCCAGAACCGTCCCTGTTACTTCTGTGGAAAGCAGGGACACTTTTGGCTTAAGTGTCCGGAGTTGTTGGAGTGCCTGTGGGCATGCGGCTATCAAGGGAGTCTGCCCGAGCCGTGCCGGAGGAATTCCTCCTATCGGCCAGGTCCTCCGGGACAGCAACGCCAACCTCCAAATGAGGGAAACTGAAACCGGACGTAGTGGCGACCAACACTGTGTCCGGGGACAGTTGGTCTGTGGCGCCTGAGGTTGCCCCAACTGCGGACAAGCCAGACGACCCTCAAGTAGATATAACTTCTCCGGAAGTGGTCCTTGAGGACTCCGTAGCGGAACCCAGTGCCCCGGGTGACTCCAGTCATTCGACTTGCGCGCTGGTGAGGGACCCATGCTGGTACCTGCCCTTGTCTTTCTGGCGGGAGCCGGTCCGGTTCCTCGAAGACTCTGGCTCGAAGGTTACCCTCGTAGCTACAAGAACTTTTAAGCGTGAGAAAGCGCTCCGTGACCTAGCGTTGCGGGATCCTGGTCGTTACAAGCTCCTCGGGGCTGGTAACAACTGCATCCGTATCCATGGTATCATCGATCTGCCTATTACCCTTGGGGACAAGGTGTATACAACAGAGGCAATCGTTGCGGATATCGGAGCAGCCGGGATCATTGGGATGAACTTCCTCCGGATCCACCGGGTGATCGCCAACTTTAGCGCCGGCGAACTCCGGATGGGAGAGGACACACACTTCCTCTTCCGGGCGGGTCCGACTGGTTCATTCCAACTACGGGCGGGGCGCAAACCACTAAATTTAGATATATTCGTTTGCACATTGGAACTTTTGCACTGTACAGCTGCTCTGGGGACAGCTTTTGGTCACTTTAAACCGTAAAACTAAAAACCGCTTATGTCTCTTCAAAGCTTTGAAGTGATATAACTATAATGCATTAAAATAATATTCCATCCATCAAAAGCATATTAATTATATAAATTCATATTGTATATGAATACGGTTTTGCCTGGAAAAATTCAGCTCATTCATGAAAAAAGGCTGTCCAAAATTTTGCACATACACGACGACAATTGAACATATTATTGTAATTTACGAATCAGCTGTTGGGGTATCACATAGCTTGTCAGTTGTCTTCCTGCGATACCCCTTCACCCCCCCCCCCCCCCACACACACACACAACCTACACAAATGTACAACATTTAATATACAATATACGTCACCCATACAACATCATCACACATACAACACATCACACACGCTAAATCACACACCTACACCCACACAAGCAACTATACACCTACACCCCCCCCCCCCCACACACACACACACACATACACACATACGACATGAATACCAAAACAACGCACCCACATAGATTAATCTGAGCACATTCATAACACGGCATACATACAGGACAACCATTTGCACATATAAAACTCTTACATATTGATTGGGGACATGTGATGTTTACAATCTATTTCAAATGAGTCTTTGATTGACATCAGTGTAAGCAGACAAAATATCTACATGCATCAGACCTATCATACTCTCCACTGCAGATCGAGCCGTATGTGATGGTGTACAATGACACATACTCGGTAGATGGCGCGCCAGTCACTCCGCAGTATTATGGTTTCCTGATGGATTTACTGGACCGTGTCGGGGAGTTACTCCGGTTCCAGTACCGGATACACCCGACCACTGACGGACAGTTTGGATTTCCGATTGGAGAGGGCAGTGGAAGATGGACGGGGATGATAGGAGATCTCATAGACAGGGTAACAATACAAAGTTATGTAATTAGTTTGACTGAGCAAAGATAAGTGGAACTAAAGGATGACTTGAGTGAAACCACGTATTTCGCATCAGCCTATAACGAATGAGTCAGAAGTAAGTTTCACTCTCAGAATTCTTTCAGAAGCTGTTGTCAGAATTTCAAGGACGTTGAGAACTAAATGGCTGGACATTTACATGAAGACAGGGTGTTTCAGGAGACGAAAAAACGAAGATACACCCTTGACAAACTGTGATTCAGCTGCTCAGTTGCTCACATGAAAGAATGGGTGTATATTTGTCTCCAGAATCACACCTTATCGTCATGTGGCTGTCCATCCCTAGTGATAAAGTGTGTAATACATAATTTTCTAATGACAGGAGGCAGATCTGGCGGCAGCTCCAATGTTCATCACACAGAGACGAAAACATGTTGTTGATTTTTCACGTTCGTTCCTGGATGTTCACGCGTCTGCTGTGATGTTGAAGCAGCGCGACGGTAGCCACACCAGGATATTGACGATAGCGGATGTTCTCTAAGCTGACTACCTGACAGTGGGCACATTGAACCGAGGGATAATGCATCGAGCTCTGCGTACTTCTAACGACTCACAAATCCAGCGGTTATATGATAAAATGCGACAGAATCCTCACGTATCTTTCACCTCATCTAATGAAGAGGGTCTGAGCCGTGTCCGATTGTACAGTTATTATGTGTTTATTCTGCCCAGTAATATTGCAGAGTATGTGGTGAATGGAAAACCGTGTGATTTGCAGCTAATCAACTCTACACTGTTCAAAGAAGAGTTTGCATTTGCAGCATATAAGAACTCTGGCCTGACATCGTTTTTGAACGAGGCACTGAGGGTATTACAGGCGACTGCCGAATTAAAGAAATTGTATCAAAAGTGGTGGGTGGACAGAGGACAGTGTAACAGTGACACGAAGCGAGATGTGCCAGGAATACAGATAAAATATGAACACATGACCAATGTGAAAATGACGTCAGTATTGTCAGTGGGTCATTGTGTTACCGGCTCCATGATTAATCACGTTTTTTGTTGGATTATTGTTTTCTGGATGCAATGCTACTTTTGGATGCTCATCACTTGAAAACAAACTAATGTGGAGCAGTCATACACTGCACTAAGTTTCAGGTATCTGTAAGTTGCCCTTTCTATTGCCATTTTCAGTTTAACGGACCTTTGGTCTGATAACTTATTGGCATTGCGTTGCGTCCATCAGCTGTCGGGAATCCGTACATTCAAAGTTTTATCTGTAAAGTTTACGGTATAACCATTCTTCAACGAATACCTAAAAATATTTCCAGAAAATATTTATTAATTTTTTTTGCTTGCACGCTTTTTAAAAAAAAATGCTAAATTTCTCAAAATCTGTTCTGTAACTTTATCTCTGATTTAAGCATGTTGCTTTTCGTTCGTACCTTTGTGATGTTTATAAGTTTAATTGCATTTGAATGGTCTGGGCCATTTCAATTTTTTAACAGGTCTCAAAACTAATGATTTCGGCATTCTCCAACCGAAAAAAAATCTCCTTATGAAATAAGTTTTGGGCCTGGAAAATTTTCTTCACTTGTATTCCTCATAATGGGAACTGACACATCTGTACTAGTAGAACGCTTGAAGATAAAACTTAGATATTAGCACTTTCAAATGGGTTTTCCAAGTTTTCATATATGTGTGGTGATCTTGGATTTGAACTTTGGTGACCTTGAAAATTATTTCAGAACATGTCAATTGGTGAACTTGATGTTGCCTAAAAAGGGAACGCCTTAGTTTTCTCTTGAGGCTTGTTAGGCCAGAAATGCCCCAAATGACATGATATGCACAAATTGGCCTCTGTCACAAAAGAGCATGTACATATTCATCAGGTTGGTGATATAAACTTATGGAAAGTCTTATATGGAGCATTTTAGGTGACCTTGAACTTGACCTAAAATTACCCTGAGTGGTAGCTGTCGGAAGTGACATTCGACATGAATAATGCAAATTGACCGATGCAGACAGAATGCTTGTATATGAAGCTTAAGTTTGTATTATGAGAATATGGGTAGTCACATCAGGTGCATTTCTCATATGTAAACACAGCAATTTCACTGAAAAAAATTTCATGTGTAGACTGTACATTTCTCCTGAAACCTGTCTCAGCCCTGGGGCTATTTTTTTAAAAATCGCCGCTTTGTCCAGAAAACAGCAGCCTGGTAATTACCCGTTTTGTATTTCCATCATTGAAAGAGGCAGATATTGAAAGTAAATGTTCCTGATAATACACTGGACATTTGCATAGCAAAGGACACCCACATAAAGGATCATACTGATTGAAATGCACAGCTGAATATATAGAGCCGGTAATAATATTATGACCTTCCTCTTGCACACAGATGGATGAGCTGATATAAAAAGTATTGAGAAAGAAACGAATGAAAATCATTGCAAACCACCGCTCCATCTACGACCCTAATTTATAGAGTCTATAATCGATCAAACTATGACATTTTGGTGTAAAATATGTCTCAGGGAGGCGAGTACAATGCTACACTTGAGAGAAACACACTATATCAAAATGATCGTGCTTCGAAGGTAAGCAATATCCCTATATTTGTGTGTACTTCGTGTTGCATGCTATTCGCGTCTCTTGGGCTCAGACGTCCTAAACCAAACAATGAACAATGAAAAGAGGCACGCTATCAGAGTGAGCTGATGGGAAATTGGTAGCTCTGCTTGATCTCATTAAGTCATGACTGGCTGAGAATCAGAATGATTACATAATGTGGAGGGCATTACAAGGTTTGGATTACGATATATATATAGAGCATTACATATTTTGAATTACTGGATATAGAACATTACATAATTTGGATTACTAGGTATAAAGTATTACAAACTTTAAATTAACAACCGTATAGCATTATATGGTTTGGAATACTAGATATAAGGCATTATATCGTTTGGATTAATAGATGTATTGCGTTATTGTTTGATCCCGCCCCACTCCGGGGACAGTGAAAATTGCATTACATGGTTCGGATCAGTAGATGTATGGCTTTACAAGATTTGTATTACTAAATGTATGACTTGTTTTTTGAAAAACTAGATGTATGACATACATGTTTTAATCTTCTAGTCGTATGGCATTGTATGGTTTGGATTACTAGATATAGGGCATTATATAGTTCGGATTACTAGATATAGGGCATTATATGGTTTGGAATAACTTACACATCGATTAGCTTAATAGGTTCAACACTGGATATGCGCATCTGTTAATGAAATAAAACAAATAATGTTCACTAACAAATGTTGCAAATTGTCCCTTATGATCGGCCATACAAAAGACACGTTTACGTGGGATGACCTTTGACTTTTGAGCTTCTCAATAAATGAAAATGAAACAGGCAAAAAAATTTGTTCACCATATTTTTTTTTCAATTTATGTTATATGACACATCTTGGCACTGGTGGCATCACATAAACATGGCTGGCTACAAACCTAATTAGTCGACCCTGTCCCCACTGCCAATCGCATCACCAGAGTCACTCGTATTAATCTCATAAAATTTGGTTTCACTTGCTCCGAGATGATTATATTGCCTTGAAAAAGCCATGGACATTCTACAGTATACCATATACGACAGGAAGCGTGAGTATGGAATGACTGAATAAAGGTCATCTGATGACCACGCATGACTATTTGGATAGTTATGACCAATAGAAAATGAAATTTATGTGATTGAAATTCAACCAAACATAAAAGTAATGCTTCATCGTTGGACATGGACCTGATTATGAGAAACATGATAAAGCTACTGAATTATGTAATAAAATGTATAAAACACGCTCAAGGCACCATGGTTTTCCATTATGCATTGGTTGATTGTTTTTGGAGGAAACTAATTTACATGATCTGCATGATATGAAAATTATTCAAATTAGAATAAACCCTGTTTCTTTTGAAATATTAATAAACATGTTTTGGGAATTTTAGATCAAATTACTAATTAAATGCAACCAAACTGATCGTAATTGGAGTTCTAGTAGTGTTTGTATTCTGTAACTTTCCTCCTTACGTCTGGTCACTTGTCACCAAACCAGTCACGTCCAGGTAAGCTGGATCATCACCAGGAGGCAGGCACCGCTACAGACGTAACATAATTCTCTTACTAATTGCCCCATTTTTTTATTCGATGTGAGGAAGGTTGCAATTATCTAAATATAACATGTCATTCCCTTGGTGTCCCACGCAGCCGTCACTAAATACGTGTATATACACATGCAGCTGAAAAGACATGTGAATAAATTTAATCACGCAAATATGTTTGGGTCAGAAAAAAAATACCTGAAAACAGAGAAGCAAATCTAGCCACCAGATAAGATGGCTCGGCGTACATGAAGGGATAAAGTGTTTTACAAGTATTGTATACAATTTCAATATTGAGTTTTATTTGTTAAACACAATATAGTAATTGATGTGGTGTACTTTTCATGCAGACATGAAGAGATCATTTTCCTGACTGGTCTGACGAAGGCGTACTTTTACATGGTTTTGCGTGTTTGAGTTGTAATTTGCAAACAGATTTATCAGATTATATGACGATTTTCAGCTAGCGAAAGTTTCTGGGTATGCCTCAATTTCATAGAAAACGAAGATTTGTGTATTAACATTGTTGGTTGAGAAATTTTGTATTTCAAAACTCACTAAGATTATATCTATAACGTTTATTTTGAAACCTAACTGAAAGGCATTCTCTCAGCGACATTGATTCATAGATCTGTTTCACTATAAAATTGATCATTTAATAAGAATAATACTCACTTTTTACTCAAGTGGATCAATACGTGTTTGATCAGGGAGACACGGACGCAATTTACCTATCTCAAGGGTATATTGATTGTCATTTCCGAAGGCAAGTATGAAGGCTGTGTGAATGTTGTGTGCCTATTTAGACTGCTACACACATCAAGTAATGTATAAAATGTAAGTTTTGAAGGGATACGATACATCTGTTAATTCGTGTATACAAATTGACAGAATCTAGTGGTCTCTGTTATCTGCAGTATGTCTTCACGTATCCTCGTGGATTATACCTGTCAAAAACTGTAATCAATTTTATGTTAGCTTAAGTTTGTCATATTCGGATACAGTCAGCCTATCACATTGAAATCTGCTGGGCTGATCTCTAGAGATGTTTATCCTCAATTACATGAATCTAATGCTTGTTAACGTATCTGGTCCAACTCAGTGCCACACAGATTTTGTATGATGTTTGCATACATGTGTTATGGTGCAATCGGGTATCAGTTTTGATAGGACATGCATATAATTATGAATTGTTTTTTTTTCTTGAGTTTAATATAATACTGAATTTTTTTACCTAGAACACAAAATCGTGAGCATATTGAAATAACACGTTTGATGCACCATCGTTCATAATGATTTGATCATTATTAGAAATAGGAGTTTCTACTTCAATGTAATGATCATTTCCGGAAAATGTTATATGTGTTATTAATGTAGTCAATAGCGGGCTCATTATTATTTACAGGTTGTGGGTATTTCCTGGTATTGTGTATGCGGACAATTTGTCAACCTATTTCAACGGAAACAACCCATATTTCATTGTATGTCTTAGAAAAGCATTTTCATCATGTTCATTTTTTCAAAATATATATCGATGCTTTCCAACACATGATTTTACTTAAAATGTTTATTGGGGAGATTGCATGCACATGTTGCATAAACAATAAACCCTTTCATTGCTGATGCTCATTTTTTCTGTTCCAAACAGATGAACTCCCACGTTGGTTCTAAAGCAGATCACAGTTACACGCTCTATCAGTACAGCGAATTATGAATCAAATGAACGCCAGAGAAAAATTGCCGGAGGGGGGGGGTGTGGTTGTCATCATGTCAGTGTGTTCCTAGATACTGATAACGTTTGGATAGTTGTGCATGTTTACCAGAACCATGCTTACTATTTCAAGACAAATGATGCTGAAATGTCAAACTATGAAACACTAGAAGGCAAAAGCGTGATTATATATGACTATGAACTCCTGATATTCTTGTACTACAAGAATTATTTATCCTTACGACGATGGTAGAAAAAACAGAAATGTTTCATATAATAAATTAGCCCAAGGGATAGAAAATTAAAGGAATGTCTGGTGTAAGCCGCACGTCTCTGGTACCAAAAGTGTAATCTACAAATGGTGTAACTGAATATAAACGACAATTTTGATCTTCTAAGTACATCTAGGAGTGCCCATGGTCACCATTGAAATTGGCATATCTGACTTAGCATTTGAATCTGACTCTCTGTTTTGATGTGCTTCATAGGAACGAACGCACCGAAGCCAACAACAGATATAGATTACCAGTTGTACGACCAACTGACCTTTTAATAACACTCTAAAAAAGAAGAATGTGGATGAAAGGGTCTGTTAAAGGATGTTCTTCATATATCAATCATCTCACACTCGCCTATTGTGACACTGGGGATCAGTGTTGTGGTTTAGCATTTTCTGAAGCTTCCAAGTTCCTTGGGACAGATCATGTGACCACTCGCGATTACAGTGGTAATTTGAGGATTCATTCCTACCACCATCTTTGTATATTGTGATGGTCATAAATATAATGTAATTATTCGTTTAGCCATATTTGTGGCTTCATTAACTTTTAGCTCCAACTTTAGGTAGTTCACTATACATGTAGTTTCCTTCGTTTCTTAATAAACAACAACATATTGTTATGTGGTGAATCATTACCCCAAATCATATCATTTTTCACTTCCTGTTTCTTCTACACCACCATCAACTGAGGATGAATTTATTCAAATAAACAATATAAAAAAACAACATCGTGACCATCATTTTGTGCAACAATTGTAACGTAATTTGATGTATTTTATTGAATCTTTTTCCAAGAATACTCTCAGGCAGACGAAAGTAGTAGTATGAAGGTTTTTTTCGCACACACGTGTGGAAAGCCACTTTCTACGAACCCCTTCGTCTGGTCATGACATCCCGTTTTCCATGTGGGTGAGGGCAAGTAAGACGAGTTGTGTAAGCTAGTAATTATCCATTTCAAATTGTAGTTTTCTAGCTGAAATACAAACAGGAGCGACTGATAGAAATGATACATACTAATGACCTTAAGACAAGCAAAACAAGCAATAGTGATTAGGTGTTCATAATCATATCATGGGAACACAGATGAAGAAATATTGCCACATGATATTGATATATACAACTTAACATATGCTTGATGTCTCCGGTGAATACACTATTCCAATATTCAAATTTCTTGAATTACTGGAATGCGTAAAATCTCCTGAATATGATATTGCATATTCATCGCAATTGTAATGATTTATAATTGTGTCTGTGTACTGTACTTTACTGTAAATATCTGTGTACTGTAACTATTCACCACGTTTGGAATACATTTGGCACATACAGATTCATAACAACCATATATTTGTACAACTCCAGTACTTGACGTGATGAATACTAGGGACACTATTGTATAAATTTGACAACAAAGCAAAATATCAAGTTATTGCAACAGGCGTTTGAGTAGTGAACAAACGATGTTATTCACAAAATTAATTTGATCAGTTTGTATTTTTGTCTATGAATAATTATAACGGTATCACAGTATAACTGTATTGATTATTTAGGATTTTATTCTAGAAATGAATATCCAGTGCATAAATAAATAAATAATAATGAGCAGGCGATTCAATGTGACAGCACTAAATTTATCAGATGTTGTCATCATTTTACGACAAACACGCAAGGGGAACAACAATGATGAATTAACGCAGACAAGATGTCATGCACAGAACACTACTAATTTTCTGCTTTCCCTGGCAGTTCTCATTTATAACAAGTATTTTTGCTTAGCTTGTATTTTGATTCCTCCCACTTTGATGTTGAGCATTGAGTTTTACAAGTCCTTCCAGTACGAGGAATGATAAATCTTACAGACATCACATGAAACTTGGTAACTGTGAGATTCAACATGTGAAAATCGCCTCTGCCTCAAGACAAACTTCATAATATTTGCTCCCCAAAACAGCCGGATCCCACATAATATAAATATCAGTATCAACAACAACCAGATTTCAAGTTGTATGAACAAGCCCCTATCATTCCTTGGTGTTGCACTTGATGAACATCTAACGTGTAAACATCATATCATAAAATTTAGCTGCATTTCCACAATTTTGTCCATGCTGAATAGAGTGAAATATTTCTTACCTCATCACATCATATGATTGTTGTACTTCTCCATAATTCATGGTCGAATTGCGTATGGTATGCTGGCATAGGCAAACAATAATGAATAGCCTATTTAAATTACAGAAAAATGCAATAGTATAATAGCTAATGCCAGTTATATAGCCCATACTGATTCCATATTTAAATTCAATAAAATGTTAAAATTACGGGATATATATGAAACTAAAGCTTTATTATTTGCTTATAACTATATATCTCACAGTCTTCCACAGTTTTAGAAATGTATCTCCAAACCCCAAATTATCCAACATCGTTACACGTCAAAGCAAGATACCTCATTTGTATATCCCTGTGTTCACAACAAACTTCCATATAGTTTGCCATTCCAACTATTTGGAATCAAACAGATAATCATTTAAAAAATTAAATCAATCGACACAAAACAAACGCATTGGATAGATATAATGAATTCCCCATAATATAATCCGGCTTGCAAAGAATGTTATGAACTGTAATCCAAGCTTCAGCCTTTGCCCACTGGTGCCAATGTCCCTGTCATACTGACTCAGACGGTCTGGTCCTCGCGTCCGTGATCAGTTGCGTTTGCTCCATTGTTCTGTATTTGTTTTGCTCTGGTCGCGGACGGTTGCCTCCATTCGTTGTCGCGAACACACGCCGCATCTCTCCCTCTTCGTGATATTAGTCAATTTCATGTTTGTTTCCCCGTTTTCGTTTTTGTCAGCGTTTTTTTATCATTTTTTCCGAAAACTTTTCTGGGGCTGCGCAGTAAAACAGCGAAAGCTATGCGCAGTCCTTAAGTGTGATTAAATCTGGCTATATATTAGTGGTATCATTGTATTCTGGAAAAGATTCATTGTTCTCTATGAACCAAAACAAACACTTTGTACAGTAATGTTCGTTCGGAAGTATGAAACATTAACGAGAGTGTTATTCAGTATAACGGGAAGATGTAAAGTGTTACACCTACCAAATCAGGTCACCAACCAAATTGTAACATCTAACACATGAGATCGCATATAACTTGATCTTGACTTAGAATATACAATACGCTAGTAAAATCTCGTGTCATCTCTTATGTATCTGACTAGCTTGATAGAGAAGTTGCTTTTTGGTCTAAAAATCACTACGGCCTTAATCATGTTATTAGAGGCTTACATGACTTAAGCATTTCACCGGAGCTCTGTAGTCAGTATCCTCTGCAATGATGTCTAACATGTCTAACGACTTGCTGCCCTGCAGTTGTTCATTACCCTTGGTTCCATCACGACTGTACAATGACAAATGCCATTACATGTGGCATTCGAAGGGAAACTTAATATGATTGAGGACGGAGGAAATTAACAAACACAGCTGATGTCTTTTTGTATGGGCTGGCTCAGACATGATCAAGCATGATCCATTCTGAACATGATCCATTGTCACACTTTTTTATGCAGTCTTTGAAATTCACGAAGTTCTAGTCCCAATAAAGTAACAATTGCGCAAACTGCTATTTTATAATACACATACAAATATATGTTTTCAGCAGATTTATTCCTAACAATATATATACCACTGGAATACCAGTGTACTGTAATAAACTATTATGAGAACATTCATACCAATGTAAAAAAAACAATACGAAAGTAAGTATCAATCTATTACCACCAATACAGTCAGATTTTGATGATGCCAATAACAAACGTAAAATACAACATTTTGGAATAGAAACAAAGCCCGACCAAATAGTTTATCAAAAGACACACTGGCGTCATCAGGGGCAGACAGTGTGTTAAATGAAGTTGTCTTTACTGTACACCTGATGGAATTAGTATACAACTGCCCACAACCTATGAAAATAATTTAGAAATCCGATACAAACCTCATGGAATAGATATATGACAAGTTCATAAGTACCCAATCACAAGCCAGAAGGCTACTGAGCTGATGGTATCATCGTGGACAGATTCAACGTCCGCCAGCAGTGACACCGACTCAGTGGTACCAGGGTGAATTTCTAGGAGCAGGGCACCGAAAATGAGGGGCAAACTGAATACAACTATATTCTTAGATGTATGTCTTAAGTCTAGTATCGTTCCAAGTAAACATGAAAAAACAAGTAGGTTATACAAAAATTGCAAACCAGAAAAAACCCTAGCCTCCAATCTGGCAAAGCTGAAGTGGAGTTGGAGTGGAGAAATAGAATGATATGTCACTGCCACCAGGGTCCGGTGGACAAGGTGAAGCGGTCCCTGTAAACCACTACACTTCTCCACTGAACTTGATGGATTACACCTGTCAATGGCTGGTATCAGCTGGTTATTTGTCAGCCTAAGCTTGTCATAGCCGGATACAGTCAGTCGATCACATTGGTATCTGCTGGGCTTGTTCTTTCTGTTTTATTTGGTGGTCATAATTTACAAGGATCATCCCTGATTACTCAGGTCTACGACTTGTTAACATATCTTGTCCAGCTCAATGTAATGCAAATTTGGATATATATTTGCATACATCTGGCGAAGTGATGTATGCTGTCTGGACGTTGTCTGAATCGTAACACGAACAGAAGAATTTACATATGTTTTCAAATGAATATTGAATAATGCGAGAAAGGAACGTTTATTTGTGACTTCGATTACACGAATGATGTAGATATATGGCATTTGAACACATTTTGCCATACCAGCTCTACGATCAAGTATGGTTTGAGACGTACCATGTACATTGGGAGTAAGACCAAAATACTTCCTTTGTATATCTACTGCCGATGTAAACATTTCTCTCGCTGCAAGGAAGGAAAGTTGTAAGGTAACGCCAATTTTATGAATACAATCAACACAATATGATCAGCCTCCATTCATTAGTTGTTTTGTTTCGTGTGGTGGATAAATTAATTAGAAAACAAAAATAGCCATCAAGGACTGATGACTGATGGACTCTGATTCATCTCCATGTGTCTTGATTTTCACAACAGGCGAGTGGATCACACATATGTTACTTTTATGGTTGTGATGTCTGCAAAACTCACATGCACTCACAATAACGGGTGTAATGGTGGATTCAATGCAGTTAGTTGTGAAAATGATTGCTATTGCGTTTTGCAAAAACAACGTTTTAATTTTAGTAACTAGATCCGAAAGGGCGAGGGTCTGCAATCTCTGATTGTCTGATTTTCTTCTGCAATGTGGTTCATGTTGCACATTTTTTGGTCGAAAGAAAAGGAAAGTCTCACGCTACCCTTGCATGTTGTTAACATCCCTGAGAATCAGATGACTTAGAACAAAGGACCACACGCTATCAGGGATACACACTCAGAGAGAACAGGAAGGGAAATGGAACAATTTGTCTGCTCTTAGACCCCCCTGTTCTCAGGTCACAAAGGGATGGATGGACATAGCTAGCATTGGATACTGTATCTGATCGGTGTCGAGCATGATACCTATATGAATGCAAGTGGTGTGTAGGTTTACAACGGCTATCTTGTAATATATTTCGTTCTACATTTTTTATTACTGTGATGTAACTCCATTCTGAAACAGTTGACATCCAGTATAAAATATTTATCTAACTTCAACTGATTTCAACTAACATATTATTCAACTGAGAGCACAATTACACGTTACACACTATCTGCTATCGATGACGTCCCGTAATTTTTTTGTCGGACCGTATTCTTATTCCAACGAATACAAAACCTGAAATAAAACCTTATGATGAACCCTTAGGAATGTATATTTCATTCGAATCATCCTGCTAAATCATATGACCTGGAGTGTCGTTATATTATCATTCACTTTGTTCGACCTTCAAAAAATGCTCTGAATGTCAATAATGTCAATATTAAAACGCTCTTTTGCCATAAAAAAACATTACCTCATATCGTGTAGAAGTGTCCCACTGATCTTATTGAAAATCAGTCTTAATGTCATGAAATGTCATAGATCAGAACCAAAAAGATACATTAATATTCTCTATGATTTGAATGAACCATATCAAGCTGTATGTTAGTTGTTAGATTACGACCAATGCAACACTCCCCAAGATACTGCCGTATATAGCCATTTGTTCTTGTAACACCTATACAATCACAATAAATACAATTTACCGGTGATTTCGCAACACTGTAGTAGAGTAATTGTGCAATTTCGAGGTCCAATTGGCGTTTCACAGCCTTTGCGAGTCTGACACGGAGGACACCTTTGCATGTCCAAATTGCAACCTTTGCGAGCCTGACTAGGAGCTGATGGAGCACCTCCGTCTGCCGTACTGCAGTAAGTACCAGCTGCCATACGGAAGACATAGGAGTAATGAAATTAATCAAAGGTTAATCGTATTTAATTTGAATTTTGATTAAAATTGAACGAAAATTTACTTAGTCCAAATAAGTGAATTTTATATTTGAAAATTAATTGATTAATGCCTAAGTCACATTTGCACCGATGCCTCCTCAGATGTGGTTACGATGCGTGAAAAGGCTGAAATTTGGCCATTTCGGCCGGTCACACACCGAGCGCCGGAGGCCGGTGGAAAAAATGACATCGCCTGTTAATTGTTGTCAGACCTGCCGGCGACCGATCACAGCTCCTCCATGTGCCCATCGGGTGCCGAGGGGATCGACCAAATTTATCGGCCGATTGATATGAATAGTTAACCAGGCGATCACCGCAGGGTGTCCTGTCATTCACCGATGGAAGTGCGGTGGGTGTTTTTTCAGATTATCGATCGATTTTGACATACGAGACGGTCAACGCAGGGTATCATGCCAGGCACCGATGGATGTGCGGGAGGTGCTTTTCCGATATTCGGCCGATTTGTACATACGAGACAGTCACCTAGCAGTTATCTGTAGGGTACCGTGGGGTTTCCGGTAGGGCGTGATTGGTTGGCCGGTCGTTACCCATTATCTTATGGATAATATTTATTAATTATTGTTTTGTCTATTAATTAATCTTCAATAATTATTTTTTTGTCTAATAATTTGTCTCTCAATTACTTGTCTATTAATTTTTGTCTAAGCGATTTGATAATAATTTGTATTAACTGTTATATTGTCTAAAATAAACAGGGTCTCCGAAAGTACTGTGAAACCATCTATTCTAGAAGTGGTATAAACCAAATGTGGATATTGAAAAATTCCAAATCTTTATTGGAATATCTACATGCTCACACACTTTCAAAAGTAACGTCTGTCAAAGCATTTGATTTTCCACTTTGTACACAACTATACCTCACTCTGAACTGAAGTCTCAGCTAAAAAAAACTCATCAATAATTCATTTTTCTCTAAAAAGGGACAACGTCGGTACCAATATATTGTAGTTAAATATAATACTGCTTAAGACGACTCTGATGCCCCATACAAACATACTGAAATAGATGTGGTAAATATGGTTAACTTTATGATTGATAATATTTTTGGAATTTGGTGGTCGAATATTTCAACAAATTATTGGTATTCCCATGGGTACAAACTGTGCACCATTATTGGCAGACCTGTTTTTATACTCATATGAATCAGATTTCATCCATAATTTACAATGAGGAGGTTCTAAGAAAAAAACATGTAATTTTAATTTCACTTTTCGGTATATAGACGATGTATTGTCGCTAAATAATCCCAAGTTCGGTGACTATTTGGATGTCATATATCCCAATGAACTTGAAATTAAGAATACTACAGACTCTGCTATTTTTTTTTCCAACTATCTGATGATTCTAACCTATCAATCAGATTGTATGACAAGCGTGATGATTCTATTTTTCCATAGTCAATTACCCTGGTGGTAATTCAAGCATTTCCAATCTATGAGTCGAATAATTCTGTAATTTTGCGTGGACACTATACGCGCCATATAATGTGTATCTGGCGGGCAACCACCGACTGCGTTTATATATCGGAGACAGACTGTCCGGCACCCGTCCGCCAATCGGCCGATGTTTCGCCTGCCAGGGAAGAAGCGTCCGGACGTCAGACGGTCACCGGCCGATGCCTGCTAGGTGATTGGTTGGTCTCCCGTAGGCATCAAGGTACACATTCTCCCCACATTCCTACTTATGCCGGCCGGTCAGTGTACGATGTCCGGATAGGTGTCCACCGGTGATCTGCCAATGCCCGGTGCTTTCATGACCACTTGACAGATATGTGAAAGATACCTGAAAAAAGTTACCGGCGGCCGGAACATCCGTGAGAACCACCGATGTATTCGCATCGGCCGGCGACCGGTGCAAATGTGACCTAGGCATTAGTTAAGTTAATTACCTTAATTGAATTGAATCGAAAGTTAATGATTAAGTTAATTTAATCGCCCCATGTCTGCATAGGACGCAGTGACTCATAGCGCTGGTACAGGAGGTCAGCTGTTCCCATCGAGTGACCAATGCTTCCGTCTCCTCAGCGTAGGTCAACGATAACGCGTCGGGCTTGTCCCCAGCCTCCAAGGCGAAGACAGGACCGCGTCCACCCTTTGCTTCGCAGCTAGCTGCTCAGGAGAATAGCCCCCCTCCCCCCTAAGTAGGACGGTGCCTTATCCTGTGCATTCGGCTGCGGATCAGCAGGAATATATTACCAGACAATAATGTTGCTCATCAAAACTCCTACTCTGAAGTGGAAGGGGTCGGATCACACGAGACAAATACCACACTCAAAGAGGATCTGCTCTGGCTATGTTGTATCCCAGGAATGGTTACGTCTGTACCATCACGTCCGGCAGTGGTGACAGTGGCAACCTGTGGCTTCCTTAGAGGGTCCAACAATGAGGAAGAATCCTCATTGCGCAGGAACGGAGGCATTCACGCACAATTGAGATACTCGCAATTATGGCAACGTGACAGGCTGTCTGTATTACCATGCTGCTTTGCGGCCCGATGCACAATCTGCATGTTATATCCCTGGAATTTGGCGTGTCACAAATCCATCGGCTTCGCTGTACTTCAGCAACCACCGAAGTGAACTATGGTAGGCCTGCAGCCTGAAGTGCCATCCCAACCGGTAATGCCCGAAGCGCTTGGTCATAGATACTACAGCAAGGAGTTCATGGATGTATAGGCTACTACATGTTCCTGTCCATCCATGATGTGTAAGACGACACTGCCGAGCAAAAGGTGTTGTACGTTGATGTCCATTATGAGCTCATGCGAAGGAAGGAGGTGGATAGCACAGGAACAGACGTCAAAACTTTCCTGAGACTGCAAGGGCTACCCCCTGGTAGGCTCCCCATACAAAATCGGCTCCCTCTTCTGTGAGGAGAGTCAAGGGACACGATCTCCATGAAGCCCCAGATAAGCTAGTGAAAGTAGCTCGCGAAGCCCAAGAACGACCTCTCATCGGCCACGTTGCATAGCCGGGGGCCACATCCGCACAGAATCAAGTTTCGCAGGGTTTGTGCAGACGCCTGTTCCAGTCACCATGAAGCCCAAGTACCACTCATGGACATTAAGTTTGCACTTGGACGGCTTCAATCTGAGGCGTGCATCCCGATACAGTCGAGCACCATCTGGAGGTTGGTCAGGGTTTCTTCGAAAAAACGTCCGTACATGACATTGTAATGTACATCATGCAACGCTTCCAGAGGAACCTTAAGCACCATATCCATCAAGTGTTCGCACTTGTCAGCATTGCAGAGCCCGAATGGCAAAACAGTGTAATATGCAGAAACTGGCTTTTATATATACCGGAATTTTGTGCATACCGGTGTTCCTCTTGAGTCCTGATTACTACCCTATAATAAGCAACTCTTGATACAGCTTCCTCGAACTTCTTTTGATTCGTTGCCATTTCAATCTAATAATATAGATCAGATGACTTGAGAACTTGAGAACCCAAAATGCGTACATGTCACATGTTGTTTTTATAAAGAAAAGAAATCAATATGAATAACAAGATAAAGTACATGTATCTCGTAAGTTTATCACATGTAATTTTTCACAAATTGAAGTTTGACGAGTCTACCTTACACAAGTTCAATTCAATGGTCAGCTACTATGAAATAATATGTCGTATAAAGATGTTACCTTGGAGATCATTTCTCGCCAGTCAGCTTCTGGGACATCAGTGAGTGTGGGTTTCACTGTCCCAGCTATCAACCTGAAAGTCGTTTCACTGAGGAATGCGGGTGGCTGTCCTCCATGGATTATTACGTGCCCCATAACCATACCCACCAAAAAGTACATATTTTGTTCGTAGCCTGCAAATATCACAAAAAAATGTGTCATCATATACACCCAATTTCAATGTGCAATTTACACAGTGGTCAACAAATGATATCCATATTATTACAATTGGCAGCACAAGAATGTAGTGTAATGTTGGTATTAGTAATTACTTTGATGGCGGAAACAGAAGGACTTTGCGTCTTCTTGAGAAAAGAGAGGTAGCCGCTGTATCTCCTTCATCATAAGTCTATAGAATTTTATCGTGATGGTCCACCATCATCAATAGCCACTTCACCAGCGAACTTGACATCACAGGCCTTGAAGGGATCAAAACTTTTTCTCTGAAAAGCTCTGATGGCTCCATCTGTCACATTTGATCTATCCACATTAACAATGTTTTTGCCAGTTTTTATTCTCTTCCTCATCTTGTGTAGAATGTCATTGATGGTGATGGACTGTTCTTGGTTCTCATTGCTTTTGCGAAAAAAAAACATGAACAATACAAATTGAAATGTGATGTAAATCAGATACTTTCTCCAAATAAACTTTAATTACCTGTGTTTCTTCAGTTATTATGCTCTAGGTTTGACGAAATATCTTTCAATCAAGCATCATCATGGTAGTTACTAAAATGTTTGAGTTTCATGTTCACCCTAACCTAAGTTCACTCCATCAAGATCTAGACATGATAAAAATGATAAATTTATCTGAGTACCTACCTCATCACATTTGATGTTCCACTCCAGAATGTTCGAGGAATCTGTGAAGAAATGCATATAGTGAATTATGTGTGTGATATGTTCACAAGAATAACTATATTTCATTTAGAGTATGAGCGATGTTATGGTGACATAACATTACATTTTACCATACATATGTATATTACCTCCACATCAAAATCGCTGAGCTCATGCTGTTCGGGTGGCGGAACATGATGTTCAGGTGGCAGATGTTCAGGTGGTGGAACATGTTGTTCGAGTGGCAGATGTTCAGGTGGTGGAATATGTTGTTCGAGTGGCAGATGTTCAGGTGGTGGAACATGTTGTTCAAGAGGCAGATGTTCAGCATCTGGAACATGCCGTTCAGGTGGCGGAACATGATTTTCAGGTGGCAAATGTTCAGCTGGCGGAACATGCTGTTCAGGTGGTGGAACATGTTGTTCAAGAGGCAGATGTTCAGGTTCTTGAACATGCTGTTCAGGTGGCATAACATGGTTTTCGGGTGGCAAATGTTCAGGTGGCTGAACATGCTGTTCTGTCATTTCAGGGACACCAGAAACAAAATCCACCGGAGAAAGCTGTGCCAAGTCATGGAATCCGGACATGTAGAAAGAATTGCTAGTAGGCGTTGAGGATCTGAACGCAACTTCACCACTTGCAGTAACGTCCACGAACAAAGGAGAAGGTGCATAGCTTTTGACCAAATCACCCTTTGGCGCGGCTTCAGTTCCGGAGTGTCATCCAAAAGTGCTGTACACTCTTCTGCTGCTGGAATACATAGCACATGGAACCGAATTAGTGAAGGCAGACTCCTTTCCTCAATGTATTTGTTTAGGGTCAATTCTGCAACATCTTTGTCAATCCTGTTATTTGACGTGTTGACAATACATGTCGAGTAGTTTTCAAGTCGCCCCAGCCTCTGATTTCGACCATCAGGGAACACGGTTCATGTAAGTTTGAGGTGAATCTGTTCATAGCTGCTCTGAAGTCCCAGAGTCGCCACCACCTTCCATCACCAAGTGGTGACCTGATCTGTGTGAATGACAGCCCAGTTGAGAGCCTCAAACCAACTGTTTTTCTGCGGCAGGTACTCTTTGGGCTACCAGGTGTCTTAACAGTTCCTCCTGAACTGACAGACGAGTGACCATTTTCAGCGTGCAAAGGTTTATTCGCCCCTAGTAGGTCCTTCAAAAGTTGTCTTCTTTTCTGTGATTCACTGTTGAAGTTGGACCTTTTCATTGTTTGTTTGCGAACAAACTCGCGTAGGGTCACAATATCCCCAAGTGCCGTCAAACCAAGGTTTGATAGATGTTCAGCACTCAGTGCCATCACTGCATCACCATCTACCTGTGGGCAAAGAAGTATCATAAAACTGATGTTTTAATATGCCGAGGACTCATTGAATCCATAAGCTCAACTAAATTTATCGTCAAATTTGAACTAAGCAGGTAAACACTTAGTGTAACATTTATATAAAAAAAGCATATATGCGTGTTACTGCAGGTCAACAATTGACATTCTACATGTTAATTGTACTGCTGAATACTAGTACCGGTACTTACTTGTTATATATGATATTAAACCGAGTAGGTTTTCCTATAGAGCTTTCTCACAGAATATGATATTTCACTTGTGGTATTGCTACAGGTATCATGAATGCATTGCTTGAGCTCAATCTCGTTATCTGCTGTGATTGTTTTGGATTTCATGCTAACCCTGTTTTACCTAAGCGCCAGCGTACTGCTGAATACTAGTACCGGTACTTACTTGTTATATATGATATTAAACCGAGTAGGTTTTCCTATAGAGCTTTCTCACAGAATATGATATTTCACTTGTGGTATTGCTACAGGTATCATGAATGCATTGCTTGAGCTCAATCTCGTTATCTGCTGTGATTGTTTTGGAATTCATGCTAACCCTGTTTTACCTTAAGCGCCTTAGGGTAATATCATCCACTCTTCTTTCTGTCTTCAAAAACTCACAAACCTGGAAACAAATGAAAATTATTCAAGCGTGTGTGTTTCTACAAATACTTGAACCTTTTACATAGCAATATAAACATTAATTGTTGGTTGACTGTATGAAACCTAGGATTTGAATCAAGACCCTAGAAACTATCCAGTTGACGTTAACAATATACTAGTAACCCCCCATTTCAGTTCATATGGATGTATCAGTAAAAAAGAGTGTTTCAGTTCAAACTAAGATCCTGAACATATGAAGCTAAGTTCATGTGTCAATGAAAAATTCTTTTTGGTCGTAGTTTTGTTTTGGATTATCAGATTAACTTGCAATTTTGTGTCTTTTAATTGGGTATTGGGTAAGTCATAATTTTTCGCCAAATTTTATAGTTCTATTTCAAAAAATGAAAAAGGTTGCAATCTACTCTTAGTACCCTATTATTAAAATTCAGCCCTGCACAGTTCAGAGTCTGCACAGAAAAAAAAAATTTATTCTATGTTTGAGTTATATATTGCTTCATTATAAATATGTTTACTTGAGCATGTTTGCTCCACGTGGACCAACTCAGAGGGGTTAAAATTAGGAATTCTTTTGATAATTTTGAACAAACTTCTGAATAATCATAAAAAATACAACATGCATTTGAGAACAAAAAATTAGGGTCAAATATTCTCTTCAATATGGTATAACGGGTAATTTTTGGCCATTTTCAATAAAATCAATGAAAACATGTAATGCGAAACGAAATCAAAAATTTTGCTCTAAAATACTTATCAACAAATCAGTGGGGAACAAAGAAATAAGGGGTCACATGCATGCTATGTTTCTGCTACAGGCACCCATATCACTTCGGAATAGAAAAAATTACCAAAAACTACCAAAACAAAAGTTTCATAATTCACTGACTTTGACAACTCGAGTAATATATAAGCACGGTAACCCCCATATTGATTTATAGAAATAACGTGCATACTAGTTCATTGATAAATATGCAAGATTTTGGGGTTTAATTTGAATACATTTTTTAGAAAAAATTACCAAAAATTTTCAGGTAATATGGAGGTAACATCGCTCATAGTTCCACAATAAGGTAAAATTTGAAACGACATTTCTTTTTTCACATACACAATGTCATACTGATGATTGTTTCAAAGTCTGAAAATCATCAAATGTTTTACAAATGTTAACCCTTCTGAGTGGGTCGGCCTGGAGCGAAAATTTCTTATATCGACTTAGTCCGACAATGCCTTCCGACTCTAAATCAATGCAATAGATTCATTCTGTACGGGCATAAACATGATTTAACAGCCTTGAATTTGTTGGTATTTATTTGATCCCATTTTGGACTGAAATCGTTTGGGTAGATTGCCAACTTTTTCATGTTTTGAGATAGAATTCTGAAATTTTGTGAAACATTGCGGCTTGATACCGGTTACTAACTAGCTTGAAACCGACCCGTAACCAGTTTCGCTTATCTAAATATTGTCTGAAGTGACACCAACTGTTTTTGCAGTTTGCATTTTATCATATCTCTCTGACAAAAACCGGTCAAAATTGGCCGCTAAGACTCGACATTAAAGTCAAGTTCATTGTCAGTGAAATGCAATTTTGGCCTTAGACCATAGTTTTGTTTTGGATAATCGAATCAACTTGAAATTTTGTGTGTCTTAATTTGGTATCATGCCGTACTTTTTCCACCGATTTTCAGAATTTTATCTCAAGAAATGAAGAAGTTTGCAATCTACCTCAATGTTAAATTTCAGTCCACAATGGGATCAAATTAAGTTCAACAATTGCAGGGCTTTTATGATGTTTACGTCAATACAGATTGAATTTATTTCGTTGATTTGAAGTCGGAAGGCATAGTTGCAGCATGTATTCCAAGTTGGGGCTGAAATTCCATGTTGGGGCTGAACTTTAACATTGGGGTAGATTACCAACTTTTTCAATTTTCGAGATAGAAGTCTGAAATTCAGTGAAAAAATTACGGCATGATACTCAAATTAAGACACACAAAATTTCGTTACAAATTTCGTTACAAGTTATTCGATTATCTAAAACAAAACTACGGCCAAAAAGCGTTTTTCACTGAAAGATGAACTTGACTTTAGTCATTGTATTATTATATTGTATTTTCCAATATTTTTTTAGTTTTTTTTAGGACCACAATGGAAACGAGACAATCAGAGATTGCAGACCCTCACCCCTTCAGATTGAGTAATTGAAATTAAAGCTGATGACCTTCACATCTTCGCACTGTGTGATAAATGAGGGATTTTGGTGGAAAGCTGGTCATAAATAAGAATAAAATACAAGTATCATGGGAGGAATAATCATTAATAAAATTAATAGAATAAAGTACTTGCGATTTTTCTATTTTGACCATATTCTCGACCATGACCTGAGTTCTTGATACTGACCTCCCAAACGTTGCAAGTTCTCAGAATTATACTCCATACTTTAAGATGAATATTTTATGAAATATTGCCAGTGGTTTTGGAATTACTACAACTCGAGATATTACGACTCGGAGAATTCAGCTAATGACCTTTACATTTTCGACCTTGGGCGATTTTAGATCGTACAACCATCGGTCATGTATTAAATCATGGGGAATGGACCAAAGAAAATACAGAATTATTAGGGGAAACGAATCTTGAAAATAAGCGGGGTTATTACAACTTTTTGATTTTGACCTTCTACATGACCTTGCCCTTGTCGTTCAATATTGAACTGTAAAATGTCACAGTATTGTTTATATTATCAAGGCACATCATCTGGACGAAAAAATTGAAAGCTGGCTTCACAATATGGTCTCGACTCTTAGAACATTCAAAAGTTGTAGAATCGTGACCCCCAAACTTTCGACTTCGGGTGATAATGGGAAGTTACGGTCTTGGGACTATCGGCCGTACACCATCCGATGGGGAGTTGGACAACAAAAATTGTTGGAAAAATTAACATCGATTAGAACATGAGTTAAAGCCAATTATGTGATTTTCACTTTTTCGGTTGCCATGGCAACCAATTCTATTCGATTTTGACGAGAAATGAGGAGGATTGAGCCACCACAATACCACTTCATTCCTATAAGTTTTAGGTCGATATGACCATTTGTTGTCGAGTTATGCACGCGGACATTCAAAAGTTGTAAAACCGTGACCCCCAAATTTTAGACATCGGGCGATAATGCGGAGTTTCGGACCTAAGACTATCGTAGGTACACCATACGATGGGGAATTGGCCAAAGAAAAATACAAAAATAGTTTGAAAAATTAATATTGATTAAAACCGTAGTTATAGCCAATTATGTGATTTTAACTTTTTTGGTTGCCATGGTGACCATTTTTATTCGATTTTGACCGAAATTCAGGAGAACCGAGCCATTCCTATGAATTTCGGGTCGATCAGACCATTTGTTTCTGAGTTATGCAAGTGGAAGTTCAGACAAACAAACAGACAGAAAGACCCAAATGCAATACCCTCTCCCCTATCGAGGTCAGGGTATTAAGTCTTTTGACTTTTTGTGTTATCCTCGGTGTTCATTACCTGTGTTATATAATATGTGCTTATACATTGTATTTCATTGTGCACATGATTGATTCCTAAATAAAAATCAATCAATCAATCATTTTCACGTGAAAATATTAGTCGATTAGTGGTCTCAACCGATTAATCGACCACCTGATTCGATTTGTTCCGTCGTTAATAAGCCAGACACACGGGTGAACTTTCAACAGCATCAGTCCTGAAATCAGGGATCGATTAATCGGCCCTCTCGAGCGATTGATCATCGATTAATAATCGCCATTTGGTAAACAAGTGTGGCAGGCCAAAAAATATCTATTTCACCACATTATCGCTCAAAAACCCAAGAAACCAACACTTTTATTATTTTCCGATTTCAAGAACAGTCGGTTAGGTTGAATGTTTGCTTTCAACTTTGTGTTATGCTAAGTTATAAAATGTTGCGATACGGAAGGGCACCAGTTATTTATTGCTATGCCACGACAACGGCAAACGTATGGTCATCATGAGGTTATGTTGGATGATAACTAACTTTGAGCAATTTCGTACGTGCAAAACTAGTTTCGAAATTAGTTTCGTACATACGAAATTACTAATTTTGTACGTACAAAATTGCTTATTTAATTATTCATTTATTTTTTGCTTGCTGCGAAGCGTGTTGCAAAAAAAATAATTATGTCATATATAAGCCACCGTAGTTTTGTACGTACGAAATTAGTTTTGTACATGTTTTCTATGCGTTCAAAATGTTTTGCACGCGTTCAAAACTATTTCTACACGTTTAATAGTTTTGAATGCGTCCAAAACATTTTAAACGCGTAGAAAACATTTTGAACGCGATCAAAATTGTTGAGTTTAATAATTTTTTTTTTTTTTGCAAGCTGCGAAGCGCATTGCAAAAAAAATAACTCTAGCATATATCAGCCACCGTGGGTTACCACATACATGTACTAAGTGAGGTCGTCTATTTCGTTTTCGTGTCAGGTGATGTATTCCGGAACACGGAAATCGTTGTGAAAGATGGAGCTGCCAAGATGGTCGTCATCGATGGTAACTTCAAGGCTGTAATTGAATTGGACGCCAGTCCCAACTGCTGGAAAGTACCTGAAAGACATCTGCAGAAAAATGAAATCCGGTGCCTAGCATGTTAGTGCCGTACAAGAACAAAACATGTTTTTGTTCTATCAGACCTTATGATAACCTTACCAGCTAGCAAATTCTTTGATTTGACATTTCACTTGTACACTGTGCACCTATAAGAAACTGGTAAATCAAATCAACTGGTTCTCACCTGTATTCCTTACAAACTTGCCGAGGGTTTTGTGACTTGGCCGAGGGTTTTGTGACTTGGCCGAGGGTTTTGTGACGAGCTAATAAGTCAAAGTCTCAAAAGCATATGTATAATGATATCGTTACATACACTTCGAAATGTATTTAAAATTTGTAATTTGCTGTGAGAAATATGACGGGGAATATTATTCATCGAGGTTGATATATATTAATATATCTTAGGCTGTATAAAGTGGGCTGAATTGATACTAACTTAATAAAAGGAATTTGCTCATTTTTCATGGTTGTATAAAGTGGGCTAAATTGATACTAACTTACTAAAAGAAATTTGCTCATTTGCCATGGTTGTATAAAGTGGGCTAAATTGATACTAACTTACTAAAAGGAAACTGTTCATTTGCTATGATTGTATAAAGTGGGCTAAATTGATATTAACTTACTACAAGGAAACATCATTTGTCATAGTTAAAAAAAGTGGGCTAAATTGATACTAAGGTACTAGAAGGAAATTGCCCATTTGCTATGGTTGTATAAAGTGGGCTTAATTGATACTAACTTAGTAAAAGAAAGCTGTTCATTTCCTATGGTTGTATAAAGTTGGCTAAATTGATACTAACTGACTAAAAGGAAACTGTTCATTCGCTATGGTTGTATAAAGTGGGCTAAATTGATACTAACTTACTAAAAGGAAGCTGTTCATTTGCTATGGTTGTATAAAGTGGCTTAAATTGATAATAAATTACTAAAAGGAAATTGTTCATTTGCCATGGTTGTATAAGTGGCCTAAATTTATACTAACTCACTAAAAGGGAATCGTTCATTTGCAATGGTTGTTGGCTAAATTTATACTAGCTTACTACAAGGAAACTGTTCCTTCGCTATGATTGTATAAAGTGGGCTAAATTTATACTAACTTACTATAAAAAACTGTTCATTTCCCATGGTTGTATAAAGTGAGCTGCAGTGAGACTACTTGTTAGTTGTCCATCTGCGGAGAATGTATTCAGTGGGTTGTGTTGACACCAATGATGTTTTGTCGGACTAACTTACTAAAGGTTAATTGTTCATCTGCGAGGGATGTATTAAATGGGGATGCAGTGAGACCAAGCTTTCTTGGTGAAACTAACTTACTAAAAGTTAATTGTTGATCTGCGAGGGAAGTATTAAATGGGGGTGCCGTGAAAACCGATCTTCCTTGGTGAAACTAACTTATTAAAGATTAACTGTTCATCTGCGAGGACAGTTATTCATTGGACTGATTGTACACTCAAATATTTCCAGATCTCCATAATACACACTCTATTGCAACCAGCACGACATGATTTTGTGAACTATATACACTTTAGCCACTCAAACTGAACATTTACATTCAAACCCAATTAGGTGTCACCAACGGCAAACAGTGTGTAATATGTAGTTGTCTCGTCAGTTGAACAATATGTTCAATTCAGTCGCATTTTGATTAATATATTATTACTGGACGTTTACTAGACATACATGAAAACACGTGTTTCTCTTGTGTTGGATACACTGAGGAATCCTGAAGATTGTGAAAAATTATCGATCTACAATAATGTAAAAGATGTTAGCAAAAAAACTGGGTGCATGGTATTGATGATACTGCTACATAATTTTGAATTTTACGAAAAATTAGGCTTGTACAAGCGACTTTCGTTATCATTATTGTCAGCAACACAGTTTTTTATACCATACAATTGACGTATAACAAAGAGACCTTTGTTTGCGACTTATCACCTAAATCAATAGTGGCAACCATACTCCACAGTAAGCATAAATTACTTGTAGTGTAAATTACATGTCTGCATGAAAAGCACACTATATATATTTACTATATCAGAGGTGAAAGTCTGAAATCAAAATCGGCAATTGAAATCGTATACAATATATACAACACTCATTCTATCAAGATACACCTGAAATCACAGTATGTCTATCTAATGAATATACCACCATTTTGCATGTGTGGGTAGAACAGCTGCCTATGCCCCCAATGGACTGGCCGGCTATGTCTATACAATTGTATTCTTTCTCACATCGAAAGAAACAGTCAGGACAGTGAGGGGAGACAGTCACATGTCCTCTGGTGATACTATAACATGTCCATGGTGTGTCCTTTTTTTTATTTCCAATCAGTCATGACTAGATCCGAGAGAGAGCAAAGTGATCAATTTCCCGTCACCTCACTTTGATGGCGTGCAGAAATTCTTCTGTTAATTATTGTGTTCAAGACATCTGATCCCAGGAGACGTGGACAGCATGCAGCATAAAGCGCACACAACTAATGGTATATTTCATGTTTCGCAAAGATTTGCCTTCTTGTAGTACTCAACACATGTCCACATACAGTGAATTATTGTCACCATATTTTGATATTCTGATCGCCCGTCCTCTATGGAATTGCGGTGCGGCCACGACTTGCGAGTGGCGACTTGTGTGTTGCGAGTTGCGACTTGCGTGATGCGACTTGCATGACGCTCCAAGATTTGCGACATGCGTTATGTGGCATGCGAGTTGCGTGTTGTGTTTTAAGTTTTAGACGATTTTTAGAAAAGAAATAATTTTTGGTGTCCACGATCGGAACAGACGTTTTCGTTGGCAGAATCTTTTTTCTCCCATGATGAAGTGCCACGCGTGCGGTAACAATGCGCCAGGAGGTAGCAAATTCTGCACACAATGTGGATTTGACCTAAGTCATGCATGTTGCATAAAATGTGGTTGAAAACTTGGAAAGAAAGATAGATTCTGTGGTCAATGTGGAACTGTGGTCGTGGATTCGGATAGCATGGATGAAGCTCGCGTGTCAGGGCCTGCGCTGGCTGCTGGTCAGCCTGCTGCTGATGCAGTTGAAACTTAGGCACGTACATGAACTTACCTTCAACCGTTTAGCCAATATCCATACAACATCAGCAGAAGCACTATATAACCTAACTACATTTCAATGATAATGCCTCCCGTTGGATACATACCGCATTCCTCCCTACTCAGACGTACATAGGCAAAAATGATTATGGTTTTAGGCCATTTTTGTACATAGCATAGGCTAAATAGGACCAAGGGACACATACTCAAACCCCACACAATATACCTGATCAGCATGTGCCTTTCATCATTTATGATCACTCTCCGTTCTGCAAAATGGCCTGAATGCTGTAATAAAATGCCAGTAACAAAATTTTAACTTGCCTAATCAGGCAAGTGAGTTCTATTTTGACTTGCGCTTACCCGTTTTCACTTTTCGCACCTACGCATACGCACACCCGCACACACATGTCACGCACCAAAATATCCGCGCACACATGCAAAACACTCGTAGCCCAGAATTCACAACAATACCCATACAATCCCATAAAATCCCCCAAAATGATCACTAACTGCGCTCCCTCGATCGCCTGAAAACTTCACACCCACCTCCCCTACAAGATATTTAAAACTCCTGGATCATCCACTGATGAATGTGCGTTCTTGTCCAGTCGATCCATTTCTGAATTATTAGTAAATTCCTACCATAAATGTACTGCTATAATTAACGTACAGATTATGCTTCATATTTACTTTATTCACGGGATTTATTTTTTTTTGCTGTTTGCTGTCAAGGAGAGATTAGAGGAGTTGAAAAAGAGAAGGTTACTAGATGGAAGTTATGCTACTACGGATAACTCACCAAAGGTAGCAATCACATCATCATTTGTACGTTCAGGATGACAAAAGAATTTCAAATCGACCTGAAGTATATACTTATTTACTAATGTTCCGGTGGTCTCAACAGTGAAGGCATGGATCCGCTGTTAATCGAAACAAATATGCACCAGCAAATCACATATTACATACCCCGGAATTATAAAATGACATATTATATAGACATCATTATGCACGAGAGCAAGAATGACAGTTCATTTTGGACAACGGGAATGAAACAGAATCGAAGTAATTCGATGTGGGTGACATCAGATGTGTCCAACAGTCCAACCATTCTCATGTCTTTAAATAATTCGATGTAACTATCAACCAAGCTGGTTCTCATATACAGCCAAAATCTTTCTATTCTCTGCTTATGGTTAGAACTTCCATACATATAAGGTGGTTGTCCACAGTTAAATCCGTCTGGGATCAATGTTTGCACGTCCACGACAACAACATTTTCTGTTCATCTATCACATCTGATGACCCTTGGAATAATTCCTTCTCTTTGTACTGCATCAACGTAATATTTGCATACCACCCTTGGATGCTTGCTGGTTGACGCTGCCTTCAGCCACATAATTTTCTTGCTGTAACCGTCGATAGCACCATGCATTCCGATCCCATAGGGGACAAGCTTGTCATTGCCATCCATGTGCCAAATATGATCTGGCCCGCTGACTCGATACACACGCCTCTGCAATCTTGCCCTACGCATGGTCTGGAATCTCCCCGGTTGTATAGCCTCGACAACATCTCGCACGGTTTTCCTGAATGTCGATGAGCAAACATATCATACCAATGGTGATTGTAGTATTCTATAGTCAAACAATTATTTTGCTAGTTTGATTAATATTGAAGAATGAAATAAATCGATTTTACACCCCTTCACATGTGATATTGAATGTGGACAATTATAAAAAGAATGAAAATTGACAACAACAAAAAAGAAAAAGAAAAAGAAAAAACACAGATGTAATACAAATATAGCTGATCTGTGGACATGAAGCTCGTGAACATGTCAAAGGCGGCGCCATATCTGTGTGTACCCAAATCTGCGACTCAGACCATTTAACTCCAGTTGCACTGCGGCTATGATAGTATCAATATCGGACTCTTCTATGCAGACGAAGAAATGAAAGCCTCCTCCGGATATGACGCGTACTGAGGATCATAAATCAAGACATGAACAATCAATGCGTTATTTGAAATAAAAGTCCCAGCACTAGTTGAACTGACCAAACTTTACACTTAATGATATTCCAAATCAGAAAGTTTCGTGAAAACTGTACACAACCTGGGTGTGGGTATAATACCGCTAACTGTTACAGAGGGTATAATACTGAAGGACTGTTTCGAGGCTCTCGGACGGGGGGGGGGGGGGAGGTATCTTTGATAGGGGGACGGGGATGCACATGGCACCCCATGCAGTGACTTTTTATCTAGGTCACTGCCCCCATGTTAAGCGAATTACAACTGAACTGCGCGAACAATACGACATATCTGAGGAGATCATCCTTCGTAAGTTCAGTTATGAAATTGAAATTCTCGGTGAACTGGGGGAGGGGGGCCTTATAGAATATACACTGATCTCTAGAACCTATATACCTGCATACAATTCCATGTGATTGTGCCAGTGCATGCTGCGTTTCGGCAATGGTGTACCCTTCGAAGAAGTATTCTCCAACATAAATATCACCTGAAAAATTATATGCAATCTGTCTGCAAGTATATGTATTCGCGCGTATAAGGTTCATCGAACATGGTTGATCCACATCACCAACTAATAAACCTACAGCGTTTCATTTCTCAGTGTTTTTAGGAGTGATTATAAGCTGTTATAAATCGTCGTGTCAGTTTGCTAAATAAACTAGTTGTCCACGCACAAATAGCTTCACAGGTCTGTTCATGCAACATGCAACTCGCCTCACACAATTCCCAAGTTGCAAAAAGCATATCGCAAGTCGTCGCGCGTCACGCAAGTCGCAACACATAACTCGCAACTACCAAATCTCCACTCGCAAGTCGTGGCCGCTTTTTCAAAGCCAACAACGTCTGTTCCTCGGCCTGTTCCGATCGTGGACACCAAAAAAAGATACAGTAGAACTCCAGCCTGCGGTCACTCCAGAAATGTGGTCAACCCATGCATTGTGGTCAGATGCATCGGTCCCGAATGCCAGCATAGGCATTTACATGTTGAGGGTACTCCTGTAATGTGGTCACTCCCCTTATCCACAATGCGGTCAGTATATCTGGTCCCAATTGCCCACAAAATCACAGAATACGGCCAGCAAGCAACACCTCCCCCCCTCCTGCGATCACTTAAGTGGTCAGCCAGCCAGCCAGCCTGTGATAATTGATACGGTCATTTGAACATTAGCCTGTAGCCAGCCAGCCAGCCGCGATCTGTCCATCTGTCTGCATGTCATCATTCACTGATGCGGTCGGCTGAACATTTACATTACACATGAGCAGCAGGCCGACCGCCTGTCTGGGTGTCATCACGGCACTTCTTCACACCTCCCTTCTCTTGACTAACATAAACACTGACAAGCACACACAAGTAGATTTGTCAACCAAGATATTTCCACAGATATCAGTTTCATCATTGGAACAAAGGCATGAATAACCCCAATATTTCTGTTAGATATCTTTCACTAAATCATATTTTTTAGAATAAATCTACAAATCTGTCGACATGACTACAAAAATCAAGTTGATCTATCATTCAAGAAAAAGTTATGAAGGAAAGTGAGAGCAAAAATCGCATTATTCTTCAGAAGTACCCTTTAGTGCCGACAGACATTACTGCGTGTTTGAAGACATTTTGATGTACAGTGTACATGTATCTCGAATTTTGAAACGTGTTTGCGTTTGCCTTTATATGATATAACTTTGTTAAACAAAATGCTATTTATATACATGTAATCAATATGGTTTTTACACGTACACATGTACAAAGTGTATGTTGGTTTTCGCTTGACTCGACATCAGCCAAGCAACATAGCTGGTAGAAAGGTCGTCTCTCAGATTCCTATAATGTGGCCACTCCTATAATGTGGCCAATATCATTGGTCCGAAGGGTGACCACATTACTGGAGTTCTACTGTAGTTCTTTTCTAAAAACCGTTAGAAATCTTAACACCTAGCCCACAACTCGCTTACTCTGAACTCGCAACACGCATTTCAAATAACACATGTCACCATGGTCACAGGACGCATATCGCAACTTGTAAGACGCATGTAGCAAGTCGTGGCGCGTCACGCAAGTCGCAACACATAACTCGGAACTGGCATGTCGCCACTCGCAAGTCGTGGCCGTACCGGAATTCCATACGTCCTCGCCTGGTCAAGTGCCCGCCCCTACATTGTCTCGCCCATCTAGTGATACACTGTTTGTTTTTTGGTGCAGTTGCTATTTTTCATCGGTCACTCGGGGTCCAGATGCAGTTCTATATTTTAATGGTGAGAAGCTACCATTGATAATGAATATGAGCTTAACGTACAACATTAAGATTCAAGTACGATAAAAACATACATTGTGTATTCAATGTGTAAACTCGGAACATCAAAAGTTCATGGCTTCCAGTAGTTTTTATTAGGGTTTTTTTTTCTGACATTAATTCAGTTAGATAAGTTTTGATACATAATTGATAATGCATATGCAGTGCGAAAATTGACTGTGTTTTTGTTTCATGTACATCATTTGTGATACTTCGAAAAGCAAAAAGGAATTTATCATGTTCGCAATTACTGACATCTTCATGTAAAAGAGGGTCTTATTGAATACCATGTTTTTAGGTTACGATTCCAGGAACTTTCGGAAGTATGATTGATCAGCGGTCAGGTGTACTTGATCTTGGAGTGAGGAGGTCAGGATGTTTCTTACTAACGAGACAGAGTGACTGACACATATGATGCATTAACAATGTGGGCACATTGTGTGCAAGGACAGCTGCCTGCAAAATAGATCAACTCGTTGTGGTATATTGATATACAAATGTAGACCAGGGGCGGATCCAGGATTTGTGAATAGGGGGGGTGCTCTTCTTAAATGTAGGTAAATCTGAAAATAGTGTGAGCGAGCATAGCGAGCGAAGCCTTATGCGGTCTGGGGGGTTGGGGGGGGGCCGTAAGCCCCCCGAGAAATTTTTGGAATTTAGTGTCTTTGAGATGGTTTCTAAGGTGTATTTTACAACTGTACTTGTGATTCCATTCTAACGCTGTTCTAAGGTTCTTATGCACCAGACATGGTGATCAGGGGCGGGTATAGGATTTTAGTAGGGGGGGGGGCAAAACCTTTGGTTGACAGAGCGGCGAGCGAAGCGAGCCCATGTCGGCCGGGGGTCTGGGGCCCGCTCAAGGGCCTCAGACGCTGAAGGTTTATGCATCCCCAATGGTGTATTCTAGGGTTCTCCTTGGACCAATTTCATGGCCTTGGAGTTTTTATGAATGCCTAATCTGGGGTGGATCGAGGGTTCTGAAGGAGGGCCAAGATATGAAATGTTGCGAAGCGAGTTGGCGAAGGCTGTGGGTCTGAGGTTCGCTTAAGGGCCCCAGAAGCTAAAAGGATATGCATGCCCAGTGGTATTTTTTTGTAGGCTTGCTTTGGTCCATGACCCATTCCCCTAAGAGTTTTTGCATGGCTAATTCGGAGCTGAAGGTTTTTGCATCCCCAATGATGTGTTCTAGGGCTCTCCTTGGTCCAATATCCATGGCCTTGGAGAGTTTATGAATCCCTGATTTTAAGTGAATCCAGGGTTCAGAAGGAAGGCCAAGATATGAAATGTCGTGAAGCGAGGAGGTGAAGACCGAGAATCTGGGACCTGCATGAGGGCCCCAGAAGCTGAAGGGATATGCAGTGGTGTATTTTATAGGTTTTCTTAGTAGTCCATTTCCCATCCCCCTAACGAGTGTATGCATGGCTGATTCAGGCAAATCTAGGATTTTGAGGGTAAGCCCAGTTCTGAAATGTTAAGCAAGTTGAAGCAAGCCTTTGTCGGCTGGGGGTCTGGGGCCCGCTGTAGGGCCCCAGAAGCTGGCGGTAATCGCGTGCCTAATATAACATCTCAGAGTTCTCTTGGGTCTAACTATCAAGCATTACTTAACACCCATAAATGCATGATCACTGTAGTTGAAACAAAATATGACATAAAATATTACTTGGTTTTGGACTCCATCAGAGGATTAAGTGCATTTGGCCATTCAATGCTCTCAAATCATTTATAGAAGGTGGAGGGAATGAAGTGCTTTCACTGAGAACAGGTGGGTTGACTATAGAGTGAATACACTGCTCGCGACATGGCGCCCCAGAAGTTAAAGCTACTTTCCGGTGTAATTTATCTTGAAAACACTTCCTCCCCTCTTTCCCCCCCCCCCTTTTCCTTCCTTTTTTTCCCTTCTCTCTTTCCTTCTTTTTTTTGGAGGGGGGGGGGGGGGGGGCAAGGCCCGCTTGGCCCCCCCTAAACCCGCCCCTGGTGATGGTCAATCGTTTAATAATAAACATGAGATATAATTATCTTCAAAGTTATGCCGACTTCCAGAGTTATATCCAGACTTATACAGAACTCTGTCTGAAAGAAAGAAACAAATAAATAAATACAAATATCCCCGTGTATGTTCAATGATAGTTTCAGTATGAAGTCAAGTGTGTCGGACTAGATTTATTATTGGAGGGGGTGGCGGGGGTGGTAATCTGGTAAGAGGAGTCAAGCGACCGAGCGAAGTGAGGTGGATAGGTGGTAGCCTACAAGGCGTGGGGTCTGGGGTCCGATCAAGGGCCCCAGAAGCCAGAGTTTTTATCATGTTCTGTGGTTGATTCTGAGCTCTCTCTCTCTCTGGCTCTGATTTTTCATTCCACACATGCATGTAAACATTGCTGGTATTTTAATTTGTTTATCCCAGAACTACTCATTGTCACTTATTATATGTCATATAACTTAATTGCTGATCAATGACACTCAATTGCATAATTATTGACCAACGAATGTTCAGACTATGTAACGCTGTAATGCACCTCAACATATTTTTGAGTCACAGTTTTTCTTGTTGAAAATATATTGTGGGGCTCTACCCCCCCCCCCCCCCGGTCAAAAATAACAAACGAGGAAAATTTCACTCATATTTCCTTACATGTAGGTGCACATACCCACATTTCCTATAGCTTCTTGCTCTCTTTTCTTTTCTTTTTTTTTTCTTTTTCTCTTTTTTTTCACGGACCAATAGGGGGGGTGCGCGCCGGGTGCACCCCCCCCCCTAAATCCGTCAGTGTAGACTGTTATAGTGTCTTGTTTACGTGACTTTGACCTTCGGACATTGAATGACTGTTTCAGTCACACAAGAATAGGCTTGTGATGTTGGCGAGTTTTACTAAGAAATTGAAATATGCATACTTAGCTTGGTTTGAATGTTTGAATGAAATAACGACAAATGCCAACTTAGTGCGCAATTTAAGCTCGGCATTTTTTTCATGATGCCATCATTCGAGCTCAATATTTTGACAGAGTCAAAACATTTTGGCACCAAAAAACCTCCAAAATCACAAGAGTAATTGATAATCGTGCAATCCAATGGAATTTTCGACCAGCATCCCTGGCTGACGTCCTGATACATTGACTGTATCCGTCTAAGACAGGCTTTGGATGACAAATAATAAACTGATACCAGCATTCAGCAGATCTAACCCATCGTGTCACAGGAGAGGTGCGAATTATCTGTCTACTGGTCTCATTGATTTTTGATCGTCGTGTTTACTGGTTGTATACATTAACATACATTAAGATACATAGCTAGTTATATATCTTGAGGGGTTGTTCTACAAATATTGCATTATATTTGATGTAATGAGCATCAAATCCAGCTGAATTTTACATTGTATTGTTTCTTTCATGAAAATTACATGAACGACTTAACATCAATTGTGAATGTTTGTTATAATTATGCAAATAAATGACTATATTGTAAACATATTAGGTAAAGGACCAAAGCTGATTTATATTTTGTGTACTAATGTATCATATGTGGTAATTTGTTCGAATTGAATCACGACCGACCAAATGAAGAATCCAGAGTGTCAGTAAAGCCAAAAATAATATTGACGAATAATTTTGAACGACGTTACACCCAATAACGTTACACCCAATGACATTAATTCCATTCATGCAATATTAAGTATGTTTTGTCACCACTCACCACGTGACCTTGATCGGCTTGCGCGTGTCTGTATAGACAACCTAACGATTCCCAGCATAGGGCACGCCAGGTAATCATACATGTAACACCATGTTTAATTCCGATGTGAGAGTCATTGAAATACGTATAAGTAATTCATCATCTTTTTTTTCTGAGTATGAATCCCAAAGTTATATTTGTCCGTTTTATTCAGCCTTGTTTACCATCTATCACTGTTGATTTCCATCCAGTGTAGACTGGAGGTTTAATACATTTCTGTAATTTAAGGATTTCATTATGGGAGTGGAGTGATAAGATATTTTGTTATTTCGCTGTTTTGTGGTGAGTATAAAGTAATTACCAACATATTTTTCAGAACGCCAAGAGCAAAATTAAATTATATCATATTCTGAACGGAAGGAGCCCTACAAAATATTTCAAAATATATCCACACCGGTAACTTCTACTGTACTTGATGCCATAGAACTGGTAGCACTTAAATCTCCCTACAATAGGTGTACCAGGTATTTCCCTGAAGGAAGTCATTTAACATGAGAACATCGCGGAGGGTTATTGACTGCACGATGCTGGTAGTAGCCAAAAGTCATGTTGCAGAACCGTTAACTGTCACTTATTTTTTGAAAATCACTTTATCTAGGAATGTCTAAGTGGAAACTTGTAGAAATTATCATGTATACGGAAATAATCCTTCCAATATTCATGTTGAGAGAGAATGAGAATTCACATAGAGAATAGCGTGCTGAGGTTGGATAATTACCTCCCAAAGAGAAAAGACCACCACAGCTGTGCCCGGCCAGACAGGGATTCAGGCACTTGAGACACAACTGTCCACTAATGATTATGGAAGCCCAAGATTGATAACTTGGAGGTCTGGAGGCACAAATCAGTACAGAGTGTGTGAACAGCAACCAATATTTCTTGTAATGATTCAATTAGTTCAGGACGGACTACATGTGCATAATTTGTAACATACACTCGTATCAAATCGGATCCGTGGTGTAATAACATCATCATTCAAATCTGAGATGTAGGTAGCAATCTAGTCTTTTCTCATATCCTATTATACATGCACATACACGTACGGAATGAATTAAACATACCTTATATAATCAGACTCAGTTTAGACTCTTTATAATCAATTTGGTAAGTACATGTACATGTTCACGAGACAGGATGCGAGTATTATGGTGTTTGCCAAAGTTCCACCATATCACCTGGGGGCATTGTTGTATCACAAAATTGATATGTCATTAGTATTGTTTGGTATTTCAGTGGTATATATTTTAAGTGCACATCTGCAATAAACACGTATTTATGTTTGTATTAGCCAGTACTGACATCAAAGTGTTTGATGGTGGATGAATATGCGCTTGTGCCTCTGTTCTCTCACGTTGAGGGCAATAACATCACGTCCACGTGGTGAATATGAAGTATAAGGTATGCCTGAGCGGCCAGGATATCTCAAGCCTTTCATACGTTTACAGTGTAATATAAATTCATAACTGTCATTCTCAAAGAATGTGTCATAGACTAGAATTCATTAGAGCGTCACTCATTCAAATATGAAATAACATTTCTGAATCAAAATACGTCAAAATGTAAGAGCAGTGTATGTTCTCGTCATCTTTCATCAAATTATGGTTGGCTAGAAACTGCTTAGATCCCCTTAAGTGTTACATGTAGGGGTATGTATTATCATTGGCCAGTGCCTCGCGCTTGGGTAAAAACAGACCCACGGAGGTCAGCCATGGGCGGCCCCGGTCCTGCTATCATTTGTTTTAAATATAGTAATCTCAACAGAAGGATCGCAGCGGTTTCAAAAATAATATTTCTGATCGTTTCAATAAGGTTTTACAATTTAATCTTGTGAATAAACACAAATACTGTGAGAGTTTTGCGATATTTTTGAACCCGACTTCACGGGGGTCAAGCGTACCTCAAGTATTCGGAGGAACATTGACGCTCCTGAATTATTGTGAGTGAAAGCGTGTGTTATTTTGATATAAACGTCATGGTGGAGCCAAATAGTGCAAAAGCAGGCTGCAAGAAAGCATAAAGAACTCGCTTGCGATGTATGTACAAGTAAATCACTGTCAAAATTTCCGGGAATCATTAGCATAAATTACATGGAAAAAGCCGACGATGTTGGTTTACCGTAATACGGAATGAGACCGATACGGCGGCGGTAGCCCCTATCACATACGCATACAGTAGCACACCAAAAACATTGAGCTACATTTCTGATGTTGGCAGAACAATTATACGAAAGGTTGCCAACTTTTATACTTTCCGACATAAAAATGATTGAATGTGATGACAAATATAGTTTTTACACCAGATTAGATGTTTAATAATCATAGTCTAGGATCATCAACGGAAGTCGATCTCTCTGACTGCACAATTATTATCCCCGGCAGAACTGTTCACTCCGACACATACTCAACCTCCCGGGAGGCATACAGCTTCATGTGCAACCATTGATGAATTTGGTGAAGGGAATTGTGCATACACCATTGCCATCTCTGTTTATAGCCAGGTGTCTAATTATACTGTTTGGGTGAACAGCATACAGCAGCGCAGGTGAATGCACAAACAGGGTCAACCATCCATGTATTACCCACGCCTTACGTTGCTCAACTCCGGTGATTTTACGGGTACCGGTTTGTCATGCGCTACGAGGTCGCATAAACTGTCAATTTGATCCAAAACATTGGGCAACATTAAAAGCATTGAAGGTCTGAACTCGGATATACATCTATAGATACGTTCTTCTTTGTTTATTATATGCAGAATAATGAGGGAACCAGGTGTGTCCACCCTGACTTTATTCCGTTTTGTGGGATTAGTTTTCTAGTGAAATGAACAATTGCACGCCAACAAGTCGTCAGACACCATTGCCGATAATATTGGCTACAGGGTGATGAAATATGTAAGCTATGTATGTCGTACATGTAGTATTATCATTACACCACAAAGCAATTCCTCTAGCAAGCTAGTTGATCACATGGGAGGTGGTGTGAGGTCTCTGGATCGTAACCTTTTAGCTTAGCGCATGTTTCATACTTGTGTATGAACAAGTCTATTCCACGAAGTATTCGTTGTGTTTCATTGTTAAAAAAGGATAACATCATTAATGTTGGAACCAATTTTAAAATCAGCCAGATTTAACATTCTTGTTTATCAAGCAAACTTGAAAGTACATCTCGAGATAGTCAGGAATATACACAGTTCGACGACAGATAATCAGAAAGTTGCCATTGATCGTTTTAAGCATTCTTTTTTATCATGTAAACTTGAAGTACATCTCGAGATAGTCTGGAATATATAGGAAATATGCACAGTTCGACGACAGATAACCAGAAAATTGTCACTGATCATGCCTGGAAACACTGGATAGAGAATGATCGGCCTGCCTAAATTGTCGGTTGCCACAGTATCTAGACAGACACCAATGACGTCATGAAACTGTGTATAGAACGCGGGCCGCTATGAGGAAGAAATTGATCCGAAATTGATAGGTCCGAGTTTGAATCTTGATGTTGGCAACTCAATTCAGTCACATAATACATAGTTTAAGACTCATTATATATGATTTCTCATTTTATAGACAATATAAAGCTACTGCAGAATGAATAAATTTTGTCAATTTTAAAAGAGGTTATAGCTATAATACACATATTGCCAAATATTATTACGCTTAACCCAGGAGTGAAGTTATTCTAAAGTATTCTAGAAATATATTGTAATTATGAATCTGACATCCAAAAAATTTCCTGTAATGTCTATTAGATATATTATCCCTAATAGCGAAAGTACATGTAGGACACAGCAATTTGCTTCAAAACAAAAGTGGAACGAATCAGAATGCACGCTCAGGGAAAGTAAATGTACAACTCCCTGTGTGTAGCAAAGAGGCAGAGAAATGTTTCCTTAGTAAATTCATACTCATTTATAGAGCCAAAATTGCAAAACTGATCAATTGGAATAAACATTCATACTCATTTATAGAGCCAACATGGCAAAACTGATCAATCTGAACAAACATTCATACTCATTTATAGAGCCATCATTGCAAAACTGATCAATTGGAACAAACTAAAAAAATAGTCCGGTTTCCATTCAAATGTGTTTTTTTGATAACCTTTCAATGTCAAAGGTAGGCTAGTTCCAAACTAGCTTTGCCAAATTAGGCTACTGCCAAACTATATTAGAACAGTGTATTCGCCGAAGACATTGAGTGTGTGTTCTATATCAGATGGTAATTCTATCATTTTATGTTAATAAACATTTTATTGTGATCACCTGTCTTGCAAAGTCTAATGCCTAATTTGTCCTACATATCATTTTTATGTGTCATTCGCACAAATCACACCTGTTCATATTGCAAGACAAGGATTTCAATACAAATGCCGCTGGGATTGTGCGAAGAGAACTGATGTGTCACGGTAGAAATGATCGCCATAATTCCTTTTGTTTCCTGACATGGAAAATGGGATTTCAAGACCAGACGGAAGTGATTTATTGGAAGCACCTTTTCCATACAGAGCTCGTCAGAACAAATTTCCAGAACCTGAGTATTGTCAGTTATTAATATACCAATATGTTAATATAGTTATGTACTTTATAATTATTTTCCAACATAACGATCACATCGTTTGCCATACATGTTTGATGAAAGAGTGTAGTAAATTACTATTATAAACTTTTTAATTAGTTTCATATTGATGCACGAAAAGCGGTGGAAGACAAGGTAGATGCCTGATGGTAATAACATTATCATAAACATATCATAACGTCTATATAAACTCGGTAGCCTTTTGGCTTGTGATTAGGTACCTTTGTACTTGTCATGTATCTATTCCATGGGGCTTGTTTTTGATTTCTAAATTAGTTTATAGGTTGTTGGGCAGTTGTATGCAAAGCTCATCCAGTGTACAGTAGCAACAGCTACATTTTACACATTGTCTGCCCCTTATAACGCCAGTGTGTCTTCCTATTGCAAAATGTTGTATTGTACGTTTGCTATTGGCATAATAAAAAATTAGTTGTATTGGTGGTGATAGATTGATACTTACATTCATACCACTGAACCGGTGTCACTGCTGGTGTACATTAAATCCGTCCCCGAGCATATCATTAACCCAGTAGCCTTTTGACTTGTGATTAGTTTTTTTTTTGGTTTATTTTAGATTAGCCGACTTCCAAGCGTGGAGCGACCTTAAAAGTCCTGGAATGTAGGACAAAAGGTCCACAAATGACTTAGGTTACTGTCTTCTTTCACCTTATTTCTTGTGAAAATAACAAGTACTACATGTGTTTCGTCAAACGTTATCATTTCTGATGCAAATAAAATGGGTTCATAATCGAAACTTGTCCACGTGTGGCATGTTATTAGTGATTGTGGGTCCTTGGAATGAAGTGAAAAGAAGCAACTGACGATTAGAATTAAATAGAAATATAATGACAAAACATGGAACATTCTAGACAACGGAAGAAAAACTGAAATGAATATCAGTAAAATCAGGAGATGTCGAGAAAACACATAGAGTTGAAATCAAGATATTTTGCACGCATCGAGTTAATATCAAGGTATTTTGCAGAGTTTTATTGCCCTGTGTGTAGCACTCGTAATGACTCTCCCCAAAACTACACCAGGCTTGTGATATGTTTCTTGTACTTATCAACATCATCGTGATTGGGTCCGTTCAATTCACCAATAGTGATTTTGCTATCTGTTTTGATAAACCATATTGTTGAGTTCTTCACAAACCACATGTATGCAGCACTGAAAAGTTGCTAGCGTGGAGGCTAAATTACATTTGAAGTTAAAATTTATCCATCACACAGAAACCTACTGGGCATGTTACAAAATGGAGTAGTTTGATATCCTACATCAAAAAGTAAAAACATATTATAGTTCATCTTGATTGCTATAAATAAGGGCAAGAAAAGGGATTCCAGACTAACGTAATCCACTGAAATCCGCCTTTCAATTTGTGGTGGATTGTGAAATAATTCGGAAGTATATTTATTGGGCGCACTAACGTTGTACCGAATGCTCCATCTCGTCCTTGACAGATCTTGGCTCTTGGTCACAACGTGTTCTACTCTGTGAACGTGTGTTTTATCCATCGCACTGGTTCATGAGGAGCGTACCTAAGATACCCTGATCAATACTCATGGAAAACAACTGATTTGGTATGCTTAGGAGTGGGTGAGTTGACGAAATTTGTCTGTGAGGACAGCTGTCTGCAAAAAGATAATCTCGATGTGGTATATTAGTATAGATATTGATTAGTGTATTTATCGTATAGTTTTGGTCCAGTCAGAACAAAAAGCTAAATTTCGAAAATGTATGTCATTGGAATAAAAACATTAAACCAGTTAAATGTATGGGAGGTTCCCTTTCCACTATGGGTAGCCACTTCGTTCACAACCTCTCCTCTGAATTTGCCAATAAAACCCTGAACCTCGAAATGGCCATTTATTCTACTTCGGTGCCTGTGTAATGGCCAATAATTTGTATTTATTGTGATTGTATATGCGTAACAAGACCATATGGGGACAGTGCAAGTAAATATTGCAAGGAAAATAGACTTTGGGAAAGCTTTCTTAAAGGCAATCGAACAACTAATATCCATGCTGTATTAATGTATGTATGCAGGTCTTGTCTCAGGATCTTGATGGGAAAAACTGGAAGGAAAAACAAATTGCTCACAACAATACCAAAATATTGAGATCTATAGGGCCACAGTGTGTTTTGTGCGAAAACAATATGCATTAAAATAAGACTTATTCACAGTAATGTTGATCTTCAATTCTGACTTACGAATGGCTGGTAAAGGTTGCCAAACCGCATCTTCCTGGTTTTCAGTGAAAGTCGCTCACGAAAAAGAATATTACTGGCATACCCCAATTGCTTGCATTCACACTGATCTAAATTCTATATCAAGTTCATGCAATCGTTGATGACCATTGCCAACAGCATTTCAAAGGCGGCTTGAGGAGTGATTCTTGTATACTATTTTTGAGAACAGTGATCGGAAACTGCTCGGGTGTGATCAATGACAACTACACGCTTCTCATTCAGTTAAAACATGTCTACGTGCTTGAGGACCCCCTGAGAGAACAAATAATACACTACTTTCTGGTACGATACAGACTAGATTCTATGATTGTTGATACCTATAGTTGTCTTCTGTTCAGTGGGATTTTCAGGTTGTGACTTTTCTCTCGGTTCAGCACTGTGGCATATAGCTCCTACCATTACTTTAGTATTTTTTTAGAGGTTCCGTGCCAACTTCCGTTATGGCATGTACATGTTAAGACACATCTGGCTCATGATAATTTTCTTCGTCCTTAAAACCTCTCAAATTTCTGCACCACTCTCAAGATTACATGGCTGATCAGAGGTAAAATCAGGACGATATTGAGGATATTGTAGGTAATGTGAGTATCAATCTGTTATCACCAATACAGTCAAATTTCGATGATTCCAATAAAAAAACATAAAATACAACATTTTGCAATAGAAACAAAGCCCAACCAATTACCTTATAAGAAACCCACTGGTATCATCAGGGACAGACAGTGTGGTAAATGTAGTTGTTTCTACTGTACACCTGATGGAATTAGTATACAACTGCCCAACAATCTATGAAAAATTAGAAATCCGAAACGAACCCCATGGAATAGATATTCGAGAAGTACATAAGTACCTAATCACAAGCCAAAAGGCTACTGAGTTGATATTTCAGTATAGCCCATTTGATCTGGTACTAAAATTGATATAACTGTTTTCCAAATCCTATACTGCCCTCCGTGTGATTCCTAATCAGTCGGGGTCAGATGTAAGAGTCAGCAGACATTCCCGTCAGCTCACTCTGATAGCGTGCAGTCTTTTCATCGCTCATTACTTGGTTTAAGACGTCTGACCTTTAGGAACGTGGACAGCATGCAACTCAATGTGCACACAACAGAACGCATATTGCTTGCATTCAATTCAGCCCTATATTGATCTAGTGTGTCTCTCTCATTTTTCCCATTGTACCCTTCTCCTGGAGACATGTAAAATGTATTTTGATGTGTGCTTCTAATAATGCTGGAGACACAGTGACATTGATTGGGTATATCAATGTTTCAGTAGACTTTGCCTCCTGGCAGTTCTGCCCTTGTTTTCGCACACATACAAACACAGTCATCCTGGGGTACATTTATCAAACATGTATAGAAATTGCGGAGAAGCTTCTCTCAAAGCTCTTAAACAAGAACTTCAACTAACAGACTCATCCTATTCTTGGTGACTTATGTTCTCAAAAAAACTGCACTCATTGATTTCATTCTCTGAATACGATTTCATATTGTGATCGATCATGAACTCTATAGAGTAGGCTTTCAGGTATGGTAGTAATTCAGGAAGAATTTCATTTGTTTATATATCTGATTACATTCCATATCGGTCTTTCAATCGGTGTGTAGAAGAGGGCTTATATTTCCAGCGCATGTTTAGCAGCATGTACGATATATACTTTATGTGTGTATTCTAGCTGTATATTATGGTCATTGTGTAATTTGCAGGTGTCAGTTGTGTAATGCACTTGATGAAATTGTGTCTCAATATTTCACTTTCAGGATGCCATACAATAGGAACACACCACAGTAAACAGTGTGCAGCATTGTAAACCGTAGGTTTACACAACGACATTAAAACGATTCACAACTATGTGAGAGCGAATAAAATGCAAGCTAGAAATACTTTACAGTAGTTTGTTTTCATGTGATGAACATCCAAAAGTGGAATTGTAACCAAATAGTAGTACTCCAACAGATAACCTGAGTAATCACGGCGCCGGTAACAAGATGTCCCTCCGATAATGCTGATGTTATTTCCATATTATTAGTCATGTGTTCATATTTTATCTGTATTTCTGGTACATCTCGCTTTGTGTCCCTGTTACACTGTCCTCTGTCCACCCACCACTTTTGATACAGTTTCCTAAATTCAGCAGTCGCCTGTAATATCATGAGTGCCTCGTTCAAAAACGATATTAGGCCAGAGTTCTTGTATGCTGCAAATGCAAACTCTTCTTTGAACAAGGTAGAGTTGATTAGGTGCAAATCACAGGGATTTCTATTCACCACATACTCTGCAATATTACTGGGCAGTATGAACACATAATAACTGTACAATCGGACACGGCTGAGACCCTCTTCATTCGATGAGGTGAAAGATACGCGAGGATTCTGTCGCATTCTGTCATATAACCGCTGGATATGTGAGTCATTAGAATTACGCAGAGCTCGATGCATTATCCCTCGGTTCAATATGCCCACTGTCAGGTAGTCAGCTGAGAGAACATCTGCTATCGTCAATATCCTGGTGTGGCTTCCATCACTCTGCTTCAGCATCACAGCAGACGCGTGAACATTCAGGAACGAACGTGAAAAGTCCACAACGTTCTTCCTTCGTTGTGTGATGAACATTGGCGCTGCCGCCATGTCTGCCTCCTGTCATCAGATAAATCAGGATTCAGACACTCAGCATGAGAGTTTATGTGAACCGTATCAATTTCACACAGGATATTTGGAACTGTCAAACTGTCTTCTGACTCACTGATCAACATCTTTTTCTATTGGATAAACATTCCGTATCAACAAGATCTAGTTTAGTGCCACTCCATCTTTACTCCATCAAACTGGGTACATCACTTTGTATCCTTACCCGGTCTATGAGGTCTCCTACCATCCCTGTCCATCGTCCGCTGCCATCTCCAACTGGAAATCCAAACTGTCGGTCAGCAGTCAGGTGTATTCGGTACTGGAACCCGAGTAACTCCCCGACACGGTCCAGTAAATCCACCAGGAAGCCGTAATACTGCGGAGAGATTGGCGCGCCATCTACCGAGTATGTGCCATTGCACACCATCACATATGGCTCATTCTGTAGTGGAGAGTATATATAGGTCCGCTTCATGCAAACAGTGTGGTGTATCAACCATGAACTCAGTAGATTTCATCGGAAACATTGTACACCCCTGATCAGTACATGGGAATATTCTATGTCCAGTATACTTTGGACAGTTCTCTGTGAATATCACACATGTTCAGTAGTTGGTTGACAATAATCAATGAATGTTGATTACAGTGAAATATGCACATTTATAATTATATTGCTAAAATTAGAACCTCACAATTACACATATATTCTCACCAGCACGGATGTAACATTGAGGTATGCGCCATGACGGACCCGCTCACGACTTACTGAGAAATTAGTACAATATTATGTATTCACCTAATTGAAACAAATAGGACAAGAAGGACTGAAAGCAACAAAACAACTTCATAATATTGTGTTCGCCTCCATGAGGAGGTTGATCATTTCCTACACAAACATTAAATAATTATAAACATTTTTGACCAGCTCAAAAAGTATTCCAAAAAGGGCAAAACTATTATCGCCAAAATAATCAATAGCTAGGATAGGTTTTTCATGTGTTCATGGTGCTTTTCCAAATTGCAATTATGGACTTTTTGTTCTTCTCCTGAAACGTCAGCTGGGTGGAAAATATACAAAAATTGTGTTTTCTATCTCCACACAGCAGAAGCAAACAGGGCAAGTATTGTGAAACAGTAGAACATGTTTTTGCACATGACGTTTATCACACAACCGATATGCAAGTTGCATTGCATGCTTCACAAAATGTATAAAACATTTAATTGTTCAAATAAGAATGTATAATACTCTACAAAACATAACGATTATGTGCATCAGATTTAATGTAATGGCAGTTATTTTGTTGAAATCATCAAGTTCAATATTGATCCCCAAAAGAAATAATTTTATATTTTCTATTGGTTGCATCATACTCGTATTATATTGAGAGTGACGTTACTAATAACCCACCTTTATCAGCCATTTCGATGTGAGTTATGGCGGACACACCACACAGTGAACTCCACAGAGCAATAAATATGTAGATTGTCCCCTTCAGTGACGTTAGCGGTGACATCGTCTTAGCTGTGTGGATAAAATTGCTGACAACATCAGAGACACCTGCTTAAGGTGTCTTGCCTAGTGTCTGCCGTCCTCGGGTTCGGAGTAGCTCTAGTTGCATATGTTGCTTGGGTCCAAGCTTGGAACAAAGGAATACTGTGCGGCAATGAGAGTATAAAGCAAATAGTGTATCCCAATATATCCTAGTATGTTGAAAATCTGGATTTGTCTAGCAAATAAAGTATGATCGATTACAACAGTGAAAGTCCAGAAACAAACAATAACAAACATCAGTTTATAAAATGAATTTTTTAGTGATATTACAATATCTCATCCAGACCATTTATCCATCAAAGCAGAATCCCCTCAGTGACATCATCGCCCCCGCCATAAAACAAACAGTAAAAAAACGTAGTATCCATGTCATCAAACACCTCAAATATCAACATCATTGCTCTCATTCCTATGATTAATCCCAGACTCCTGTTCACTGGCAGACAGCAGCAAACTGACAGGGACAGCTCCCACCAAAAGACAGAAGCCGTCCCGCCCAGTCAGGTGCCTGTCCTAGCCCAGTCAGGTTCCCGCCCTTGCCGTTCCAGCCATCAATGCCTCTCCCAGTCAGATGAGCACGGGGCATTGATATCTTGGTTCTAGGATATACACTGCGCGTTTATCAGTGTCTGGGTTCCGGCGCAACTACAATACTTCACTCACCCGTTGGTACTGAGTTGGCTGTCTAATTATTGTTGGTGAAAATGCTCACAGGAAAGATGCCGTGCATATGGACAAAAATGAATGATGAACAGGCATGATGTAATAACAAAGTGGGTACATTGTCTGCAAGGATAGTTATCTGCAAACATGCCTACAGCTACGGTGTCTTTTTCAAATCGCTGACACCCGAGACATCGACCGGCCTCACTCATTTTGCTACTCCAGATTGTTCCATACTGTAATACATTCAAAAGGTCTCCTCTCTCGGGAAATGCGACCAAAGAATTAAGGATTATCGTAATGAGTATGTGTAGCTGAACTCGCAGCCGTCAGTAGATTCTGTCTAGAACAAACCAGATCATAGGCAATAGCAAGAGAAAAAAGTATCACCACCACTAGTTATACTATACCCAATAATATATTCTGTTCTTATATCCTATCCTGTCTCGGCCTATATTTTTTTGTTCAGAATCACTGTGTAGTGGGTGCCTGGCCTACAACCAAACAACTTCAAAACCTAAGGTGTGTGGTCGTTAATGCTTTTCAGGGCGAAACTCGTATGGATGATCAGATAGTGGAGCCATCCAAAGCTCCTTGTCGTCTGATATCAGATTATATTGTACACATCTGCCTATTTTACAGTACTCCCTTCTCTAAGTGTAGTCTAACCGTTGTGTTTGTCTGTTTATCATAATTTTTTGTCCGGACAGAAAACTAAATTTCAGAATTGATTTCCTGAGCTTGAACACATTATCAAACCAGTTAAATGAATGGGGAGGTTTCTCTGTGCACTATGGTGAACTTATCGTTCACTTCCTACCTTCTGGGTTGTTCGCAAAGCCAATTGAACCCCGAAATTGCACAATTACTGTACTCAAGTGTGTGTAATCACCAGTAATTTATATTCATTGTGATTATGTAGGTGTAATAAGAACGAATGGGCACGTATACAGTAAATACGGCAGTGGCTTGGTGAGAGCTGCATTGGTCGGAAACCAACAACCTACAACTATCATACAACATCAGCTTCTATTGTTTTAGTATAACACAAAGGAGACACGAGTTTGATTATTTGAAGCCCTTGGTTCATTTGAATACGTAAAGGACAAACCATGAATATCATCTGTTTGTTCTGATTTATGACATTTCATGATATTATGACATACGACTATAAGTTCAATGAAACAGTGATTTCTACGGAAAATGAGTGTTTGTATGATGCCATTATTGACATTCTTGCTTATCTTTTGAAGATAAAAAAAAGAATGATAACATACCGACCCTCCAGGTTATATAATTTTACAAGAATGATTTCAATGAAATATAAAAAGCCTAAGGATTTTTCAGTTGGTGTCATTCCGTTTATTATGTTAAAAATGAGACAATTCATTTTGGTTGAATGCACGACATTATTACAACTAGCCCGACATGTCGAATTTGATATTTATAATCACTTTATGAAACTCGTTGATATAACAAAACAGCCCGACAAAAAACTTACATTAAAAAACCACACTGGCGTCATCAGCTGCAGATACATGTGGTGTTTAACGTGTAGTTGTAGAAAGCTGAATAAATATGTAGTTGAATTTGGAGAAATATACTTTACTATACTCGGCGTCTAAACAACTGATTCAGAATGGAGCTACCCCGTACATCGCAATAATAAAACATGTAAAACGAAATATATTATAAACTAATGGTAGCAAACGAACGAACTACTTGCATTTATATACACATCATGCTTGGCACCAATCAGATTCAAGCTCCGATTCTTACATTCCGTGACCTGAGAGCAGGGGGTCTAAGAACAGACAAATTGGTCCATTTCCCTTCAGCCATCCCTGATCGTGTATGCCTGACAGCGTAGTGTGTTTTCACTGTTCATTATTTGACATCTGATGCAGTCTTAGAAATGTAAACAACATGCGAGGGTAAGCGTGAGACAAGTTTGTTCTTCGTTTGACCTACAAACTTAAAATGAACCAAAATGCAAGGGAAGTATGTTACAATCATGAATATCAGAAAATGTGAATACGGACGTATATTTACTTGTGAATAGAACAAATCTCACTTGTGTTGCATACAGTGAGTAATTCTGAATCTCGTGGGGTTTGTTTTGGATCGCGAGATTTTTGATCCGTTGCTGCGTATTTGTATACCATTTCCATCAGGTAAAGTCTGCCCCTGATGATGCTCTTGCCTTGAAATGTGTGTGTTTTTTTTCTATTCCGAAAGTGCTCTACTCTGTATTTTCATTGTCATCACCATGATCACCACCCCCCTCCCCCCACCTTCCTCCTCCTCATCATCATCAAAATCGTGTGTTCTTGATTGTAATAGGGTAATGCATCAATTCAAATGGACAGTGACAATGTATTCATCACTGAGAAATGGTCATATTGTTCTCACACACGATTCACGTCTCATTGTCATGATTGTCATGAAGTAAATCTAATTCCATTCTCACTAGTTATGGTCATAACAATATTCAGCACATATCATTTCCTATATGTTCACAATTGATTCCTTAGCTGTAAAGTCGATAATAGGTGAGATATTAGCCATTCTAAGCTCCGACCTTGGAAATAGGGTCAAAGGTCGAACTCAAGGTTATGAGAATATTCAGCATATATCATTTCCTATGTGTGCACAGTTCATTCCTAACCTGTGAAGTCGATAATAAGCGAGATATTGGCCATTTTATGCTTTGACCCTGAAATGAGGGCCAGAGTCAAATTCAAGGTCATCAAAATATTCGGCATACATCATTTCATATGTGTTCACGATTGATTCTAAACCTGTGGAACGACGGACGATGACGGACGCAACGCCATGGCAATAGGTTATCGACCAAAGGTACGGTAACCTAAATTTCAACTTTCAAATTTAGATATGTATGTCGGTTTTTCTGTCAGAGGCATAAAATTATATTTTCCGTTCATCGTTCGGTGTTTGCAACACACAGGCTCTCCATGACTGGACTCGATTATTGGAATAAACTCTCAATGGACATGAAGGTCTGTGCTAGTGTCTCCTCATTCAATTTTTCACGTCATCTGTTACCTTGGCAAGCATTTTCACTCGATATCCTTTGAAATCGAGGAGGACCAGGGAAAAGTCAATTCATTCCTACAATTTTCAGACTTATCGATCTATTCTTCTTCGAGTTGCATGCCCGAATAAACAAGCATACGTACATACATACATACATACATACATACATAAAGATTATAATACAATACCCAATGCCCTCGGTACTGGCATGTGAGTCCAATACCGGGAATCATGCAAACGAAGATCGAACGTGTCAATGCTACAAAACGGCGTATAATTGATGACAATCTAACTACCTGTGTTGCGGAATGTTTTTGTACATTTATCCATTCACATATGAAATAAAAACAAACTTCTCAATACCGGTATATCGTGCTCAATCCGAATGTGATTACTGTATTGACTTTACAATTATGCTAGACATATGATCAACAAACGAAACTACAATAACATTTATTCAAGGTAATTCAAAAGTTATTCAGGGTACAAAAAATCCCGGGACACGATAACTGCATACATCACTCTTAGAAAATTGGGCAACCAAGTGCTTTCTATTTGTTTAAACATTCGCATGTTATGTATCATAGTATGGCGTGAAACAATTACATTACACAAGGCGATCGTGTGATGGTCAGGTACTACGCATGTCAAACAACTTAGGTGCAGGCAAAAATATATATAAAACTTGAATGGCATCTCACATGGGACCCCACCCTCCACACACACACACACACACACACACACACACACACACACACACACACACACACACACACACACACACACACACACACACACACACACACACACACACACACACACACACACACACACACACACACACACACACACACACACACACACACACACACACACACACACACACACACACACACACACACACACACACACACACACATAAATAGTGATACAAATTAACAGTTGAAATATTGATTCCAGTATAAACGGTATGTTGTGCTGTTTGTTTTCCTATTCTCGATAGGAAGTGTAGGATATTTTATCCTAACTGTTTTACAAACACCGTGACCCCAATTTTCAGATGAAAAATAGTGCATGGATGAGATAATGGGCGATATATAGCATGAATATCGAATGCCAATAAAACTTTGTGTGCACAAACAAATGATTACTATTTAACCAAGTGGCAAACATACATTGTCAGTCGTTTGGCTGATGCATATTGAAATGAGATTTAGTCAGTGAATATCAGTAGGTTGCTGTGTGGTACATCAGGAAATACGTGTATATTAGAGGTAAGACTACTTGAGACAGATTGAATCCGATAGTATAAATAAAACATCCAATAGATTTTCAAAAAAATAGTCGAAGGGCTTTAAAATTAAGGTTACCGAAATAATGTTCAGTTTTATACCATATCTTTTTTCATAAAACATCCAATTGTAGATCAATTGTAGATCCAATTTAGGTCATTGTAGATCCAATTTAGGATAACCATTGAAAACTTCAATATATGATTTCCCATTTGATACTGACAATATTTAAGTTCTATCTTGAAATGTTCTAGGAGTTCATTCCATACAACTCCCAGTATGAAGTTCAAAGGTCAAATTTATTGTCATAACAATATTCACCATATATTATTTCATATGTTCACAATTTATTCCTAAGCCATGAAGTTGATAACAAATGAGACATCAGCCATTTTGTGCTCCGACCTTGAAAAAAAGGTCAAATTCCAAGTTCAAGGTCATGACAATATTCAGCTTATATCATTTCCTATATGTGCACAATTGATTCCTTAGCTGTAAAGTCGATAATAAGTGAGATATTAGCCATTCTGAGCTCCGACATTGAAAATAGGGTCAAAGGTCGAACTCAAGGTCATGAAAGTATTCTGCATATATCATTTCCTATGTGTGCACAGTTGATTCCTAACCTGTGAACTCGATAATAAGCAAGATATTAGCCATTTGTGATTTGACCCTGAGAATGAAATCCAGAGTCAAATCCAAGGTCATCAAAATATTCGGCATATATCATTTCATATCTGTTCACGATTGATTCTAAAGCTGTAGAGTCAATAATAAACTTAAAAGATAAAATTGTAGACGAAGGGCGGACGATGACGGACGCAACGGACGTCGGTTTTTCTGGCAGAGCGATAGTTATATTTTCAGCTCAACCACCAACGCGACCAGTTTGAAATACCTTAAATACATTTGATGGAATGAACTGCCCAATATATGTTCTAACGGTACAAAAGCCCAAACAAACAAACCACACAGTATAGTTTTTGTGATTGAAGTGCAGTATATATAAATGATACTTTAACTTGGTACGGTATTCGGTATATCATGAATGTATCTTGTGAGATTCTTGAGGCGAGGCATATCAGTAAAACGCGATGTTTGCCTTTTGATTGAGCAGTATGTGTTGATGCATGTCATGTAGCGCTTCTACCGGCTTCAAATTCCAAAATTGTTTAAATCGGTTGTCGGTTTATAAGCGGGGAGATTCAGCTTTTTACCGCAAGTGTGTTCTACTTTGGTTTCTGTTTGTGTAGGGTATGATGAATTGTTAAATTGGAAATGATGCTATACGTTGTTCAATTTGTTTCTACCACAGAACCTTTGTCATTGCTGGGGGACGTATTACCTCTATGTACGCCCAATACGCCCAATATTCAAATATTCAACTATGTACGCCCAATATTCAATAGTGATGCTACACGGGACGTTCTATTTTTGTTCAATGTGTATTTTTTTCCTTTTGATTTTCTCTTACGTTGCAATTTATATGCCCTTGTCAGATGCCCAGCCTATCTTTTGAAGACTGCAATGGTTTTAACTGATTTCATTCTACTGCTATGATTATGAAGTGCGGTAGAAAGAAGCAACAGAAGCAGCCATGGGTGCAACACCTATTATACCATGTACTTTTTATTTTATTACCATCATCAAGATCTGCTACAGGCAGTGAGAATATATTTGGATGTAAGTATCAATCTATTAACACCAATACAGTCACAGCTATAACCACTCTTATAACTGACCAAATTTATTCAGTCTGCAATAGCTTCATTTTGTACGGAAGCCCTTAGGTGACATGCGCGTAAATTTTTTCTATGTCTCTTCGAGCAAAAAGCCAGTATGTTCGAACGTGGAAGCACTTAACACTATCACGTTCATACGTGGAAAAAGGTAAGGCTACTGCGTTCACACGTGGAAAGTCTGAGGTAACCACGTACACACGTGGAAGCATTCAACGCTTCCAAGTTCGCACGTGAAAACATCAGGTGCTACCACGTTCGCACGTGCAAAGATTCGGGTGTGGTAGCCTCAAATGCTTCCACATGTGAACGTGGTAGCTTTGAATCTTTCTACGTGTGAACGTAGAAACCTAAATCTTTCTGCATGCGAACGTCGAAAGGTATAAATTCTACCACATGTGAACGTGGTAGCTTTGAAACTTTCTACGTGTGAACGTAGAAACGTTAATCTTTCTACACGCGAACGTGGAAAGGTATAAATGCTTCAACGTGTGAACGTGGTAGCTTTGAAACTTTCTGCGTGTGAACGTGGAAACCTGCAACCTTCTACGTACGGTTTGAAAGTGTCTACGTGCAAACGTGAAAGCATATAATGTTTCCACGTGTGAACGTGGTAGCTTTGGACTTTCTACGTGTGAACGTGGAAACCTAAAACCATTCTACGTGTGAATGTGATAAGTTTTAAAGTTTCCACGTGCGAACCTGATAGCGTTAAATTTTTCCACGTGCGAAGCGGGTAGCTTTGAACTTTCTATGTGCTAACGAGGTTTTGAAGAAAAAACACAATTTTTTCCCGCACATGTCACCTATGGGCTTCCTTAATTTTGTCTATAGAATGGAAATTCATGCAAATTTTGGTCTGAAAATACGTATTATGTGCTTGAATTGAGTTGCCAGAATCAAGATTAAAACTCTGGCCAATCAATTTCGCATCCATTTTTCCTCAGAGCGGCCCGTTCTGACGGTGATTTCTACACGCAGTCTATGACTGGTATTAGCCTGGATACTGTGGCACCCGGCAATGAATGCATGCCGATCATTCTCTATCCGATGTTTCCTTGCACAGTTAAGGGCGATTCTCTGATTATCTGTCGTTGAATTGTGCATATTTCCTATTTATTCATGACAATCTCGAGATGTACTTTCAAGTTTGCGTGACAAACAAGAATTTTGGCTATATTGGTGGTAATAGATTGATACTTTCATTTCAGCTTTAATATATTCCAGAATAATAACTGCTAGACCCGATAACACCATTGATGAAACGTTTTATGACATACAAATGCATAGCGAAAAGCGCATGCCAATCTATATGTATCATGACTTGTCGCCTAGATATTGCATGAAAATTATCTAGTGGATGACAGCATTTGGTTAGTGTAGGGACTGGGGCAAATCAAATTGGTAATTGTGGCTAATCCGAGCCTTGTCACCTTTTGTGTGTCGTTAGTTCTTTCGAAAAATCAGGACTAAGACATCGAACAGAAGGGGCTCGTTGATAACCATCGTCACTTGTCAAATTGCTGGTGTATCATTTATCATGTACATATCGTGGGTTCAATGCCGTTTTAATTTTTGCTTCATCAGGCGATAGCGAAGATGGAACCTGTTATTTGGTTGATAATGATGACGATTCCAAGTGTAGTTTGGGCAGCATATCCATTTCGTCCAAGAACAACAACACCTAAACCAGGAGGCAGTGGAAATGGTAAGTACTCATAACATGCTAGCATCGGCAACCCATACATGTAGATGAACTAGATTGTATGTTGTAATATCCTCATATATATTGAGAACAGATGTTGTATATATAACTTCGGTCGGCGACATTTCTATTTAAAAACAAATGTATTTACATATCACTGAAATATGGGATAACTCGATTATCTCGTGATTATTTCGATACGTTTGCGGAATTATAGCTATGGTATGGTAGCTATGTATATATTAAGTAATATATATATATATATATATATTTATCAACCTAATGCCTTCATCCCCGACAATGTATTGTCCCATTAATGTATCAATACCACCCTATATCTTAAAACTAGTTTTCTAAAAATCATTCATTACAAAATGTTTTGATTTGTTGATTGGCACCTATCATACACGGAATACGTCATAAGGTGTCCACAAAAGTTTAGTACGGTGGGCATGGAATTGTAAAAAATGTCAGTCTTCATTGCAGAAGAGAATCAGTGTCGCAGAAAAAACATTTTAAATGGTCTTTGACAAAAGATTTTGAACAGTTGCTGAATAACATCGATGGGCACAAGAGACTGGCAAAAAGTAAATACATCTCTGAGTAATTTTATTCTTGATCGTCCTGATACTTGTCCTGATACTCACAACAAACTTTAGAAGCAGGAGCTTTGGGTGACAATCCATTCACCTTCATCAGCGTTGACTGGGGAGTGTTTGTGTGTTACCAGTCACATGACTCGAATGGTGTTGGTCATGTGACTTTGGAATCTCTCGGTAGGTGTGGCGCCCTTAGTCTCTGTTGAGAGACTTTGAACGGATTAGTCTCTGAACGGACATGTTTCTATCAAAGACGGAGTGGTGGTGTTGTTCCAGGTGTAGGCCCATGGGGAAAGATATACAGTGGTGTTCATCAAGTCTGATCTTTTGGCACCTCTCGGTCTTCCCTACATAGCCGGCTTCAAATTCGCCAAATAGATTTGGTACACTACCCCAGCTTCAAATTCGCCAATTATATATGGTACACTACCCCAACTTCAAATTCGCCAAATAGATATGGTACACTACCCCAAATTCGCCAAATATATATGGTACACTACCCCAGCTTCAAATTCGCCGAATATATATGGTACATCATCCCAGCTTCAAATTCGCCAAATAGATATGGTACACTACCCCAACTTCAAATTCGCCAAATAGATATGGTACACTACCCCAACTGGAGGTACTGGTCCGTATGCGTGGGTGCACAATAGACCGAGAAGTTCAGGCGTTGGTCTGTCCCTCGGGGATGTACACATTCAGCATCACGATATTCCTGTTCACCTCTTCCTCTCGACTGAATTGTATGGCTGGGTGGATGTTGTTGAGTTGTGTGGTGGAGTCATCACACAACAAGTCACAGAGGGTTACTATTGTGTCGTCACCATACGCCTTCCAGAGGGAGATCTCATGGGGAAGGTGTCATTAGATCGCTGCGGCCCGTTACGGTAGTGTCCCTGAGGAGATTGTGGTGAATCAGTTCTAGGCTCCGGTAGACTGGTACGGATGTGAATAGTGCTAACACATCAAAGGAAACCAGGCCATCGGTATCCCCAAGTACATACTGCTGTAGTTGTTGTATGAGATCCCCACTGTGCTTCAGGGCATACCCGTTTTTTTTTCCTACAATTGGGGATAGGACATCTTCTAACAGGCGGGCTGTGACAAACGTGACTGATCCCCGTCACGCTACGATGGGGCGTAATGGGACAGTTGCCTTGTGGACCTTGGCCAGCCCGTAAATTTGGGAATTGTAGCCGACGTGGGGTAAAAGCATTTGTATTGTATGTCACTTATGGACCCAGCATCCTTGAGTTCTTGCAGTTTCTTGACAAGAGTAGCTTTGTATTTGGCAGTGAGTCCACGGTCCAGAACTTTGTAGGTATTCCGGTCATTCAGCAGTTGGTTGGCTTTTTCTGTGTAGTCTTTGGTGTTCAAGACTTCCACTTCCCGTCCTTTGTCTGCTGGATAGATTGTGATGGCCCTACCTTTGGACAGCTCATGTAATGCATGTTTTTTGTGTGATTAGAGTAGGTTGGCTTTCTGTGGGGGCGTATTTCTTACGCTCCCAGCACAATCCAATGTTACTTCTCTAGTCTCTACTTGTTAGGAGGAAGGGCAATGCCTCAATGCCGATCACATAGTCCTTCAATGGGGGTTTCTGGGGTCGAAGGCAAGGTTGAGCTCTTTCCTCAGCAGGACAGTTTCGTCTGTTAACAGCTCCCTGTCCGATAGATTTATAACCCACTGACTTTTTAGCTCTCCGTGTTGCTTCTTGACGGAAACGTGCTTGAACAAACGGTGGAATGTTATCTTTTGTCGTTCCCGAATGTTGACAAAAGCCGACTCCCGCGCATGCACAACCCAAACCCGGATGTCATAATATACGTTGATAGCCAAGTTTGTTAACAAACACTCATCAAGATCCGACTGTATGTTTTCAAGAAGTTCAGTTCCCGATAAATGTGTGTAATCATTTCATCCAGCACTGCTTTCTGTGCTCGGTGGATAATCTTATCCATCCCCTGGTCTCTCGTAGAACATTTAGGGCTTAGAGTTGACGGGAAAACGCCATGGAGTTTGCAGTGAGAGTAAAGTGTTGTTGAAGTCCACTATTTTTTCTGTCTTCTCATAGATCGTGCACGCATCAAGACCAGGGGCGCGTCCATGATTATGTGTTGGGTAGGGGAGAAGGGGGGGGGGAGAGGGCGGAGGGTCGCTATTGGTGACAATAAGGAAACGGGAAAATGAGTCGAGCGAAGCGATACGAACATCGCCGGTTTGGGAAAATTAATGTAATCCAGATAAGATAACAATTATCTGGATTGATAATTACGCTGTAAATTATAATGGGTGCATTTACAGGTGATCCACATATAACACAGTTCATGGTGGGTTCCGCCCTGCCTGTCTGCTATGACGTGTTCGGGAACGAAGGCAATGTCTACCAATTTATTAAATACGATAACGGTAAGATTTGCTGCAGATCTGTGAGCCCAAAATTACCATTCTCTGAGATGCACAATGTATAGAATTAACGTCAGCTACAGCAGCGACACGCACTATGTGTATATAACAACACGAAGTGTGTGTATATATAAACATGTCTTAACATTTTCATTTGTGTAATAATATTTTCAGGTGTTCAGCTCAACGGAAAACTGGGTTCTCTTGGTTTTGGAAACGAGTCAATGTTCATAGTGTCTATGTCGGTAATCATCCCAGGCGTACGCATTATTTTGAACCCTGCCAATATTGAGATAAACGACGTCGCACTTCCGTGGATTCCAACTGTTAAAATATTTACAGCCGATGAGGAGGATGTTCTTGTCAGCATTGAGCCGACCAGAACCATTATTGAGTATGAATCCACAAAGATTACCGTTGGAAACGTCGTCTCTTTTCTAAACTTTGATGTTGAACAAAAGCAGCATAGCACAGCAACGGGAATTCTCGGTGAACATTTATACACATTAGATTTTCGACATAGATCTTTCATCAATTTAATTCGTTTTATGATAAAGGAAACAGACACACATACAGTTACCACATACATGTACTAAGTGAGGTCGTCTATTTCGTTTCGTGCCAGGTGATGTATTCCGGAACACGGAAATCGTTGTGAAAGATGAAGCTGCCAAGATGGTCGTCGTCGATGGTAACTTCAAGGTTGTAATTGAATTGGACGCCAGTCCCAACTGCTGGAAAGTACCTGAAAGACATCTGCAAGGAAACTCCAGCTTCGGGAAACTCGTTCAGAAAAACAAAATTCGTTGCCTAGCATGTTAGTGCCGTACAAGAACCATACATGTTCGTTGAATCAGATCTTATGATAAGCTTACCAGCCAGAAATACTTTGATTTGATATTTCAATTGTACAATGTACACGTATAAGAGACTGGCAAACCAATATGTTCTCCCCTTTTCTTACAATTTTCCGAGGGTATTGTGACGTGGCGAGCTAAAAAGTCGAAGTCTCAAAAACATATGCATAATGATTTCATGACATGCATTTAGAAATGTATCTAAAATTGGTCACTTGCTGTGAGAAATATTACGGGGAATATTATTCATCGAAGTAGCTGTATATTAAAATATCTTAGGTTGTATAAAGTGGGCTAAATTGATACTAACTTACTAAAAGGAAATTGTTTATTTGCCGTGGTTGTATAAAGTGGGCTAAATTGATACTAACTTAATAAGAGGAAATTGCTCATTTGCTATGGTTGTATGAAGTGGGCTAAATTTATACTAACTTACTAAAAGGAAACTGTTCATTTGCTATGGTTGTATAAAGTGGTCTGAATTGATACTAACTTACTAAAAGGAAGCTGTTCATTTGCTATGGTTGTATAAAGTGGGCTAAATTTATACTAACTTACTAAAAGGAAACTGTTCATTTCCTATGATTGTATAAAGTGGGCTTAAATGATACTAACTTAATAAAAGGAAATTGTCCATTTGCTATGGTTGTATAAAGTGGTCTAAATTGATACTAACTTACTAAAAGGAAGCTGTTCATTTGCTATGGTTGTATAAAGTCGGCTAAATTTATACTAACTTACTAAAAGGAAACTGTCCATTTGCTATGGTTGTATAAAGTGGGCTAAATTGATACTAACTTACTAAAAGGAAGCTGTTCATTTGCCATGGTTGTATAAAGTGGGCTAAATTGATACTAACTTATTAAAAGGAAATTGTTCATTTGCTATGATTGTATAAAGTGGGCTAAACTGGTACTAACTTAATAAAAGGAAAATGTTCATTTGCTATGGTTGTATAAAGTTGGCTAAATTGATAATAACTTACTAAAAGGAAACTGTTCATTTGCTATGGTTGTATAAAATGAGCTGCAGTGAGACTACTTGTTAGTTGTTCATTTGCAGAGAATGTATTCAGTGGGCGGTGATGAGGCCAATGATCTTTTGTCAGATCTTTAATTTACTAAAGGTTAATTGCTCATCTGTGAGGAAGACTATGCATTGGAATGATTGTACATTCAAATATTCCACGATCTCCATTATTCCAGATATCACCTCATCTCTCTGAATATAAGCACTGACAAGCTTAGTTTGTTCTGCATTTTCGACCCAGAGTATCAATCAGAATGTAAGTATCAATCTATTACCACCAATACAGTCAGATTTTGATGATGCCAATAACAAACGTAAAACACAACATTTTGCAATAGAAACAAAGCCCGACCAAAAAGCCCGACCAAACACTCACAAATAATTTCACGAGGGAACTTGTTCATCTGAACCCCGCAATGGATGTTTTCACTAATATCCTCAACCAAGGTGATCCCTGTATCTGGTAACTATAGAGGACATATGTCCAATACTTACATTGTACCTCATCTTTATCTTGCAGTAATAAAGCTTATAATTGCACATATATATCAAACACGTTTGGTAACATTAAAGCCTGCACCAATTGATTACGTACTGTATTCTAGCCGTGTTCAATTATGTCTCTAGACAAATACAACAATATATGCCATGCTAAAAAGGTCTGTGCCGTGCTATAAAGGTTTGCGCCCTGCTATAAAGGTTTGTGCCCTGTTATAAAGGTTTGCGCCCTGCTATAAAGGTTTGTGCCGTGCTATAAACGTTTGCGCCTTGCTATAAAGGGTTGTACTGTGTTGAAAAGGTTTGTGCCCTGTTATAAAGGTTTGCGCCATGTTAAAAAGGTTTGTGCCGTGTTATCAAGGTTTATGCCCAGTTATAAAGGTTTGTGCCATGTTAAAAAGTTTTATGCCTTGCTATAAAGGTTTGTGCCGTGTTAAAAAGGTTTGTGCCCTGTTATAAAGGTTTGCGCCCTGCTATAAAGGTTTGTGCCGTGTTAAAAAGGTTTGTGCCCTGCTATAAAGGTTTGTGCCGTGTTAAAAAGGTTTGTGCCCTGCTATAAAGGTTTGTGCCGTGTTAAAAAGGTTTGTGCCGTGTTATAAAGGTTTATGCCCTGTTATAAAGGTTTGTGCCGTGCTAAAAAGGTTTGCGCCATGCTAGGAAGGTTTGCACCCTGCTAAAAACATTTGTGCCCTGCTAGAAAGGTTTGTGCTGGGTGTAAACGGTTTATGCCTTGCTAAAAACTAGTTTCATAACTGAAAATAACTGTTTACTAACTATGAAACTGATTTCAAAACTACTCTTAACTTAGGGATGAATAATGGCAGCATTGGGCCGCCGTAACAACACTCATTTTACCATTATGTTGCACCGTTGCACGCACCTGGGCATAAGATACACAGGAAATCACAGTATGTCTATCTAATGAAAATACCACCATTCTGCATGTGTGGGTAGAACAGCTGCCTATGCCCCCAATGGACTGGCCGGCTATGTCTACACAATTGTATTCTTTCTCACATCGAAGGAAACAGTCAGGACAACAGTGAGGGGAGACAGTCACATGTCCTCTGGTGATACTATAACATACGTAGACATGATTCGGCAGGTTAAATACAAAAAAACTCGGACAATACGATTGGACTTCTATTATGAACTTATTGCATTTAGTCAATTTACCGAACTCAATGGTGCTAATTCTGTAGTGCATCGTTCACTTACATGTTCACTCATATGTAACTGATAAATTTTCCAGGAGAAGCTCGGTTGAAGCTCTTATAACGAACTTAACAGATCTTGTCATATTTGAGATTTCTAAACCCAATCCAAAAATTTTCCTATCAGACTCGATATTTTAAATATGAAAGACAGCATTCTACAGTCCATCAAACTTTGAGGCCCGAGTAGGTTTTGTGCTGCTTGTTCTTCTACATCAAATCATGATAAAAGGCACCGAATGGATAGCTTTACAGGGCCCCATATTGAGCAATAACCCTATAATATAGTCCACCTTCAAAGAAATATGTGTTGGTCATAAATTCTCAAATAGTGATGCATTGTAATTAGATATCAAGTTTTTAATTCAGTCATTCCATACTCACATGGTAATGATGCACGATAAAAATCTCCATGGTCTTTGGTCAGGCAATGTAATTATCTCCGAGCGAGTGGAACCAAATATACTATACACGACGGGTGATGGGATTGGTAGTGTAGACTTCTCAACTAATTAGATTTATTTCCCTCTACATCTATGCTATGTGATGCCACCAAGAATCAAGAATTTCCGTGTATCATCATCTTATTACTAACTATGCTGAAAAAACTTCTGTTTTTTGTCATTTACTGAAAACGACGGAAGTTATGGTCATCCTACCTACATTGCAGTATCGGTCTTTGATGGTGATTTCAAAACATTATTAAATAAACATGTTTTACTGTCCTTGACAAACACATGCAGGTGACAACTACTAAATATAGTAAGCTAATCAAACTAGTATTCCAAATCATGTAATGTCATAGAACTAGTAATCCATATCACGTGATGCTCTGACTCCGGTAAGCCAACCTAATGACCTCCATGTAATGACCTCCATGGTGTGTCCTTTTTTATTTCCAATCAGTCATGACTAGATCCGAGAGAGAGCAAAGTGATCAATTTCCCGTCAGCCCACTTTGATGGCGTGCAGAATTTCCTTCGTTATTTATTGTGTTCAAGACATTTAATCCCAGGAGACGTGGACAGCATGCCGCATAAAGCGCACACAACTAACGGTATATTTCATGTTTCGCAAAGATTTGCCTACTTGTAGTACTCAACTACGGAAGCGTTTTAGGGCCACATGAGTTTTTTTTTTTAAAATTCAATTTGTCGACTTATTATCTCGATAAATCGAGTTATTTATCTCGATAAATCGACTTAATATCTCGATAAATCGAGTTATTATCGAGTTATTTATCTCGATAAATCGACTTATAAGACTCAGACATTTAAAGTACAAGTAAAATGAATATGCATCGACCATAATATAGGCGAGCCATTTCATTTGTTACCTTGGCAACAATAGGACAAAGAAAATATACTGATCACTCATATTGAAAAATATATGGAGTATATGATTAACAGTCATTACAATAATCTCTGAAATAATATCAAACTATCCAATTGAAGAAGCCGTACAGATTCATAACTTTACGAATTTACCTCATTCCATGTTTAATAACTAAATAATTTAAAAAAAAACAATTATACCATTTTCATTCATGAACATGTTGCATCTTTCTAAGAGATAGTGATATAGTAACTTCACTATAGTTTCAATTCGGTAATTTGGTCTGTAGTATTCAATATTTAGCGTTATAATGATCCATCATATAAGCCTATTCAACATAGTGTTTAATATGAATAATGTGACTTGAAACATATTTCCATTTTACTTGAACTTTAAATGCCCAAGACATAGGTCGATTTATCGAGATAACTAACTCGATTTATCAAGATAATATCACGATTTATCGAGATAATAAGTCGATTTATCGAGATAATATTTCGATAAATCGAGATAATTAACTCGATTTATCAAGATAATATCTCGATTTATCGAGATAATATCTTGATTTATCGCGATAATAAGTCGACAAATTGAATTGAAAAAAAAAAACTCATGTGGCCCTAATACGCTTCCGCAACTCAACACATGTCCACATACAGTGAGTTATTGTCACCATATTTTGATATTCTTATCGTTCGTCCTCTATGGAATTGCAGTGCGGCCACGACTTGCGAGTGGCGACTTGTGTGTTGCGAGTTGTGACTTGCGTGATGCGACTTGCATGACGCTCCAAAATTTGCGACATGCGTTATGTGGCAAGCGAGTTGCGTGTTGCGAGATTGTGTGTTGCGTGTTGCGTTTTAAGATTTAGACGGTTTTTAGAAAAGAAATAATTTTTGGTGTCCACGATCGGAACAGACGTTTTTGTTGGCAGAATCTTTTATCTCCCATGATGAAGTGCCACGCGTGCGGTAACAATGCGCCAGGAGGTAGCAAATTCTGCACACAATGTGGATTTGACTTAAGTCATGCATGTTGCATAAAATGTGGTGGAAAACTGGGAAAGAAAGATAGATTCTGTGGTTAATGTGGAACTGTGGTAGTGGATTCGGATGACATGGATGAGCCTCGTGTGTCAGGGCCTGCGCTGGCTGCTGGTCAGCCTGCTGCTGAGGCAGTTGGAACTTACATTGTAGGCACGTACATGAATTTATTTCCAACTGGTTAGTCAATATTCATATAACATCAGCAGAAGTACTATATAACCTAACTACATTTCAATGATAATGCCTCCCCTTGGACACATACTGCATTTCTCCCTACTCAGACGTACTTAAGCAAAAAATGATTATGGTTTTAGGCCATTTTTGTACATAGCATAGGCTAAATAGGACCAAGGGACACATACTCAAACCTCACACAATATACCTGATCAGCATGTGCCTTTCATCATTTATGATCACTCTTCGTTCTGCAAAATGGCCTGAATGCTGAAATAAAATGCCAGTAACAAAATTTTAACTTGCCTAATCAGGCAAGTGAGTTCTATTTTGACTTGCGCTTACCCGTTTTCACTTTTCGCACCTACGCATACGCACACCCGCACACACATGTCACGCATCAAAATATCCGCGCACAAATGCAAAACACTCGTAACCCAAAATTCAGAACAATACCCATACAATCCCATAAAATCCCCGAAAATTATCACTAACTGCGCTCCCTCGATCGCCTGAAAACTTCACACCCACCTCCCCTACAAGATATTTAAAACTCCTGGATCATCCACTGATGAATGTGCGTTCTTGTCCAGTCGATCCATTTCTGAATTATTAGTAAATTCCTACCATAAATGTACTGCTATAATTAACGTACAGATTATGCTTCATATTTTACTCTTCATATTTATTCTTTTTTTGCTGTTTGCTGTCAAGGAGAGATTAGAGGAGTTGAAAAGGAGAAGGTTACTAAGAGAAGTTATGCTACTACGGCTAACTCACCAAAGGTAGCAATCACATCATCATTTGTACGTTCAGGATGACAAAACAAATTAAAATAGACCTGAAGTATATACTTATTTACTAATGTACCAGTGTTCTCAACAGTGAAAGCATGGATCCGCTGTTAATCGAAACAAATATGCACCAGCAAATCACACATTACATACCCCGGTATTATAAAATGACACATTATATAGACATCATTATGCACGAGAGCAAGAATGACAGTTCATTTTGGACAACGGGAATGAAACAGAATCGAAGTAATTCGATGTGGGTGACATCAGATGTGTCAAACAGTCCAACCATTCTCATGTCTTTAAATAATTCGATGTAACTATCAACCAAGCTGGTTCTCCTATACAGCCAAAATCTTTCTATTCTCTGGTTATGGTTAGAACTTCCATACATATAAGGTGGTTGTCCACAGTTAAATTCGTCTCGGAGCAATGTTTGCACGTCCACGACAACAACATTTTCTGTTCCTCTATCACATCTGATGACCCTTGGAATAATTCCTTCTCTTCATACTGCATCATCGTAATATTTGCATACCACCTTTGGATGCTTGTTGGTTGACGCTGCCTTCAGCCACATAATTTTCTTGCTGTAACCGTCGATAGCACCATGCATTCCGATCCCATAGGGGACAAGTTTGTCATTGCCATCCATGTGCCAAATATGATCTGGCCCGCTGACTCGATACACACGCCTCTGCAATCTTGCCCTACGCATGGTCTGGAATCTCCCCGGTTGTATAGCCTCGACAACATCTCGCACGGTTTTCCTGAATGTCGATGAGCAAACATATCAAACCAATGGTGATTGTAGTATTCTATAGTCAAACAATTATTTTGCTAGTTTGATTAATATTGAAGAATGAAATAAATCGATTTTACACCCCTTCACATGTGATATTGAATGTGGACAATTATAAAAAGAATGAAAATTGACAACAACAAAAAAGAGAAAGAAAAAGAAAAAACACAGATGTAATACAAATATAGCTGATCTGTGGACATGAAGCTCGTGGACATGTCAAAGGCGGCGCCATATTTGTGTGTACCCAAATCTCAGACCATTTAACTCCAGTTGCACTGCGGCTATGATAGTATCAATATCGGACTCTTCTATGCAGACGAAGAAATGAAAGCCTCCTCCGGATATGAAGCGTACTGAGGATCATAAATCAAGACATGAACAATCAATGCGTTATTTGAAATAAAAGTCCCAGCATTAGTTGTACTGTCCAAACTTTACACTTAATGATATTCCAAATCAGAAAAGTGACGGAAAGTTTCGTGAAAACTGTACACAACCTGGGTGTGGGTATAATACCACTAACTGTTACAGAGGGTATAATACTGAAGGACTGTTTCGAGGCTCTCGGACGGGGGGGGGGGGGGTATCTTTGATAGGGGGACGGGGATGCACATGGCACCCCATGCAGTGACGTTTTATCTAGATCACTGCCCCCATGTTAAGCGAATTATAACTGAACTGCGCGAACAATACGACATATCTGAGGAGATCATCCTTCGTAAGTTCAGTTATGAAATTGAAATTCTCGGTGAACTGGGGGAGGGGGTCTAGGCCTTATAGAATATACACTGATCTCTAGAACCTATATACCTGCATACAATTCCATGTGATTGTGCCAGTGCATGCTGTGTTTCGGCAATGGTGTACCCTTCGAAGAAGTATTCTCCAACATAAATATCACCTGAAAAATTATATGCAATCTGTCTGCAAGTATATGTATTTGCGCGTATAAGGTTCATCGAACATGGTTGATCCACATTACCAACTAATAAACCTACAGCGTTTCATTTCTCAGTGTTTTTAGGAGTGATTATAAGCTGTTATAAATCGTCGTGTCAGTTTGCTAAATAAACTAGTTGTCCACGCACAAATAGCTTCACAGGTCTGTTCATGCAACATGCAACTCGCCTCACGCAATTCCCAAGTTGCAAAAAGCATATCGCAACTCGCAAGACGCATGTCGCAAGTCGTCGCGCGTCACGCAAGTCGCAACACATAACTCGCAACTACCAAATCTCCACTCGCAAGTCGTGGCCGCTTTTTCAAAGCCAACAACGTCTGTTCCTCGGCCAGTTCCGATCGTGGACACCAAAAAAAAGATAGTTCTTTTCTAAAAACCGTTAGAAATCTTAAATCTTAACACCTAGCCCACAACTCGCTTACTCTGAACTCGCAACACGCATTTCAAATAACACATGTCACCATGGTCACAGGACGCATATCACAACTTGTAAGACGCATGTAGCAAGTCGTGGCGCGTCACGCAAGTCGCAACACATAACTCGGAACTGGCATGTCGCCACTCGCAAGTCGTGGCCGTACCGGAATTCCATACGTCCTCGCCTGGTCAAGTGCCCGCCCCTACATTGGGTACTGATATCTTTGGCTGGGATACACTGTTGTTTTCTGGTGCAGTTGCTATTTTTCATCGGTCACTCGGGGTCCAGATGCAGTTCTATATTTTAATGGTGAGAAGCTACCATTGATAATGAATATGAGCTTAACGTACAACATTAAGATTCAAGTACGATAAAAACATATATTGTGTATTCAATGTGTAAACTCGGAACATCAAAAGTTTATGGCTTCCAGTAGTTTTTATTAGGGTTTTTTTCTGACATTAATTCAGTTAGATAAGTTTTGATACATAATTGATAATGCATAGGCAGTGCGAAAATTGACTGTGTTTTTGTTTCATGTACATCATTTGTGATACTTCGAAAAGCAAAAAGGAATTTATCATGTTCGCAATTACTGACATCTTCATGTAAAAGAGGGTCTTATTGAATACCATGTTTTTAGGTTCCGATTCCAGGAACTTTCGGAAGTATGATTGATCAGCGGTCAGGTGTACTTGATCTTGGAGTGAGGAGGTCAGGTTGTTTCTTACTAACGAGACAGAGTGACTGACACATATGATGCATTAACAATGTGGGCACATTGTGTGCAAGGATAGCTGCCTGCAAAACAGATCTCGTTGTGGTATATTGATATATATCTGTAGACTGTTATAGTGTATTGTTTAAGTGACTTTGACCTTCGGACATTGAATGACTGTTTCAGTCACACAAGCATAGGCTTGTGGTTTGGGCGTATCTTTACCAAGAAATTGAGATATGCTTACTTAGCTTGGTTTGAATATAGAAATAACTACAAATGCCAACTTATTGCACAATTTGAGCTCAGCATTTTTTCATGATGCCATCATTTGAGCTCAATATTTTGACACAATCAAAATATCTTGGCAAATCACAAACTCCCAAATCACAACAGTGATTTATAATCATGGAATCTAATGGACTTTTCTACCAGCATCCCCTGGCAGGCGTCCTGATACGCTGACTATATCCGTCTATGACAGGCTTCGGATGATAAATAACAAATTGATATCAGCCTTCAGCATGTTCAGCAGATCTATTCCATCATGGTTGCATGAGAAAGAGGCGAGTTGGTCTCATTGACTTTTGATCGTCGTGTTTACTGGCTGTATACTTTAACATTCATAATGTAGTTATATATCTTGAGGGTTATTTTTTACAAATATTACTAATATTTGCGTAACATTGTCATATATCTTCAGGGGTTTTTCACAAACATTACTAATATTTGATGTAATCTTCACAATCTTTGTTTCATTCATGAAAATTACATGAACGGCTTAACATCAATTGTGAATGTTTGTCATAATTATGCAAATAAATGACTATATTGTCAACATATTAGGTAAAGGACCAAAGCTTATTTATATTTTGTGTACTAATGTATCATATGTGGTAATTTGTTCGAATTGAATCACGACCGACCAAATGAAGAATCCAGTGTCAGTAAAGCCAAAATTTTGATAAAAAATAATATTGACGAATAATACTGAATGACGTTACACCCAAAAACGTTACACCCAATGACATTAATTCCATTGATGCAATATTAAGTATGTTTTGTCACCTCGTACCACGTGACCTTGATTGGCTTGCGCGTGTCTGTATAGACAAACTAACGACTCCCAGCATAGGACACGCCAGGAAATCATAACACCATGTTCAATTCCGATGTGAGAGTCATTGAAATACGTATAAGTAATTCATCATCTTTATTCTGAGTATGAATCCCAAAGTTATATTTGTCCGTTTTATTCAGCCTTGTTTATCATTATCACTATTGATTTTCCATCCAGTGTAGACTGGAGGTTTAATACATTTCTGTAATTCAAGGATTTCATTATGGATATAGAGTGATAAGATATTTTGTTGTTTCGCTGTTTTGTGGTGAGTATAAACTAACTACCAACATATTTTGCAGAACGCCAAGAGCAAAATTAAATTACATCATATTCTGATTGGAAGGGCCCTACAAAATATTTCAAAATACATCCATACCGGTAACTTCTACTGTACTTGATGCCATAGAACTGGTAGCACTTAAATCTCCCTACAATAGGTGTACCAAGTATTTCCCTGATGGAAATCATTTAACATGAGAACATCGCGGAGGGTTATTGACTGCACGATGCTGGTAGTAGCCAAAAGCCATGTTGCAGAACCGTTAACTGTCACTTATTTTTTGAAAATCACTTTATCTAGGAATGTCTAAGTGGAAACTTGTAGAAATTATCATGTATACGGAAATAATCCTTCCAATATTCATGTTGAGAGAGAATGAGAATTCACATAGAGAATAGCGTGCTGAGGTTGGATTATTACCTCACGAAGAGAAAAGACCACCACAGCTGTGCCCGACCAAACAGGGATTTAGGCATTTGAGACACAAATGTCCACTAATGATTATGGAAGCCCAAGATTGATAACTTGGAGGTCTGGAGGCACAAATCAGTGCAGAGTGTGTGAACAGCAACCAATATTTCTTGTAATGATTCAATTAGTTCAGAACGGACTACATGTGCATAATTTGTAACATACACTCGTATCACATCGGATCCGTGGTGTAATAACATCATCATTCAAATCTGAGATGTAGGTAGCAATCTAGTCTTTTCTCATATCCTATTATACATGCACATACACGTACGGAATGAATTAAACATACCTTATATAATCATTAGCATAAATTACATGGAAAAAGCCGACGATGTTGGTTTACCGTAATACGGAATGAGACCGATACACAAGTGAAACAAAACGCCATGAAACTAGAATGATTCGGTCGCGGTGATACGGCGGCGGTAGCCCCTATCACATACGCATACAGTAGCACACCAAAAACATTGAGCTACATTTCTGATGTTGGCAGAACAATTATACGAAAGGTTGCCAACTTTTATAGTTTCCGACATAAAAATGATTGAATGTGATGAAAAATATAGTTTTTACACCAGATTAGATGTTTAATAATCATAGTCTAGGATCATCAACGGAAGTCGATCTCTCTGACTGCACAATTATTATCCCCGGCAGAACTGTTCACTCCGACACATACTCAACCTCCCGGGAGGCATACAGCTTCATGTGCAACCATTGATGAATTTGGTGAAGGGAATTGTGCATACACCATGATTGCCATCTCTGTTTATAGCCAGGTGTCTAATTATACTGTTTGGGTGAACAGCATACAGCAGCGCAGGTGAATGCACAAACAGGGTCAACCATCCATGTATTACCCACGCCTTACGTTGCTCAACTCCGGTGATTTCACGGGTACCGGTTTGTCATGCGCTACGAGGTCGCATAAACTGTCAATTTGATCCAAAACATTGGGCAACATTAAAAGCATTGAAGGTCTGAACTCGGATATACATCTATAGATATGTTCTTCTTTGTTTATTATATGGAGAATAATGAGGGAACCAGGTGTGTCCACCCTGACTTTATTCCGTTTTGTGGGATTAGTTTTCTAGTGAAATGAACAATTGCACGCCAACAAGTCGTCAGACACCATTGCCGATAATATTGGCTACAGGGTGATGAAATATGAAAGCTATGTATGTCGTACATGTAGTATTATCATTACACCACAAAGCAATTCCTCTAGCAAGCTAGTTGATCACATGGGAGGTGGTGTGAGGTCTCTGGATCGTAACCTTTTGGCTAAATGCATGTTTCATACTTGTGTATGAACAATTCTATTCCACGAAGTATTCGTTGTATTTCATTGTTAAAAAAGGATATGATCATTAAAGTTGGAACCAATTTTAAAATCAGCCAGATTTAACATTCTTGTTTATCATGCAAACTTGAAAGTACATCTCGAGATAGTCAGGAATATACACAGTTCGACGACAGATAACCAGAAAGTTGCCATTGATCGTTTTAAGCATTCTTTTTTTATCATGTAAACTTGAAGTACATCTCGAGATAGACTGGAATATATAGGAAATATGCACAGTTCGACGACAGATAACCAGAAAATTGTCATTGATCATGCCTGGAAACACTGGATAGAGAATGATCGGCCTGCCTAAATTGCCGGTTGCCACAGTATCTAGACGTCATGAGATTGTGTATAGAACGTGGGCCGCTTTGATGAAGAAGAAATTGATCCGAAATTGATAGGTCCGAGTTTGAATCTTGATGTTGGCAACTCAATTCAGTCACATAATACATAGTTTAAGACTCAATATATATGATTTCTCATTTTATAGACAATATAAAGCTACTGCAGAATGAATAAATTTTGTCAATTTTAAAAGAGGTTATAGCTATAATACACATATTGCCAAATATTATTACGCTTAACCCAGGAGAGAAGTTATTCTAAAGTATTCTAGAAATATATTGTAATTATGAATCCGACATCCACAAAATTTCCTGTAATGTCTATTAGATATATTATCCCGAATAGCGAAAGTACATGTAGGATACAGCAATTTGCTTCAAAACAAAAGTGGAACGAATCAGAATGCACGCTCAGGGAAAGTAAATGTACAACTCCCTGTGTGTAGCAAAGAGGCAGAGAAATGTTTCCTTAGTAAATTCATACTCATTCATAGAGCCAACATTGCAAAACTGATCAATTGGAATACATATATAGAGCAAACACTGCAAAACTGATCAATTGGAACAAACATTCATACTCATTCATAGAGCCATCATTGCGAAACTGATCAATTGGAACAAACTAAAAAAATAGTCCGGTCTCCATTCAAATTTGTTTTTTTGATAACCTTTCAATGTCAAAGGTAGGCTAGTTCCAAACTAGCGTTGCCAAATTAGGCTACTGCCAAACTATATTAGAACAGTGTATTCGCCGGAGACATTGAGTGTGTGTTCTATGTCAGATGGTAATTCTATCATTTTATGTTAATAAACATTATATTGTGATCACCTGTCTTGCAAAGTCTAATGCCTAATTTGTCCTACATATCATTTTTATGTGTCATTCGCACAAATCACACCTGTTCATATTGCAAGACAAGGATTTCAATACAAATGCCGCTGGGATTGTGCGAAGAGAACTGATGTGTCACGGTAGAAATGATCGCCATAATTCCTTTTGTTTCCTGACATGGAAAATGGGATTTCAAGACCAGACGGAAGTGATTTATTGGAAGCACCTTTTCCATACAGAGCTCGTCAGAACAAATTTCCAGAACCTGAGTATTGTCAGTTATTAATATACCAATATGTTAATATAGTTATGTACTTTATAATTATTTTCCAACATAACGATCACATCGTTTGCCATACATGTTTGATGAAAGAGTGTAGTAAATTACTATTAAAAACTTTTTAATTAGTTTCATATTGATGCACGAAAAGCGGTGGAAGACAAGGTAGATGCCTGATGGTAATAACATTATCATAAACATATCATAACGTCTATATAAACTCGGTAGCCTTTTGGCTTGTGATTAGGTACCTTTGTAATTGTCATGTATCTATTCCATGGGGCTTGTTTTTGATTTCTAAATTAGTTTATAGGTTGTTGGGCAGTTGTATGCAAAGCTAATCCAGTGTACAGTAGCAACAACTACATTTTACACATTGTCTGCCACTTATAACGCCAGTGTGTCTTCCTATTGCAAAATGTTGTATTGTACGTTTACTATTGGCATAATAAAAAATTAGTTGTATTGGTGGTGATAGATTGATACTTACATTCATACCACTGAGCCGGTGTCACTGCTGGTGTACATTAAATCCGTCCCCGAGCATATCATTAACCCAGTAGCCTTTTGACTTGTGATTAGTTTTTTTTTGGTTTATTTTAGATTAGCCGACTTCCAAGCGTGGAGCGACCTTAAAAGTCCTGGAATGTAGGACAAAAGGTCCACAAATGACTTAGGTTACTGTCTTCTTTCACCTTATTTCTTGTGAAAATAACAAGTACTACATGTGTTTCGTCAAACGTTATCATTTCTGATGCAATTAAAATGGGTTCATAATCGAAACTTGTCCACGTGTGGCATGTTATTAGTGATTGTGGGTCCTTGGAATGAAGTGAAAAGAAGCAACTGACGATTAGAATTAAATAGAAATATAATGACAAAACATGGAACATTCTAGACAACGGAAGAAAAACTGAAATGAATATCAGTAAAATCAGGAGATGTCGAGAAAACACATCGAGTTGAAATCAAGATATTTTGCACGCATCGAGTTAATATCAAGGTATTTTGCAGGGTTTTATTGCTGTAACTGTGCCAGGCCCTGTGAGCATTATCAGTGTATTATGTTTCCCGCCGTTTGTAGAAGACACCGTGAGGTGCTGCCACCTTGTGAATGACGCGTGTATCATGTTTTGGAACTCTCCGGTAGTTGAAGGCTGTTTTGTGTGACGCTTGAAAAATGTCAATTTGTTTCATCGCAAATCTGATAATTTTGGATATTTTTGCATTTTATGTTGGATTACCCGGCCATGGAGGTATGGTCATAATATACATGATTGTTTGTGGATGCTAAATATCTAGTAGGGTTAGATTGTCATTGTATATCTTGCGATTTATGCTCGATATTCTGATCGACCTGTAGCGAGTCACATAGTTAGGCGTAGATAATTTTGCAATGGCTCTGAAGTATATGCTTGTCCAAATGCTATATTACATGTATCTGAAGGTTACTGATGATGGTATCGACTATCGAGAAGATAATTTGTTTGGCCTAAAATATATTACTGTATTTCTTCGTGCTATGACCTATGAGTATTTTGGTACAGTAATGTGGAGGAATTTTATCAGTCTGAAGGTTATGTGGTGGCTCTTTTGAGTTAGAAATATAATTTACATGTGTTCGACTATCGTATATGGATAAAGGCATAATTCGCTTACATGTATTGTCCAAGCTGATTTGTAAACAAGGTTGTATTTTTGTATTTTTCAGTTTTATGTGACCATAGTGGTAGCCATGTACCAGCAATAAACGAAGGTGGTCCATTAAATCAGAGTTGGCTCATCATTGCCTGAAAGTCTACATTCACTTACCTGAGTGCCGCTACAATAAAACTCCCAGCCCGGATACTGCATTACCGCTGCTGAAGGATGCAGACGAGACGGAACATCACACTTCCAGTGAAACTGATGGACTATGAATTAGCCATGTTTAATATGAACAAAAACAAGCTTCGTGAAACTTCCAGTCAAGGGATGTGTGTCATTGCCGACCAACTTGGTCAAATCGAGGACGAGATCTCACGTATTGAAGAAGAATACGAGCGAACCAAGTCTGAATTAGCGTCAATGATGTTGGAGTCTAATTCTCCTGATGGCAGCCACCGTGCACCAGCCTCTGTATCTGATGGTGGCAAAACTGGTAATCACATTCAAGACAGTGCGTTCAATGGTGGCCACTCAAGCCAAGCCTTGTTTTCTGATAGTGGTCGTCACACTCAACCAATGAACTCGCCAGGTTATGGTGGTCACTTTGCTCAGACAAACTCTGCCAGACCTCCAGACAATGGCCACACTGCTCAGTCTATGAGCTCTCCTGACGGTGGCCACTTCAGACCTCAAGACGGTGGCCACTTCGCTCAACCTGCGAGACCTCAAGACGGTAGCCACTTCGCTCAACCTGTGAGACCTCAAGACGGTGGTCACTTCGCCCAACCTGCGAGACCTCATGACGGTGGCCACTTCGCTACGCCTGCCAGACCTGACGGTGGCCACTTCGCTATGCCTGCCAGACCTGATGGTGGCCACTTCGCTACGCCTGCCAGACCTGACGGTGGCCACTTCGCTACGCCTGCCAGACCTGACGGTGGCCACTTCGCTACGCCTGCCAGACCTGATGGTGGCCACTTCGCTACGCCTGCCAGACCTGACAGTGGCCACTTCGCTACGCCTGCCAGACCTGACGGTGGCCACTTCGCTAAAACTGCCAGGCCTGCAGGTGTCCGCTTCGCTGAGACTGTGGGATCATCAGATGCAACAGCTGTACTCAGAAATTCTGTTACCCATGATTTATGTATTGATGATACTAAAGGTGTTGCAATGTTGCATGCTCAACCTAATTATGTTTCCACACCAAATTCATTTGTAAATTTTGTGAATGCTCCACCCTTTGTTCCTTCAAATGACATGTATGTGCAAAATGTGAACAGGTCAACTGGTGAAAGTGATTTGTCAAGGTTAGCTGATCTGTTGTCTGAGGGTCAAAATCACCTCCCACCCATGGTACCTGAAACTTTTGATGGGTCTGATCCACTAAAATACCCAGAGTGGTCGAATGCTTTTGAAACTTTGATAGAATCCAGGGTACGTTCCAGTGCCGGCAGGTTACACTATTTAGGCATGTACACGAAGGGAGTAGATAGGGAAGCAATTCAGGGGATCCTTTCGATCAAGAAGCCAGATCTGGATAGAGAGTATAGAGAAGCCAAAGCCATTCTGGAGAGGCGTTATGGGAATAAGTACATTGTCTATGATGCATACAAGACGAAGATCCGTAAATGGCCCACTATCAAGCCCAAGGATGGACCAGAACTTAGACGATTTTCGGATTTCCTGCATAACTGCCGGACAGCCATGGACTCAGTGGAATACCTGAGGGTGCTGGATGATGCAGAGGAGAATCAACAGATGTTGTCAAAACTTCCCCAGTACATTGTGGATCGATGGAGTCGTGAGGTAGACTCCTGGATGCATGGCGACATTGATGGTACTCCACGTTATCCGCCCTTCACTGTGTTCTGCAGCTTCCTCATGAAGGAGTCCAGAATAGCTTGCGGACCAGTACAAGCCAGAAAGGAAGAAGTTAGAGACTCCGCTAAACAGTCAGGATCGAAACGACAGGCGAGAAGTTTTGCCACGAATGCAGACACTAAGCAATCAAAAGCCAGTGAGAGTATTCAGCCTGGAAAGCAGTCATCTTCTAACAGCAGTCCATCTTCCTCCAGTAAACCAGTCAAGGCTAAACAGCGATGTCCGCTCTGTAAAGACGAACACATACTGAGTTCCTGTCCTGACTTCTTGAAGTTGACATTGGCAGAGAAAAAGGAAACCATCAAAGCAAAGGCTTTGTGTTGGAAGTGCTTAAAATGGGGACATATGCGCCAAGATTGTAGAACTTTTGTGAAATGTGATAAGTGCCAGAAGGCACATGTCACAGCCCTCCATGATGAATCCTATGATGATGCCAAAGGGACACATGCATCAGATGGTGCTTCTACTACCCCCACATCACAGTCGAACAGTTCTGGTGGTGACACCAAGCACGTCAGTTGTCATGCGTCTCATGGTATTGAAGAACAGTTTAAGAGCATGTCTGATTGTTACAACACCATGATTGTGCCAGTATGTGTAAGCAGCAATGATGTGTCAACATGTATGTATGCTGTCATTGACGAGCAATCTGATGCATGTTTTATTGCAGAGCATGTTCTCAGTAAACTGAATGCTGCATCCATGCCAGTGGAGCTCAAACTGTCGACTATGTTAGGCGAAGAAGTTGTATCTTGCCAGAAGGTATCAGGTCTGACCGTGCGAGGAGTAAATGAAAACACTGAGATTGAACTCCCAAACTGCTACTCTCGAGCTAACATTCCCATCAGTGCCTCACAGATAGCACGCCCAGAAATTGTAAGGAAGTGGCCCCATCTTCACAAGGTAGCCACCAAGCTGATGCCATATGATGACGACATGCCAGTGGGTCTGTTGATCGGCATAAACTGTGGACGTGCCACCAAGCCCAGAGAGGTTGTCAGTGGTAAGGAGGACGAACCGTATGCCGTTAGAAGTGCCTTAGGCTGGGGAGTGATCGGCGCTGTATGTCCACCTGGGGATGAAGGTAAACTTCGCCACTTTGCCTTCAGGACACTTGCACACGAAATTAGCCCAGCACATATCACGAGGATGTTTGACGGAGATTTCTGCAAGGAAGAGTCTCGGAAAGGATTGTCCATACAAGACCACAAGTTTCTTGAGCTGGCTCGAGCTGGCGTCAGGCACAGAGAAGATGGACACTTTGAGCTCCCTCTACCCTTCAAGGGCAAAGTAGCACTGCCTGATAACAGATTCATGGCCTTGCAGAGATTGAAGGGCCTCCGGCGTAAACTGCAGAGCAATGAAAAGTTCAGAGATGACTATGTCACCTTTATGGATGACTTACTAGGAAAGGGCTATGCAGAGAAGGTTCCTTCAGATGACGAACCTGAACCAGGCACAGTTTGGTACATTCCACACCACGGTGTGTACCATAGGAAGAAGGAAAAGTTGAGGATAGTATTCGATTGTAGTGCTGAATACTGTGGGGAGGTCCTCAACCACCACTTGTTACAGGGTCCAGATCAGATCAACAACCTGATTGGGATCTTGTGCAGATTCCGAAAGGAACCCATAGCCCTGTGTTGTGATATTGAAGGAATGTTCCACCAGGTTGTTGTTCATCCACAACATCGGAACTTCCTTCGCTTCTTGTGGTGGGACCAGAATCAGTTTGATCAGCCGCCAAAGGACTTTCGCATGACGGTGCACCTGTTTGGTGCAACCTCCAGTCCTGGTATTGCTAATTTCACTTTGAAGCACACTGCTGACCTCTACGAAGATCAGTTTGGGAAGGAGGTTGCAGATTTCGTTCGTACTGACTTCTATGTTGATGACGGGCTTAGGTCAGTAGCCACACCACAGGAAGCGTCCAGCCTTATAGAATCTACTTGGCAGTTGTGTAGCAAGGGAGGGTTCAATCTACACAAGTTTATCTGCAACGACAAAGATGTACTTCAGACCGTTCCGGCTTCCAAGCTTGCGAAAGATGTTCAGAGCATTGATCTCAGTTCGGAGGACTTGCTGATGGAACGCACACTAGGGGTGCATTGGTGTGTTCAGTCTGACACATTCCAGTTCCATGTTCAGTTTGACGCTCCAGTTACAAGACGGGGAATCTTGTCAACGGTCAGTACCATTTTCGATCCTCTTGGACTAGTGGCTCCATACATCCTGCTGGGGAAGCGGATCCTGCAGCAATTGTGTCGGGATGGAGCTGGTTGGGATGATCCAGTGGAAGAGGATCTTTGCCGTCAGTGGGAGAAATGGTGCCAAGACATCTGCCAATTGGCAGATTTGAAGATTCCAAGGTGCTACAAGCAGGCTGGCTTTGGTGATGTCCATAAGGCAGAGCTACATCACTTCTCGGACGCCAGTCTTGCCGGACTAGGCCAATGTAGTTACCTGCGGCTTCAAGATGACAAAGGACATATGTGCACATCGCTCGTCATGGGTAAATCTCGAGTGATGCCCTCCAAAACAGTGACAGTTCCCAGGCTGGAGTTAGCAGCTGCAGTGATGTCCATTCGGGTGAGCAGGTTCCTAGATCGGGAGCTGAAGTACAAAGATGTGTCACATACATACTGGACAGACAGCAAAGTCACCCTTGGCTACATCAACAATGAGGCTCGGAGATTTCATATATATGTCGCCAATCGTGTCCAAGAAATCCGAGAACACAGCTCACCATCAGATTGGAGGTACATTGAGTCAGGACAGAACCCTGCAGATCTAGCCTCTCGTGGTTTAGACCCCATGGAACTGAGGGATAATGAACTATGGTGGAAGGGTCCTAAATTCCTGTACTCTGGTGAGCAGTTGCCCGGACCACCTACTGTTGAACAGCCTGCTGCAGATGACCCGGAAGTCCGTAAGGCTCAAGTGCTTTCAACAGTCACGGACAAGGGTGCACGCTGTACGGTACTGCAGAGACTTGAACGCTTCTCCAACTGGGATGTGGCCAGGCGTGCCATAGTTCTGTGCATTCGGCTCCTGCAGAAATTGAAGAATCGCACAGTAAAAAAGCCATCGAAACCAGTCAGCAAACGAGAGTTGAAGGAGAGACTGGAAGCCTATCAGCCTATCAGTGCGGCAGAGCTACAAGAAGCCGAGAAAAGAATCTTACTGATGGTCCAGAAACAAGCCTTTCCAGAGGAACGCACCTTCTTGAGGAAGATATCCAAGCAGGATATCCACAATAGAGAAACTGCTAAGCACCGGAACAAGAGTGTGAAAAGGCGAAGCAATCTGTATTGGTTAGACCCATACATAGAAGATGGTCTACTTAGAGTTGGTGGTCGCATCCGAAGGGCAAACCTTGCAGCAGAAGTCACTCGTCCAGTGATTTTGCCCAGACACAGTCATGTAACCAGCCTGATCATTGACCATTATCACGTCAGATGTGGTCATGGTGGACGTGGCATCACCCTGAACAGTATTCGTTCCAGCGGGTACTGGATCATTGGAGCAGGTGCTGCCGTTACGTCTCATGTATGGAAATGTGTCATCTGTCGCAAGTTGAGACGTGGTCCACAGATCCAGAAGATGGCAGACTTACCCAAAGACAGATTGGACGCTGCCCCACCGTTTACATACAGTGCGGTCGACTGTTTTGGCCCATTCACTGTTAAGGAAGGTCGCAAGCAGCTAAAGCGATATGGGGTTTTGTTCACTTGCCTCAGTTCGAGGGCAATACATATAGAAGTTGCTGCTACAATGTCTACAGATTCGTTTCTGAACGCTTACCGCAGATTCGTGTGCCGCAGGGGACCTGTCCGAATGCTAAGATCGGATCAAGGCACTAACTTCATGGGAGCAATAAACGAGATTCAGACAGAAATAGACAACAGCAAGATTCACAGTGAGCTCTTGAAGGACAGCTGTGACTGGGTCACTTGGCAGATGAACGTCCCCAGTGCATCGCACATGGGTGACGTCTGGGAAAGAATGATAAGATGTGCCCGGAATGCCCTGTCAGCACTGTTGATACAGCATGGAGATCGACTAAATGAGGAGTCCTTGACTACCCTCCTGGTGGAAGCTGAAGCTATTGTTAACAGTCGCCCCCTCACTTGTGTCGACAGTCGCTCACCGGACTCGTTCTTACCTTTGTCGCCCAGCATGGTACTTACCTCGAAGTCCAAGGCAGTTATGCCCCCTCCAGGAAATTTTGTCAGAGAGGATGTATACTTACATCGTAGGTGGCGTGCAGTTCAATACCTGGCGAATGAGTTCTGGGTTCGATGGAGGCGGGAATTCCTCCCTACACTGCAAGAGAGACGGAAGTGGGTCAAGACCCACAGAGACTTGGAACCTGATGACATTGTCATGATTGTGGATGATAACTCACCACGTAGCACATGGCCTCTAGCCCGAGTTACTGAGACATTCAAGGATGAGGATGGATTAGTTCGCAAGGTTAAACTATGGTCAAAGAACTCAGTCTATGAAAGACCAATCCAAAAGCTGGTACTTTTGGTTGACCGGGGCTGCCCAGTCGAGGAGCGGACCGGTGACTCTGAGGCTCGGTAGAGTGTTACTTGGCGAAATCTCAGTTGTCAGCACATTGAGTATTCTTAGTTTGTGTGATGTAATCTGTTGATCATATATGTTCAAAGATAATTGCTATAAGGTCAAGTTTGGTAATGATTTGATATGAATGTTGTTTTTGGTAAATTGTAGCCAATTTAGGGGAGCCATGTAACTGTGCCAGGCCCTGTGAGCATTATCAGTGTATTATGTTTCCCGCCGTTTGTAGAAGACACCGTGAGGTGCTGCCACCTTGTGAATGACGCGTGTATCATGTTTTGAAACTCTCCGGTAGTTGAAGGCTGTTTCGTGTGACGCTTGAAAAATGTCAATTTGTTTCATCGCAAATCTGATAATTTTGGATGTTTTTGCATTTTATGTTGGATTACTTGGCCATGGAGGTATGGTCATAATATACATGATTGTTTGTGGATGCTAAATATCTAGTAGGGTTAGATTGTCATTGTATATCTTGCGATTTATGCTCGATGTTCTGATCGACCTGTAGCGAGTCACATAGTTAGGCGTAGATAATTTTGCAATGGCTCTGAAGTATATGCTTGTCCAAATGCTATATTACATGTATCTGAAGGTTACTGATGATGGTATCGACTATCGAGAAGATAATTTGTTTGGCCTAAAATATATTACTGTATTTCTTCGTGCTATGACCTATGAGTATTTTGGTACAGTAATGTGGAGGAATTTTATCAGTCTGAAGGTTATGTGGTGGCTCTTTTGAGTTAGAAATATAATTTACATGTGTTCGACTATCGTATATGGATAAAGGCATAATTCGCTTACATGTATTGTCCAAGCTGATTTGTAAACAAGGTTGTATTTTTGTATTTTTCAGTTTTATGTGACCATAGTGGCAGCCAGGTACCAGCAATAAACGAAGGTGGTCCATTAAATCAGAGTTGGCTCATCATTGCCTGAAAGTCTACATTCACTTACCTGAGTGCCGCTACAATTGCCCTGTGTGTAGCACTCGTAATGACTCTCCCCAAAACTACACCAGGCTTGTGATATGTTTCTTGTACTTATCAACATCATCGTGATTGGGTCCGTTCAATTCACCAATAGTGATTTTGCTATCTGTTTTGATAAACCATATTGTTGAGTTCTTCACAAACCACATGTATGCAGCACTGGAAAGTTGCTAGCGTGGAGGCTAAATTACATTTGAAGTTAAAATTTATCCATCACACAGAAACCTACTGGGCATGTTACAAAATGGAGTAGTTTGATATCCTACATCAAAAAGTAAAAACATATTATAGTTCATCTTGATTGCTATAAATAAGGGCAAGAAAAGGGATTCCAGACAAACGTAATCCACTGAAATCGGCCTTTCAATTTGTGGTGGATTGTGAAATAATTCGGAAGTATATTCATTGGGCAATACAATACAACTGACGTTGTACCGAATGCTCCATCTCGTCCTTGACAGATGTTGGCTTTTGGTCACAACGTGTTCTACTCTGTGAACGTGTGTTTTATCCATCGCACTGGTTCATGAGGAGCGTACCTAAGATACCCTGATCAATACTCATGGAAAACAACTGATTTGGTATGCTTAGGAGTGGGTGAGTTGACGAAATTTGTCTGTGAGGACAGCTGTCTGCAAAAAGATAATCTCGATGTGGTATATTAGTATAGATATTGATTAGTGTATTTATCGTATAGTTTTGGTCCAGTCAGAACAAAAAGCTAAATTTCGAAAATGTATGTCATTGGAATAAAAACATTAAACCAGTTAAATGTATGGGAGGTTCCCTTTCCACTATGGGTAGCCACTTCGTTCACAACCTCTCCTCTGAATTTGCCAATAAAGCCCTGAACCTCGAAATGGCCATTTATTCTACTTCGGTGCCTGTGTAATGGCCAATAATTTGTATTTATTGTGATTGTATATGCGTAACAAGACCATATGGGGACAGTGCAAGTAAATATTGCAAGGAAAATAGACTTTCGGAAAGCTTTGTTAAAGGCAATCGAACAACTAATATCCATGCTGTATTGATGTATGTATGCAGGTCTTGTCTCAGGATCTTGATGAGAAAAACTGGAAGGAAAAACAAATTGCTCACAACAATACCAAAATATTGAGATCTATAGGGCCACAGTGTGTTTTGTGCGAAAACAATATGCATTAAAATAAGACTTATTCACAGTAATGTTGATCTTCAATTCTGACTTACGAATGGCTGGTAAAGGTTGCCAAACCGCACCTTCCTGGTTTTCAGTGAAAGTCGCTCACGAAAAAGAATATTACTGGCATACCCCAATTGCTTGCATTCACACTGATCTAAATTCTATATCAAGTTCATGCAATCGTTGATGACCATTGCCAACAGCATTTCAAAGGCGGCTTGAGGAGTGATTCTTGTATACTATTTTTGAGAACAGTGATCGGAAACTGCTCGGGTGTGATCAATGACAACTACACGCTTCTCATTCAGTTAAAACATGTTTATGTCGGCTACGTGCTTGAGGACCCCCTGAGAGAACAAATAATACACTACTTTCTGGTACGATACAGACTAGATTCTATGATTGTTGATACCTATAGTTGTCTTCTGTTCAGTGGGATTTTCAGGTTGTGACTTTTCTCTCGGTTCAGCACTGTGGCATATAGCTCCTACCATTACTTTAGTATTTTTTTAGAGGTTCCGTGCCAACTTCCGTTATGGCATGTACATGTTAAGACACATCTGGCTCATGATAATTTTCTTCGTCCTTAAAACCTCTCAAATTTCTGCACCACTCTCAAGATTACATGGCTGATCAGAGGTAAAATCAAGACGATATTGAGGATATTGTAAGTAATGTGAGTATCAATCTGTTATCACCAATACAGTCAAATTTCGATGATTCCAATAAAAAAACATAAAATACAACATTTTGCGATAGAAACAAAGCCCAAACAATTACCTTATAAGAAACCCACTGGTGTCATCAGGGACAGACAGTGTGGTAAATGTAGTTGTTTCTACTGTACACCTGATGGAATTAGTATACAACTGCCCAACAATCTATGAAAAATTAGAAATCCGAAACGAACCCCATGGAATAGATATTCGAGAAGTACATAAGTACCTAATCACAAGCCAAAAGGCTACTGAGTTGATATTTCAGTATAGCCCATTTGATCTGGTACTAAAATTGATATAACTGTTTTCCAAATCCTATACTGCCCTCCGTGTGATTCCTAATCAGTCGGGGTCAGATGTAAGAGTCAGCAGACATTCCCGTCAGCTCACTCTGATAGCGTGCAGTCTTTTCATCGCTCATTACTTGGTTTAAGACGTCTGACCTTTAGGAACGTGGACAGCATGCAACTCAATGTGCACACAACAGAACGCATATTGCTTGCATTCAATTCAGCCCTATATTGATCTAGTGTGTCTCTTTCAGGTTTCCCATTGTGCCCGCCTCCTGGAGACATGTAAAATGTATTTTGATTTGTGCTTCTAATAATGCTGGAGACACAGATCGACATTGATTGGGCATATCAATATTCCAGGAGGCTTTGCCTTCTGGCAGTTCTGCCCTTGTTTCCGCACACATACATACACAGTCATCCTGGGGTACATTTATCAAACATGGATAGAAGTTGCGGAAAAGCTTCTCTCCAAACTCTTAAACAAGAACATCAACTAACAGATTCATCCTATTCTTGGTGACCTATGTTTTCAAAAAACCTGCACTCATTGATTTCATGCGGAAAAGCTTCTCTCCAAACTCTTAAACAAGAACATCAACTAACAGATTCATCCTATTCTTGGTGACCTATGTTTTCAAAAAACCTGCACTCATTGATTTCATTCTCTGAACACGATTTCATATTGTAATCGATCATGAACTCTATAGAGTAGGCTTTTAGATCTGGTGATAAATCATGAAGAATTCCAGTTGTTTATATATCTGATTACATTCCATATCGGTCTTTCAATCGGTGTGTAGAAGAGGGCTTATATTTCCAGCGCATGTTTAGCAGCATGTACGATATATACTTTATGTGTGTGTTCTCGCTGTATACTATGGTCATTGTGTAATTCGCAGGTGTCATTTGTGTATTACACTTGATGATATTGTGTGTCAATATTTCACTTTCGGAATGCCATACAATAGGTACACACCACAGTAAACAGTGTGCAGCATTGAAAATGATAGGTTTACACGACGACATGAAAACGAATCACAACTATGTGAAAGTGAATAAAAGGCAAGCTAGAAATACTTTACAGTAGTTTGTTTTCATGTGATGAACATCCAAAAGTGGAATTGTAACCATATAATAGTACTGTCTGTTATCCAGCAGATAACCTGAGTAATCACGGCGCCGGTAACAACATGTCCCTCCGATAATGCTGATGTTATTTCCATATTAGTCATGTGTTCATATTTTATCAGTATTTCTGGTGCGTCCCGCTTGGTGTCCCTGTCACACTGTCCTCTGTCCACCCACCACTTTTGATACAGTTTACTCAATTCAGCAGTCGCCTGTAATATCATGAGTGCCTCGTTCAAAAACGATATTAGGCCAGAGTTCTTGTATGCTGCAAATGCAAACTCTTCTTTGAACAGGGTAGAGTTGATTAGGTGCAAATCACAGGGTTTTCTATTCACCACATACTCTGCAATATTACTGGGCAGAACAAACACATAATAACTGTACAATCGGACACGACTGAGACCCTCTTCATTAGACGAGGTGAAAGATACGTGAGGATTCTGTCGCATTCTGTCGTATAACCGCTGGATTTGTGAGTCGTTAGAAGTACGCAGAGCTCGATGCATTATCCCTCGGTTCAATGTGCCCACTGTCAGGTAGTCAGCTGAGAGAACATCTGCTATCGTCAATATCCTGGTGTGGCTTCCATCACTCTGCTTCAGCATCACAGCAGACGCGTGAACATCCAGGAACGAACGTGAAAAGTCCACAACGTTCTTCCGTCGTTGTGTGATGAACATTGGCGCTGCCGCCATGTCTGCCTCCTGTCATCAGATAAATCAGGATTCAGACACTCAGCATGAGAGTTTATGTGAACCGTATCAATTTCACACAGGATATTTCGAACTGTCAAACTGTCTTCTGACTCACTGATCAACATCTTTTTCTATTGGATAAACATTCCGTATCAACAAGATCTAGTTTAGTGCCACTCCATCTTTACTCCATCAAATTGGGTACATCACTTTGTATCCTTACCCGGTCTATGAGGTCTCCTACCATCCCTGTCCATCGTCCGCTGCCATCTCCAATTGGAAATCCAAACTGTCGGTCAGCAGTCAGGTGTATTCGATACTGGAACCCGAGTAACTCCCCGACACGGTCCAGTAAATCCACCAGGAAGCCGTAATACTGCAGAGAGATTGGCGCGCCATCTACCGAGTATGTGCCATTGTACACCATCACATATGGCTCATTCTGTAGTGGATAGTATAGATAGGTCCGCTTCATGCAAACAGTGTGATGTATCAACCATGAACTCAGTAGATTTCATCGGAAAGATTGCACACGCCTGATCAGTAAATGGGAATATTCTATGTCCAGTATACTTTGGACAGCTCTCTGTGAATATCACACATGTTCAGTAGTTGGTTGACAATAATCAATGAATGTCGATTACAGTGAAATATGCACATTTATAATTATATTGCTAAAATTAGAACCTCACAATTACACATATATTCTCACCAGCACGGATGTAACCTTGAGGTTTGCGCCATGACGGACCCGCTCACGATTTACTGAGAAATTAGTACAATATTATGTATTCACCTGATTGAAACAAATAGGATAAGAAGCACTAGAAGCAACAAAACAACTTCATAATTATGTGTTCGCCTTCATGAGGAGGTTGATTATTTCCTACACAAACATGAAATAATTATCAAAATTTTTGACCAGCTCAAAAAGTATTCCAAAAAGGGCAAAACTATCATCACCACACTAATCAATAGCTATGATAGGTTTTTCATGTGTTCATGGTGCTTTTCCAAATTGCAATTATGGACTTTTTGTTCTTCTCCTGAAACGTCAGCTGGGTGGAAAATATACAAAAATTGTGTTTTCTATCTCCACATAGCAGAAGCAAACACGGCAAGTATTGTGAAACAGTGGAACACGTTTTTGCACATGACGTTCATCACACAACCGATATGCAAGTTGGATTGCATCCTTCACAAAATGTATAAAACATTTAATTGTTCAAATAAGAATGTGTAATACTCTACAAAACATAACGATTATGTGCATCAGATTTCATGTAATGACAGTTATTTTGTTGAAATCATCAAGTTCAATATTGATCCCCAAAACAAATAATTTTATATTTTCTATTGGTTGCATCATACTCGTATTATATTGAGAGTGACGTTACTAATAACCCACCTTTTTTAGCCATTTCAATGTGAGTTCTGGCAGACACATCACCAAACAGTGAACTCCACAGAGCAATAAATATGTAGATTGTCCCCTTCAGTGACGTTAGTGGTGACATCGTCTTAGATGTGGGGATAAAACTGTGGACAACATCAGAGACACCTGCTTAAGGTGTCTTGCCTAGTGTCTGCCGTCCTCGGGTTCGGAGTAGCTCTAGTTGCATATGTTCATTAAGTCCAAGCTTGGAACAAACGAATACTGTGTGGCAATGAGAGTATAAAGCAAATAGTGTATCCCAATATTCGACGGGTGAAAGGCAGAACGTCGTAAGTGACATTTTTGGACAAAATGGTTTTAGGGCTTCATTTCATTCTGTGTAACCACGCGGATATGTACGCTTCGCTTTGTGCTTCAGATCCGCTTATGAACAACGAAATATGCAAATGTTAAAATACACCGTAAGTGACAACTCCCGTGTATGCAACCAGGCAGAATGTCGTATATAACACAGATTCCCGGCAGAATGTGGTAACTGAACAGTGTATGCCAGCAGAACATCGTATCTGCACATCCCAGACCGGTAGAACATCGTATCTGCACATCCCATACCGGCAGAACATCGTAACTGAAATGTTTCTCATCGCGCAGAGATTTTGACAAAAGAACAGATATGTCTCTGTACACATAAAGGTGTGGGTGCGTTTTTTTCTCTATGGATACACGCAGGCACATAACATTCCTGTTGATTTAATCCCAAAACTCGTGTAATCCTCAAAACCGCCACGTCCCGCCCTCAAATTGTGTTGGCATATGATAGGTCCCTTTAGCATGACCTAGCGGGTGCGGGGGGGGGGGGGGTAGCGGGTGCGGGGGGGGGCGGGCTGGGGCTTGAAAATGGTAGATTGGAGTTGGAAAGTTGCATAGCTAACTAAAGTCAACCTCTTCACGCTCAACTGTTAGCAACAGCACGGGGGAATATCCGTTCCCTATAAATTGGTTTACGGCGGTTTGGTTCCGTTTTCCGTGTGCTTGTTTGTTTCGCCATGTGAGAGAAATTGTGGGCAAAAGTTTAACAGATTGTATGTGAGACCCGTATGTCTATTTTTATAATGTAATGCCTAGGAGTATATAAAGTGTTATTTGCGTGGGGAAAATGATAGTTTCGGTGTAGTATGGGGTATATTGGATATGTTCCGATTCACCGAAACGAGCACAGGTCACAGTTCCGATTTCTGTGGTTCCATGTTCCGATTTACAAGACGTATAAAAACATTAGAATAGACAACATTATGAAATGTTTTAAATTCACTTTGGCATATTGAAGTTGGAAATATTGAATTACCATCTGACCTAACGACGTTTCATGACTGAAGGAGCTTTAGATAGAAGGGAATATGACCGGTTCTGCTCTATTCTGATATATTTTATAAATTTTATTCATTTATTTTCTGCCATGGTTCATTAACCCCATCCTTCTGTCGAACCGGGTAATATTAATAGTGGACGAATTTCCCGAATAATTTAATCATATACATTGAATTCATTTCTTTTTTTTTCGTTTACGCTCTTTCGTTTGATTCCTCGTTTTCTTGATCACTCACCCACTGCTTACATTGCTGCCACATACAGCTAGAAGTTTGGAAAATGTGTGTTTTGGGCTGAATGTGGGTTGAATGCAGGTGACACGCCCCAGTAGTCCGATGTGACCTTGCAACCATTCCACTTTTGATAAGATTCTACGTTTTCACATCATATGATGACATAAAACATGTAAAGTCGAGTTCAACACAAAACCTTAAATAATTTTTTACCATAAATTTATTTTGGTTCGTCGGATCCATTTGAATTTTTTATCTTTCCATTTGGCATAAAATTATATCTTAAAAACTGGTAAGGTCGGCAACCTACTTCTTAAATTTCACCTCAAACAATATATTTGCGAGTTTGATCACAGCTTGGCAAGTCATTCGATGTTTGAATCACACATTGCTCTGGAAAGAGATTATTTGATCAAAATACACTTGTATGTCTTCAAACTAAAAAACCCATCATAATTGGTATATTGTTCATGGTCACAACTATTAGAAGAATCCTCAATTTGCTTGAATTCACGTGATTCTATTTGGGGCTGAAATTTACCACTGAGGTAGATTGTCAACTTTTTCAGTTTTGAAGATCTGAAATTTGATGAAAAAATATGATTCAAGCAGATTCAAATTGATCCGACGGTCCAAAACAAAATTACGGGCAAAAATCATACGAGGTTGTGTGTTGAAATTGACTTAATTTGCATACACATTTCATATGCGGACACAAAGTTTGAAGGTAAGAAAGTTGCCACGTAAGCGTTCGTATTTGTTTTCAACAAATGATATTCCTACTTTATATCTAGACATATAAGTGTCGGTAAATCTGAACATCAAAACATGTAAACCAACGTAAATCGGAATCACCATGACGGTAAAACGGAACTTGTGATGCGGCATAAAGACTTGTAGTTTTCTAGCAAAATTGTGCGTGTTGCGATGAAAGTAGTTGAATATATCAAAAACATGCCTGAAAGACATACTATGTTAATGTTTGGTGATAAATGGCTAATTATTGAGGTAGTAATCGAAGCAACATCACACAGGTCGCTTTTGTTTTGACTGTAGGCAGATACACGTAAGTCGGAACCAAATCGCCGTAAACCATTTTGTACAGAACGGATAGTCCCCCGTGAACAAGTTTATTAGAAAAAAGGATACATAATAATAATAATTCAATTAAAATATGCGATAATCTGTTTGACAATGATTTATGTGAGAAATTGCGTTGTGATAGGTATTCTGAAAGCATAGTAAGCGTTCATCGGGGGCAAGCAACCGGTTGTGTGCTGGTATAGACAATTTTCCCCGGGAAGATATTGATCGAGCTATTATGACACAATTAACTTATTTATCATGACAAGGGAGACCGCATTCATCTATTGCCATATCTTGAATCAGTATCTCCGAATAACATCTTGGCTCGTTATATGCAGGGCCAGTTCACATAAACTTTCTTGTTCTGAAACATTTCCGCTCTACGCAGGTCAGCTCAGCTCTCATCGTCCTTGTACAGGTGTGCAACGGCGTCTCCGAATTGTTGGGTGCATATTGCAATATAATCAATTAGGATGTTTTTTTGAAGATTATAATAATAATATTTATTATTTAATTAATTATTATAATAATAATTTGATTGCAGATGGAATTGCAGACGGGATCCGATACTCAACACTATATCAGATATGGGTGGGGTGGTGTGGTAAGGAAACGGCATTATAACGGTTATTATATCGTTGCCAAAAATAGAGCAATCAAGAGGGGCGGTGGTATGGGAAGTATCCTTTCGTAAATAGTTACTCTGACAAGATATGGTTTTTTTTATTGCCAAGTAGGGGTAGATGAAAGCCAATAGGAGGAAAATGCCTTTCATCAATGTGATCTCAGACTTCGAAGGGTTCCAATCGTTGCCGTATAAGGGATAAGAGGGGAAGCGGAAAAGGAAGACACCTTTTTAGGTAAACTCTCAGTCGGGGACAAGGTTACAATCATTGTAGAATAGGGGATTAGGAGGGAGGATGGGAAAGGAAGAGTCCTTCCATCAGTAAACTATGAGGTGGTTCTAATCATTTTCGAATATGGGTTCAAGAGGGGCGATTGCAGGGACAGTCCCTTGTCAATAAACTCTTAAGTGGAGAAAGGATTTCAATTGTCAATGAAAACCTTAGGCGTTCACATCGTTCTAATTGTTGTGAAATAGGGGTTTAGGAGGGGCAGCGTGAGCGGAAAAGACCTTTGATAAATAAAATCTCTTCTGGGGGGATAGGCTTCTAATCGTTCTAAAATAAGAGTTTAGGAGGGGTGGGAAGAGTTTGTTCCCGAATAATATATCATTAAAGGGTTTAGGACGGTCGATGGGAACGGATAACCTTTTCGTAAATAACCCTTCTAGCGGGAATAGGATTGTAATATCAGGTTGTCAAATAGGGATATAGCGAGGTGGTGTGAGGGAAAGAGAGCCTCAAGCAAAAACAGGGTTTCACCATGGTAAAATAGGAGAATTATCTGTATATTCATATTGTAAATACAACTATCTGAATTGAATGAATCAACCATGCACAGGACCCACTCTGGGGCACCTAATCACTGTCATCTTCTGAGCCCATATATACTCTCTTTGGTGTTTGCCCCCAGCCCTCTTTTCTACAAAATCCTGGATTCGCTCGTGCAGATGTTGTTGTGCAGGTAATATTTTAAACATTGTTTCAAATATCACATGTCACCGGATATAAAAACACATTTGGTTGCACAGAGGTTCAATTTAATAGGTGCTTGCACCATGTTACTGCGATATTTTGTAGTATGAAAGTTCGGTTTCCTGAATCGATTTCATTGTTTCAAAAGTTTTCAAGCAATTCAAATCGAGTACTAATATTGAGAATGTCAGATAATTACAGAAATTTGATCGCATGCAAATTTGCAGCAACAGAAGGCAGAAGATGAACAAGCAACAGCATCATCATCATGTGAAGAATCCTCTTCCGTTGGTGAAGGGGCGTATATGAGGGCGCTGATTGCTGGTTTCCCCTTTGTAGCATGTTTCGACATAGGCCTAATTATTGGGTGACGCAACGTCTTTGGCAAAAAATGGTAATGAATTTTGTGACCGAAAACCACATCACTTTTACATTTGCTAGCCCTGTGTCTCTTCAGTAGCACTGCCATCCTCGCAGTAGCACGCCAGTGGCCCTTCAACATGTTCAATGCTGAGTCCAGCACCGTAGTACTACCGCCGTGAAACCGCCAACAAACCCGTAAGGGTATGGCCTCAATGACACCTTTCTGGTTCCTCAGTACCATCTTGAAAAAAAATACATGTTTGATGGGTAGGGCAAAATACGAAAACACTACTGGATATGTCACAACGGTGATGACGGTTTTAGCAGAAAACGGTTGTGGTACTGCAGTGGCACCGCCATTCCTGTGTGACAGGGGTATAATCAGGACATTTCGCTCAACATTGATGAGGTTGTTCCAAAATTTCACAGTACTGAGCCTGAAATGCCCAGGAAGCGATATTTGTGTGGAATAAGGTTGAACTCAAGGGTTATTAACAAATAATATTTCTTTCTTGCAGTTGGCCGCCAACTCCTATCACTATTATATTCCCAGTACCAACATGTATGACAATGAGACCCGGGCAATGAGACCGTGGGAATGAACATACGAACGAATTTCATTGATAATTATCGGGAGCATGCTAACCTACATGTAGGCAGATACGACATTCTGGCGGGCCAGTGTTCAGATGATATGTCAGATACGATATATCGCTGCCAAATCCTGGGAGTGTGTCTGAAACGAACACTTCTCGATCCAAATATTGTTCATCCAGCCAGAGAGACACAGGCTAAGAAATACACTTATAGTTGCCATAGCAGTCGAATAACTACTGCCTGAAAAACTTATACGACATTCTGCCTGTTCGATCGGCACCCTTGTCAGATATTTTGCGTCCGACAGAACGTCGTAACAAACAAACTTGTTGAATCGTAGTTAGAAGTGGAGATTGTGTTGCTCTGTGATGCAAGGAAGGTCGTATTAGTTTACCGCGAGCATACAAACAATAAATATGAATAAAAATGGGTTTTAAATATGTACTTACGACCTTCTGCCAGACTGAAAATATTTTCCGTCGCCTTCAGAAGTTGCAGGCAGAATGTCGTAAGTAACATTTTGTTCCATAAAAACTTTGAAGAAACACATTTGCAATATATTTGTATTCGGAAAGAACAAGGAAGATAGTTTACATGATATATCAAAAACTCCAATCGCTGGATAAAAGCAGGTACGTGTGGGATGAAAAACATGTCCTCCTGTAAAATTACCGAAATGTCACTTACGACGTTCTGCCTTTCACCCGTCGATAGAACTTATGTTGAAAGTCTAGATTCGTCCAGCACAGAAAGTATGATCGATTACGACAGTGAAAGTCTCGCAAAACTGAAAAAGTCCAGAAACAAACAATAACAATGAAAAAAAAATTAGTGACATCCAATATCTCATTCAGTACACTGATGACCATTTATCCATCAAAGCAGAATCCCCTCAGTGACATCATCGCCCCCGCCATAACACAACAGTAAAAAACGTAGTATCCCTGTCATCAAACACCTCAAATATCAACATCATTGTTCTCATTCCTATGATTAATCCCAGACTCCTGTTCACTGGCAGACAGCAGCAAACTGACAGGGACAGCTCCCGGCGAAAGACGGAAGCCTTCTCGCCCAGTCAGGTGCCCGTCCTAGCTAGTCAGGGTCCCGCCCTTGCCGTTCCAGCCATCAATCCCTCTCCCAGTTAGATGAGCGTGGGGCATTGATATCTTGGGCCTGGGATATACACTGCGGGTTTGTGAGTGTCTGTGTTCCGGCGCAATTACAATACTTCACCCACCCTTTGGTACTGAGTTAGCTCTCTAATTTTTATTGGTGAAAATGCTCACAGGAGACATGCCCTTATAATTGAAGGCACCTTAAAAACCTTAAGTCAAAGGCATTAACTGGAATATAAGGGCACAAAATTGTACCCACAATACTTTGTGTATGTGTGTTGTTTTATTGCTTTTATTGTTTGTAAATTGAAATGTACATGCGTACGAAATAAATCATATATATATAATCACTGAATCGAACAAGGCGTTTAACTTTTTAAGCTTCGCGCAATGTTTCGGGTATAAAGGTATGCAATTTACAGTATACACAATATTGATAATATTACCACAACCTGTATCTTCAGTTTTCTGTGCATAATGAAGAATGTCTTTTCTGGTACGATATATGTACCATCATTGTAATAGGACATGATGGATACAGATTGTAAAAGTCCACTGTGCAAAAAGATTTCGACAATGACATAATATTTTGTACGAAACATGTCTTGTGTTTCCCTTGAGGGACTTCCTTGTGTATGCAACGAATGCCATGTTATGGAAAACATGTAGGTGGTCGTAATTTGAGACATTGTCTTATAGTTCGGGTTCAACTTACGAAGATGAATGATGAAGAGACAGATCGTCTTAATCTGAGAGTCACTTGTTTCTTACTAACGAGATAGATGAATGATGGACAGGCATAGTGTAATAACAAAGTGTAATAACATTGTATGCACGGACAGTTATCTGCAAACATGCCTTCTGCTACAGTGTCTTTTTCATATCACCCTGACACCCGAGACATTGATCGGCCTCACTTACTGCGCAACCGTTTAAGCATTCCAGGGCGAAACTGGTATCGATGTTCAGATAGTGGAGTTTCGGACCGCCATCCAAATCTCCTTGTCCTCTGATATCAGATTATGATGTACCCCTCACACCTGCCTACTTTACAGTACTCCTTTCCCTAAGTGTAGTCCAACCGTTGTGTTTGTCTGTTTATCATAAATTCTTGTCCTGACAGAAAACAAGCTAACTTTCAAAATGTATGTCCTGAGCTTGAACACATGATCAAACCAGTTAAATGAATGGGGAGGTTTCTCTTTGCACAAAGGTGAACTTATCGTTCACTGCCTGCCTTCTGAGTGGCTCGCAGAGAGCCAATTGAACTCCGAAATTGCACAATTACTCTACTCAAGTGTGAGTGTAATCACCAGTAATTTGTATTTATTGTGAATATGTACATGATGTAGGTGTAATAAAATGTCTTGGGGAGAGCTGCATTGGCCGAAATCAAACAACTAACAACTATCATACAATATCAGCTTCCATTGTCTCAGTATAACACAAAGGGAGTTTTAATGATTTGAGGCATGAGTTTGATGATTTGAAGCCCTATATGGTTCATTCGAATCCATGGAGGACAAACCATGAATATCATCTGTTTGTTCTGATTTATGACATTTCATGATATTATGACATACGACTATAAGTTCAATGAAACAGTGATTTCTACGGAAAATGAGTGTTTGTATGACATTATTGACATTCAGCATATCTTTTGAAGATAGAAAAAGAATGATAACATACCGACCCTCCAGGTTATATAATTTTACAAGAATGATTTCAATGAAATATAAAAAGCCTGAGGATTTTTCAGTAGGTGTCATTTCGTTTATTATGTTAAAAATGAGACAATTCATTTTGGTTGAATGCACGACATTATTACAACTAGCCCGACATGTCGAATTTGATAATTATAATCACTTTATGAAACTCGTTGATATAACAAAACAGCCCGACCAAAAACTTACATTAAAAAACCACACTGGCGTCATCAGCTGCAGATACATGTGGTGTTTAACGTGTAGTTGTTGAAAGCTGAATAAATATGTAGTTGAATTTGGAGAAATATACTTTACTATACTCGGCGTCTAAACAACTGATTCAGAATGGAGCTACCCCGTACATCGCAATAATAAAACATGTAAAACGAAATATATTATAAACTAATGGTAGCAAACGAACGAACTACTTGCATTTATATACACATCATGCTTGGCACCAATCAGATTCAAGCTCCGATGCTTACCACATTCCGTGACCTGAGAGCAGGGGTCTAAGAGCAGACAAATTGGTCTATTTCCCTTCAGCCATCCCTGATCGTGTATGCCTGACAGCGTATTGTGTTTTCACTGTTCATTATTTGACATCTGATGCAGTCTTAGAAATGTAAACAACATGCGAGGGTAAGCGTGGGACAAGTTTGTTCTTTGCTTGACCTACAAACCTTATGAACTGAACCACAATACAAGGAAAATAAGGGGTTACGGAGGTAGATTTACTTGTGAATAAAAAATCTCTCTTGTGTTACATGGTGTGTAATAGCTCTAAAGATGCATAGAAGTCTGTGAACACATCTATTCTTCTTATGACGCGGTGGGCAATGACAAATGGTCGGCTCTTCATTACTGACGGATAAAATCATTCACTGGCATATCAAGCATGTTAAGTAGGATGTCAAATTTTTCGGCATGATTTCATTTCTCATGTATACGAAATAATCATATAGTTTTTCTGTGAATAAAACATTATCTTGTTGCAACATGGCATGTCATATCTCACAAATAAATGCAATAAATAAATCCTGATATCCTTCGTTTGAATTGTGCGGACATCAAAACCATAAATGTAACATTATAAGTAATCCATTTGCCTGTTACGAACATCACGACGAATAATGATTGATATCAGACACCACTGTTCGTCCGTTTTTGTTGTCTATTGATGGTGGCTAATTAGTTATATTCCTCAAACAAAACAAAAAAACTAATTCGAAACTGATTACATTGCGTTGATGGTGCTTCCAAAGTTAGTGTCCAGTTACAATTAGTTCTGATCCTCCTCATCATGATGAGCATCCCCCCCCCTCATCATCATCATCATCATCTAAATCTTGTGTTCTTGGTTGTAACAGGTTATGCATTTATTCTCATAGACAGTGGAAATGACATTCATCACCAATAAATGATCATACTGTTCTCACACTCGATTCACGTCTAATAGTCATGAAGTAAAACCAATTCCATTCCCACCGGTTCTACAAGAATAAGTATTCAGACCACAATTCAAAGGAATAAACTTCTTTGTTGCTAACGTCAACAGAATAAATGGCATATACCTAAACATATAGTGTCCCAGAAGTACAAAAATCACAGTGTTTTCTGCCAATAATCAATACATCTTGAAAGACAATGGTTCATTCCGATGTGTTTCCCGTGATGTTCCTGTATTATTATATTGTTTAGTGAATAGATTTAGTAAATTTTGATACGTGATAATGGAAATCATACCCAAATCATTGTCCTTTCCATACTTTTTTATATTCTGATATTATTTATATCACACGAGGTGCAGAAAGATACATCGCTCCTATATCGCTCTACATCGCTCCAAGTTGTGTTGCACTGAGCTGGACCAGATATGTTAACCAGCGCTAGACATAAGTAATCGGGGATGATCCTCTGTAAATTATGATCACTCAGTAAAACTGAGAGAGTGACCAGCTCAGCAGATGCCGCTGTGATCGACTGACTGTATCCGGCTATGACAAGCTTAGGCTGAGAAATAACAAGCTGATACCAGCCATTGACAGGAGTAATCCATCAAGATCAGTGGAGAAGTGTAGAGGATTACAGACACCACTGCACCGTGTCAGATTGTGTGTCCCCTAGTCTCTGACTGCAGTGACAGATTACTGTATATCCCCAGAACCTGAAGGGAGTTTGCCCAGCTTTGGCAGATACGATGTTAAGATGTTGGTTGATGTTGATGGTTTGCAGATGATATATCAGTGGTATATATTGTTTACTACACATCTGCTAAAACGCATTTTCGTATGTGTACAATGAAATGGCAGTTTGTGCAATTGCAACTTTATAAGGAGTGGCAATCGTGAATTTCATGGACAACACTGATAGAAAAAACGTGTTATGATGGATTTATTTGCGCTTGTGCCTCTGTTTCATCGTACAGGCGGTGATTATGAAGTATGGTATGTGCCTGAGCAAGCCCGGATATCTTCATCCTTCCATAACGCAATGTAATATGAATTCATCATTTTCATGTCATAAGCACGTGTCATGGAGTAGAATTCATTAGAGGAGCACTTCATTAATATACGATGTACATATCTGGATTGAGATACGTCAGATGCAGTCCATGTTATATTCTTGTCACATGTCTTCAAACTGTGGTTTGATCATTTTTGCCTTTCATTCTATTCCAACAAGCCCTGGCTAGATTTTTACGAAAACAACACGATATCATATCATTTAACATGTTTAATGAGACATATAGCAGTTGTGTTTGTGAACGTATTTTTGTTATTCAAATATATAGTCTGTCCCTTTATGCCTCATACAGTTTGCAATGGGGGTATTTTATATTTTTCGGATTGGGAAACCATGTGTTTTAATCCTGACTTTATCTGGTGTTTATGGGATTAGGTTGCTGTGAAATGAACAACTGCACGGCAGCAAGTCGTTAGACAACAGTGGAGTATATTGGCTACGGCGTTCTGGTGAAATATGCACCTGCATAAAATTGCAGTATACTACCAGGTAAAGGAACTTCAGTAGGGATCTTCTTGTAAATTTGCGGAATTGTTTGTTTTAGATGATAGTAATGCAATACACACTTTTCCCATTAAAATTCCTAGCCCTCTAGCTAATGTTTCATTTTTCTGTGGAACGTTTCTGTTCTGCAAAATATTAATTTTGTCGCATTACTAAAAAATATATGATGAATATATCGGAAATATATAGTCAAATTTATTCACACTTTTATTACGTATATGAGTCAATTAATGAATAGTAATATTTACAAATGCACTGTCATGATGAATCTCACATCCAAGTACCCTTGTGATGTCTGTTGGATTTATCATTCCTTGTACTGGAACGGATTGTAAAACGCAATAACCAAGCTGAGAAAAATATTTTCCTGATTGAAAATTGTCTATGCAGAGCAGAACAGCAGAGATGTGGTGGTGTTCTGTCCACGACATCTCGTGTGCATTAATTCAACGTTTTTGTTCTCATTGTGTTTGTCGTTAAAGGGACTTGACACTAATTAATTTAGTGATGTCACATAAATTCGCCTAGTACTCCTCAATTCAAACAACATGTCCCAGTATTCATCATGTCAAATACTGGAATTGTACACCATTCAGTATATATACATACATTTTTTCTGCCAAAGTGATGTGTATTCGGTACACAATGCACAGATATATTATGTGTATTGTGAACATGTACAATTAAGAAATATGGAATATTGGGAAACTATATTCATTGAAGACATTGAATATATGTTTTAAGTCATAGATCAATATCATACGGCGATATATATGTTTTCATCTGTTATGTCCCATAATATGATTATGAACATTTCATCGTTACCACATGTCTTGCATATTTTTTTTCATGCATAATTTGTTTATACATGTCATTAGTGTTTGTCATTTCTACGAGTCGCACTTGTTTATATTTCAGTTTGCAGATTTTAATATAGTTTGTCTAGAATATTGAGTTCAACATTAGGATTGTCCACCTGCCTTGGGCAGGTGTCACTAGTGGTAGGGCAGGCAGGTGAATGTTCGATGCTACCTCTCCCACGTTGTAGGTATATTTTTTCTTGATAGTAAATACCAAATTGCCAAAGGGTTACAATCCAGTCAAGTCACCTTGTCACACTCACCCACAAAGTAGGCTAGATAAAATATATTTGGAACAATTACATGGTGCAATTCTCAAGATGAAGTATGTGTATATCCCAGTTATTCGTTAATAGTACATATTGCTCAATATCAGATGGTTAGAAAAGATGTTATTGAAAAGTAGGGCAGGTGAAATTGGATCCCACGTGACCTACATGACAGACCATGCAAAAGGTAATGTCAAGCCCTGCTAAAATAATTGCTGCCCAACGATTCGTCTTGCCTCCCACTCACCCCCTCATGGAAGATGGGATGTCATAAACAGACTAAAGGGATTCATCTAAAGAGGCTTTCCCACAAAAAGTTAGTGGGGAAAGATCTATACAGAGATGATTGTGAAGGAGAGAATATACATGAACGCGGGAACATACGAGTACTCCATAATGTGATAGTGCGATGCCCAGACTACATCTCCATTAGCTGTCAGTACGTGTGATCAGGTGCGTGTGTGTGATTTCAGTATTCCCGAACAGTGCTCAAGCGTGTAGATACGGGTGTACCCTATAGTTGTAAAAGTATATTACAAGATACAAAACATGCCCATGTTAATACACTGGAAATGGTAATCATGGTAATGTAATGCAAAGGAATGTAATGTAATGTCCATATTTACCGAAATTCCGTTTTACAAGGACACGGATGTATTGAGCAGGATGTTGCTGGTGAATCTAGGATGTTGCTGGAATCTATTTCTACCAATTTGACACTATCATCGTAGAAAGGCAATGATACAGAAGAGCGAGCTACGCAGTGTTCATGTAGCTGGCTATTACAACTGGAACGCATCAGTGATTTCGATTGCTCTTTCATCCATCTGAAACTCCTGAAGGCCAGGGCATTTTAGAGCAAACGCCAATCCGTTCCGGTGAATGCCGAACGGTTGTCGGCCCTCAGCACGATGTTCGGAAACAAATACTACTGATGGAACACATGTGGCATCACATTATCTTTCTGTCTGTGTGTTTTTTTTCAAATAATTTTTTTTTCAAATTAAAGAGCTTTCACAGAAATTGTCATAGCCTCGCAGTGTCTGTTGTTGAGTTGTTATTCTCAATGTAAAGCTTCTTCATCCAAATTCAATACATTCAAGCACCCACATGGTCTAGGTCATGTAGTTAGATCAATATTGCCATAATGGCATTTCCTATCCTCACACTTGACATATCCAGGCAGTGTGAGTGCACGGAGAACATTCAGAGCCTGTGTTCATGGGATGAGACGCAACATACTACTCTGAACATTGAACTACAGTGGAGGAATTAAAGCAAACATACCATAAACATCAGGTTTTCCTGTTTCCATCACCAACAAAGTCAATCAGAATTGTTGTGACTTACGGTAGACAATGGAACCAGTACCAAGTAAGGAGTAATATCGACTTCAATGACATTTCAGGGACATTCATGAGCCCCCAGAGGCTGAGTCGGGTATACCAGGGAATATACCCTGTACGGGACTCTTGACACATACATGTGCGGTATTGGAATACTTTCATGTCTCTCTGTCCCTAACCTCTATATTTTCAGTGTTTAGCTGAATTTTTTTCTGAAGTCTTCTTCGGGTTTTCAAAGCTATCTTGCACCTCTGGAAAATTACGAATGGATGCAAAATATAGAGCATATGTTCCTATATGCAAAAGATGGGTGTGTGGTGTTTTGCAACATTGAAGCAAGTTCGATTGCAGCAGACATTGTTTGTCACAATCAGAAACTTTTCGCGATTGACCTCCAATGTATACCAATGTTCTGCCACACTAAAATGATATTTTTGACTCCATTTTTTTTTACTCCAGGTGAATCTCATATGTGCAACCTTCTACCTCTAGACCAAGATGCTTATACAAAGTGTATTTTGATAACTAAATCCATTTCTTTAAAATCCATTCAATTCACGGCAATAATGCAATAAAATAATCAGATCGTAACTGATTTATTTTGAATCACAGTATAATTTGATGTTGTTTGCCCAAGTTGAGCTGTTTTGCGTGTTCCCTTACCAAGGATTCAAGTATTTCCCTCCCAGAATCATGTTAAATGAAACTCTGCACGCTGACTTTCTGTTTCTTCAGACCCTGTGGCACCAACCAGATCATTTCACATGCCAGAAATATTATGATTATTAAGAGTAGCCAATTTGTCTAGAGAAAAACAGTTGTAAACTGAACCAATTTGTTTGGTATGAGCCTTCAGAAAATCCTTCCACTGATTGGTTCCTATTTTTTCTTGTGTAAGATTAAATCACAGTAACAGGGAGAACGCAAGGGACTCAATAATTGTATCAACGGTATTAACCTCCTATTGAAAGAGGAAAAGGAAAACTCTTGAACTAAATGTGTTATGGCGAACACCATCAGCCCTCACGCAACTGAAATCAGTTCATGATCAAATATTGCCCACGTTTTTTATAAATACCATCAACTCAGTAGCCTTTTCGCTTGTGATTAGGTACTTATGTACTTGTTATATATCTATTCCATGGGGGTTTGTTTCGGATTTTCAAATTATTTTCATAAGTTGTATACTTATTACATCAGGTGTACAGCAGAAACAACTACATTTACCGCACTGTCTACACCTGATGACGCCAGTGTGTCTTTTGATAATGTATTCGGTCGGGCTTTGTTTATATTGCAAAATGTTGTATTTTACGTTTGTTATTGGAATCATCAAAATTTGGCTGTATCGGTGGTAATAGACTGTACTTACTTACAACTCTCTCCAAGTATGGACTTGGATTAAAGGTTGGACACCATTTCTGTGAAGCATACACTTCCGACAAATATTGCCCAACAATAGTAATACTATCCGACAAACAACTCAACTCATACTTCGTCGTAAGGTCAATCGAAGGCATGCTGGCGACAATCAAAATGAAATAAAAAGCACATGACAAAAAAGAATGGGACATTCCAAACAAATGAAATGGATTATTTTTATGACCAGTATAAGAAAATTTTTTTCTCAAAAAAAAATATTGTAAACCATATATTGCATATGTGCGATAATGCCTCGGTGTTTCATGTACTCATGACTTTGATCGTGATGAGAAGTTTGCTGTCAATATCGATGATATGTATCCTTTTCGCCACAATGAACCCGGTGAGAAAATTCGCTAAGAATATGTTGTCATGTTGCCACATGTTCACAAACCATATCGTAGTTGTCATTTATCCATGACACACAGAAACTTTCTGAACATAATATTATATGATCAGCCTATAGATGCCGAAATGTTTTAACCACAACTGTATCATTACATGATGTGGTATTATTTGGAGCAGAACATGATCATAAATGAGAGCATGTTTCAAGATTTTCTGTCGCTCACGTATAGCTGTTTTAAAGAAATTCCTGTATTCTTGATTGTATCATTGCAATAAGTTGTACAGTAGGCAAAAATTATATTTTGCATGTTGTATGCGGGTGAAAACCAGAAGGTCGTAAGCGCCAATTTCACAATTTTACAAGAGCGTCATTTTTCATCCTGTAGAATTACTTGTTGCGATCCTTGAAATTTCTTCTGCCACATGCTTTGTAATAGAGATTGTTGGTGTCATTTCACTTATTTCATTCACGATAGCTATTATTTTTATTTAACTATCAAAGGAAATGTGACTTACGATGTTCTGGCGTCACGTCTAAACAAGGCATAGCCATGTTTGGTACCGGCCAGAACATCGTAAGCGACAACTTTAAATGGGAGAATCTCTGCCAATGCATGCTTATTCTAGTTTTACTTTTGGAAACTAATATCATCGCATCGATATCTTAGCGATTTCTTCGCTTTCAAGCATGAACAACGTAAATGGTGTTTACGAGGTTCTGGCTCGTCACTATTCCGCAAAGACCTAACACTGACGAAACGCCAGAAGGTCGTAAGTGTTTTTCGCGAGGCCACAACTCCGTTCTATTTCAAAATACAACAATGAAACGAGTTCTAGGCGCAATACATGAATAGCGGATCATACCCGTTAAACGAAATTAAAATTGGAGCAATGTGAATGGGCTAAATCGATAAAACATCGTAACCGCCACACGGGTTCGCCAGAACATCGTAAGTGCCAGTGGCTGTGAAAGAACGTCAGCCCAGGAAAAAACATTTTATTGTATCTTTGGCATTGTTTATTCTGAATAGTGAGCGTGTTATACCTCGAATGATGGCCATAGGTATTTATATTTTGTATTATTATGAAGCCTTCATCATCATGACAATAACGTGATAGAATACCAAAACAAAATGCTGTGATTTAGGCTATGAAGCCCACATGAACATTTTGCTGGATAAGAAATTAAGTTTTGCGCTCTTTCGCGGGCACATAACTTTTCCCGACTCATCCAAATTATCTCCGGCATTTGCTGGTGATATTTTGAATTTTGATGAAAATTCATAATCTCAGGTACGTTATATCATACTTCGTGTCTGAAATTATCACGTTTCATTTTATTGAAATCCAACAAATATTTGACTCATTACTGTACGGTCAACCATTTTCCGCTTGGATAACAACCTACAACTTGGCACCGAATCTACTGTGCATGTATCTAAAAAGTAAGTACCCAGGCGGGTGTGTCGTGTTTTAGGTACTAGTAACTAGAAGTATTAGACGAACTTTGTGAGGTGATGACCTAATGGCTATGGTAAATAAAAAAGTCAAGTTCAAGCAAAAGGTCCAAATAAAAAAAAATGCAATAATTTTTTTTCTGAATAAGACTTGTGTTCTAAGACTTGTCTTCTGAATAAGACTTGTGTACTTTCCTGCGTGTCCGATGGTCGTACGGCCAAAACCCCCGATTATCCCGAGGTCGAAGAAAATTGAGGGGGGGGGGGGGGGTGGGGTCTTGATTTTACGGTTTCATGTGGCGCAATATTCTGTACCGTATTATGGGGCCAAGTTTCAATGAACGCAGTTCTACTCAGCAATCACTGTCCTGACCCCTCCTCCCATCCCAACTTTTTGGCCGTAAACACTTTTGAATTATTAATATTTCTTGGGAGGTCGATTTTGGCGTCTTGGCTCTTGGGTGTGAGGTAGTCATATTTATTGTGGGCGAACTTAAATATTGTTAAATTGATCACTATCATGATGAAGTTCATCATTTCAAAGTGATATAATAGTGTTTCTTTTTTGTGTTTAACATGCGTGTGTTTGCAATTAAATTGCCGTATTGGTCCTAATAGTAGCACCGCGAGCCAAAGCAAGATCTCCTGCAGCAGCGCGCACAAAAATAAGGTAAAAATTGAGGTAAAAAATAAGACAAACACTGAATAATATACCCATAGCCTACAATTGCTCTTTATTATGATTCAAATGTCATAGATATGTTGATTGGAATTCTCCAAGATTTTATTAGAAAGATATGACGTTTAATATGGGGTTACGAAAATCGAATTAGGCCTGACTAGAAAGCTGTCATGATGAATATTGTCAAATCTTGAAGCAGGCAAGTTTCAGTGGTGTAACAATTCCAATGCCTAATGACTCCTAGAAGACATACCAGAAGTGCTACACAGCCTACAAATATTCATTTGTTTTTTGAGGGTGGGAGCTTTCGAGGGTTACATTGGTTTGGATTTCTTAACGCTCTCTGGTCGTCATGCGGTTGTGAGTAGTCAGTTGCTAGTTGAAGAGAGATTATAACGCTCGGTTGCATGATGCCGCAGTTGCGGAATAGTTAGAGCGCTCGCGTTCCCGGCTACATGCTGTTCAATATTTATTTTCTATCACCATGCAATCACCAACTGCTGAAACTCCTTCAAACCATTTTCAATTTCTTAAGCTGCAAATTGCTCGGGAGATTTTTATTTTGTAGTACCGGACATTGTTCACGAGATATGTTAGGGCCTAAATGTAAAAATATGCGTAAATTAATTCATAGAAGGTAGGCCTATGCATGGAGCTTGGCTCATGGCCGATTATATTTATTAGTGTTGTAAATCATTATAATGGAAATAATTGAATAATTATAATCTTACAGTCTTCCTCAGAATAATAGTTATTGTAACTTTGTAAGCTGAACCAATCAATCGTATACTACAGTCGGCGAACGATCACTTTATACATGTACATAGGCCTGCAGCAGCGGATTTTTTAAAACAATCATATTATATATTGTGTTGAATTATACAGTATTGATATCATGATATGCATATTGAGAAAGTTGCCGATTGTACATCGGCACGGCACATGACCAGTCCAACGTTCCATATATGGAACGCATTAGGAATACGATCCTATCGGCCTACTTGTAAACCCACATGTGAGGTTTTGGAATTCTTTACGCAGCAGCCCGTTGAGGCCAGATAATAAAAGGTGTGAAATTATATTTATCTGGCGGCCGCCACATAATTATCTGTAGGCCGCGGCTTGAAATATGAGGAGATTCTTGTAAAGCAATATACACATAGCTTATTAGGCTCTAAGATTCCAAATAAAAGTCGTGACATACCGTATTGATGACAATACTGTTTTCAATGAGACAATGTTATATGGGGTATTGGGGGGGGGGGGGGTTGTTGATATGCAAATTATTCAACAAAACTTAACTTTCATACTTAGCGTTATATAGGGATCATCAATGAATTCATGTTATTTGTTGTGGCCATGGCAACTGGGCCCTCTGCAATTATGGTTGCTACCATCGATATATAGGTTAAAGGGATATGTGAACAAATAAAAACAGTGCATATTCGATGGTGGTGACTAATATTCGTCAAATAATCTGCTTAATATTGTGTGTTCATTTTTTCTTTGTTTTTTTTTTTTACCTATGGATTATGTATTGAAAGTTGCCCTATGGTCCATAATACCAATCAATGACATGAAAATATGTACATTTCATCCCCCAAACAAATATTCGTTAAATTCATTGAGGCATTCTTGGACCATATATGTTACAATATAAATCGGCATTGACCGATCAGAGTCACTTTGCACGTGACTAACGCGCACCACTTCTATGGGATGCTGGTTTTCGAAGGGTGAGGGCGGGGGGGGGGGGGGGCTTAGTATATCGATAATGTATCTCGAATAAAATGTGAATTTTATTTTAAAATGAATTTCGATGGATAGACCTGTGTTAAAGCACTAATTAAGTGGTGGCCGCCAGATAATTATGTGGCGGCCGCCAGATAATTAAGTGGCGACCGCCACTTAAATATATTTTCACACCTGGCACTAACGGTCGTCCGTAGCCAAGAATCTACCACAGGACATAACAATGGATATGGCTAGATCTACTGCTCAAGGCCCCTGAGCGGGTCCTAGACCCTTGCCTATCATTTTGCACACTCCCTACCCATCTCCAATTTATTGATCCGCCCTACCGCCTGGATCTATAGGTCTATTATATGAGCCATCCCTGGCCAATTATATGTAGGCCTAAAAAAGTGTCGCCAACAATGGTTAATGAGCAGAGGAAGGGTGCACGTCACCTTTTATTGCTCATTGACTGGACAGACCAGAGGCGAATCAAAAATGAATGGTGCATGTTCTCTCAGATTATAAATGCATTATCAATGAACAAAACACATTATGCAAGATATACGAACCAAGATGAATGGCACATCAAGTCCGCGAGAAGGAAAAAAATAGCCCAAAGGCTAAGACAGATTACCGGACAACATATGTTTCATACATTAAATATTAGTCATTTTTCCAGTGACTTTGAAAATAAGGTATCTGGTCAAATTCAAGGTCATCAAAATATTCAGCATACATAATTCCTTACATATGCACACTTGATTCCTATGCTGAAACGTCGGTAATAAGCAAAATATTAGCCATCTTGTGCTGTGACCTTGAAAATGAGTTCAAAGGTCAAATACAAGGTCATGACAATACCCAGCATATATCATTTCCTATATGTGCACAATTGATACCTAACGGTACACAGTCGATAATAAGCGAAATATTAGCCATTCTGTGCTCTATCTTCGAAAATAGGGTCGAATGTCAAGTTCAAGGTCATCAGAAAACTGACTCCTAAGCTGTAAAGTCAATAAGAAGCGAGATATTAACCATTTTGTCCTGTAACTTGAAAACGAAGTCAAAGGTCAAATGTAGGTATCAATCTATTACCACAAAATATGCAGTATATATCATTTCCTTTGTATCATTTCCTGTAAAATCGGTAATAATGTATCAATCTATCACCACGGATACAGTCAGATTTGATGATGCCAATAACAAACGTAAAATACAACATTTTTCAATGGACACAAAGCCCGACCAAATAATTTATCTGAAGGGATAAGGTGGCCGAATGGTTACGTGCGAGCGCTTAGTCGCTCAATTTGAACTAACAGCTATCGCCGGCGTGGGTTCGATCCTACGTGGGTTCGATCCTAGGGGATTTTCTCCCTGTCCTCACAACTGGCAGTGTGCCCGTGACTCCGATATCACGTAAAATGGCGGTCCCATCTCTAAAGAATGTTGTAAAGGGATGTAAAAGACCCCTCTGAGAACGACATGTACCCTGGCAGTGACCACTCTCAGAGGACTAAATTCCAAACTATGAAGCGCTTTGAGAATGTGTGTAATGTTGATAAAGCGCTATATAAGAACCGATTATTATTATAAGTACCTAATCACAAGCCAAAAGGCTACTGAGTTGATGGTATCCTCGGGGACAGATTTAACGTCCACCAGCATTGACACCGGCTCAGTGGTATAAATGTAAGTATCAATCTATTACCACGGATACAGTCAGATTTTGATGATACCAATAACAAACGTAAAATACAACATTTTGCAATATTAGAAACAAAGCCCGAACAAATAATTTATCCACATTACTAGATACGATTTAGCCATTTTGTCCTGTGGCCTTGAAAATTGGGTCAATGGTCAACCTCAAGGCCATGACAATATTCAGAATATATCCTTTCCTATTTGTTCACATATGTTTTATATGTTTTAGGTAACATATAACCCTCCCACATGTCGGATAAAAGTCCTCGTATGTCAGCACGTGTTGGCGGTTACGATGTTCTGGCTTTGACGCAAGTGCACTCACGAGGTTCTGGCGTCACCATTGTGAATCACACACGGGCGCTTGCGACCTTCTGGCAAAAATCGCTGGCGCTTACGACCTTTTGGCGAACACGTTTTGTGCAATTTGGCGCTTACGACGTTTTACAAAAAAATGAATTTTCGGTTTTGGTTTATTGAGAGCATGATCAGTCATCGATTGGATGATGACAAAGAAGCTCCTGGCTTGATTTGACTGATTAACTCATTTTCACCTAAAATGGCGCTTACGACCTTCTGGTTTTCACCCGTCGAAATATACGTGTTCAGTTGGGTTGAATTTCAATTCAAAAAAGTTCCAAGTTCAGTCTATATTCATTATCACAATCAAGTCATGCTCTGAATTTATCTTAAACTACAAACAGTAGGAACACACAGTGATTTCTGACAGTGTGATAACCTTTGCCGCAAACATCATGTTTGCACTATTTTTTTCTTCACATTTTTGCCTCACATGTCACATATTCACATGCACTTTTCTTGATGTGAAACAACAATGAAAGCACGAGTGTTCTATGACGTGACAATGAAACACCAGGCGATTCAACCTTAGTAACATATAACCATGCAGAAAACGTATAACCACTGTGACGTCATAATGCAAAGTATTTGACGACCTGTAATCTGCGTTGCTTATACTGTTTCCTAGCAACGAACATGTTCACAGCTCTCGTACTCATGAGTAGAAGGGGTCCTCGAGTGCAATCAAAGATTGTAAAAGTTCTTCCAATCTTTGGTACAATTTCACTTTACTTTACATGCGTTGGGTTTTCAAATATTTTAGAATCATGAATTCATAGCATGTGATAGAAACAAAACCTGTTTCGTGTTTTCCAGCACGCGGGAATCTCGTTTGAACTGGCGAAAGAACATCAGAAAGTCTCGTGCTTTCTTGTATTCTTCCGAAAGTTCAAACTCGATCTTTCCTGCGTGCTGGAAAACACACTCACTTAGTTTTGTCATTGTATCAAATGCTTTGTCATAGATCTATTCCATGGGGTTTGTTTCGGATTTCTAAATAATTTTCATAGGTTGTTGGGCAGTTGTATGCTAATTACATCAGGTGTACAGTAGAAACAACTACATTTACCACACTGTCCGCCCCTGATGACGCCAGTGTGTCTTTTGTTAAAGTATTTGGTCGGGCTTTGTTTCCATTGCAAAATGTTGTATTTTATGATTGTTATTGGAATCATCAAAATTTGGCTGTATTGGTGATAATAGATTGATACTTACATTGACAATAGGAGGACATCGAAGACGTAGTAGCATGCCGATGGAAGATTTTTCTGATTGGCTTGGAGCTCTGTGGTCCAACTTCTAAACCGAATAAGTTCACCGTATTACGGTAATCAAATATTTACCTATCCTTGAGATCCCGGGATTTATGAACACTGATGCATACTGCATGTATGGATACTACGAAGCACGATTATAGGGTCTATATTCACTTCACCTGACAACTGATCAACGAGGGTTGCTCCCACCCGCACCGAATCACTCACTGGATACACTTACATACATTGCATCATAATACAAACTTGTCATATCACAAGGCTTCATCATGTGAGTGATTAACAGGGGTTGTTCCCACCCGCACCGAATCATCCACGGAAACATCCGCATACACATATATATATTCACAAAATCACAAGGCCTTTTGTGGGTGAATAACGGGGGTTGTTCCGACCTGCACCGAATCATTTACACAAGAGTCTTCATCATACACTACAGCATTTTGTGATCACCGATCGGTATGCATCAGTGTACTTTGTATAAATAGTAATGTAATGTTTCTGATATTGATATTGGGACGTTGTGTAAAAAACGTTTTGCCTTAAATTGTTTGTCATGTGAACATAGATGTAATATTATGTACCTCAAATTAGATTATATATATATGTATGTATGAATGGTTGTTTAACTAATTGTGTCGTATTGTATCGTCCTATTTATTTTATTATCATCTATTTTGTTTATGTTTTCGTTGTAAATAGTGTAGATATATCTGATGTATATATGTTTCTTTGTTCCAATTCCAAACTGAACTATGCCTATGTACCATGTAGAAATGCACCAGCAGAAATCTTAAAGTAGGGGTTGCCCTGCTGATCAATGCTCAATTTTGAATAAATATGATTTAAACCAAGTGTTCTTCATTCAGTGTATTATGAATAGTTTCAATGAATTCGAAAGAAATGTACGAATACAATCAATGGGTTTCGAGATATTGAATCAATCAGGCAATCCATCCGTAAATTGCTGAAGATTTTGATCACGATTTGAGTATGGGTCACGTGGTTGGTGACGTCAGTTGAGGCAGAATTTAAAGTGCATGTAGCCAGCAAGGTAAACTACATGTCGCATATTCATTCCCCTGGTCTGTGTCTGACAATTTCAGTGAACTGGTGAAACGGCAGAAATACGGCATTTCTTGTCTTGATATTTAGAATCAGTACTAATCAGTTGAATTGCAAGCTGTCCAGTATTTGCTGTTTTAGCATTAGACATAGACATGGAATCAATACCCAGTATTAAGTATTCCGAGCAAACAAAACAGGGTCCGTTATCCAATCTCATAGTCCGGGGACAGAAAGTCATATCAGGCATACGGAGTGAGAGAAAACAAAAATGACAGGGAAACTCATGAACCCCCAAAAATGGCCATTAGGAGGTGAAATCAGGTGTTCCGGAAAGAGTGAGCATTTCCTGCCCCACTAGTGGCACCCGTCATGAATTCCCCAAAATTAACATGAAAATAGATCTAGTTGCATTGCAGACATGGATTTACTGTATTTATCCACCAGATCATGATGACGTCCATAGAATTTCTTAAACGCAGCTATAAATCTTGGTAAAACATCCTTGTCGCAGTAGTTTAGAGACTAGCTGGGCACTTCGATAGACAAAGTCCTCATATTTGCAACTAGCTCTGGAATAGCGTATAAGTTGAGAAACAAACACACCATATGCCGGTGACATAGGAATGTTGCTGCTTAGAAAAGGGATATTGACTATGGAAAAATTGAATCGCATGCATTTTGGAATGATTTTTCATCTTCGGGCTGATCACCAAATTACGTATTTTACCTTTTTGGCGAGCCACCAAAGCACATTCTGTCTGAACTGACGTCCAACCTCGGAAATTGCCGGAGCTATTTCCTTCATCCGAGAAGGCGATTGGAGAATGTGATTGTAATATTGGTTCAATAGACTCGATTACATGTCGGTGTTATTAGTTACCAATTAATGCGAACACCTTTTTTTATCACCAAATGTCCACAATGTCTTTATCCGAAGAGGAATAAAATCATACAATTGTACCTTGCTACTATGACTTAAACATGGGTCAAATGTATTAATTATCCCAATAGCGTCAATAATACAAGACCCAACAACTGGAGCAGGAATATTCAGAACGGTAGTACCTAACATACAGATTGGTTAGTTACAAGTAAAATTCATATTCTCTTCCTGTTTTTTTTTCATCACGGTCATTGTTTTGCTTCGGTCTTTTTCGCTACGATTTAGTAGGTATACATATATGTTTTCAATACATTTACATTCCTACATGGCATTAACATTGCACAAACTGCATAACCTACTCTTATAGAATGTCATAAATATGTAAGACATATTTTCGTTCCACATGGACTAGCAGTACAGTAGCAGTACAGTAGCAATGATCACCGATGGAAGTGGCTTGTCCTTTGTGCGTGTCACAATAAATATTCTTGCATGAGTTCCCATGTCCAGAGTTATGTTCTGCCTCTTTTGTGCCAAAGCCAGCTGTACAAAAGTAAAACGATTTTCATTGCTACTTTGACAGAATTATTACAGTTTATTTCCACTCTGTGGATTTTTGATATTCCGGCAGTTGTTGTTGCTGTAAATTGATTACTGCATGTTTTGCAGGCACATTCCTGTGAAGTAGTTGGAAAAGCGGAAGATAATAGACGTGGAATCAATACCCAGTATTAAGTATTCCGAGCGAACAAAACATGGTCCGTTATCTAATCTCATAGTCCGGGGACAGAAAGTCCAGGCATACGAAGTAAAGAAAACAAAAATGACAGGGAAACTCATGAACCCCCAAAAATGGCCATTAGGATGTGAAATCAGATGTATATGTACGTATGTATACTATATCTTGCCAGCGATATAGCCACGCCTTTTAATAATCAGTGGCTTTCAGCTATGAAATCTACCAGGTGAGAAATAAAGTATTAGGGATTAACTTTCTGAATCACTGTTGACTAACTATGTATACCTGACTGCTGTATGCAAATGACTTGTTCATTAGTGCCTTGCAGATAACAAACACATGGAAAGTCAACTATATACAGGGTTATAGCTATGTTTTCTTATATTCAGCGGCTCTCAATCATCCAATCTAGTAGATGAAACGACAGATACTGTATCCCAAATGATCCACCAATACGTACATGAGATCCTCAAAATAAACTTCTATTCGAAAAGAAGGAGAGTTTGTTGAATTATTCTCGCATCAAGTGGTGCTAAATGAATTATCATCCACTGGAGTACAGACACAGGACCAAAGCAACCAACTTATGTAAACAACATCGACTTCAATATTTGCTTCATCAATAGAACACACTATTTCCGTAAAACAATGATTCTGTTGAAGTCGAAACGCCAATTTCGGATTTTGTTCAATACAAAATGATCGACCACCTTGCATCAACATCATTTTTTCATATCATTTTGCATCTGTTTGTCGGTATCCATTTCTACTTTTACATCTCCGTTCTCCTACATGAATGACTTTGTATTGTATGTATACACACTGGACTTAAGAAGTGTCACCCTATGCATTACTAGACGAACCACATTGCTTTTAAATCTCGTTTGATTTGGGTCCCAAAATGACATGCAGTAAATATTTTTCTGCTGGTGTTGATAAAACAATTTCTAATATTGTTGCTAGAACAGTTAAATATCATTGAATATCATTGTCTGTCTACTTTGGGAATATGACTACAGGGTGATATCTCTCAGTCCAGTGTGTGTAATATTACAATCGATAGATATAGTAAACCAGGTAATGCTGTGCACCCTGTGTTGTGATTCTTAACCAGTCATGGTCAGATGTAAGAGCAAGCAAAGCCAGAAATGTTGTGTCAGTTCACTCTGATAGCGTGTGATCTCTTCATTGTTCACTAATTGGTTTGAGACGTCTGAGCCTCAGACACGTGGACAGCATGCAACTCAACGTGCACACAACTGGGGGTATATTGCTTACATTCCGTCCAGCCCTATATTGATTCATCCCATTGTACCTTCTCCCTAGAGACATGTAAAATATATTTTGATTCGTGCTTATAACAATGCTGGAGACACAGTGATATTGATTGGGTATGTTATCAGTATTTCAGGAGTCTTTGCCTTCTGGCAGTTCTGCCTATGTTTTTATGGTTTCCACACGAATACACACACAGTCATCCTGGGGATACATTTACCAAACATGGATGAACTTGCGGGGAAGCTTCCCTCAAAACATGTCAACAAAAAAACTAACTAATAAATTCATCATATTCTTGCAGACTCGCGTTTAAAAAAAAAACCAATGATTTGATACTCTGAACAACACGATTTCATATTCTTATCGAGTAAGAGCTCTACAGAGTAGGCTTTTATATCTGGTGGTGATATATACTTTATGTGTGTGTGTTTTTTGTTGGATAGAGTGGTCATTGTGTAATTTGCAGGTGTTCAGTTGTCTAATACACTGAATTGTGTTTCAAAATCTAACTTTTAAAATGTCATATAATAGACGTGGAATCAATACCCAGTATTAAGTATTCCGAGCAAACAAAACAGGGTCCGTTATCCAATATCATAGTCCGGGGACAGAAAGTCATATCAGGCATACGGAGTGAGAGAAAACAAAAATGACAGGGAAACTCATGAACCCCCAAAAATGGCCATTAGGAGGTGAAATCAGGTGTTCCGGAAAGAGTGAGCATTTCCTGCCCCACTAGTGGCACCCGCCATGAATTCCCCGAAATTCCGAGCGAGCAAAACAGAGTCCGTTATCCAATCTCATAATCCGGGGACAGAAAGTCATATTAGGCATACGAAGTGAGCAAACAAAACAGGGTCCGTCAACAATATAATACATAATAGCATCACAGATAATACATCACAGCATATGTAAATAGTTTGCAGCATAACAAATATGTGAAATTGAATATAATGCAAGCCACAAATTATGTACAGTAGCTTCTTTTCATGTGATGAACATACAAAAGTTGGATTGTAACCAGACAAAAATATTCCAACAGAGAACGTGATTACTCAAGGAGCCCGTAACAACATGACCCACTGACAATGCTGGTGTCATTTCTATATTGGTCATATGTTCATATTCCATCAGTATTCGTGGAGCTTCGCGCTTTGTGCCACTGTTACACTGTCCTCTGTCCACCCACCACTTTTGATACAGTTTCTTTAATTCCGCAGTCGCCTTTAGTATCCTCAATGCCTCATTCAAAAACGATATCAGGCCAGAGTTTTTATATACTGCAAATGCAAACTCTTTCTTGAACAATGTAGAGTTGATTAGGTGAAAATCACAGGGTTTTCTATTCACCACATACTCTGCAATATTACTGGGCAGAATGAACACATAATAACTGTACAATCGGACACGGCTGAGACCCTCTTCATTAGATGAGGTGAAAGATACGTGAGGATTCTGTCGCATTCTGTCGTATAACCGCTGGATTTGTGAGTCGTTAGAAGTTCGCAGAGCTCGATGCATTATCCCTCGGTTCAATGTGCCCACTGTCAGGTAGTCAGCTGAGAGAACATCTGCTATCGTCCGTATCCTGGTGTGGCTGCCATCGCGCTGCTTCAGCATCACAGCAGACGCATGAACATCCAGGAACGAACGTGAAAAGTCAACAACATGTTTCCGTCTTTGTGTGATGAACATTGGAGCTGTTGCCAGATCTGCCTCCTGCCGTGAAAAGAATCATGTATGAGGCCTACACACCATCTCACTTGAGCTGGAGAGTCAAATAAGGTGGTTGATAAATGTAAGTGACATTGTAAAAGAAACTTATTTATTTCTCGAAGTAATCCTCAACTGATACATAAATAACATACATTATGTGGAAATATATAACATTTCTACCTGGAAATAAGTGTTTTTTACATGGAAATAATCTTGTTTATGCCTAAACAACATTATTTACATGGCAGTAACATTATTGTGCATGAATAATGTTACTTACACGTAAATAAAGTAGATTCTGCATAAGTAACGTTTTTTACTGCGTAAATGAATTTTTTTCACCTGGAAATAACGTTACTTTTATCGTCCTTTTATCTTTCCCTTGGTCGTTGGGGGTAAACAACATTATTTGTATGTGAATAACCTTATTTCCATGTAAACAAAACTATTTACGCAAAAAACATTACTTACGCAGAAATAACTTTATTTACATGTAACGTTAATTCTGCACATATCATGGTAACTATGAACAAGTCGAGAATACTCCGAAAATAATGAATAAATTTTTATTACAATGTCACTTATCAGCCACCGTACTCACATTACGATACAGAGTGAGTATAATGAGCAATTGATGGCAATATGATTACCATGAGCTAAATCAAAGTAAGCCAAAAGTTCATATTAGTTTTCTTTTGCCGAATCACACTTTATCTTCAAATGACTTAACAGCCCTGTAGCTCTTGACACCCTAGAAAGCCTACAACAGCATTGAGGGATATAAGAAATGATGGTCTCAAATGTTTTTTTTCTGAATTGTTATTCATACTTTGACAAGAATTACAATTAGTATCACTCAAGTGATTCTTTAGTTCAGTCTTTGTTCGATCAAGCCAGTGATATAATTTGGGGGTATTTTTACCCTATCTATGAGATCTCCTATCATCCCCGTCCATCGTCCGCTGCCATCTCCAATCGGAAATCCAAACTGTCCGTCAGTGGTCGGTTGTATCCGGTACTGGAATCCGAGTAACTCCCCGACACGGTCCAGTAAATCCACCAGGAAGCCGTAATACTGCGGGGTGATTGGCGCGCCATCTACCGAGTATGTGTCATTGTACACCATCACATACGGCTCTATCTGCAGTGAAGGGCAGAATAGGTATGGTACAGTGTGTATGTATCCCTGATCAGTAAATTGGAATATTGTATGTCCAATATATTTTGAACTGCTTTTCCATGAATAAATATTACTGTGCGTAGCAGTTGATTGACAAATCATCAATAAACTATACTACCATATCCTTCAATGGGTGGTAAAATATGATGACTGTATTTAGATTTGGTTCAGATTTTCATATTTAACAAAAAAACTTCTCTCATACAGTCTTTAATGAATCAAGTTTTGCCAAAATGAGAACCTCACAATCATATGTTGTGTATCTCACCAGGATGGATGTAACTTTGAGGTAGGCGCCATGGCGGATTCGCTCTCCACCATCTGAAAAAAACATTACTGTGTGTTAACCTGATTCCAGCTATTAGACAAATATGGTGGAATAGACTGTAAGGGGGAGATTAACCTAAACACATTGTGTTCTTTTCCGGAAAGATGTTCATCATTTTTTTGTACAAACACATGTCATTATTTACCTTCATAACCATCTGCAAAACTACCATCGCCGAAAAAATCAATAGCTCGGATAAGTTTCTCAATAACTTATTCTCCAAAATATTAACATAAGCATTTTATATATATTCATGGTGCTGATGCAATTTGATATTGAGTACTATTTGCTCAGCTCTTGGAACTTCGATTGACTGGAAATATTATTATGTTATTAATATATTATTTAATTGCATGATTCACAAAATCTTAAATTGTGAGTATTTGACCGAGTAGTAATATATGGGAATTTTCATGCCATTTCATATTATACTATAGTTAGTTTGTTGAAATTGACAAACCTCAGTTACAAAAAAATATATTATTAAGGTTTGAACTGGCCTCATCAAAGTCAGGTTGTATTGAGACATTGTAATCGCGCAAATGACCTACCTTCGTTGTTGTCCAATTGAATGTGAGTTATGGCAGACACTCCACACAGTAAGCTCCACAGAGCAATAAATATGCAGATTGAGCACTCCACTGACGTTAATGATGACATCGTCTTAGCTGTGGGGATAAAACTGCTGACAACATCAGAGACACCTGCTTGACCTGTAGTGTCCGGTGTCTGGTGTCCGTCGTCCTCGGGTTTGGATTAGTCCCAGTTGTGTATGTTGCTTGGGTTCAAACACAAATACGCCAATGTATCCTAGAACTTATCTCAGAAATCGCGATTTATCCAGCACAGAAAGTATGATTGTCAAAGCACAAATGTATACCGACAAACAGACAAAATTCGACTGTGAGAGGAAAAAATATGGGTCGCAGAAAACTCAGAAAGTCCAGCAACCAAAAATAACAAACCGCAGTTTATTCAATACCTTTGGAGTAATTCTCCAATATTTCACTCCGTACAGCGATGGTCATTTATCCATGACTATATGTGTGTCCAATATATTTTGAACTGCTTTTCCATGAATAAATATTACTGTGCGTAGCAGTTGATTGACAAATCATCAATAAACTATACTACCATATCCTTCAATGGGTGGTAAAATATGATGACTGTATTTAGATTTGGTTCAGATTTTCATATTTAACAAAAAAACTTCTCTCATACAGTCTTTAATGAATCAAGTTTTGCCAAAATGAGAACCTCACAATCATATGTTGTGTATCTCACCAGGATGGATGTAACTTTGAGGTAGGCGCCATGGCGGATTCGCTCTCCACCATCTGAAAAAAACATTACTGTGTGTTAACCTGATTCCAGCTATTAGACAAATATGGTGGAATAGACTGTAAGGGGGAGATTAACCTAAACACATTGTGTTCTTTTCCGGAAAGATGTTCATCATTTTTTTGTACAAACACATGTCATTATTTACCTTCATAACCATCTGCAAAACTACCATCGCCGAAAAAATCAATAGCTCGGATAAGTTTCTCAATAACTTATTCTCCAAAATATTAACATAAGCATTTTATATATATTCATGGTGCTGATGCAATTTGATATTGAGTACTATTTGCTCAGCTCTTGGAACTTCGATTGACTGGAAATATTATTATGTTATTAATATATTATTTAATTGCATGATTCACAAAATCTTAAATTGTGAGTATTTGACCGAGTAGTAATATATGGGAATTTTCATGCCATTTCATATTATACTATAGTTAGTTTGTTGAAATTGACAAACCTCAGTTACAAAAAAATATATTATTAAGGTTTGAACTGGCCTCATCAAAGTCAGGTTGTATTGAGACATTGTAATCGCGCAAATGACCTACCTTCGTTGTTGTCCAATTGAATGTGAGTTATGGCAGACACTCCACACAGTAAGCTCCACAGAGCAATAAATATGCAGATTGAGCACTCCACTGACGTTAATGATGACATCGTCTTAGCTGTGGGGATAAAACTGCTGACAACATCAGAGACACCTGCTTGACCTGTAGTGTCCGGTGTCTGGTGTCCGTCGTCCTCGGGTTTGGATTAGCTCCAGTTGTGTATGTTGCTTGGGTTCAAACACAAATACGCCAATGTATCCTAGAACTTATCTCAGAAATCGCGATTTATCCAGCACAGAAAGTATGATTGTCAAAGCACAAATGTATACCGACAAACAGACAAAATTCGACTGTGAGAGGAAAAAATATGGGTCGCAGAAAACTCAGAAAGTCCAGCAACCAAAAATAACAAACCGCAGTTTATTCAATACCTTTGGAGTAATTCTCCATAACACCATAGAAAACGTTATATCCCTGTCATCAAACACCTCAAATATCAACATCATTGCCTTCATTCGTGTGACGTCTCTCCCCTGTCGTCAAATATCCCAGACTCCTGATCACCCGCAGACACCAACAGCAAACTGACTGGGACAGCTCGCGGCCAAAGACAAAAGCCTTCCGCCCAGTCAGGTTCCCGTCCCCGCCGACTCAAGTGCCCGCCCGTGCAGCTCCAGCCATCCCTCGCCAGTTAGCTGTGCGTGGAGCATTGATGTAAAGGGTCTGAGATACACTGCACGTTTGTGAGTGTCTGGGCTCCGGCACAATTGCAATACTCTAACCACGCCTTGGAACTGAGTTAGCTCTCTAATTCTGATGGGTAAGAATGCGCCACAAAAGACAAACTCTTACAATCGAAAATGTTCGATTAGGCAAAAACATTTAGTCAATAGCATTAACTGGCATATAAGGACACCCGTACGTTTTGTCACTGAGTGATTTAATTGTTGGGAATGTTAAGTTTAATTATAATACAATATGGACAAAATTTATACCGTTGCCGCTAACTGTGTCTTCAGCTTCATGTACACAATGAACACAAACGTCACCCATCTATGTATCACCCACGCCTAACGTTGCTCAACTCCGGTGATTTTACGGGTACGGGTGTGTCATGCGCTATGAGGCCGTATAAACTATCAGTTTGATCCAAAACATTGGGCAACATTAAAAGCATGAAGGTCTGATATACATCTATAGATATGTTCTTCTTTGTTTAATATATGGAGAATAATGAGGGAACCAGATGTGTCCACCCTGGCTTTATTCCGTTTTGTGGGATTAGTTTTCTAGTGTAATGAACAATTGCACGCCAACAAGTCGTCAGACACCATTGCCGATGATACTGGCTACAGAGTTCTGATGAAATATGTAACCTTGTATGTCGTACATGTTGAATTATCATTATACCACAAAGCAATTCCTCTAGCAAGCTAGTTGATCACATGGGAGGTGGTGTGAGGTCACTGGATCGTCACCATTTAGCTTAATGCATGTTTCATACTTGTGTATGAACATTTCTATTCCACGAAGTATTCGTTGTGTTTCATTGTTAAAAAAGGATATCATCATTAAAGTTGGAACCAATTTTAAAATCAGCCAGATTTAACATTCTTGTTTATCATGCAAACTTGAAGTACATCTCGAGACAGTCTGGAGCATATAGGAAATATGCACAGTTCGACTACAGATAACCAGAAAATTGTCATTGATCATGCCTGGAAACACTGGACAGAGAATGATCGTCCTGCCTAAATTGCCGGTTGCCACACTATCTGGACAGATACCAATGACGTTATGAGTCTGTGTATAGAACGCGGGCCGCTTTGAGGAAGAAATTGATCTGAAATTGATAGGTCCGAGTTTGAATCTTGATGTTGGCAACTCAATTCAGTCACATAATACATAGTTTAAGACTCAATATATATGATTTCTCATTTTATAGACAATATGAAGCTACTGCAGAATGAATAAATTTTGTCAATTTTTAAAGAGGTTATAGCTATAATACACATATTGCCAATTATTATTACGCTTAACCCAGGAGTGAAGTTGCAAAAGTATTCTAGAAATATATTGTAATTATGAATCCGACATCCACAAAATTTCCTGTAATGTCTATTAGATATATTATCCCTAATAGCGAAAGTATATGTAGGACACAGCAATTTGCTTCAAAATAAAAGTGGAACAAATAAGAATGCACGCTCAGGGAAAGTAAATGTACAACTCCCTGTGTGTAGCAAAGAGGCGGAGAAATGTTTCTTTGTACATTCATACTCATTTATAGAGCCAACATTGCAAAACTGATCAATTGGAATAAACATTCATACTCATTTATAGAGCCAACATGGCAAAACTGATCAATCGGAACAAACATTCATACTCATTTATAGAACCAACATTGTAAAACTGATCAATTGGAACAAACATTCATACTCATTTATAGAGCCATCATTGCAAAACTGATCAATTGGAACAAACTAAAAAAATAGTCCGGGCTCCATTCAAATTTGTTTTTTTGATAACCTTTTAATGTCAAAGGTAGGCTAGTTCCAAACTAGCGTTGCCAAATTAGGCTACTGCCAAGCTATATTAGAACAGTGTATTCGTTGAAGACATTGAGTGTGTGTTCTATATCAGATTGTAATTCTATCATTTTATGTTGATAAACATTTTATTGTGATCACCTGTCTTGCAAAGTCTAATGCCTAATTTGTCCTACATATCATTTTTATGTGTCATTCGCACAAATCACACCTGTTCATATTGCAAGACAAGGATTTCAATACAAATGCCGCTGGGATTGTGCGAAGAGAACTGATGTGTCACGGTAGAAATGATCGCCATAATTCCTCTTGTTTCCTGACATGGAAAATGGGATTTCAAGACCAGACGGAAGTGATTTATTGGAAGCACCTTTTCCATACAGAGCTCGTCAGAACAAATTTCCAGAACCTGAGTATTGTCAGTTATTAATATACCAATATGTTAATATAGTTATGTACTTTATAATTATTTTCCAACATAACGATCACATCGTTTGCCATACATGTTTGATGAAAGAGTGTAGTAACTTACTATTATAAAATTTTTAATTAGTTTCATATTGATGCACGAAAAGCGATGGAAGACGAGGTAGATGCCTGATGATAATAACATTATCATAAACATATCATAACGTCTATATAAACTCGGTAGCCTTTTGACTTGTGATTAGGTACCTTTGTACTTGTCATGTATCTATTCCATGGGGCTTGTTTTTGATTTCTAAATTAGTTTATAGGTTGTTGGGCAGTTGTATGCAAAGCCCATCTAGTGGACAGTAGCAACAACTACATATTACACACTGTCTGCCCCTTATAACGCCAGTGTGTCTTCCTATTGCAAAATGTTGTATTGTACGTTTGCTATTGGCATAATAAAAAATTAGTTGTATTGGTTTGTTTGGACTACATGTGTTTCGTCAAAGGTTATCATTTCTGACGCAATTAGAATGGGTTCATAATCGAAACATGTCCACCTGTGGTATGTTATTAGTAATTGTGTTTTCCCAAAACTACGTCATTCTCGTGATGTGTCTTGTGAAACTTGTGATATGTTTCTTGTACTTATCAACATCATCGTGATTGGGTCTGTTCAATTCACCAATAGTGATTCTGCTATCTGTTTTGATAAAACATATTGTTGAGTTCTTCACAAACCACATGTATGCAGCACTGGAAAGTTGCTAGCGTGGAGGCTAAATTACATTTGAAGTTAAAATTTATCCATCACACAGAAACCTACTGGGCATGTTACAAAATGGAGTAGTTTGATATCCTACATCAAAAAGTAAAAACATATTATAGTTCATCTTGATTGCTATAAATAAGGGCAAGAAAAGGGATTCCAGACAAACGTAATCCACTGAAATCGGCCTTTCAATTTGTGGTGGATTGTGAAATAATTCGGAAGTATATTTATTGGGCGCACTAACGTTGTACCGAATGCTCCATCTCGTCCTTGACAGATCTTGGCTTTTGGTCACAACGTGTTCTACTCTGTGAACGTGTGTTTTATTCATCGCACTGGTTCATGAGGAGCGTACCTAAGATACCCTGATCAATACTCATGGAAAACAACTGATTAGGAATGCATACGAGTGGGTGAGTTGACGAAATTTGTCTGTGAGGACAGCTGTCTGCAAAAAGATAATCTCGATGTGGTATATTAGTATAGATATTGATTAGTGTATTTATCGTATAGTTTTGGTCCAGTCAGAACAAAAAGCTAAATTTCGAAAATGTAAGAGATTGATAATGATTCTAACCTGTCAACTAGATTATATGACAAACGTGATGATTTCAATTTTTCCATAGTCAATTTCCCTTTTCTAAGCAGCAACATTCCTATGTCACCGGCATATGGTGTGTTTGTTTCTCAACTTATACGCTATTCCAGAGCTAGTTGCAAATATGAGGACTTTGTCTATCGAAGTGCCCAGCTAGTCTCTAAACTGCTACGACAAGGATATGTTTTACCAAGACTTATCGCTGCGTTTAAGAAATTCTATGGACGTCATCATGATCTGGTTGATAAATACAGCAAATCCATGTCTGCCATGCAACTAGATCTATTTTCATGTTAATTTTGGGGAATTCATGACGGGTGCCACTAGTGGGGCAGGAAATGCTCACTCTTTCCGGAACACCTGATTTCACCTCCTGATGGCCATTTACGGGGGTTCATGAGTTTCCCTGTCATTCTTGTTTTCTCTCACTTCGTATGCCTGATATGACTTTCTGTCCCCGGACTATGAGATTGGATAACGGACCCTGTTTTGTTTGCTCGGAATACTTGATACTGGGTATTGATTCCACGTCTATATGTATGTCATTGGAATAAAAACATTTAACCAGTTAAATGTATGGGAGGTTCCCTTTCCACTATGGGTAGCCACTTCGTTCACAACCTCTCCTCTGAATTTGCCAATAAAGCCCTGAACCTCGAAATGGCCATTTATTCTACTTCGGTGCCTGTGTAATGGCCAATAATTTGTATTTATTGTGATTGTATATGCGTAACAAGACCATATGGGGACAGTGCAAGTAAATATTGCAAGGAAAATAGACTTTCGGAAAGCTTTGTTAAAGGCAATCGAACAACTAATATCCATGCTGTATTAATGTATGTATGCAGGTCTTGTCTCAGGATCTTGATGGGAAAAACTGGAAGGAAAAACAAATTGCTCACAACAATACCAAAATATTGAGATCTATAGGGCCACAGTGTGTTTTGTGCGAAAACAATATGCATTAAAATAAGACTTATTCACAGTAATGTTGATCTTCAATTCTGACTTACGAATGGCTGGTAAAGGTTGCCAAACCGCATCTTCCTGGTTTTCAGTGAAAGTCGCTCACGAAAAAGAATATTACTGGCATACCCCAATTGCTTGCATTCACACTGATCTAAATTCTATATCAAGTTCATGCAATCGTTGATGACCATTGCCAACAGCATTTCAAAGGCGGCTTGAGGAGTGATTCTTGTATACTATTTTTGAGAACCGTGATCGGAAACTGCTCGGGTGTGATCAATGACAACTACACGCTTCTCATTCAGTTAAAACATGTTTATGTCGGCTACGTGCTTGAGGACCCCCTGAGAGAACAAATAATACACTACTTTCTGGTACGATACAGACTAGATTCTATGATTGTTGATACCTATAGTTGTCTTCTGTTCAGTGGGATTTTCAGGTTGTGACTTTTCTCTCGGTTCAGCACTGTGGCATATAGCTCCTACCATTACTTTAGTATTTTTTTAGAGGTTCCGTGCCAACTTCCGTTATGGCATGTACATGTTAAGACACATCTGGCTCATGATAATTTTCTTCGTCCTTAAAACCTCTCAAATTTCTGCACCACTCTCAAGATTACATGGCTGATCAGAGGTAAAATCAAGACGATATTGAGGATATTGTAAGTAATGTGAGTATCAATCTGTTATCACCAATACAGTCAAATTTCGATGATTCCAATAAAAAAACATAAAATACAACATTTTGCGATAGAAACAAAGCCCAAACAATTACCTTATAAGAAACCCACTGGTGTCATCAGGGACAGACAGTGTGGTAAATGTAGTTGTTTCTACTGTACACCTGATGGAATTAGTATACAACTGCCCAACAATCTATGAAAAATTAGAAATCCGAAACGAACCCCATGGAATAGATATTCGAGAAGTACATAAGTACCTAATCACAAGCCAAAAGGCTACTGAGTTGATATTTCAGTATAGCCCATTTGATCTGGTACTAAAATTGATATAACTGTTTTCCAAATCCTATACTGCCCTCCGTGTAAGTGTCATAGATTGATACTTAAATCCTAATCAGTCGGGGTCAGATGTAAGAGTCAGCAGACATTCCCGTCAGCTCACTCTGATAGCGTGCAGTCTTTTCATCGTTCATCACTTGGTTTAAGACGTCTGACCTTTAGGAACGTGGACAGCATGCAACTCAATGTGCACACAACAGAACGCATATTGCTTGCATTCAATTCAGCCCTATATTGATCTAGTGTGTCTCTCTCATTTTTCCCATTGTACCCTTCTCCTGGAGACATGTAAAATGTATTTTGATGTGTGCTTCTAATAATGCTGGAGACACAGTGACATTGATTGGGTATATCAATGTTTCAGTAGACTTTGCCTCCTGGCAGTTCTGCCCTTGTTTTCGCACACATACAAACACAGTCATCCTGGGGTACATTTATCAAACATGTTTAGAAGTTGCGGAGAAGCTTCTCTCAAAACTCTCAAACAAGAACTTCAACTAACAGATTCATCCTATTCTTGGTGACTTATGTTTTTAAAAAAAATGCACTCATTGATTTCATTCTCTGAACACGATTTCATATTGTGATCGATTATGAACTCTATAGAGTAGGCTTTTAGGTCTGGTGATAAATCATGAAGAATTTCATTTGTTTATATATCTGATTACATTCCATATCGGTCTTTCAATCTGTGTGTGATAAAAGGCTTATATTTCCAGCACATGTATGATATATACTTTATGTGTGTGTTCTCGCTGTATACTATGGTCATTGTGTAATTCGCAGGTGTCATTTGTGTAATACACTTGATGATATTGTGTGTCAATATTTCACTTTCGGAATGCCATACAATAGGTACACACCACAGTAAACAGTGTGCAGCATTGAAAATGATAGGTTTACACGACGACATGAAAACGAATCTCAACTATGCGAAAGTGAATAAAAGGCAAGCTAGAAATACTTTACAGTAGTTTGTTTTCATGTGATGAACATCCAAAAGTGGAATTGTAACCATATAATAGTACTGTCTGTTATCCAGCAGATAACCTGAGTAATCACGGCGCCGATAACAACATGTCCCTCCGATTATGCTGATGTTATTTCCATATTAGTCATGTGTTCATATTTTATCAGTATTTCTGGTGCGTCCCGCTTGGTGTCCCTGTCACACTGTCCTCTGTCCACCCACCACTTTTGATACAGTTTACTCAATTCAGCAGTCGCCTGTAATATCATGAGTGCCTCGTTCAAAAACGATATTAGGCCAGAGTTCTTGTATGCTGCAAATGCAAACTCTTCTTTGAACAAGGTAGAGTTGATTAGGTGCAAATCACAGGGTTTTCTATTCACCACATACTCTGCAATATTACTGGGCAGAATAAACACATAATAACTGTACAATCGGACACGGCTGAGACCCTCTCCATTAGACGAGGTGAAAGATACGTGAGGATTCTGTCGCATTCTGTCGTATGACCGCTGGATTTGTGAGTCGTTATGCATTATGCATTATCCCTCGGTTCAATGTGCCCACTGTCAGGTAGTCAGCTGAGAGAACATCTGCTATCGTCAATATCCTGGTGTGGCTTCCATCACTCTGCTTCAGCATCACAGCAGACGCGTGAACATCCAGGAACGAACGTGAAAAGTCCACAACGTTCTTCCGTCGTTGTGTGATGAACATTGGCGCTGCCGCCATGTCTGCCTCCTGTCATCAGATAAATCAGGATTCAGACACTCAGCATGAGAGTTTATGTGAACCGTATCAGTTTCACACAGGATATTTGGAACTGTCAAACTGTCTTCTGACTCACTGATCAACATCTTTTTCTATTGGATAAACATTCCGTATCAACAAGATCTAGTTTAGTGCCACTCCATCTTTACTGCATCAAACTGGGTACATCACTTTGTATCCTTACCCGGTCTATGAGGTCTCCTACCATCCCTGTCCATCGTCCGCTGCCATCTCCAATTGGAAATCCAAACTGTCGGTCAGCAGTCAGGTGTATTCGATACTGGAACCCGAGTAACTCCCCGACACGGTCCAGTAAATCCACCAGGAAGCCGTAATACTGCGGAGAGATTGGCGCACCATCTACCGAGTATGTGCCATTGTACACCATCACATATGGCTCATTCTGTAGTGGAGAGTATAGATAGGTCCGCTTCATGCAAACAGTGTGATGTATCAACCATGAACTCAGTAGATTTCATCGGAAACATTGTACACCCATGATCAGTACATGGGAATATTCTATGTCCAGTATACTTTGGACAGCTCTCTGTGAATATCACACATGTTCAGTAGTTGGTTGACAATAATCAATGAATGTTAATTACAGTGAAATATGCACATTTATAATCATATTGCTAAAATTAGAACCTCACAATTACACATATATTCTCACCAGCACGGATGTAACCTTGAGGTTTGCGCCATGACGGACCCGCTCACGATTTACTGAGAAATTAGTACAATATTATGTATTCACCTGATTGAAACAAATCGGACAAGAAGGACTGAAAGCAACAAAACAACTTCATAATATTGTGTTCGCCTCCATGAGGAGGTTGATCATTTCCTACACAAACATTAAATAATTATCAACATTTTTGACCAGCTCAAAAAGTATTCCAAAAAGGGCAAAATAATGTGTAGACGCAGGATGTAGTCAGACACACACGTGCTTAAATGGCTCCGATTATTTCACTTATATCTCGGAATACAGTGTTCTGCTGATGACAATAATTGGAAGAGATGAATATGAACAGGTGTGGATTCTAAATGTGCGTGAATTAGGATGATAAATGAAAAATCTGGAATACATGCTTTGAGTGAACATTTGTCCACATAATTGAATAGGGAATTCAAATCGCCATTTTTTTTCTCAATATCACTGTGGATAAAATCAATAACCGTGACAAAAATCTTGGCCCAACGTCGAACATGCCACCAAAGAGCAGTAACAAATCCAAGCCGCGCGTCGACTCTGCGAGCGTCGAGCTTATCCCCGAGGGCTGCCCGCAGCGGGTCTGGGAGTTGTTGCTCGATATAAAGAAAGACACAGCCAAAGCGGCCGATCGCCTAGGAGACCTAGAAAACAGAATCGAGGACCTCGTACAAAAGCAAGTCGAACGTGACCAACAAGTGGACGACAAGGTGAAAGCTCTTACATCCGACAATGAACTTCACCAAGCAAAAATTGAAAGACTTGAAAAAAAAATTAAGCTGATGGCAGGCGAACTTGATGATTTGAAAGGACATTCTATGAAATACAACTACATATTCAATTTGGATAATGAAGATGACAAATACAAAGAAGCTCAAGGTGAGGATTGTGTGGCAATTATCAGAGACTTTCTTGACACTGTCTTACAAGTACCGTATGCTCAAGACTTGTACATTCCGGTAGCCCATAGAGTAGGAGGCAAAAAGACCAACGGTCACCGTCCAATTCTGGCAAAGTTCCCCATCGCCGTGGAGATAAACGCGATAATGAAAGAAACGAGGAAACTGAAGGGTGGAAACTGTTTCATTTCGAAACAACTTACGGCAAAGCGACGTGAGCGAAAAAGTTTTGTCCTGCCCGCGTTCAAAAAATTTCGCGAAAACGAGGCGAACAATGCCAAGCTTATCGACGACAAGCTGTTCGTGAAAGGCACTCTCCAGACGTCACTGGAAGCTCCTGTGCTTCCCCCGCCAAAGCCGCAGCCGGACTTGGTCGTGCAGGAGGGCGAGTCAATCACCGACAACGGCAGCACCTTCCGAGGTTTCGCAGTCAGCGTGCGGTCCCTGCAGGACATCAGCGATGCGCTGGGAGTGGTACGCGGTAAGCCGGAGGTAGCGAGTGCAGACCACATCATGTTCGCGTATAGAATAGGCAGCGGCGGTAACATGAGGCAAAACTTCGACTCCGACGGCGACCACGGTATCGGCCTTCACATGCTAGAAAACATGCAAGCAAACAACTTAACTAACACACTTTGCATTGTTATCCGTGATTGTCACCACAACTTCAGTCACATCGGAACTAGGCGACTGAACCATGCAATTAAAGTAACAGAAAAAGCACTTGATGATTTGGCATGAGTCAATTCGCTGTATGAGCATTTAAATGTATGGTTCTGGTTCAGGTGTTTGAATATAATTGAATGTAGGTGAAAGCACAGGGAAATTAACTGATTCGCTGATTCATAAGTTGACTGAAATGATTAATGAAAATGTGGAAGGTAAAATTGGTGGATTATGTAACTAGACAATTTGCAAACATTCCCAAGTAGTAGGCCCTATAGGCTATAGCATATAAATGCCATAAAATATTATACTGACGTGAATTGTAAGCTTAGTATTTAAAAAAAAAAAAAAAATGTTTGTACATGGAGAAATCATGAAGTAATGTATCATATACATCATTTATGTCGATTGTGTATTTGTGTGAATTTTAGGGTATTTGAAATAGAAATGAAGCTATCATGATAGGTCTTGTCAGAATTACGTAGCGAGAGATTGTGTATTTGATATTATGTATTATGGTTATATCTCGTTATGTGTTTCTGGTCTTGTGTAATATCTAATATGTATATCAAGTATAACATACACCCTGTCATGTATATTTTCATTTACGCCATGCTAGTAGTTGATTGGGACAAATGGATAAAATAGGATTGGATGTAGCTCATATTTCGCATCAATTATACAAGGGATGTTCTCTAATTGTGCATAATTTGAAATCCTGCATTTACTACACATATATTATAAGATAATATGCCGGTATGCTACACCGATATCTCCATCGCAATTCAATAATATAATGAAGGTTACTAAGTCTAGAAGTAACAACAGAAAAAAATATTCACATTGGTGATTCGTACCTGTGTTTCATATTCTTGACATATTACAAATTTTAGGAAAATTTGAACTCATATCAAGTCGAAGCCAACTATATTCCATTGGTCGATCGTTTACATTAATTTTATAGGGGTCATCAAGCACGTGTCCGAACACTGGACTATACAGCTCCATTGTTTGTTAGCGTTCTCATCCATTCAAACCTTTAGGGGAGCATGATACCTAACCATGACGAAGATGATTCACTCGATGTACAGACGAAGCTGTTGGACAGACAGTGTGAGTATTATGAAACATGTGACATGAATAACATATCTTCCAAAGGTGAACATGAGTACAAAGCCATGCACTTGAATATTCACAGCATTCCTAGTAAAATTGATAACCTAAAGATGTTATTGCATAGACTGGAAGATTCAAGTAATGGAATGGATTTTATTTTACTATGTGAAACATTTTTGACCGATGACAACGCGCACATGTACAATATCCCTGGGTATAATTTTATCTATGCCAATAGATCTAGGTCACGAAGGGGAGGGGTTGCGATATATATTAACAACAAAATCAATTTTATTGAACGACCGGACATTGGCATTTTCGAAGAAGGTGAATTTGAAAGCATTTTTATCGAAGTACATATCAATAACACAAAAACAATCATAGGGGAAATTTATAGAATACCTGGAACAAATGAGAAAACGGCGGTTTCTCGCTACGAACAAATTTTGGATAAAATAAACTTGGAAACTTGTGATATTATTATAGGAACGGACCAAAATTTTGATTACGCTAAAGTAAGTGCACATCCAAATACAAATCAATTGTTCGAAACATTTTACACTCGTAATGTAATCCCGACCATTAACAAACCTACGCGAATAACACATAACACTGCGACCGTTATAGACAACCTGTACATCAAGCAAAAACTTGGTAACAATGTCCTATCTGGCATTATTAATTTCGATATATCTGATCATTTGCCGATTTTTATGTTCTGGGGAAGCAAAATATCAAGGAGGGATAAAAAAGCTTTGAAATTCAAATGTAGATCTTTCACTGACGATAACATGAAGAACATACGGGACGATCTGGGTAAACATAACTGGGGTATATTATTGAACATGTCAACAGAAAATGCTTATAATTATTTTATTAAAACCACGGAAGATGTCATAAACAAATGGGCTCCAGAGAAAGAGCGCAACATACCTCACAAAAGTGTAATTCGAGAACCATGGATGACTACTGGGTTAATTAAATCTTCCAAAACGCGCGATAAACTGCACAAAAAAAGTTTGAACAAACCCAAAAATGACGCATCATTTATCAAATTTATTAAATTTCGTAATGTATTCAATCGAACAAAAAGACTTGCGCGTGACTCATACTACAAGGAATTACTTCAAACATACAAAAATGACATTAAGAAAACATGGGCTATAATAAACTCATTGATAGGTAAGGTGAACAATAAATCAGCAATTTGTGATAAATTTAACGTTGACGGAAGAGAATACTCTGATCCCCTTGAAATAGCAGATGAGTTTTGTAAATTTTTCACAACAGTGGGACCCGATTTAGCTTCTAAAATTCCCCTAAGTAAACGATCGTATGAAAAATATTTACCGGGAATACCAAACCAAAACTCTATGTACCTCACGCCCACGTGTCCTGAAGAAATTAGTAAAATTATAGGATCTTTAAAGAAGAAGAAAAGCACTGGCCATGACGGCATAAGTACGCATTTGATGAGAGAAATATGTTACTCTATCGCGTATCCACTCTCTATCATAATAAATTCATCCCTCGAGACGGGACAAATACCCGAAAACATGAAATTAGCAAAGGTTGTACCACTGTATAAATCAAAATCCCAAACATTGTTCAATAATTATAGGCCTGTGTCTTTGTTACCTTGTTTCTCTAAGGTACTGGAAAAGGTTTTACACAAACGCCTATACTCATTTTTATATTTCAATAATATATTCTACAAAAGCCAATATGGTTTTCGCCCACAACATAGTACTATAAATGCAGTCATGGAATTATGTTATAACATACTTTCTTCGTTTGAGGATAATAGTGCTACTTTGTCAGTGTTTTTGGACCTCTCCAAGGCCTTTGATACAATCGATCATGTTATTTAATTGAATAAGCTGGAATATTACGGGGTTAGAGGTGTGGCCTTGGAGTGGTTCAGAAACTATTTAAATAACAGACAACAATTTGTAAAATATAAAAACAGTGAATCCAATAAAAGAATCATTCAATGCGGTGTCCCACAAGGTTCGGTATTAGGTCCTCTTTTATTTATCATATATTCCAATGACTTGCCCTATAATTTAACAAAATGCAAAACAATCCTATTCGCAGACGACACAACAATATTTATCTCTGGTAAAAACAAAGCTGAACTGTATAAAATATTGAATATGGAACTTTGCACGTTAGAAGATTGGTTTAAGGCTAATAAGCTTTCCCTGAACACTTCAAAAACTAACTATATTTTGTTTAACAAATGCAGAAATAACCCTGATGATAATCGTTATGACTTGACTATAAACGGGGATGTCATAGACCAAGTGTATTCAACACAATTTTTAGGTGTAATCATTGATGAAAAATTAAGCTGGAAGCAGCATATTGACTTGTGTAAAAAGAAAATTGCAAGTGGATTGTATGCTTTAAACGCCGTTAAAAATACTGTTAGCGAAAAGGTTTTATTGACATTATATTACTCAATGATACAATCATATTTGACTTATGGGCTTATATTTTGGGGGTCCACTTTCCAAAAGTACATAAAACCGATTCAAATTCTACAGAAAAGGGCATTACGTATCATCACTAATTCTAATTATAATTCTCATAGTCCGCCGCTTTTCAAAAAGACTGGAATTTTGACCATAAAAGACATGTACACGAAACAACTAGATCTACTAATATTCAAATCGCAAAACAATATACTTCCATTTCCATTAAGCACCATTTTTGAAAGGAATAACGAGTTTCACTCCTACAATACGAGACACAGAAACAACCCACGGGCGGTCGCAAGAAAAACTAGTAGTCTGTCCAACAGTTTTGTTTGTCATGGTCCTGAAAACTGGAACAAATTACCAACTGATATTAAATCTGCGAATACGATCGGTCTGTTCAAAGCTCGACTCAATAGATATTATTTGTCTGCATATTGATTCAAATGTTTAAATACATAAATACCGCTCCTTGAAATGTAAGGGTATAGGAATAAAATTGACTCACCGTACTTATATCGCAGTGTGAGATTAGCGTGGGGTGCGGGGGGGGGGGGGGGGGCATCAAAGTTTATATTACGGATTTGAAATCATCTGAGATGCATTTTGATTGGGTATTGTGTGAGTTTAACGGGGGAGGAGGGGGGGGGGGGCTGGTCAAAGCTTATACTATGGATTCGTAATAATCTGAGATGCATTTGGTTATGGCATTGTGAGAGTTTAGCTGGGGGAGGGAGGGGGGTGGGGTGGTCATAGCTTACACTATGCATTTGTAATAATCTGAAATGCATTTTAACTATCGGTAGTGCATGACTTGTTCGATTAAGTTGTACATAGTATTCGTGTTTGTATATTAGGTCATGTTGGGGTGTATTAGGTTGCAAGTGAGTGAGCTTGGTTGTGGGCTTGGTTTTGTTGTTTTTAGAGAAATAAATGTATTAATTAATTCCACATGATAATTCAGCGTGTTTTAATAGGTTTGGATTGTTTTTAAGCTTTCAGTTTGTTTATTTTGTTTGCTTGTTATTTTCTCTTTTTTTTCTCTCTTTTTTTTTACTGGCCCACTCGTCCTGTTTATTATAAGTTGGAAATATTGTTATAATTTAATATTGTTTTGTTAAACAGGGTACAGATATTTATATCTTTGAGGGGACCACGGGAGTGTTCACATGATTTGCCTTTATAAACTGTAAACATATATTGTAATGTGATGTACGTTCTCGAAATAAACCACCTACCTAAAACTATTATCGCCAAAATAATCAATAGCTAGGATAGGTTTTTCATGTGTTCATGGTGCTTTTGCAAATTGCAATTATGGACTATTTGTTCATCTCCTGAAACGTCAGCTGGGTGGAAAATATGCAAAAATTGTGTTTACTATCTGCACATAGCAGAAGCAAACACGGCAAGCATTGTGAAACAGTAAAACAAGTTTTTGCACATGACGTTTATCACACAACCGATATGCAAGTTGGATTGCATGCTTCACAGAATGTATAAAACATTTAATTGTGCAAATAAGAATATGTAGAACTTTACTAAACGTAACGATATTGTGTATCAGATTTCATATAATGTCAGTTATTTTGTTTAAATAATCAAGTTTAATATTGATCCCCAAAACAAATAATTTTTTTTTCTATTGGTTGTATCATACTCGTATCATATTTAGAGTGACTATACAAATAACCCACCTTTATTAGCCATTTCAATGTGAGTTCTGGCGGACACATCACCACACAGTGAACTCCACAGAGCAATAAATATGTAGATTGTCCCCTTCAGTGACGATAATGGTGACATCGTCTTAGCTGTGGGGATAAAACTGTCAACAACATCAGAGACACCTGCTTAAGGTGTCTTGCCTAGTGTCTGCCGTCCTTGGGTTCGGAGTGACTCTAGTTGCGTATGTTGATTGGGTCCAAGCTTGGAACAAACGAATACTGTGTGGCAATGAGAGTATGAAGCAAAAAGTGTATCCCAATATATCCTAGAACTTATGTTGAAAATCTGGATTCGTCCAGCACAGAAAGTATGATCGATTACGACAGTGAAAGTCTCGCAAAACTGAAAAAGTCCAGAAACAAACAATAACAAACAACAGTTTATGAAAAAAAAATTAGTGACATCCAATATCTCATTCAGTACACTGATGACCATTTATCCATCAAAGCAGAATCCCCTCAGTGACATCATCGCCCCCGCCATAAGACAACAGTAAAAAAAACCCGTAATATCCCTGTCATCAAACACCTCAAATATCAACATCATTGCTCTCATTCCTGTTATAATCCCAGGCTTCTGTTCACTGGCAGACAGCGGCAAACTGACAGGGACAGCTCCCGGCGAAAGACAGAAGCCTTCTCGCCCAGTCAGGTGCCCGTCCTAGCTAGTCAGGGTCCCGCCCGTGCCGTTCCAGCCATCAATCCCTCTCCCAGTTAGATGAGCGTGGGGCATTGATATCTTTGGCCTGGGATATACACTGCGGGTTTGTGAGTGTCTGTGTTCCGGCGCAATTACAATACTTCACCCACCCTTTGGTACTGAGTTAGCTCTCTAATTTTTATTGGTGAAAATGCTCACAGGAGACATGCCCTTATAATTGAAGGCACCTTAAAAACCTTAAGTCAAAGGCATTAACTGGAATATAAGGGCACAAAATTGTACCCACAATACCTTGTGTATGTGTGTTGTTTTATTGCTTTTATTGTTTGTAAATTGAAATGTACATGCGTACGAAATAAATCATATATATATAATCACTGAATCGAACAAGGCGTTTAACTTTTTAAGCGTCGCGCAATGTTTCGGGTATAAAGGTATGCAATTTACAGTATACACAATATTGATAATATTACCACAACCTGTATCTTCAGTTTTCTGTGCATAATGAAGAATGTCTTTTCTGGTACGATATATGTACCATCATTGTAATAGGACATGATGGATACAGATTGTAAAAGTCCACTGTGCAAAAATATTTCGACAATGACATAATATTTTGTACGAAACATGTCTTGTGTTTCCCTTGAGGGACTTCCTTGTGTATGCAACGAATGCCATGTTATGGAAAACATGTAGGTGGTCGTAATTTGAGACATTGTCTTATAGTTCGGGTTCAACTTACGAAGATGAATGATGAAGAGACAGATCGTCTTAATCTGAGAGTCACTTGTTTCTTACTAACGAGATAGATGAATGATGGACAGGCATAGTGTAACAACAAAGTGTAATAACATTGTTTGCACGGACAGTTACCTGCAAACATGCCTTCTGCTAGAGTGTCTTTTTCATATCACCCTGACACCCGAGACATTGATCGGCCTCACTTACTGCGCAACTTCAGACTGTTCTATATTGTAATACATTCAAAAGGTGTATGCATCGTTTAAGCATTCCAGGGCGAAACTGGTATCGATGTTCAGATAGTGGAGTTTCGGACCGCCATCCAAATCTCCTTGTCCTCTGATATCAGATTATGATGTACCCCTCACACCTGCCTACTTTACAGTACTCCTTTCCCTGAGTGTAGTCCAACCGCTGTGTTTGTCTGTTTATCATAAATTCTTGTCCTGACAGAAAACAAGCTAACTTTCAAAATGTATGTCCTGAGCTTGAACACGTGATCAAACCAGTTAAATGAATGGGGAGGTTTCTCTTTGCACAAAGGTGAACTTATCGTTCACTGCCTGCCTTCTGAGTTGCTCGCAAAGAGCCAATTGAACTCCGAAATTGCACAATTACTCTACTCAAGTGTGTGTAATCACCAGTAATTTGTATTTATTGTGATTATGTACATGATGTAAGTGTAATAAGAACGAATGGGCACAGATACAGTAAATACAACAGTGTCTTGGGGAGAGCTGCATTGGCCGAAATCAAACAACTAACAACTATCATACAATATCAGCTTCTATTGTTTCAGTATAACACAAAGGGAGTTTTAATGATTTGAGGCATGAGTTTGATGATTTGAAGCCCTATATGGTTCATTCGAATCCATGGAGGACAAACCATGAATATCATCTGTTTGTTCTGATTTATGACATTTCATGATATTATGACATACGACTATAAGTTCAATGAAACAGTGATTTCTACGGAAAATGAGTGTTTGTATGACATTCTTGACATTCAGCATATCTTTTGAAGATAAAAAAAAGAATGATAGCATACCGACCCTCCAGGTTATATAATTTTACAAGAATGATTTCAATGAAATATAAAAAGCCTAAGAATTTTTCAGTAGGTGTCATTTCGTTTATTATGTTAAAAATGAGACAATTCATTTTGGTTGAATGCACGACATTATTACAACTAGCCCGACATGTCGAATTTGATAATTATAATCACTTTATGAAACTCGTTGATATAACAAAACAGCCCGACCAAAAACTTACATTAAAAAACCACACTGGCGTCATCAGCTGCAAATACATGTGGTGTTTAACGTGTAATTGTTGAAAGCTGAATAAATATGTAGTTGAATTTGGAGAAATATACTTTACTATACTCGGCGTCTAAACAACTGATTCAAAATGGAGCTACCCGGTACATCACAATAATAAAACATGTAAAACAAAATATATTATAAACTAATGGTAGCAAACGAACGAACTACTTGATTTATATACACATCATGCTTGGCACCAACCAGATTCAAGCTCCGATGCTTACCACATTCCGTGACCTGAGAGCAGGGGGTCTAAGAGCAGACAAATTGGTCTATTTTCCTTCAGCCATCCCTGATCGTGTATGCCTGACAGCGTATTGTGTTTTCACTGTTCATTATTTGACATCTGATGCAGTCTTAGAAATGTAAACAACACGCGAGGGTAAGCGTGGGACAAGTTTGTTCTTTGCTTGACCTACAAACCTTATGAAATGAACCATAATGCAAGGAAAATAAGGGGAATACGGAGGTAGATTTACTTGTGAATAAAAAATCTCTCTTGTGTTACATGGTGTGTGTAATAGCTCTAAAGATGTTAAGTAGGATGTCAAATTTTTCGGCATGATTTCATTTCTCATGTATACGAAATTATCATATAGTTTTTCTGTGAATGAAACATTATCTTGTTGCAACATGGCATGTCATATCTCACAAATAAATGCAATAAATAAATCCTGATATCCTTTGTTTGAATTGTGCGGACATCAAAACCATAAATGTAACATTATAAGTAATCCATTTGCCTGTTACGAACATCACGACGAATAATGATTGATATCAGACACCACTGTTCGTTCGTTTTTGTTGTCTATTGTTGGTGGCTAATTAATTATATTCCTCAAACAAAACAAAAAAAACTAAAAAACTAAGTTAGTGTCCAGTTAAAATTAATTCTGATCCTCCTCATCATGATCAACAATCCCCCCTCATCATCATCTCCATCATCATCTAAATCTTGTGTTCTTGGTTGTAACAGGTTATGCATTTATTCTCATAGACAGTGGAAATGACATTCATCACCAATAAATGATCATACTGTTCTCACACTCGATTCACGTCTCATAGTCATGAAGTAAAACCAATTCCATTCCCACCGGTTCTACAAGAATAAGTATTCAGACCACAATTCAAAGGAATAAACTTCTTTGTTGCTAACGTCAACAGAATAAATGGCATATACCTAAACATATAGTGTCCCCGAAGTACAAAAATCACAGTGTTTTCTGGCAATAATCACATATTGATACATATTGAAAGACAATGGTTCATTCCGATGTGTTTCCCGTGATGTTCCTGTTTTATTATATTGTTTAGTGAATGGATTTATAAAATTTTGAAACGTGATAATGCAAATCATACTCAAATCATTGTCCTTTCCATACTTTTTTATATTCTGATATTATTTATATCACACGAGGTGCAGAAAAATTCATCGCTCCTATGTCGCTCTACATCACTCCAAGTTGTGTTGCACTGAGCTGGACCAGATATGTTAACCAGCACTAGACATAAGTAATCGGGGATGATCCTCTGTAAATATTGATCACTCAGTAAAACTGAGAGAGTGACCAGCTCAGCAGATGCCGTTGTGATCGACTGACTGTATCCGGCTATGACAAGCTTAGGCTGACAAATAACAAGCTGATACCAGCCATTGACAGGTGTAATCCATCAAGATCAGTGGAGGAGTGTAGAGGATTACAGACACCACTGCACCGTGTCAGATTGTGTGTCCCCTAGTCCCTGACTGCAGTGACAGATTACTGTATATCTCCAGTCCTGAAGGGAGTTTGCCCAGCTTTGGCAGATACGATGTTAAGCATGTTAAGATGTTTTTTCTGGTTTGCGGATTGTATGCAGGAACCTATTTTTGCTTGAAATATACATATTATTACGTCACATGTACATACATAATAAATTATACATACTCAATGGAATGTTTGTAATTTTTATAACTAAATTGGTATTTGCATGTTCATGTGAAAAAATACTATATTTTTGAGACATATATATGACAGTTGTATTTAGAAGTTTGCCCCTCATTTTTGTTGTCCACGTCTCTAACAAATTCGCCCTGGTGTGTTTTTGTATTTTTCACATTGGTACAAAAATGTGCTCTCAATAACATGGGATATATCAGTGGTATATATTGTTTATTACACATCTGCTAAAACACATTTTCTTATGTGTACTATAAAATGGCAGTTTGTGCAATTGCAACTTTATTAGTAGTAGCAAATCGTGAATATCAAGGACAACACTGACAGAAAAAAACGTGTGATGATGCATTAATTCGCGCTTGTGCCTCTGTCTCATCACGTTCAGGGCTATTACATCACGTACAGGCGGTGATTATGAAGTATGGTATGTGCCTGAGCAAGCCCGGATATCTTCATCCTTTCATAACGCAATGTAATATGAATTCATCATTTCCATGTCATAAACACGTGACATGGCCTAGAATTCATTAGCGAAGCACTTCTTTAATAAACGATGTACATATATGGATTGAAATACGTCAGATGTAAAAGCAGTCTATGTTATACATGTACTCTTTCACATGTCTTTCAACTATGGTTTGATCATTTTTGCCCTTCATTCTATTCCAACAAACCTGGCTAGATTTTGTCATTCACGAAAACAACACGATATCATATCATTTAATGAGAAATGTATCAGCTGTGTTTGTGAAAGTTCTTTGTTATTCAAATATATAGTCTGTCCCTTTATGCCTCATACAGTTTGCAATGGGGGTATTGTATATTTTCAGATTGGGAAACCATGTGTTTTAATCCTGACTTTATCTGGTGTTTATGGGATTAGGTTGCTGTGAAATGATCAACTGCACGGCAGCAAGTCGTTAGACAATAGTGAGGAGGATATTGGCTACGGCGTTCTGGTGAAATATGCACCTGCATAAAATTGAAGTATACTACCAGGTAAAGCAACTTCGGTAGGGATCTTCTTGTAAATTTGCGGAATTGTTTGTTTCAGTTGATAGTAATGCAATATACACTTTTCCATTATGATTCCTAGTACTCTAGCTAATGTTTCATTTTTCTGTGGAACAATTATGTTCTGCAAAATATTAATTTTGTCGCATTACTAAAAAATATATGATTAATATATCGGAAATATATAGTCAAATTTATTCACACTTTTATTACGTATATGAGTCAATTAATGAATAGTAATATTTACAAATGCACTGTCATGATGAATCTCACATCTAAGTACCCTTGTGATGTCTGTTGGATTTATCATTCCTTGTACTGGAACGGATTGTAAAACGCAATAATCAAGCTGAGAACAATATTTTCCTGATTGAAAATTGTCTATGCAGAGCAGAACAGCAGAGATGTGGTGGTGTTCTGTCCACGACATCTCGTCTGCATTAATTCAACGTTTTTGTTCTCATTGTGTTTGTCGTTAAAGGGACTTGACACTAATTAATTTAGTGCTGTCACATAAATGCGCCTAGTACTCCTTTCAGATTGTTTATTGATGCTCTAAATATTTATTTCTACCATGATACCACTTGCTATAAGATCTATTATAACTCATTCATATGCAATATGACCAGTCCAATTTCATGAATAACATTGTTCTGTTCTCACTTAATTTCCTGCTGCAATTCTTGCTGTGTTGTCGAATTTAAACAACATGTCACCAGTATTCATCACGTCAAATACTGGAATTGTACACCGTTCAGTATATATACATACATTTTTCTGCCAAAGCGATGTGTATTCGGTACACAATGCACAGATATATTCTGTGTACTGTGAACATGTACAATTAAGAAATATGGAATATTGGAATACTATATTCATTGAAGATATTGAATATATGTTATAAGTCATAGATCAATATCATACGGCGATATATTTTCATCTGTTATGTCCCATAATATGATTATGAACATTTCATCATTACCTAATGTCTTGCATGTTTTTTCATGCATAATTTGTTTATACATGTCATTAGTATTTGTCATTCCTACCAGTCGCACTTGTTTATATTTCAGTTTGAAGATTTTAATATAGTTTGTCTAGAATATTGAGTTCAACATTAGGATTGTCCACCTGCCCTGGGCAGGTGTCACTAGTGGTAGGGCAGGCAGGTGAATGTTCGATGCTACCTGTCCCATGGTGCAGGTGTAGTTTTTGTTGATAACAAATTGCCAAAGGATTACAATTCAGTCAAGTCACCTTGTCACATTCACCCACAAAGTAGGCTAGATAATATATATTTGGAACAATTGCATGGTGAAATTCTCACGATGAAGTATGTGTATATCCCAGTTATTCGTTAATAGTACATATTGCTCAATATCAGATGGTTAGGAAAGATGTTATTGAAAAGTATTGCAGGTGAAATTGGATCCCACGTGACCTACATGACAGGCCATGCAAAAGGTAATGTCAAGCCCTGCTAAAATAATTGCTGCCCAACGATTCGTCTTGCCTCCCACTCACCCACTCCTGGAAGATGGGATGTCATGAACAGACTAAAGGGATTCATCTAAAGATGCTTTCCCACAAAAAGTTAGTGGGGAAAGATCTATACAGAGATGATTGTGAAGGAGAGAATATACATGAACACGGGAACATACGAGTACTCCATAATGTGATAGTGCGATGCCCAGACTACATCTCCATTAGCTGTCAGTACGTGTGATCAGGTGCGTGTGTGTGATTTCAGTATTCCCGAACAGTGCTCAAGCGTGTAGATACGGGTGTACCCTATAGTTGTACAATTATATTACAAGATACAAAACATGCCCATGTTAATACACTGGAATATTGTCATGCAAAGGAATGTAATGTAATGGCCATATTTACCGACATTCCGTTTTACAAGGACACGGATGTATTGAGCAGGATGTTGCTGGTGAATCTAGGATGTTGCTGGAATCTATTTCTACCAATTTGACACTATCATCGTAGAAAGGCAATTTAGATACAGAAGAGCGAGCTATGCAGTGTTCATGTAATTGGCTATTATAACTGGAACGAATCAGCGACTTTGATTGCTGTTTGATCCATCTGAAACTCCAGAAGGCCAGGGCATTTTAGAGCAAACGCCAATCCGTTCCGGTGAATGCCGAACGGTTGTCGGCCCTCAGCACGATGTTCGGAGACAAATACTACTGATGGAACACATGTGGCACCACATTATCTTTCTGTCTGTGTGTTTTTTTCAAATAATTTTTTTTTCAAATTAAAGAGCTTTCACAGAAATTGTCATAGCCTCGCAGTGTCTGTTGTTGAGTTGTTATTCTCAGTGAAACGCTTCTCCATCCACATTCAATACATTCAAGCACCCACATGGTCTAGGTCATGTAGTTAGATCAATATTGCCATAATGGCCTCATTTCCTTTCCTCGCACTTGACATATCCAGGCAAAGTGAGTGCACGGAGAACATTCAGACCCTGAGTTCATGGGATGAGACGCAACATACTACTCTACGCAACATACTACATACTAACACTGAACCACAGTGGAGGAATTAAAACAAACAAACCATAAACATCAGGTTTTCCTGTTTCAATCACCAACAAAGTCAATCAGAATTGTTGTGAGTTACGGTAGACAATGGAACCAGAACCAAGTGTAAAGCAATATCGACTTCCAGGACATTTCAGGGACATTCATGAGCCCACAGAGGTTGAGTCGGGTGTGTCGGGCAATATACCCTCTACGGGACACTTGACACATACATATGCAGTATCGGATCACTTTCATGTCTCTAATAGCTGATTTTTTTTCTGAAGCCTTCTTTGGGTTTCTAAAACTACATTGTGCCTCTGGAAAATTACGAATGGATGCAAAATATAGACCCGTATGCCTATAAATGGAACGAGAGTGACATATGAGCCTATATGCAAAAGATGAGGGTGTAGTGTTTTGAATCAGTGAAGCAAGTTCGATTGCAGCACATATTGTTTGGCACGCGATTGACCGCCCTTGTATACCACTGCTCCACCACAGTAAAATGAAATTTTTTTACTCCATTTTTTTTACTGCAGTTGAATCTCATATGTGCAACCTTCTACCTCTACACCGAGATATTTATAAAATTGTATTTTGATAACTAAATACATTTTTTAAATTCAATTCACGGCAATCGTAGATCTAACTGATTTATTTTGAATCACAAAATTATTTGATGTTGTTTGCCCAAGTTGAGCTGTCTTGTGTGTTCCATTACCAAGGATTCAAGTATTTTCTTCCCGGAATCATGTTAAGTGAAACTCTGCACGTTGACTCCTTGATTCCCCAGACCCTGTGGCACCGAGCAATTAATTTTACACGCCAGAAATATTATTATTAGAGCAGCCAATTTGTCTAGAGAAAAATAGTTGTAAACTGAACCAATTTGTTAAGTATGAGCCTTCAGAAAATTCTTCCACTGATTGGTTCCTATCTTTTCTCGTGTCAGATTAAATCACAGTGACAGGGAAGAAGCAAGGGACTCAATAATTGTAACCCTTGTTATTAACCTTCTATTGGTGAAAGTGAAGTATACGAAAACTGATTGTACTAAATTTGTTATGGCGAACATTATCAGACCTGATGTAATTGAAATAAGTTCATGATCAAATATTGCCCACGTTTTTACGAACGTTCTCCAATCGCTCGAACCTGGATTGAATCAAATGAAAGCATACTGGAGACAATCAAACTAAAATAAAAATCACATGGCAAAAAGAATAGGACATTCCTGACAAATACGATTGATTATTTATATGACCAGTATAAGAAAGATTTAAGATCCTACAACTGGAGCAGGAATATTCAGAATGGTAGTTCTTGACATAAAGATTGGTTACTTCCAATTAAAATTTATAATCTCTTCCTTCTGTCTTGTTCATCACGGTCATTGTCTTGCTTTGGTGTTTTCCTCAATGATCTAGTAGATATACATTTATGTTGTCAAGACATTTTATAACATTAACATTGTAACAATTGCGTCGCCTAGATGTCTAGAATGTCATAAATAAGTAGGACATATTTTCGTTCCACATGGACTAGCAGTACAGTAGCAGTACAGTAGCAATGATCACGGATGGAAGTGGCTTGTCCTTTGTTTGTGTCACGATAAATATTCTTGCATGAGTTCTCATGCCCAGAATTATATCCTGCCTCTTTTGTGCCAAAGCCAGCAGTACAAAAGTAGAACGATTTTTATTGCTACTTTGGTAGAATTATTACACTCTATTTCCACTCTGTGGATTTTCGATATTCCGGCAGTTTTTGTTGCTGTAAATTGATAACTGCATGTATTTGTGGCAAAATCCTGGGAAGTAGTTGAAAAAAGCGGTAGTACTCTATCTTGCCAGCGATATAGCTACGCCTTCAGTGGCTTTGAGCTATGGAATCTACCAGGTGGGAAATAAAGTATTACTAATTGACTTCCTGAATCACCGTTGACTGACTATGTAAACCTGAGTAGTGTATGCAAATGTATTGCCCATTAAGGAAACTCAATTATACACCAGGGATATAGCTATGTCTTGTAATAATAAGTGGCTCCCAAATATCAAATCTAGCAGGTGAAATGGCAGATACTGTATCCCAAATGATCCACTAATACGTAAATGAGATCCTCAAAACATAATTCCTATTCAAAAAGAAGGAAAACCAACTTATTTGAATTATTCTCTCATTAAGTGGTGCTAAATGAATTATCATCCACTGGAGTACAGACACAAGACCAAAGCAATCAAATTATGTAAACAACATCGACTTCAATATTTGCTTCATTAATAGAACATACAATATTTCCGTAAAACAATCATTCGTTGAAGTCGAAAATCCAATTTCCGATTTTGTTCAATACAAAATGATCAACTACCTTCCATCAACATAATTTTTTTCATATCTGTTACATCTCCTACATGAATGACTTTATATTGTATGTACACACACTGGACTCAAGAAGTGTCACCCCATGCATTACTAGACGAACCGCATTGCTTTTAAATCTCGTTTGATTTGGGTCCTAAATGACCTAAAGTAAGTATTTTTCTGCTGGTGTTGATAAAACAATTTCTAATATTGTTGCTCAGAACAGTTAAATATCATCGAACACGTACTGCGTGGTTCAGTAACTAAGTTTTGTTGTCTGTCTACTTTGGGAATATGACTACGGGGTGATATCTCTCATGTCCAGTGTGTGTAATATTATATATTCGATAGAACTAGTAAACCAAATCATGCTGTGCCCGCTGTGTTGTGATTCTTTACCAGTCATGGTCAGATGTAAGAGCAAGCAAAGCGAGAAATGTTGTGTCAGCTCACTCTGATGGCGTGTGATCTCTTCATTGTTCAGTAATTGGTTTAAGACGTCTGGGCCTCAGAAACGTGAACAACATGCAATTCACCGTGCACACAACTGGAGGCATATTGCTTACATTCCATCCTGCCCTATATTGATAGTGTCCCTTTCCTGTGTCCCTTCTCCCCAGAGACATGTAAAATATATTTTGATCTGTGCTCATAATAATGCTGGAGAAACAGTGGTATTGATTGGGTATATCAGTGTTTCAGGAAGCTGTCTCTTATGATTTCCACACAAGTACACACACAATCCTGGGGGTACATTTACCAAACATGAATAAACTTGCGGGAAAGCTTTCCTCAGAACTTTTCAACAAAAAAAAAATAACTAATAAATTCATCATATTCTTGCAGACTTATGTTTGAATAAAAAATGCACCCAATCATTCGATACCCTGAACAAATCGATTTCATATTCTGATCGATTGAGACCTCTACAGAGTAGGCTTTTAGATCTGGTGGTAATATATATACTTTATTTTCATGTTTATGCTGGTTAGTATGGTCATTCTGTTAATTGCTAGTGTTCAGTTGTGTAGTATACTGAACGATATTGCGTGTCAACATTTAACTTCTAAAATGTCATATAATAGAAATGCATCACAATTATGTGAAATTGGATATAATACAAGCCATCAATTCTGTACAGTAGCTTCTTCTCATGTGATGATCATATAAAAGTTGAATTGTAACCAGACAATAACACACCAACAGAGAACCCGATTAATCACGAAGCCCGTAACAATATGACCAACTGACAATGCTGATGTCATTTCTATATTGGTCATGTGTTCATATTTTATCTGTAGTCCTGGCACATCTCGCTTTGTGCCACTGTTACACTGTCCTCTGTCCACCCACCACTTTTGATGCAATTTCTTTAATTCCGCAGTGGCCTGTAATATCCTCAGTGCCTCGTTCAAAAACGATATCAGGCCAGAGTTTTTGTATGCTGCAAATGCAAACGCTTCTTTGAACACTGTAGAGTTGATTAGATTCAATTCACAGGGTTTTCTATTCACCACATACTCAGCAATATTACTGGGCAGAATGAACACATAATAACTGTACAATCGGACACGATTGAGGCCCTCTTCATTAGATGAGGTGAAAGATACGCGAGGATTCTGTCGCATTCTGTCGTATAACCGCTGGATTTGTGAGTCATTAGAATTACGCAGAGCTCGATGCATTATCCCTCGGTTCAATGTGCCCACTGTCAGGTAGTCAGCTGAGAGAACATCTGCTATCGTCAATATCCTGGTGTGGCTTCCATCACTCTGCTTCAGCATCACAGCAGACGCGTGAATATCCAGGAACGAACGTGAAAAGTCCACAACATGTTTTCGTCTTTGTGTGATGAACATTGGAGCTGCCGCCAGATCTGCTTCCTGCCATCAAGAGAAACAGGTGTTTTGACTTCAACACTAATGCCATCTCCAATTGGAAATTTTTTCTGCATAAATAATGTTATTTACACGTAAATAAACTTATTACTGCATTAGTAACGTTTTACCAAGTTTCAAATAAAGTTTCTTACGTAGAAATAATGTTACTTATGCGGATATAGCACTATTTACTCCGCCGTGTGTGATATACTAACCAAATACTGCCAATATGCTTTAATACATAATTTTTTACCATGGTAATAACGTTATTTCCTCGTAAAAAAACTTTATTTACACAAACACGTTACTTAAGCAGAAATAACTTTTTTTACGTGTAATGTACGTATCAATATATTACCACCAATACACATGATACAGTCAGATTCTGATGATACCAATAATAACATAAGCGGGAATAACGTTATTTACGCGGATATAACATTAATTCTGCACATATTTTGTCAATTATGAAAAAGTCAAGATTACTCGGAAAAATAATAAGTTTTTATCACAATGTCACTTATGAGCCACCGTAGTCACATGATTACGAGCTAAATCGAAGTAAGCCAAAAGTTCATGTTAGTTTTCTTTTGCAGATGATTACCATGAGGTAAATCGAAGGAAGCCAAAAGTTCATGTTAGTTTTCTTTTGCAGAATCATACTTGTTCTTCAAATGACTTAGCAGCCCTGTAGCTCTTGTTGCCCTAGAAAGCCTACAGAAAGCCTACAGCATTGAGGGATATAAGAAATGATGTTTTTTTGTTTTTTTTAAATATTAGTCATACTTTGACAAGAAATACAATTTGTATCACTCAAGTGATTAATTACTTCAATCTTTGTTCCATCAAACCAGTGATATAATTTGGGGGTATTTTACCCTATCTATGAGATCTCCTATCATCCCAGTCCATCGTCCGCTGCCATCTCCAATCGGAAATCCAAACTGTCCGTCAGTGGTCAGGTGTATCCGGTACTGGAATCCGAGTAACTCCCCGACACGGTCCAGTAAATCCACCAGGAAGCCGTAATACTGCGGGGAGATTGGCGCGCCATCTACCGAGTATGTGTCATTGTACACCATCACATACGGCTCTATCTGCAGTGAAGGGCAGAAAGATCTGGTACAGTATGTAAGTATCCCTGATCAGTAAATTGGAATATTGTATGTCCAATATATTTGGGACTGCTCTTTTCATGAAAAAAGAAGCAGTGTATAGCAGTTGATTGACAATCATCACTAAACTTTACTACCATATCCTTCAATGGGTGGCACAATATGATGAATGTCTGTTATTATTATCAAAGTATACTTTTGGTTCATATTTCCATATTCAACACGAAATACGTCTTTCATACAATAAAATGAACATAAATCATGTTTTTGCTAAAATGAGAACCTCACATCATATATTGTGTATCTCACCAGCACGGATGTAACCTTGAGGTATGCGCCGTGACGAATTCGCTCACGACCATCTGAAAGACATAACTTTATGTGTTCACCTGAATCTCGCTATTAGACAAATATGATGAAAGTGAATGAAAGGGACAGAAAAACCCAATCAAAGTGTGTTCGCCCCGGAAAAACGTTCGTCATTTTCTGCACAAAACATGTAATTATCAACCCTCCTAACCGTCTCAAGAAGTGTTTTAAAAACTGAAACTACCATCGCCAAAATAATCAATAGCTAATATAGGTTTCTCATTAACTCATTCTACAAACTATTAACATAAACAGGCTATATGTGAACCCTCACAACCGTGATGCAAATTGAAATTAAGTACTGTTTGTTCAGCTCCTGAAACTTCAATTGAGTGGAAAATATACTAAAATTGTTTTTATTATGAATACAAAGCAGAGTGAAACACTCGATTGCATGATTCACTGGTAATACAGTATATGATAATAATTTTCATGCCATTTCATAATTATGATAGAGCTATTTTGTTGAAATTGATAATCCTCAATTACAACAACAAAATTTGAGTTCTGGGCCTGGCTTCATCATAATCAAGTCCTATTGAGACATTGTAATCACGCAAATTACCCACCTTCATTGGTCAATTCAATGTGAGTTCTGGCAGACACTCCACACAGTAAACTCCACAGAGCAATAAATATGCAGATTGACCCCTCCGAAGACATCGTCTTGGCTGTGGGGATAAAACTGCTGACAAGATCAGAGACACCTGCTTAACATGTGGTGACTAGTCTCAGTTGTCCTCCGGTTTGGATTAGCTTCTGTTTCGTATGTTGATTGATCTCAAGCTTGGAACAAACGAACACAATAGGGAAATAATTCAACACAAATGTATCCTAGAACTTATGTCAGAATTCGCGATTTGTCCGGCACAGAAAGTATGATTGTCAAAATTAGACTGTGAGACGAAACGCTGCGGGTCCCGGAAAACTGAAATAGTCCAGCAACCGAAAATAACAAACCGCAGTTTATTCAATACCTTTGGAGTAATTCTCCAAGATTTCACTCATTACAGCGATGGTCATTTTCCCACGATAACAGAATCTCTCTAGTTGACATAATCGCCTCAGCCATAACACCATAGAAAACGTGATATCCCTGTCATCAAACACCTCAAATATCAACATCATTCCTCTTATTCGTGTGACGTCTCTCCCCCGCCAGCAAATATCCCAGACTGTTCACCCGCAGCAAACTGACTCGGACAGCTCGCGGCCAAAGACCAAAGCATCCCGCCCAGTCAGGTTCCCGTCCCCGCCGACTCAGGTGCCCGCCCGTGCAGCTCCAGCCATCTTGCGCCAGTTAGCTGTGCGTGGAGCATTGATGCCATGGGCCTGAGATACACTGCACGTTTGTGATTGCCTGGGCTCCGGTACAATTGCAATACTCTAACCACGCCTTGGGACTGAGTTAGCTCTCTAATTCTGATGGGTAAGAATGCGCCACAAAAGACACTCTTACAATCGAATATGTTTTTCTAGTGATTCTAAATGATCAGGCTGAAACATTTAGTCAGTAGCATTAACTGGCTTATAAGGACATCCGAGACCGTTTTTAACACGTTTTGTCACTGAGTGGTTTAATTGTTGGGAATGCTAAACTTCATGCAATGTTTTGGTGATAAGGGTATGCCACTATAACACAATATGGACAAAATTTACACCGTTTCCGCTAATTGTATCTTCAGCTTTATGTACAAAATGAACACAAACGATAACATTTTGATGTGTGGAGGTATGGAATTAAAATTTGTTTAATGTGCATGGTTTCTATCAGAATTCTCTAAAGGATAGAATGTACACAAATGAACTTCATCCTTGAAAACAGCCAGTTGCAAACATCCAATTTCAAAACACGGTACCAACACCCCAAGTACAAAGTTTCATCAGCTATCAAAACTAAGTCCGTTACCCTATATCAAAGTCCAATGTCAGGCAAAATCATGGGAGGTTGTATGGAGTTTCACAAACCCCCATCAATTGCCATAAATAGGTGATGACATTCATAGAATTACATATATCTGTCGCAGCAGTTTAGAGACTAGCTGGAACATTTGGTGAACAAAACTCCTCATATCTACAACTACTTCGGGTATCATTGTGAGATATACATAGCATGTGCTGGGGACATTTGAATGATGTTGATAAGAAAAGGGAAATTGACTATGGAAAATGAAAATCAGATATAATGTTTTTCTTTAGTTCTATGATAATGTTATGTATGTGTCTTATCTGGTGTTTTATCTGTACCGTCTTATAACCACACATGATGTCCTCAGATTCTGTATATTCACTGTGCAAACATTATGTGATATTCTGTACAAAAAATATTAAACTATATTATTCTGTACAGAACTAAATATTATTGTGTACAGAAAAACATTCCGCATGTTTCAAAATCTTCTGTCACTCACGCTCATTTGTTTTTAATTCAAAGAAATTATTGTATTCTTTATGTTTTCGGTTGGGTTGAATTTCAAGTTCAGGGTTCAAGTTCAGGGTGTCTATATTTAGTATCAAATGTTTTGACAAAAGGAGGACAATAACATGAGTAAAATGTATGAATCATTCCAATAGCACTAAAAACATAAGATCCTACAACTGGAGCAGGATTATTCACAATTGTAGTACCTGACATACAGATTCCTAGTACCTGACATACAGATTGGTTACTTCCAATTAAAATTCATATTCTTCTCCTGTTGTCTCTTTCATCACAGTCATTGTCTTGCTTTGGTTCGTTCACTTCGATCTAGTAGATATACATATCTACATTACATAACCTACATTTATAGAATGTCATTAATATGTAGGACATATTTCGTTCCACATGGACTGGCACAGTAACAGTGCAGTAGCAACGATCACCGATGGAAGTGGCTTGTCCTTTGTGTGTGTCACAATAAATATTCTTGCATGAGTTCCCATGCCAGAGTTATGTTCTGTCTCTTTTGTGCCAAAGCCAGCTGTACAAAAGTAAAGCGAATTTTATTGCTACTTTGACAGAATTATTACACTTTATTTCCGCTCTGTGAATTTTTGATATTCCGGCAGTTTTTGTTGCTGTAAATTGATTACTGCATGAATTTCAGGCAAAATCCTGTGGAGTAGTTGAAAAAGCGGAAGGTAATACTCTATCTTGCAAGCGATATAGCTAAGCTTTCTAATATTCAGTGGCTTTCAGCTATGAAATCTACAAGGTGAGAAATAAAGTATTACGGATTAACTTCTTGAATCACTGTTGACTAACTATGTCCACCTGACTGGTGTATGCAAATGAATTGTCCATTATAGTATTGCAGATAACAAACAAGTGGAAAGTCAACTATATACAGTGTTATAGCTATGTTTTCTTATATTCAGCAGCTCTCAGTCATCCAGTCTAGCAGGTGAAACGACAGATACTGTATCCTAAATGATCCACCAATACGTACTTGAGATCCTCAAAACATAACTTCTATTCAAAAAGAAGGAAAGTTATTTGAATTATTCTCCCATCAAGTTACATAAGCAACCAACTTATGTAAACAACACCGACCTCAATATTTGCTTCATTAATAGAACATACAATATTTCCGTAAAACAATCATTCCGTTGAAGTCGAAAATCCAATTTCGGATTTTGTTCAATACAAAAGGATAGACCACCTGCCATCAACATCATTTTTTCACGATGTCTTCTAAACGCTGGTACGCTGGTATACTGGTACAAGCATTGTGAAGCTTATTGAGGCATACACGAAATGAGCAGTATTGTTGAGTTCATGCACCTTGCAATGCTTGTACCAGCATACCAGTGTACCAGCGTTTAGAAGACATCGATTTTTTCATATCTTTTACATCTCCGTTCTCCTACATAAATGACTTTGTATTGTATGTACACACACTGGACTTAAGAAACGTCACCCCATGCATTACTAGGCGAACCGCATTGCTTTTAAATCTCGTTTGAATGGGTCCCAAAATGACTTAAAGTATCTCTCTGCTGGTGTTGATAAAACAATTTCTGACACTGTTGCTCAGAATAGTTAAATATCATTGAACACGTTCTACATTATGTAGTATCTATGTTGTGTTGTCTGTCTCCTTTGCAAAAATGACTACGGGTGATATTTCTCATGTCCAGTGTGTGTAATATTAAATAGAACTAGTACCAGATAATGCTGTGCCCGCTGTGTTGTGATTCTTAACCAGTCATGGTCAAATGTAAGAGCAAGCAAAGCGCGAAATGTTGTGTCAGCTCACTCTGATAGCGTGTGATCTCTTCATTGTTCAGTAATTGGTTTAAGACGTCTGAGTCTCAGAAACGTGGACAGCATGCAACTTAATGTGCACACAACTGGAGGCATATTGCTTTCATTCCATCCAGCCCTATATTGATCTAGTGTGTCTCTTTCATGTGTCCCATTTTACCTTCTCCTTAGTGACAAGTAAAATATTTTTTGATTTGTGCTTATAACATTGCTGGAGACATATTCATCATATTCTTGCAGACTCGCGTTTTAAAAAAAAACCCAATGATTTGATACTCTGAACAACACGATTTCATATTCTTATCGAGTAAGAGCTCTACAGAGTAGGCTTTTATATCTGGTGGTGATCTATACTTTATGTGTGTGTGTTTTTTGTTGGATAGTGTGGTTATTGTGTAATTTGCAGGTGTTCAGTTGTGTAATACACTGAATTGTGTTTCAAAATCTAACTTTTAAAATGTCATATAATACATCACAGCATATGTAAATAGTTTGCAGCATAACAAATATGTGAAATTGAATATAATGCAAGCCACAAATTATGTACAGTAGCTTCTTTTCATGTGATGAACATACAAAAGTTGAATTGTAACCAGACAAAAATATTCCAACAGAGAACGTGATTACTCAAGGAGCCCGTAACAATATGACCCACTGACAATGCTGATGTCATTTCTATTGTAACAAAACCATGCAACTGCCGCGCTGAAACGTTCGTTAGGAACGGTCACGTGATCTACAAAGTCCACTTGCGAAGACACCGTTCGCGGAAGAACCGTTCGCGGAAGCACGATTGCGGAAGCATCATCAGCGGAAGCATCGTTCGCGGAAGAACCGTTCGCGGAAGCACGATTGCGGAAGCATCGTCAGCGGAAGCATCAGTCGCGGAAGCACCGTTCGCGGAAGAGGAGCCTTCGCGGAAGAACCGTTCGCGGACGCAGTCTTCACCACGTGGAGAAGAGTGCGGAAGATACGTTCGCGGACGAAGATGCGCGCGCAGCCACCCTGGCTATATAAGGGAGAGCGGACGGCCGCTCTGAGAGCACTGCAACAGCGACATCGACCGTGGGGAGATCGTCACCGCCACAGCCAAGGGACTCGACGAACTCCGTGCGGACGACTCCTTCTTCAGGGCCTTAGAGTCAACCGGGATTAGACCGACTACCTGGAGAAACCATTCGACTAAACGGGACGGGAAACCTCAACGGGAAGGGACAGAGAGACGCCGCCGGCTAAGAACTCTTTTTAGTTGTGCCCTCGTGCACTATTTATTTTTGAAATGTGATCATACAGTGCTCCATGTCTGAACTTCATATTTGTACGTCACGTGGGTGACCAGCCATACAATTGTAAGTTGATTTGATGTATATAAATCTTCAATTTATTTACATCTGAGTTGCTTCTTGCCTAAGTGAAGCCGGTAAGCTACGGAGTGATGATACACCAGCGTTGGGGGACACCAATTTAGTGACGGCTCTCGAATCACAACGAGCGGGAGTTACATAAAGTCTATACGATCAGAGAAACCAGGTTTTTTGGGCCACACCGAAAACAAGTCATTACCAAACGTCACAACTTGGTGCCGTGACCAGGATCCCCGAGGGTCTACTGCCAGGGAACGAACCTCAGCATCACTCATGTCCGGCGAAAACGACGAAACTGCCCCAGGGAAGACAGGAGGTGAAGAGGAAGACTCTTCGCGGACGGCCTCACTTGCGGACGAGGAAGACAGCGGTTCGCGGAAGCCGACCTTTGCGGAAGAGGGAGACGACCGTTCGCGGAAGACGTTCGCGGAAGACGACCGTTCGCGGAAGACGTTCGCGGACGACAACCGTTCGCGGAAGACGACCTTGGCGGAAGAGGCCGACGACCGTTCGCGGAAGACAACGTTCGCGGAAGACGACCGTTCGCGGAAGAGCAGCTTCACAGCCAGGGGTAGACGGGACGTTTCGACGAGTGAGGAGCAACCCGGGAGGTCGAGACCTTCCATGGGCCAGTCGACTAGTCAACAGAGACCCCGGAGCCAGACACCCGACAACCGTTTTCTTTTCAGACACGACTCTGGGTGGCAGCACGATCGAGACAGGGAGAGGTCAACCTACCTTGAGAGCGTTAGGAGGGGCCCCGAATTCCGACGAGTGCTGGGACCGGAGTACGTCAATCTGGACGGGGAGGACGGCGAAATCTGGGCGAGGAGGGATCGGCTACAGCTACCGGAGCAGAGTCCAAGTGTGGCACCTCCAGAGAATGCAGCATTGAGACGGCTTTGGGACCAGTCCCAGCAGCAGTCTGGTGCAACAGAGCAGCAGTCTGGTGCAACAGGGCAGCGGTCTGGTGTGACGAGTCGACAAACGGGAGTGACTGGAGGACGGGTTACTTGGGCTCCGACCCAAGAGAGCAGCTCGAGAGGGAGAGGACTTTTCGCGGAAGAGAACATTCGCGGACGAGAGGCATTCTTCGGCGACAGGGACGCTTGCAGCCGGGGATCCTTCGTGGATGAACGGGCTCGTGGGCGAGGGGGAGTCTTTGGTGACGAGGACGCTTGTGACCGGGGAGGGCCCTTCGCGGACGACCACGTTCGCGGACGAGGACGACTCGCGGAAGAGAGTGTTCGCGGAAGAGAGGAGTCTTCACCCAGACGGCGGCTCGACGAAAGGAGTGATCCAGGCGACCAATCTTCCTTTCCAGTTTTTCAGAATAGACGGGGAAGACCATTCGCGGATGAGCCGGTTCGCGGAAGACTCGCGGAAGATGGCGTTCGCGGACGTACATCTTTTGTGGAGGGACGTCTCCGAGACATCTTGGCGGACGAGCCCGTTCGCGGAAGACTCGCGGAAGACGGCGTTCGCGGAAGAGGCCTGTTCGCGGAAGAACTTCTTCGGGAGCTGTTGGCGGAGGAGTCCGTTCGCGGAAGGTTCGCGGAAGACAGTGTTCGCGGAGGGTTCGCGGAAGACAGCGTTCGCGGAAGAGGGAGGTCTTCACCCAGTCGACAACCGAGACAGCCAGCCTCCTGGAGAAATCCAGCTTCTATTTCAGTCACCCAGGGAGGCCGGAGACAGCACCCTTTCTCATCATCGGGCGATGAGGGGCCTTCATCTGATGGAGGGACCGAGAGCAGCCATGGTTACCCAGGACGGGGGAGGAGACCACCGAGGCGGGGACCGCCGCTGCACCGACGAAGCCCTAGGCCGAGACGGAGGCAGGAGGACTCGTCGTCCGAGGACAGCACAGCCTGGAATCAGAACGGCAGAAGGAACCGGAAGATGCTGACCCCTGACAAGTTCGATGGGACTTCCATAGAGTGGCCGGTGTACCGGGCCCACTTTGACGTCATCGCAGAGGTCAACGGATGGAGCAAGCGGGAACAGGGCGTCTACTTAGCCGGGAGCTTGACAGGAGAGGCGCGACGAATGCTGACCAGCCTGAGTCCTGCAGACCGGAGGGACATCGACGTTCTGACCGACAAGCTGACCCTACGATTCGACCCTGACTGTCAGGAGGAGTCCTACAAGGCGACCTTGGGACAGAGAACCCGCAGGAAGGCAGAGACACCCCAGCAGTACGGCTATGAGTTGCAGCGACTGGCCGGCCGTGGTTATCCGGATCTGAACTCCGCAGCTCAGGAGGCTATCGCCTTAGACCACTTCTGGAAGGGCCATCCAGATGGGGACATGAAGGTGATGGCGCTCATGAGGAAGATGAAGACCATGGAGGAGGCCATAGCGTTCGTGACCCAGTACGAATGTGTCAAACCCAAGCCTGGGAAGCCGGTGATGTCCATAGAGTCGGAGGACTCCGAGCCAGCTCTAGGACGGGTCCTACAGCTGTTGAAGAACCAGCAGGGAGGCGAGATTACCACCAGTGGGCAGCAGAGCAACCAGCCGAACGTAGCGGGTCTACCCAGACTTCCCTACTTCAAGGGGCTCTTTGAGAGCCAAGACAGGAAGCTGGATCGACTAATCGAGCTGTGTGAGCAGGTGCTATCCATCAAGCCGAGGGCCGCCACTGCTGAGAACAAGGGACCAAGCGCTAGGCCGGGACCAGATGACTGTTGGTACTGTGGGAAGCCGGGTCATCGGAAGTACCAGTGTCCAGATCGGCCGCCACCTCGGACCAAGGAGGAGCGCTTGAGTCGACTAATCGAGGAGATTGGTGAGCGGAACAGTTTGACAGACGAGGAGTCGGAAAACCAGTAGGGCTCATACCAGCCCCCAACCGTATGGGCCATTGGCAGGTGTGTGCACGGCTTCACAGGCGAGAAGCTCGACGAAGACGTGAAGAACACATTGCCAGGGGGGAATTTTTAGTTTCACAGATTTTTAATAGGTTTTTCCGGTGTGCATCCGAAGTAACTGGATGGGCACGGGAGGAGCTCGAGGATCGAATTCTCGACTATTTGGAGGGCAAGCCTGTCAACACAGACGGGAGTGCCAATGTACAGCAAACCGATGGAGCCGTGGAGCGTCTAATGCCCCGCGGAGACGTCAAGGAAATGCAGACCGATGGAGCCGTGGAGCGTCTAATGACCCGCGGAGACGTCGACGAAATGCAGACCGATGGAGCCGTGGAGCGTCTGGGGACCCACGGAGACATCAACGAGGTTTCTGCTAGCAGCAAGGAGAACCAACAGGTTACAACCTTGAGGCTGGAGGCTGCGAAACAGCAGGGACCCCCCTATGCAACTGAACCACAAGCGGCCGTGAAAGAGGAGACGGAGGGCCGGTGGAGCGGAATGACCAAGGGGCCAGCGCAGCAGCTATTGCTGGTGGACGACTCATTACTTATCCGGAGCGGCGGTTCCGAGGGGAGTGATTCCCTTAAGACTGACAGAGAGGACCAGGGTGGTGCATCACTGTGGGTGGACGACTCAGTACTTATCCAGGGCGGCGTCCCTGAGGAGAGTGGCAGCTCTCTTAAGATTGACAGAAATGGCCAGGTGGTGTCGCTGTCAGCCGGTGCCCGAGGCACATTGGCGTGGTATGCGGCGTGCCACGTTATGGGGAAGGCGACTCGTATGTTGGTGGACACGGGTGCCTCTTCCACCGTTCTGGACGAGTGTCTCTTCGACCAAATGGATGACGAACATAAAGCAATGATAAGGCAGACGAGAATAAGGTTACGGGCAGCAACCGGAGACTACTTACAGGTTCAAGGAGAGATGACAGTTCAACTTCTACTGGGCACACGACTCGTGTCGGCAGATGTACTGGTAGCCAAACTAGGGATCCCGGGAGTGTTGGGGCTTGATGTACTTCAACAGATTGGGGGACAGCTGGATCTGCGTAAGGGCGAGTGGCAGGTGGGCGACACTACCGTAGTGATGAGCTCGGGCCACGAGGACGCCGTCTACACACTGGTGACGGAGGAGACGGTCGTCTTGCCACCCTTTTCAGAGATGATGGTGGACCTCAAGCTGACAGGAAGTGAGGGAGGAGTTCCGAAGGCCGGCCTCGTGCAGTCCGCAAGAGAGCCGTTGGAGGACGACCCCCTCGTAGTGGGACGAGCCCTGGTACGACCCCGAGGACGCCTGGTACCGGTGGTACTTCTGAACGCCGGCGCTGGAGCTTGCACTGTGCTGATGGGGACCATCCTAGCCGAGCTTCACGGAATAGAGGCCGTGATCGACCTGGGATTTCGTCCCGATGGAGGGAAAACAACCCAGAATGAACCTAAAAGGGAACAGTGGTACCGGGAGGAGAGCGGGAGGGAGCATGAGCCCCTTACACCAAACTCCACCAAGTGGCGGAACCGGACGCCTGAGCAGCCCGAAACCAGAGTGCACGCCATGCACGCAGAATCGTCGACGAAGACACCAGAGTGCCCGGAGCATTTAGAACCGCTCCTGGAGGGAATGCATCCGAACTTGACGGAAAAGGAGGTGGAGGTCGTCAGCGATCTCCTTCGACGCCACCAGCAGGTCTTTATGGGACCAGATGGGAGGTTGGGCCGGACGTCCCTGGCGAAACACGTCATCGACACGGGAGATCACCCCCCGATCAAGCAGCCTCTGAGGAGAGCCCCGTACTACCAACAAGAGCTGATCGAGGACGAGGTCGACAAGATGTTGAAAGCTGACGTTGTGGAGCCAAGCGACAGTCCATGGTCGTCTCCCATCGTGCTAGTGAAAAAGAAGGATGGTGCACTGAGATTTTGCGTCGACTACCGCCCTCTAAATGATGTCACCCGGAAGGATGCGTACCCCCTGCCTCGTGTCGACGAGAGTTTTGATACCTTGTCAGGAGGACGATATTTTTCGACGCTAGACTTGGCTAGTGGTTACTGGCAGGTCGAGATGGACGACAGGGACAAGGAGAAGACGGCGTTCACTACCCGTAGTGGACTCTATCAATTTAAAGTGATGCCGTTTGGATTGGCGACGGCCCCGGCTACTTTTGAACGTCTAATGGAGCTGGCACTGAGGGGACTCCAATGGAAGCGTTGTCTAATTTATTTGGACGATGTCGTCTGTCTTGGAAAGACTTTCCAAGAAGCCGTGGACAACCTCGAGGACGTGTTCCGGAGACTGCAGGCTGCCGGGCTGAAGCTGAAACCCGCCAAGTGTGAGCTGTTTCGACAACAGGTCAACTTCCTGGGCCATGTCGTGTCCGACCGAGGCATCCAGTGCGACCCTGCCAAGGTCGAAGCTGTAACAAAAATGGTTCCTCCGACCACCTTGACAGAACTAAGGAGCTTCCTTGGGTTCGTGGGGTACTACCGCAGATTCATCCCTGACTTTGCCACCCGAGCGGGACCCCTCAACCACCTGTTAAAGAAGGAAGTCAACTACCATTGGAGCGAGGCTCATCAGCAGGCGTTCGAGGCGCTGCGTCAACCCCTGACCGAGCACCCCCTGCTGGTGTACCCTGACATGGACCAAGAATTTATTTTAGATACTGATGCTAGCGGCTACGGAGTGGGAGGCGTCTTATCCCAAGTGCAGGACGGACGAGAGCGGGTGATCACCTATGCTTCCAGAACCCTGAGGGACACCCAGCGGAATTACTGCACCACCAAGCGGGAGCTCCTGGCCGTCGTCAGTATGATACACCATTTCAGACATTTCTTGTGGGGGAGAGCGTTCTTACTACGAACCGACCACGCCTCTCTCAAGTGGCTACTGAACTTTCGGGATGCGGAAGGAATGATCGCTAGATGGGCAGCTCGCATCGCCAGCTACGCCTTCAGGTGTGAGGTCCGACCGGGAGTACAACACGGGAATGCAGACGGGATGTCCAGATGCCGACAGTGCCGGAGACCGGATTGTCCCGCCCCTCGCCACACCACAAGACCCGAAGGAGAAGAGGAGGCCTGTCCGACTCAGGAGGAGTGTCCCCTACCCCTGGAGGACCTCTCTGACGAGGATCTGCTTCCACCGATCAGCGGAGAAGGATGGAGCCCCGGAGGACCTCAAGTTAACATCTTGCGGGAGGTCCCTGTGGAGCCCTGGACGGAGGACTACTATTGCGGAGATGGAGTCGGGATATTCCAGATCTGGGAGGTGCGCTGCCAGGAGGACCCGAGGACGACTACCCAGCCGACCGAGGAATGCCTGCCTGACCGGAGCCCCCCACAGACGGAGGAAGGAGCCAGGAGCGTCTGCAGAACCCTGCATCAGCTCCGCCCCTCTGCCTGGGTTTGGTTTCTCCTGATGATGCTCCTCGCACTGCATGGTTTGGGACCGGAGGTTGTGGCCGGAGCAGCGATCGGCGCGACGGCCGACGTGTGGATGCGCTGCCGAGAGGAGCCCTTCCTGGACCCATGCCCCAACCCTGTGCTCCGAGATCCAGACAAACAAATGCTAGCTGTCACGCGGGCTATGGCTACGGGAGGACGCCGGAATCCGATGGAGGGAGCCCCGGAGGCCCAGGTCCTGAATGGTTATTCCCAGGAGGACCTAGTGACCCTTCAACGAGCCGACCCTGAAGTTGGAGGCATCCTCGGGTGGAAGAATATTTTCACTGAGAGACCTGCATGGCCCGAAGTCAGAACAAAAAGTCAGCAAATGAAGACTCTGTGGCAACAGTGGGACCAGCTGGAGCTACGTGATGGGCTTCTGTACCGGCGGTACCAAGCGGCTTGCCAGAACGCACCAATCCATCAACTGGTCGTTCCACAGGTCCTGAGACGCGCCGTCATGAAGGAGGTCCACACCGGCAAGCTGATGAGTCACCAGGGAGTCACCAAAACAGTCCACCGACTAAAAGCGAGAATGTACTGGCCGGGTATGACGAAGGACGTGGAGCGTTGGTGCCGGGAGTGCCTGAAGTGTAGTGGGAGAAAGCCGCGACCGGGGCCCAAGTACCACCCCATGGGAAATCTACCGGTAGGCGATCGGCTAGAAAGGGTGGCCATGGACATTTTGGAGCCTGGAACGATCACCAATTCTGGGAACCGGTATATACTGGTCGTGGGTGATTATTTCACCAAGTGGACTGAGGCCTACGCTCTACCCAACCATGAGGCTCAGACGGTGGCGGACGTCTTTGTGACTGAGTTCGTGTGCCGCCTGGGAATGCCAGCCAAGATACACACCGACCAGGGACGAGAGTTCGAGAGTAAGCTTTTCCTTGAGATGATCAAGATCCTAGGAGGGGAGAAGACTCGGACGACCCCTTATCACGCCAAATCAGACGGGATGGTCGAGCGATTCAACCGGACCCTGCTGAACCTTCTGGCCGTGGTCGTGGACGAGAACCATGACGACTGGGACGACCATCTGCCCTACGTGATGGCGACTTATAGAACCTCAGTACACGAAAGCACCGGGTGTACACCATTTCGAATGATGATGGGACGGGAGGCAACCACCCCATTGGACCTGAGGTACCGGACGAAACCGGACGATTTGGGAGGACCAGTCCCCGAGTGTGCGTCCGAATACGTCGAATGGGTGAAGGAAGCCACCATACAAGCTCACGAGACTGCCCGAGAGTGCCTGAAGACGGCTACGGTGCGACAAAAGCGCCATCATGACGTAAAATCAGCCGCTCGACATTTTCCGGTGGGCACCTGGGTGATGTATTGGTACCCTCCAAAGGCTAGACCAAAACTAGGACTAGGGTGGACGGGACCTTATCTCGTTGTGAAGTCTCATCTCGGATGGATGGTGTCCATACAAGATCGACCCGGTGGCAAGATTAAAGATGTCCACATTGACAATATAAAAAGGTGCTGGTTCACCCCTGAAACCGACGCCTGGATACCCAATCCGGACGATGTGACCCCAGTCCGGACCCCCAGTGATGACGAGGGACGAGTGGAAAACAGCGGGAATGCAGTCCAAACGATGTAAACGATGACGGGAGCGTTCGCGGAAGAACCGTTCGCGGAAGCAGCGTTCGCGGAAGCAGCGTTCGCGGAAGTACCGTTCGCGGAAGCACGTTCGCGGAAGCAGCGTTCGCGGAAGAACCGTTCGCGGAAGCAAGCGAAAAACGTTATTTCGTTCCACGACAATGCTTTTTCCCCCAGATCCCTGGTCCGCGCCTTTTCTATATAAGCAGGCCGGCCTACGATTCCGTCATCACTTCAACCATGAACACACCAACTCTGCAGATCATTGAGATACCCGCATTTGCAGACGAAGATTTCGGGGACGTTCCAGATTTCGACTTGGCTGACTTTCTGCCCCTTGAAGTCGACAAGATGAGCGACCCACCTACCAAGCCTGACCGAAAGCGGGAGCGCTCGAGGAGCCGGGAGCGTCGTGAGGAGCCCCGAGGGGGTCGACGGTCCCCTGCCCGGAAGTTGTCCACCGAGAGAGGGCGACGCTGGTGCAGCCCCTGCCGGATCCACGTGACGGCATCCAACTTTAGCCGACACGTGGCGACCAAACACACGCAGAAGGAGGGGCGGCACCTCTGCAAGATGTGCAGCCAGCGATTCGCTCGCCGAGCTGACAGAGACCGGCATGAGACGTCGCATGCCAGCGGCAACACCCTCAAGCCAGGACGGAGGAGGACGACGACCGACACGCCCGTGTCCGACCCCCGAGATGGTCCGACTACTGTGTCTGCCCCTGAGCTGAAGACTGTCAGCTTTGCGGCCAGCGGGACGACCAGCTCCACGCCGTCAAGCCCCCGGGAGGACGCCCCCAGGTCAGAGGACGCCCCAGACCCCGAGGACGACCCCCCGAATAGCGAAGAGGAACCGGAGTCTCAGCAGGAGCGGAGAGAGGCGGAATCCCCGGAGGCCCCCACCCCCGAGGACGACGGACCCCCCGTTCCCAGAGACTCGGCCCCTACCTACAAGCCCCTAGACCTGAGTTGGTACCTCAAGCCCGTTCCGGAGGAGGAGGACCAACTGCGACCGTATGTGGAGGGCCTGGGCAGAGCGGTCACTGCCGGAGAGAAGGCCCTGGAGGACCTGGCATCCACGATAGCCATGGGACGACGCCACCTCACCCAAGCGGAGGCTCGGCTCCAAGCCAAGGAGGAGCAGAGACAGCTCGAGGCCGAGGTGCTGCAGCTGCGAGGGGAGGCCTCTCAACGAGAGAAGAGCCACCGGAAGGAGCTGCGAGCCCACGTCCGAGAGACCAAGCTGCTCCGGGAACAGCTCCGAGCATATACAGACACTCGGGACAGGCTGGCGGAGACGTCCGAAAGCGAGGTGGATCGCCAGTGAAGTGGAGGGAGAGAGCCCTGTAAACAACAGACAGGCAGGAAAAGACGAAGAAGGAGGAAGAAGAGAAAAGAAGAGAGAGAAAGGATCAACGGGGACGTTGATCTCCAGAAAGGGTGGAGTTGTAACAAAACCATGCAACTGCCGCGCTGAAACGTTCGTTAGGAACGGTCACGTGATCTACAAAGTCCACTTGCGAAGACACCGTTCGCGGAAGAACCGTTCGCGGAAGCACGATTGCGGAAGCATCATCAGCGGAAGCATCGTTCGCGGAAGAACCGTTCGCGGAAGCACGATTGCGGAAGCATCGTCAGCGGAAGCATCAGTCGCGGAAGCACCGTTCGCGGAAGAGGAGCCTTCGCGGAAGAACCGTTCGCGGACGCAGTCTTCACCACGTGGAGAAGAGTGCGGAAGATACGTTCGCGGACGAAGATGCGCGCGCAGCCACCCTGGCTATATAAGGGAGAGCGGACGGCCGCTCTGAGAGCACTGCAACAGCGACATCGACCGTGGGGAGATCGTCACCGCCACAGCCAAGGGACTCGACGAACTCCGTGCGGACGACTCCTTCTTCAGGGCCTTAGAGTCAACCGGGATTAGACCGACTACCTGGAGAAACCATTCGACTAAACGGGACGGGAAACCTCAACGGGAAGGGACAGAGAGACGCCGCCGGCTAAGAACTCTTTTTAGTTGTGCCCTCGTGCACTATTTATTTTTGAAATGTGATCATACAGTGCTCCATGTCTGAACTTCATATTTGTACGTCACGTGGGTGACCAGCCATACAATTGTAAGTTGATTTGATGTATATAAATCTTCAATTTATTTACATCTGAGTTGCTTCTTGCCTAAGTGAAGCCGGTAAGCTACGGAGTGATGATACACCAGCGTTGGGGGACACCAATTTAGTGACGGCTCTCGAATCACAACGAGCGGGAGTTACATAAAGTCTATACGATCAGAGAAACCAGGTTTTTTGGGCCACACCGAAAACAAGTCATTACCAAACGTCACACTATATTGGTCATTTGTTCATATTTTATACGTATTTCTGGAACATCTCGCTTTGTGCCACTGTTACACTGACCTCTGTCCACCCACCACTTTTGATACAGTTTCTTTAATTCCGCAGTCGCCTGTAGTATCCTCAATGCCTCATTCAAAAACGATATCAGGCCAGAGTTTTTATATGCTGCAAATGCAAACTCTTTCTTGAACAATGTAGAGTTGATGAGGTGAAAATCACAGGGTTTTCTATTCACCACATACTCTGCAATATTACTGGGCAGAATGAACACATAATAACTGTACAATCGGACACGGCTGAGACCCTCTTCATTAGATGAGGTGAAAGATACGTGAGGATTCTGTCGCATTCTGTCGTATAACCGCTGGATTTGTGAGTCGTTAGAAGTTCGCACAGCTCGATGCATTATCCCTCGGTTCAATGTGCCCACTGTCAGGTAGTCAGCTGAGAGAACATCTGTTATCGTCCGTATCCTGGTGTGGCTGCCATCGCGCTGCTTCAGCATCACAGCAGACGCATGAACATCCAGGAACGGACGTGAAAAGTCAACAACATGTTTCCGTCTTTGTGTGATGAACATTGGAGCTGTTGCCAGATCTGCCTCCTGCCGTGAAAAGAATCATGTATGAGGCCTACACACCATCTCACTTGAGCTGGAGAGTCAAATAAGGTGGTTGATAAATGTAAGTGACATTGTAAAAGAAACTTATTTATTTCTCGAAGTAATCCTCAACTGATACATAAATAACATACATTATGTGGAAATATATAACATTTCTACCTGGAAATAAGTTTTTTTTACATGGAAATAATCTTGTTTATGCCTAAACAACATTATTTACATGGCAGTAACATTATTGTGCATGAATAATGTTACTTACACGTAAATAAAGTAGATTCTGCATAAGTAACGTTTTTTACTGCGTAAATGAATTTTTTTCACCTGGAAATAACGTTACTTTTATCGTCCTTTTATCTTTCCCTTGGTCGTTGGGGGTAAACAACATTATTTGTATGTGAATAACCTTATTTCCATGTAAACAAAACTATTTACGCAAAAAACATTACTTACGCAGAAATAACTTTATTTACATGTAACGTTAATTCTGCACATATCATGTTAACTATGAACAAGTCGAGAATACTCCGAAAATAATGAATAAATTTTTATTACAATGTCACTTATCAGCCACCGTACTCACATTACGATACAGAGTGAGTATAATGAGCAATTGATGGCAATATGATTACCATGAGCTAAATCAAAGTAAGCCAAAAGTTCATATTAGTTTTCTTTCGCCCAATCACACTTTATCTTCAAATGACTTAACAGCCCTGTAGCTCTTGACACCCTAGAAAGCCTACAACAGCATTGAGGGATATAAGAAATGATGGTCTCAAATGTTTTTTTTCTGAATTGTTATTCATACTTTGACAAGAATTACAATTAGTATCACTCAAGTGATTCTTTAGTTCAGTCTTTGTTCGATCAAACCAGTGATATAATTTGGGGGTATTTTTACCCTATCTATGAGATCTCCTATCATCCCCGTCCATCGTCCGCTGCCATCTCCAATCGGAAATCCAAACTGTCCGTCAGTGGTCAGTTGTATCCGGTACTGGAATCCGAGTAACTCCCCGACACGGTCCAGTAAATCCACCAGGAAGCCGTAATACTGCGGGGTGATTGGCGCGCCATCTACCGAGTATGTGTCATTGTACACCATCACATACGGCTCGATCTGTAGTAAAGGGCAGAATAGGTATGGTACAGTGTGTATGTATCCCTGATCAGTAAATTGGAATATTGTATGTCCAATATATTTTGAACTGCTTTTTCATGAATAAATATTACTGTGCGTAGCAGTTGATTGACAAATCATCAATAAACTATACTACCATATCCTTCAATGGGTGGTAAAATATGATGACTGTATTTAGATTTGGTTCAGATTTTCATATTTAACAAAAAAACTTCTCTCATACAGTCTTTAATGAATCAAGTTTTGCCAAAATGAGAACCTCACAATCATATGTTGTGTATCTCACCAGGATGGATGTAACTTTGAGGTAGGCGCCATGGCGGATTCGCTCTCCACCATCTGAAAAAAACATTACTGTGTGTTAACCTGATTCCAGCTATTAGACAAATATGGTGGAATAGACTGTAAGGGGGAGATTAACCTAAACACATTGTGTTCTCTTCCGGAAAGATGTTCATCATTTTGTTGTACAAACACATGTCATTATTTACCTTCATAACCATCTGCAAAACTACCATCGCCGAAATAATCAATAGCTCGGATAGGTTTCTCGTTAACTCATTCTCCAAAATATTAACATAAGCATTTTATATATATTCATGGTGTTGATGCAATTTGATATTGAGTACTATTTGCTCAGCTCTTGGAACTTCGATTGACTGGAAATATTATTATGTTATTATTATATTATTTAATTGTATGATTCACAAAATCTTAAATTGTGAGTATTTGACCGAGTAGTAATATATGAGAATTTTCATGCCATTTCATATTATACTATAGTTAGTTTGTTGAAATTGACAAACCTTAGTTACAAAAAATATATATTATTAAGGTTTGAACTGGCCTCATCAAAGTCAGGTTGTATTGAGACATTGTAATCGCGCAAATGACCTAGCTTCATTGTTGTCCAATTGAATGTGAGTTATGGCAGACACTCCACACAGTAAGCTCCACAGAGCAATAAATATGCAGATTGAGCACTCCACTGACGTTAATGATGACATCGTCTTAGCTGTGGGGATAAAACTGCTGACAACATCAGAGACACCTGCTTAACCTGTAGTGTCCGGTGTCTGGTGTCCGTCGTCCTCGGGTTTGGATTAGCTCCAGTTGTGTATGTTGCTTGGGTTCAAACACAAATACGCCAATGTATCCTAGAACTTATCTCAGAAATCGCGATTTATCCAGCACAGAAAGTATGATTGTCAAAGCACAAATGTATACCGACAAACAGACAAAATTCGACTGTGAGAGGAAAAAATATGGGTCGCAGAAAACTGAGAAAGTCCAGCAACCAAAAATAACAAACCGCAGTTTATTCAATACCTTTGGAGTAATTCTCCAATATTTCACTCCGTACAGCGATGGTCATTTATCCATGACAGCAGAATCTCTTTCAGTGACATAATCGCCTCAGCCATAACACCATAGAAAACGTTATATCCCTGTCATCAAACACCTCAAATATCAACATCATTGCCTTCATTCGTGTGACGTCTCTCCCCTGTCGTCAAATATCCCAGACTCCTGTTCACCCGCAGACACCAACAGCAAACTGACTGGGACAGCTCGCGGCCAAAGACAAAAGCCTTCCGCCCAGTCAGGTTCCCGTCCCCGCCGACTCAAGTGTCCGCCCGTGCAGCTCCAGCCATCTCTCGCCAGTTAGCTGTGCGTGGAGCATTGATGTAAAGGGTCTGAGATACACTGCACGTTTGTGAGTGTCTGGACTCCGGCACAATTGCAATACTCTAACCACGCCTTGGAACTGAGTTAGCTCTCTAATTCTGATGGGTAAGAATGCGCCACAAAAGACAAACTCTTACAATCGAAAATGTTCGATTAGGCAAAAACATTTAGTCAATAGCATTAACTGGCATATAAGGACACCCGTACGTTTTGTCACTGAGTGATTTAATTGTTGGGAATGTTAAGTTTAATTATAATACAATATGGACAAAATTTATACCGTTGCCGCTAACTGTGTCTTCAGCTTCATGTACACAATGAACACAAACGTCACCCATCTATGTATCACCCACGCCTAACGTTGCTCAACTCCGGTGATTTTACCGGTACGGGTGTGTCATGCGCTATGAGGCCGTATAAACTATCAGTTTGATCCAAAACATTGGGCAACATTAAAAGCATGAAGGTCTGATATACATCTATAGATATGTTCTTCTTTGTTTAATATATGGAGAATAATGAGGGAACCAGATGTGTCCACCCTGGCTTTATTCCGTTTTGTGGGATTAGTTTTCTAGTGTAATGAACAATTGCACGCCAACAAGTCGTCAGACACCATTGCCGATGATACTGGCTACAGAGTTCTGATGAAATATGTAACCTTGTATGTCGTACATGTTGAATTATCATTATACCACAAAGCAATTCCTCTAGCAAGCTAGTTGATCACATGGGAGGTGGTGTGAGGTCACTGGATCGTCACCATTTAGCTTAATGCATGTTTCATACTTGTGTATGAACATTTCTATTCCACGAAGTATTCGTTGTGTTTCATTGTTAAAAAAGGATATCATCATTAAAGTTGGAACCAATTTTAAAATCAGCCAGATTTAACATTCTTGTTTATCATGCAAACTTGAAGTACATCTCGAGACAGTCTGGAGCATATAGGAAATATGCACAGTTCGACTACAGATAACCAGAAAATTGTCATTGATCATGCCTGGAAACACTGGACAGAGAATGATCGTCCTGCCTAAATTGCCGGTTGCCACACTATCTGGACAGATACCAATGACGTTATGAGTCTGTGTATAGAACGCGGGCCGCTTTGAGGAAGAAATTGATCCGAAATTGATAGGTCCGAGTTTGAATCTTGATGTTGGCAACTCAATTCAGTCACATAATACATAGTTTAAGACTCAATATATATGATTTCTCATTTTATAGACAATATGAAGCTACTGCAGAATGAATAAATTTTGTCAATTTTTAAAGAGGTTATAGCTATAATACACATATTGCCAATTATTATTACGCTTAACCCAGGAGTGAAGTTGCAAAAGTATTCTAGAAATATATTGTAATTATGAATCCGACATCCACAAAATTTCCTGTAATGTCTATTAGATATATTATCCCTAATAGCGAAAGTATATGTAGGACACAGCAATTTGCTTCAAAATAAAAGTGGAACAAATAAGAATGCACGCTCAGGGAAAGTAAATGTACAACTCCCTGTGTGTAGCAAAGAGGCGGAGAAATGTTTCTTTGTACATTCATACTCATTTATAGAGCCAACATTGCAAAACTGATCAATTGGAATAAACATTCATACTCATTTATAGAGCCAACATGGCAAAACTGATCAATCGGAACAAACATTCATACTCATTTATAGAACCAACATTGTAAAACTGATCAATTGGAACAAACATTCATACTCATTTATAGAGCCATCATTGCAAAACTGATCAATTGGAAAAACTAAAAAAATAGTCCGGGCTCCATTCAAATTTGTTTTTTTGATAACCTTTTAATGTCAAAGGTAGGCTAGTTCCAAACTAGCGTTGCCAAATTAGGCTACTGCCAAACTATATTAGAACAGTGTATTCGCCGAAGACATTGAGTGTGTGTTCTATATCAGATGGTAATTCTATCATTTTATGTTGATAAACATTTTATTGTGATCACCTGTCTTGCAAAGTCTAATGCCTAATTTGTCCTACATATCATTTTTATGTGTCATTCGCACAAATCACACCTGTTCATATTGCAAGACAAGGATTTCAATACAAATGCCGCTGGGATTGTGCGAAGAGAACTGATGTGTCACGGTAGAAATGATCGCCATAATTCCTCTTGTTTCCTGACATGGAAAATGGGATTTCAAGACCAGACGGAAGTGATTTATTGGAAGCACCTTTTCCATACAGAGCTCGTCAGAACAAATTTCCAGAACCTGAGTATTGTCAGTTATTAATATACCAATATGTTAATATAGTTATGTACTTTATAATTATTTTCCAACATAACGATCACATCGTTTGCCATACATGTTTGGTGAAAGAGTGTAGTAACTTACTATTATAAAATTTTTAATTAGTTTCATATTGATGCACGAAAAGCGATGGAAGACGAGGTAGATGCCTGATGATAATAACATTATCATAAACATATCATAACGTCTATATAAACTCGGTAGCCTTTTGACTTGTGATTAGGTACCTTTGTACTTGTCATGTATCTATTCCATGGGGCTTGTTTTTGATTTCTAAATTAGTTTATAGGTTGTTGGGCAGTTGTATGCAAAGCCCATCTAGTGGACAGTAGCAACAACTACATATTACACACTGTCTGCCCCTTATAACGCCAGAGTGTCTTCCTATTGCAAAATGTTTGCTATTGGCATAATAAAAAATTAGTTGTATTGGTTTGTTTGGACTACATGTGTTTCGTCAAAGGTTATCATTTCTGACGCAATTAGAATGGGTTCATAATCGAAACATGTCCACCTGTGGTATGTTATTAGTGATTGTGTTTTCCCAAAACTACGTCATTCTCGTGATGTGTCTTGTGAAACTTGTGATATGTTTATTGTACTTATCAACATCATCGTGATTGGGTCCGTTCAATTCACCAATAGTGATTTTGCTATCTGTTTTGATAAAACATATTGTTGAGTTCTTCACAAACCACATGTATGCAGCACTGGAAAGTTGCTAGCGTGGAGGCTAAATTACATTTGAAGTTAAAATTTATCCATCACACAGAAACCTACTGGGCATGTTACAAAATGGAATAGTTTGATATCCTACATCAAAAAGTAAAAACATATTATAGTTCATCTTGATTGCTTTAAATAAGGGCAAGAAAAGGGATTCCAGACAAACGTAATCCACTGAAATCGGCCTTTCAATTTGTGGTGGATTGTGAAATAATTCGGAAGTATATTTATTGGGCGCACTAACGTTGTACCGAATGCTCCATCTCGTCCTTGACAGATCTTGGCTTTTGGTCACAACGTGTTCTACTCTGTGAACGTGTGTTTTGTCCATCGCACTGGTTCATGAGGAGCGTACCTAAGATACCCTGATCAATACTCATGGAAAACAACTGATTAGGAATGCATATGAGTGGGTGAGTTGACGAAATTTGTCTGTGAGGACAGCTGTCTGCAAAAAGATAATCTCGATGTGGTATATTAGTATAGATATTGATTAGTGTATTTATCGTATAGTTTTGGTCCAGTCAGAACAAAAAGCTAAATTTCGAAAATGTATGTCATTGGAATAAAAACATTTAACCAGTTAAATGTATGGGAGGTTCCCTTTCCACTATGGGTAGCCACTTCGTTCACAACCTCTCCTCTGAATTTGCCAATAAAGCCCTGAACCTCGAAATGGCCATTTATTCTACTTCGGTGCCTGTGTAATGGCCAATAATTTGTATTTATTGTGATTGTATATGCGTAACAAGACCATATGGGGACAGTGCAAGTAAATATTGCAAGGAAAATAGACTTTGGGAAAGCTTTGTTAAAGGCAATCGAACAACTAATATCCATGCTGTATTAATGTATGTATGCAGGTCTTGTCTCAGGATCTTGATGGGAAAAACTGGAAGGAAAAACAAATTGCTCACAACAATACCAAAATATTGAGATCTATAGGGCCACAGTGTGTTTTGTGCGAAAACAATATGCATTAAAATAAGACTTATTCACAGTAATGTTGATCTTCAATTCTGACTTACGAATGGCTGGTAAAGGTTGCCAAACCGCATCTTCCTGGTTTTCAGTGAAAGTCGCTCACGAAAAAGAATATTACTGGCATACCCCAATTGCTTGCATTCACACTGATCTAAATTCTATATCAAGTTCATGCAATCGTTGATGACCATTGCCAACAGCATTTCAAAGGCGGCTTGAGGAGTGATTCTTGTATACTATTTTTGAGAACCGTGATCGGAAACTGCTCGGGTGTGATCAATGACAACTGCACGCTTCTCATTCAGTTAAAACATGTTTATGTCGGCTACGTGCTTGAGGACCCCCTGAGAGAACAAATAATACACTACTTTCTGGTACGATACAGACTAGATTCTATGATTGTTGATACCTATAGTTGTCTTCTGTTCAGTGGGATTTTCAGGTTGTGACTTTTCTCTCGGTTCAGCACTGTGGCATATAGCTCCTACCATTACTTTAGTATTTTTTTAGAGGTTCCGTGCCAACTTCCGTTATGGCATGTACATGTTAAGACACATCTGGCTCATGATAATTTTCTTCGTCCTTAAAACCTCTCAAATTTCTGCACCACTCTCAAGATTACATGGCTGATCAGAGGTAAAATCAGGACGATATTGAGGATATTGTAAGTAATGTGAGTATCAATCTGTTATCACCAATACAGTCAAATTTCGATGATTCCAATAAAAAAACATAAAATACAACATTTTGCAATAGAAACAAAGCCCAACCAATTACCTTATAAGAAACCCACTGGTGTCATCAGGGACAGACAGTGTGGTAAATGTAGTTGTTTCTACTGTACACCTGATGGAATTAGTATACAACTGCCCAACAATCTATGAAAAATTAGAAATCCGAAACGAACCCCATGGAATAGATATTCGAGAAGTACATAAGTACCTAATCACAAGCCAAAAGGCTACTGAGTTGATATTTCAGTATAGCCCATTTGATCTGGTACTAAAATTGATATAACTGTTTTCCAAATCCTATACTGCCCTCCGTGTGATTCCTAATCAGTCGGGGTCAGTTGTAAGAGTCAGCAGACATTCCCGTCAGCTCACTCTGATAGCGTGCAGTCTTTTCATCGTTCATCACTTGGTTTAAGACGTCTGACCTTTAGGAACGTGGACAGCATGCAACTCAATGTGCACACAACAGAACGCATATTGCTTGCATTCAATTCAGCCCTATATTGATCTAGTGTGTCTCTCTCATTTTTCCCATTGTACCCTTCTCCTGGAGACATGTAAAATGTATTTTGATGTGTGCTTCTAATAATGCTGGAGACACAGTGACATTGATTGGGTATATCAATGTTTCAGTAGACTTTGCCTCCTGGCAGTTCTGCCCTTGTTTTCGCACACATACAAACACAGTCATCCTGGGGTACATTTATCAAACATGTATAGAAGTTGCGGAGAAGCTTCTCTCAAAACTCTCAAACAAGAACTTCAACTAACAGATTCATCCTATTCTTGGTGACTTATGTTTTTAAAAAAAATGCACTCATTGATTTCATTCTCTGAACACGATTTCATATTGTAATCGATTATGAACTCTATAGAGTAGGCTTTCAGGTATGGTGGTAATTCATGAAGAATTTCATTTGTTTATATATCTGATTACATTCCATATCGGTCTTTCAATCTGTGTGTGATAAAAGGCTTATATTTCCAGCACATGTATGATATATACTTTATGTGTGTGTTCTCGCTGTATATTATGGTCATTGTGTAATTTGCAGGTGTCAGTTGTGTAATGCACTTGATGAAATTGTGTCTCAATATTTCACTTTCAGAATGCCATACAATAGGAACACACCACAGTAAACAGTGTGCAGCATTGTAAACCGTAGGTTTACACAACGACATTAAAACGATTCACAACTATGTGAGAGCGAATAAAATGCAAGCTAGAAATACTTTACAGTAGTTTGTTTTCATGTGATGAACATCCAAAAGTGGAATTGTAACCAAATAGTAGTACTCCAACAGATAACCTGAGTAATCACGGCGCCGGTAACAAGATGTCCCTCCGATAATGCTGATGTTTTTTCCATATTATTAGTCATGTGTTCATATTTTATCTGTATTTCTGGTACATCTCGCTTTGTGTCCCTGTTACACTGTCCTCTGTCCACCCACCACTTTTGATACAGTTTCCTAAATTCAGCAGTCGCCTGTAATATCATGAGTGCCTCGTTCAAAAACGATATTAGGCCAGAGTTCTTGTATGCTGCAAATGCAAACTCTTCTTTGAACAAGGTAGAGTTGATTAGGTGCAAATCACAGGGATTTCTATTCACCACATACTCTGCAATATTACTGGGCAGTATGAACACATAATAACTGTACAATCGGACACGGCTGAGACCCTCTTCATTCGATGAGGTGAAAGATACGCGAGGATTCTGTCGCATTCTGTCATATAACCGCTGGATATGTGAGTCATTAGAATTACGCAGAGCTCGATGCATTATCCCTCGGTTCAATATGCCCACTGTCAGGTAGTCAGCTGAGAGAACATCTGCTATCGTCAATATCCTGGTGTGGCTTCCATCACTCTGCTTCAGCATCACAGCAGACGCGTGAACATTCAGGAACGAACGTGAAAAGTCCACAACGTTCTTCCTTCGTTGTGTGATGAACATTGGCGCTGCCGCCATGTCTGCCTCCTGTCATCAGATAAATCAGGATTCAGACACTCAGCATGAGAGTTTATGTGAACCGTATCAATTTCACACAGGATATTTGGAACTGTCAAACTGTCTTCTGACTCACTGATCAACATCTTTTTCTATTGGATAAACATTCCGTATCAACAAGATCTAGTTTAGTGCCACTCCATCTTTACTCCATCAAACTGGGTACATCACTTTGTATCCTTACCCGGTCTATGAGGTCTCCTACCATCCCTGTCCATCGTCCGCTGCCATCTCCAACTGGAAATCCAAACTGTCGGTCAGCAGTCAGGTGTATTCGGTACTGGAACCCGAGTAACTCCCCGACACGGTCCAGTAAATCCACCAGGAAGCCGTAATACTGCGGAGAGATTGGCGCGCCATCTACCGAGTATGTGCCATTGTACACCATCACATATGGCTCATTCTGTAGTGGAGAGTATATATAGGTCCGCTTCATGCAAACAGTGTGGTGTATCAACCATGAACTCAGTAGATTTCATCGGAAACATTGTACACCCCTGATCAGTACATGGGAATATTCTATGTCCAGTATACTTTGGACAGTTCTCTGTGAATATCACACATGTTCAGTAGTTGGTTGACAATAATCAATGAATGTTGATTACAGTGAAATATGCACATTTATAATTATATTGCTAAAATTAGAACCTCACAATTACACATATATTCTCACCAGCACGGATGTAACATTGAGGTATGCGCCATGACGGACCCGCTCACGACTTACTGAGAAATTAGTACAATATTATGTATTCACCTGATTGAAACAAATAGGACAAGAAGGACTGAAAGCAACAAAACAACTTCATAATATTGTGTTCGCCTCCATGAGGAGGTTGATCATTTCCTACACAAACATTAAATAATTATAAACATTTTTGACCAGCTCAAAAAGTATTCCAAAAAGGGCAAAACTATTATCGCCAAAATAATCAATAGCTAGGATAGGTTTTTCATGTGTTCATGGTGCTTTTCCAAATTGCAATTATGGACTTTTTGTTCTTCTCCTGAAACGTCAGCTGGGTGGAAAATATACAAAAATTGTGTTTTCTATCTCCACACAGCAGAAGCAAACAGGGCAAGTATTGTGAAACAGTAGAACATGTTTTTGCACATGACGTTTATCACACAACCGATATGCAAGTTGCATTGCATGCTTCACAAAATGTATAAAACATTTAATTGTTCAAATAAGAATGTATAATACTCTACAAAACATAACGATTATGTGCATCAGATTTAATGTAATGGCAGTTATTTTGTTGAAATCCTCAAGTTCAATATTGATCCCCAAAAGAAATAATTTTATATTTTCTATTGGTTGCATCATACTCGTATTATATTGAGAGTGACGTTACTAATAACCCACCTTTATCAGCCATTTCGATGTGAGTTATGGCGGACACACCACACAGTGAACTCCACAGAGCAATAAATATGTAGATTGTCCCCTTCAGTGACGTTAGCGGTGACATCGTCTTAGCTGTGTGGATAAAATTGCTGACAACATCAGAGACACCTGCTTAAGGTGTCTTGCCTAGTGTCTGCCATCCTCGGGTTCGGAGTAGCTCTAGTTGCATATGTTGATTGGGTCCAAGCTTGGAACAAAGGAATACTGTGCGGCAATGAGAGTATAAAGCAAATAGTGTATCCCAATATATCCTAGTATGTTGAAAATCTGGATTTGTCTAGCAAATAAAGTATGATCGATTACAACAGTGAAAGTCCAGAAATAAACAATAACAAACATCAGTTTATAAAATGAATTTTTTAGTGATATTACAATATCTCATCCAGACCATTTATCCATCAAAGCAGAATCCCCTCAGTGACATCATCGCCCCCGCCATAAAACAAACAGTAAAAAAACGTAGTATCCATGTCATCAAACACCTCAAATATCAACATCATTGCTCTCATTCCTATGATTAATCCCAGACTCCTGTTCACTGGCAGACAGCAGCAACATGACAGGGACAGCTCCCGCCAAAAGACAGAAGCCGTCCCGCCCAGTCAGGTGCCTGTCCTAGCCAAGTCAGGTTCCCGCCCTTGCCGTTCCAGCCATCAATGCCTCTCCCAGTCAGATGAGCACGGGGCATTGATATCTTGGTTCTAGGATATACACTGCGCGTTTATCAGTGTCTGGGTTCCGGCGCAACTACAATACTTCACTCACCCGTTGGTACTGAGTTGGCTGTCTAATTATTGTTGGTGAAAATGCTCACAGGAAAGATGTCGTGCATATGGACAAAAATGAATGATGAACAGGCATGATGTAATAACAAAGTGGGTACATTGTCTGCAAGGATAGTTATCTGCAAACATGCCTACAGCTACGGTGTCTTTTTCAAATCGCTGACACCCGAGACATCGACCGGCCTCACTCATTTTGCTACTCCAGATTGTTCCATACTGTAATACATTCAAAAGGTCTCCTCTCTCGGGAAATGCGACCAAAGAATTAAGGATTATCGTAATGAGTATGTGTAGCTGAACTCGCAGCCGTCAGTAGATTCTGTCTAGAACAAACCAGATCATAGGCAATAGCAAGAGAAAAAAGTATCACCACCACTAGTTATACTATACCCAATAATATATTCTGTTCTTATATCCTATCCTGTCTCGGCCTATATTTTTTTGTTCAGAATCACTGTGTAGTGGGTGCCTGGCCTACAACCAAACAACTTCAAAACCTAAGGTGTGTGGTCGTTAATGCTTTTCAGGGCGAAACTCGTATGGATGATCAGATAGTGGAGCCATCCAAAGCTCCTTGTCGTCTGATATCAGATTATATTGTACTCCTCACAGCTGCCTTTTTTACAGTACTACTTTCCCTAAAGGTAGTCTAACCGTTGTGTTTGTCTGTTTATCATAATTTTTTGTCCGGACAGAAAACTAAATTTCAGAATTGATTTCCTGAGCTTGAACACATTATCAAACCAGTTAAATGAATGGGATGTTTCCCTTTGCACTATGTGATTTTATCGTTCACTGCCTACCTTCTGTTGCTCGCAAAGCCAATTGAACCCTGGAATTGCACAATTACTCTACTCAAGTGTGTGTGTAATCGCCAGTAATTTGTATTTATTGTGATTATGAAGGTGTAATAAGAACGAATGGGCACAGATACAGTAAATACGGCAGTGGCGTGGGAGAGCACATTGGTAGAAAACTAACAACTATCATATAACATCAGCTTCTATTGTTTCAGTATAACACAAAGGGAGTTTTGATGATTTGAGGCATGAGTTATGATTTGAAGCCCTAGATGGTTCATTCGAATCCAGGGAGGACAATCCATGGATATCATCTGTTCTTTCTGATTTATGACATTTCATGATAATATTAATATAATAATCAGATTTATTTAAATCTGATTAAATCAGTCTAAGAGATATTATAACAAACGACTATAAGTTCAATGAAACATTGGTTTCTACGGGAAATGGGTGTTTGTATGAGGCCATTATTGACATTAAGCATATCTTTTGAAGATGAAAAAAAAGAACGATAACATACCGACCCTCCAGGTTATATAAAAGAATGATTTCAATGAAAAATAAAAGGCTAACGATTTTTCATAAGGCGCCACTTCATTTATTATGTTAAATACGAGAAAATTAATTTTGGATGAATCTACGCCCTTATTACAACTAGCCTGACAGGTCGAATTTGATAACAATAATCACTTTATGAAACTCGTTGCAATAACAAAACAGCCCAACCAAAAACTTACATTCTGAACCACACTGGCGTCATCAGCTGCAGATACATGTGGTGTTAAATGTGTAGTTTTATTTTCAGTTGAATAAATATGTAGTTGAATTAAGTTGAATTTGGAAAAAATATACTATACTATACTTGGCGTCTAAACAACTGATTCAGAATGGAGCTTCCCCGTACATCACAATAATAAAACATGTAAAACAAAATATATTACAAACTAGTGGAAGCAAATGAACGAACTACTTGATTTATATACACATCATGCTTGGCACCAATCAGATTCATGCTCCGATTGTTACATTCCGTGACCTGAGAGCAAGGGGTCTAAGAGCAGACAAATTGGTCCATTTCCCTTCAGCCATCCCTGATCGTGTATGCCTGACAGCCTCGTGTGGTTTCACTGTTCATTATTTGACATCTGATGCAGTCCGAGAAATGTAAACAACATGCGAGGGTAAGCGTGGGACAAATTTGTTCTTTGCTTGACCTACAAACCTATGGTTCAAAACGAACCATAATGCAAGGAAAATAAGGGGAATACGGAGGTGGATTTACTTGTGAATAAAAAATCTCTCTTGTGTTACATGCATATGTTGTGTGTAATAGCTCTAAAGATGCATAGAAGTCTGTGAACACATCTATTCTTCTTATGGCGCGGTGTGCAATGACAAATGGTCGGGTCTTCATAACTGACGGATAAAAGCATTCACTGGCATATTAAGCATGTTAAGTAGGATGTCAAATTTTTCGGCATGATTTCATTTCTCATGTATACGAAATTATCATATAGTTTTTCTGTGAATAAAACATTATCATCTTGCAACATGGCATGTCATATCTCACAAATAAATGCAATAAATAAATCCTGATATCCTTCGTTTGAATTGTGCGGACATCAAAACCACAAATGTAACATTATAAGTAATCCATTTGCCTGTTACGAACATCACGACGAATAATGATTGATATCAGACACCATTGTTCGTTCGTTTTTGTTGTCTATTGTTGGTGGCTAATTAGTTATATTCCTCAAACAAAACAAAAAAACTAATTCGAAACTGATTACATTGCGTTGATGGTGCTTCCAAAGTTAGTGCCCAGTTACAATTAATTCTGATCCTCCTCACCATGATCAACAATCCCCCCTCATCATCATCTCCATCATCATCTAAATCTCGTGTTCTTGGTTGTGTGACGTTTGGTAATGACTTGTTTTCGGTGTGGCCCAAAAAACCTGGTTTCTCTGATCGTATAGACTTTATGTAACTCCCGCTCGTTGTGATTCAAGAGCCGTCACTAAATTGGTGTCCCCCAACGCTGGTGTATCATCACTCCGTAGCTTACCGGCTTCACTTAGGCAAGAAGCAACTCAGATGTAAATAAATTGAAGATACATCAAATCAACTTACAATTGTATGGCTGGTCACCCACGTGACGTACAAATATGAAGTTCAGACATGGAGCACTGTATGATCACATTTCAAAAATAAATAGTGCACGAGGGCACAACTAAAAAGAGTTCTTAGCCGGCGGCGTCTCTCTGTCCCTTCCCGTTGAAGTTTCCCGTCCCGTTTAGTCGAATGGTTTCTCCAGGTAGTCGGTCTAATCCCGGTTGACTCTAAGGCCCTGAAGAAGGAGTCGTCCGCACGGAGTTCGTCGAGTCCCTTGGCTGTGGCAGTGACGATCTCCCCACGGTCGATGTCGCTTTTGCAGTGCTCTCAGAGCGGCCGTCCGCTCTCCCTTATATAGCCAGGGTGGCTGCGCGCGCATCTTCGTCCGCGAACGTATCTTCCGCACTCTTCTCCACGTGGTGAAGACTGCGTCCGCGAACGGTTTTTCCGCGAAGGCTGCTTCCGCGTACTCTTCCGCGAACGTGCTTCCGCGAAGGGTACTTCCGCCGCTGGTGCTTCCGCGATCGTGCTTCCGCGAACGGTTCTTCCGCGAACGAACGTTTCAGCGCGGCAGTCGTATGTATTTTGTTACAACTCCACCCTTTCTGGAGATCAACGTCCTCGTTGATCCTTTCTCTCTCTTCTTTTCTCTTCTTCCTCCTTCTTCATTTCTTCCACTTTACTGGCGATCCACCTCGCTCTCGGATGTTTCTGCCAACCTGTCCCGAGTGTCAGTGTAGGCCCGGAGCTGTTCCCGGAGCAGCTTAGTCTCTCGGACGTGGGCTCGCAGCTCCTTCCGGTGGCTCTTCTCTCGTTGAGAGGCCTCCCCTCGCAGCTGCAGCACCTCGGCCTCGAGCTGTCTCCGCTCCTCCTTGGCTTGGAGCCGAGCCTCCGTCTGGGTCAGGTGGCGCCGTCCCATGGCTATAGTGGACGCCAGGTCCTCCAGGGCCTTCTCTCCGGCAGTGACCGCTCTGCCCAGGCCCTCCACATACGGTCGCAGTTGGTCCTCCTCCTCCGGAACGGGCTTGAGGTACCAACTCAGGTCTAGGGGCTGGTAGGTAGGGGCCGAGTCTCTGGGAACGGGGGGTCCGTCGTCCTCGGGGGTGGGGGCCTCCGGGGATTCCGCCTCTCTCCGCTCCTGCTGAGACTCCGGTTCCTCTTCGCTATTCGGGGGGTCGTCCTCGGGGTCTGAGGCGTCCTCTGACCTGGGGGCGTCCTCCCGGGGGCTTGACGGCGTGGAGCTGGTCGTCCTGCCGGCCGCAAAGCTGACAGTCTTCAGCTCAGGGGCTGGCACAGTGGACGGACCATCCCGGGGGTCGGACACGGGCGTGTCGGTTGCCGTCCTCCTTCGCCCTGGCTTGAGGGTGTTGCCGCTGGCATGCGACGTCTCATGCCGGTCTCTGTCGGCTCGGCGGGCGAATCGCTGGCTGCACATCTTGCAGAGGTGCCGCCCCTCCTTCTGCGTGTGTTTGGTCGCCACGTGTCGGCTAAAGTTGGATGCCGTCACGTGGATCCGGCAGGGGCTGCACCAGCGTCGCCCTCTCTCGGTAGACAACTTCCGGGCAGGGGACCGTCGACCTCCTAGGGGCTCCTCACGACGCTCCCGGCTCCTCGAGCGCTCCCGCTTCCGGTCAGGCTTGTCTGTCTTGGTAGGTGGGTCGCTCATCTTGTCGACTTCAAGGGGCAGAAAGTCAGCCAAGTCGAAATCTGGAACGTCCCCGAAATCTTCGTCTGCAAATGCGGGTATCTCAATGATCTGCAGAGTTGGTGTGTTCATGGTTGAAGTGATGACGGAATCGTAGGCCGGCCTGCTTATATAGAAAAGGCGCGGACCAGGGATCTGGGGGAAAAAGCATTGTCGTGGAACGAAATAACGTTTTTCGCTTGCTTCCGCGAACGGTTCTTCCGCGAACGCTGCTTCCGCGAACGTGCTTCCGCGAACGGTACTTCCGCGAACGCTGCTTCCGCGAACGCTGCTTCCGCGAACGGTTCTTCCGCGAACGCTCCCGTCGTCGTTTACATCGTTTGGACTGCATTCCCGCTGTTTTCCACTCGTCCCTCGTCATCACTGGGGGTCCGGACTGGGGTCACATCGTCCGGATTGGGTATCCAGGTGTCGGTTTCAGGGGTAAACCAGCACCTTTTTATATTGTCAATGTGGACATCTTTAATCTTGCCACCGGGTCGATCTTGTATGGACACCATCCATCCGAGATGAGACTTCACAACGAGATAAGGTCCCGTCCACCCTAGTCCTAGTTTTGGTCTAGCCTTTGTAGGGTACCAATACATCACCCAGGTGCCCACCGGAAAATGTCGAGCGGCTGATTTCACGTCATGATGGCGCTTTTGTCGCACCGTAGCCGTCTTCAGGCACTCTTGGGCAGTCTCATGAGCTTGTATGGTGGCTTCCTTCACCCATTCGACGTATTCGGACGCACACTCGGGGACTGGTCCTCCCAAATCGTCCGGTTTCGTCCGGTACCTCAGGTCCAATGGGGTGGTTGCCTCCCGTCCCATCATCATTCGAAATGGTGTACACCCGGTGCTTTCGTGTACTGATGTTCTATAAGTCGCCATCACGTAGGGCAGATGGTCGTCCCAGTCGTCATGGTTCTCGTCCACGACCACGGCCAGAAGGTTCAGCAGGGTCCGGTTGAATCGCTCGACCATCCCGTCTGATTTGGCGTGATAAGGGGTCGTCCGAGTCTTCTCCCCTCCTAGGATCTTGATTATTTCGAGGAAAAGCTTGCTCTCGAACTCCCGTCCCTGGTCGGTATGTATTTTGGCTGGCATTCCCAGGCGGCACACGAACTCAGTCACGAAGACGTCCGCCACCGTCTGAGTCTCATGGTTGGGTAGAGCGTAGGCCTCAGTCCACTTGGTGAAATAATCACCCACGACCAGTATATACCGGTTCCCAGAATTGGTGATCGTTCCAGGCTCCAAAATGTCCATGGCCACCCTTTCTAGCCGATCGCCCACCGGTAGATTTCCCATAGGGTGGTACTTGGGCCCCGGTCGCGGTTTTCTCCCACTACACTTCAGGCACTCTTGGCACCAACGCTCCACGTCCTTCGTCATACCCGGCCAGTACATTCTCGCTTTTAGTCGGTTGACTGTTTTGGTGACTCCCTGGTGGCTCATCAGCTTGCCGGTGTGGACCTCCTTCATGACGGCGTGTCTCAGGACCTCTGGAACGACCAGTTGATGGATTGGTGCGTTCTGGCAAGCCGCTTGGTACCGCCGGTACAGAAGCCCATCACGTAGCTCCAGCTGGTCCCACTTTTGCCACAGAGTCTTCATTTGCTGACTTTTTGTTCTGACTTCGGGCCATGCAGGTCTCTCAGTGAAAATATTCTTCCACCCGAGGACGCCTCCAACTTCAGGGTCGGCTCGTTGAAGGGTCACCAGGTCCTCCTGAGAATAACCATTCAGGACCTGGGTCTCCGGGGCTCCCTCCATCGGATTCCGGCGTCCTCTCGTAGCCATAGCTCGCGTGACAGCTAGCATTTGTTTGTCTGGATCTCGGACCACAGGGTTGGGGCATGGGTCCAGGAAGGGCTCCTCTCGGCAGCGCATCCACACGTCGGCCGTCACGCCGATCGCTGCTCCGGCCACAACCTCCGGTCCCAAACCATGCAGTGCGAGGAGCATCATCAGGAGAAACTAAAACCCAAGCAGAGGGGCGGAGCTGATGCAGGGTTCTGCAGACGCTCCTGGCTCCTTCCTCCGTCTGTGGGGGGCTCCGGTCAGGCAGGCACCCTTCGGTCGGCTGGGTAGTCGTCCTCGGGTCCTCCTGGCAGCGCACCTCCCAGATCTGGAATATCCTGACTCCATCTCCGCAATAGTAGTCCTCCGTCCAGGGCTCCACAGGGACCTCCCGCAAGATGTTAACTTGAGGTCCTCCGGGGCTCCATCCATCCTCCGCTGATCGGTGGAAGCAGATCCTCGTCAGAGAGGTCCCTCCAGGGGTAGGGGACACTCCTCCTGAGTCGGACAGGCCTCCTCTTCTCCTTCGGGTCTTGTGGTGTGGCGAGGGGCGGGACAATCCGGTCTCCGGCACTGTCGGCATCTGGACATCCCGTCTGCATTCCCGTGTTGTACTCCCGGTCGGACCTCACACCTGAAGGCATAGCTGGCGATGCGAGCTGCCCATCTAGCGATCATTCCTCCCGCATCCCGAAAGTTCAGTAGCCACTTGAGAGAGGCGTGGTCGGTTCGTAGTAAGAACGCTCTCCCCCACATGAAATGTCTGAAATGGTGTATCATACTGACGACGGCCAGGAGCTCCCGCTTGGTGGTGCAGTAATTCCGCTGGGTGTCCCTCAGGGTTCTGGAAGCATAGGCGATCACCCGCTCTCGTCCGTCCTGCACTTGGGATAAGACGCCTCCCACTCCGTAGCCGCTAGCATCAGTATCTAAAATAAATTCTTGGTCCATGTCAGGGTACACCAGCAGGGGGTGCTCGGTCAGGGGTTGACGCAGTGCCTCAAACGCCTGCTGATGAGCCTTGCTCCAATGGTAATTGACCTCCTTCTTTAACAGGTGGTTGAGGGGTCCCGCTCGGGTGGCAAAGTCAGGGATGAATCTGCGGTAGTACCCCACGAACCCAAGGAAGCTCCTTAGTTCTGTCAAGGTGGTCGGAGGAACCATTTTCGTTACAGCTTCGACCTTGGCAGGGTCGCACTGGATGCCTCGGTCGGACACGACATGGCCCAGGAAGTTGACCTGTTGTCGAAACAGCTCACACTTGGCGGGTTTCAGCTTCAGCCCGGCAGCCTGCAGTCTCCGGAACACGTCCTCGAGGTTGTCCACGGCTTCTTGGAAAGTCTTTCCAAGACAGACGACATCGTCCAAATCAATTAGACAACGCTTCCATTGGAGTCCCCTCAGTGCCAGCTCCATTAGACGTTCAAAAGTAGCCGGGGCCGTCGCCAATCCAAACGGCATCACTTTAAATTGATAGAGTCCACTACGGGTAGTGAACGCCGTCTTCTCCTTGTCCCTGTCGTCCATCTCGACCTGCCAGTAACCACTAGCCAAGTCTAGTGTCGAAAAATATCGTCCTCCTGACAAGGTATCAAAAATCTCGTCGACTCGAGGCAGGGGGTACGCATCCTTCCGGGTGACATCATTTAGACGGCGGTAGTCGACGCAAAATCTCAGTGCACCATCCTTCTTTTTCACTAGCACGATGGGAGACGACCATGGACTGTCGCTTGGCTCCACAACGTCAGCTTTCAACATCTTGTCGACCTCGTCCTCGATCAGCTCTTGTTGGTAGTACGGGGCTCTCCTCAGAGGCTGCTTGATCGGGGGGTGATCTCCCGTGTCGATGACGTGTTTCGCCAGGGACGTCCGGCCCAACTTCCCATCTGGTCCCATAAAGACCTGCTGGTGGCGTCGAAGGAGATCGCTGACGACCTCCATCTCCTTTTCCGTCAAGTCCGGATGCATTCCCTCCAGGAGCGGTTCTAAATGCTCCGGGCACTCTGGTGTCTTCGTCGACGATTCTGCGTGCATGGCGCGCACTCTGGTTTTGGGCTGCTCAGGCGTCCGGTTCCGCCACTTGGTGGAGTTTGGTGTAAGGGGCTCATGCTCCCTCCCGCTCTCCTGCCGGTACCACTGTTCCCTTTTAGGTTCATTCTGGGTTGTTTTCCCTCCATCGGGACGAAATCCTAGGTCGATCACGGCCTCTATTCCGTGAAGCTCAGCTAAGATGGTCCCCATCAGCACAGTGCAAGCTCCAGCGCCGGCGTTCAGAAGTACCACCGGTACCAGGCGTCCTCGGGGTCGTACCAGGGCTCGTCCCACTATGAGGGGGTCGTCCTCCAACGGCTCTCTTGCGGACTGCACGAGGCCGGCCTTCGGAACTCCTCCCTCACTTCCTGTCAGCTTGAGGTCCACCATCATCTCTGAAAAGGGTGGCAAGACGACCGTCTCCTCCGTCACCAGTGTGTAGACGGCGTCCTCGTGGCCCGAGCTCATCACTACGGTAGTGTCGCCCACCTGCCACTCGCCCTTACGCAGATCCAGCTGTCCCCCAATCTGTTGAAGTACATCAAGCCCCAACACTTCCGGGATCCCTAGTTTGGCTACCAGTACGTCTGCCGACACGAGTCGTGTGCCCAGTAGAAGTTGAACTGTCATCTCTCCTTGAACCTGTAAGTATTCTCGTCTGCCTTATCATTGCTTTATGTTCGTCATCCATTTGGTCGTCGAAGAGACACTCGTCCAGAACGGTGGAAGAGGCACCCGTGTCCACCAACATACGAGTCGCCTTCCCCATAACGTGGCACGCCGCATACCACGCCAATGTGCCTCGGGCACCGGCTGACAGCGACACCACCTGGCCATTTCTGTCAATCTTAAGAGAGCTGCCACTCTCCTCAGGGCGCCGCCCTGGATAAGTAGTCGTCCACCCACAGTGATGCACCACCCTGGTCCTCTCTGTCAGTCTTAAGGGAATCACTCCCCTCGGAACCGCCGCTCCGGATAAGTAATGAGTCGTCCACCAGCAACAGCTGCTGCGCTGGCCCCTTGGTCATTCCGCTCCACCGGCCCTCCGTCTCCTCTTTCACGGCCGCTTGTGGTTCAGTTGCATGGGGGGGTCCCTGCTGTTTCAGGCTTGCCCTCCAAATAGTCGAGAATTCGATCCTCGAGCTTCTCCTGCGCCCATCCAGTTACTTCGGATGCACACCGGAAAAACCTATTAAAAATCTGTGAAACTAAAAATTCCCCCCTGGCAATGTGTTCTTCACGTCTTCGTCGAGCTTCTCGCCTGTGAAGCCATGCACACACCTGCCAATGGCCCATACGGTTGGGGGCTGGTATGAGCCCTACTGGTTTTCCGACTCCTCGTCTGTCAAACTGTTCCGCTCACCAATCTCCTCGATTAGTCGACTCAAGCGCTCCTCCTTGGTCCGAGGTGGCGGCCGATCTGGACACTGGTACTTCCGATGACCCGGCTTCCCACAGTACCAACAGTCATCTGGTCCCGGCCTAGCGCTTGGTCCCTTGTTCTCAGCAGTGGCGGCCCTCGGCTTGATGGATAGCACCTGCTCACACAGCTCGATTAGTCGATCCAGCTTCCTGTCTTGGCTCTCAAAGAGCCCCTTGAAGTAGGGAAGTCTGGGTAGACCCGCTACGTTCGGCTGGTTGCTCTGCTGCCCACTGGTGGTAATCTCGCCTCCCTGCTGGTTCTTTAATAGCTGTAGGACCCGTCCTAGAGCTGGCTCGGAGTCCTCCGACTCTATGGACATCACCGGCTTCCCAGGCTTGGGTTTGACAAATTCGTACTGGGTCACGAACGCTATGGCCTCCTCCATGGTCTTCATCTTCCTCATGAGCGCCATCACCTTCATGTCCCCATCTGGATGGCCCTTCCAGAAGTGGTCTAAGGCGATAGCCTCCTGAGCTGCGGAGTTCAGATCCGGATAACCACGGCCGGCCAGTCGCTGCAACTCATAGCCGTACTGCTGGGGTGTCTCTGCCTTCCTGCAGGTTCTCTGTCCCAAGGTCGCCTTGTAGGACTCCTCCTGGCAGTCAGGGTCGAATCGTAGGGTCAGCTTGTCGGTCAGAACGTCGATGTCCCTCCGGTCTGCAGGACTCAGGCTGGTCAGCATTCGTCGCGCCTCTCCTGTCAAGCTCCCGGCTAAGTAGACGCCCTGTTCCCGCTTGCTCCATCCGTTGACCTCTGCGATGACGTCAAAGTGGGCCCGGTACACCGGCCACTCTATGGAAGTCCCATCGAACTTGTCAGGGGTCAGCATCTTCCGGTTCCTTCTGCCGTTCTGATTCCAGGCTGTGCTGTCCTCGGACGACGAGTCCTCCTGTCCGTCTCGGCCTAGGGCTTCGTCGGTGCAGCGGCGGTCCCCGCCTCGGTGGTCTCCTCCCCCGTCCTGGGTAACCATGGCTGCTGTCGGTCCCTTCATCAGATGAAGGCCCCTCATCGCCCGATGATGAGAAAGGGTGCTGTCTCCGGCCTCCCTGGGTGACTGAAATAGAAGCTGGATTTCTCCAGGAGGCTGGCTGTCTCGGTTGTCGACTGGGTGAAGACCTCCCTCTTCCGCGAACGCTGTCTTCCGCGAACCTTCCGCGAACACTGTCTTCCGCGAACCTTCCGCGAATGGACTCTTCCGCCAGCAGCTCCCGAAGAAGTTCTTCCGCGAACAGGCCTCTTCCGCGAACGCCGTCTTCCGCGAGTCTTCCACGAACGGGCTCGTCCGCCAAGATGTCTCGGAGACGTCCCTCCACAAAAGATGCACGTCCGCGAACGCCATCTTCCGCGAGTCTTCCGCGAACCGGCTCATCAGCGAATGGTCTTCCCCGTCTACTCCGAAAAACTGGAAAGGAAGATTGGTCGCCTGGATCACTCCTTTCGTCGAGCCGCCGTCTGGGTGAAGACTCCTCTCTTCCGCGAACACTCTCTTCCGCGAGTCGTCCTCGTCCGCGAACGTGGTCGTCCGCGAAGGGCCCTCCACGGTCACAAGCGTCCTCGTCACCAAAGACTCCCCCTCGCCCATGAGCCCGTTCATCCACGAAGGATCCCCGGCTGCAAGCGTCCCTGTCGCCGAAGAATGCCTCTCGTGCGCGAATGTTCTCTTCCGCGAAAAGTCCTCTCCCTCTCGAGCTGCTCTCTTGGGTCGGAGACTCGTCACACCAGACCGCTGCCCTGTTGCACCAGACTGCTGCTGGGACTGGTCCCAAAGCCGTCTCAATGCTGCATTCTCTGGAGGTGCCACACTTGGACTCTGCTCCGGTAGCTGTAGCCGATCCCTCCTCGCCCAGATTTCGCCGTCCTCCCCGTCCGGATTGACGTACTCCGGTCCCAGCACTCGTCGGAACTCGGGGCCCCTCCTAACGCTCTCAAGGTAGGTTGACCTCTCCCTGTCTCGATCGTGCTGCCACCCAGAGTCGTGTCTGAAAAGAAAACGGTTGTCGGGTGTCTGGCTCCGGGGTCTCTGTTGACTAGCCGACTGGCCCATGGAAGGTCTCGACCTCCCTGGTTGCTCCTCACTCGTCGAAACGTCCCGTCTACCCCTGGCTGTGAAGCTGCTCTTCCGCGAACGGTCGTCTTCCGCGAAAGTTGTCTTCCGCGAACGGTCGTCGGCCTCTTCCGCCAAGGTCGTCTTCCGCGAACGGTTGTCGTCCGCGAACGTCTTCCGCGAACGTCTTCCGCGAATGGTCGTCTCCCTCTTCCGCAAAGTTCGGCTTCCGCGAACCGCTGTCTTCCTCGTCCGCAAGTGAGGCCGTCCGCGAAGAGTCTTCCTCTTCACCTCCTGTCTTCCCTGGGGCAGTTTCGCCGGACATGAGTGATGCTGAGGTTCGTTCCCTGGCAGTAGACCCTCGGGGATCCTGGTCACGGCACCAAGTTGTGACGTTTGGTAATGACTTGTTTTCGGTGTGGCCCAAAAAACCTGGTTTCTCTGATCGTATAGACTTTATGTAACTCCCGCTCGTTGTGATTCGAGAGCCTCACTAAATTGGTGTCCCCCAACGCTGGTGTATCATCACTTCGTAGCTTACCGGCTTCACTTAAGCAAGAAGCAACTCAGATGTAAATAAATTGAAGATTTATATACATCAAATCAACTTACAATTGTATGGCTGGTCACGCACGTGACGTACAAATATGAAGTTCAGACATGGAGCACTGTATGATCACATTTCAAAAATAAATAGTGCACGAGGGCACAACTAAAAAGAGTTCTTAGCCGGCAGCGTCTCTCTGTCCCTTCCCGTTGAAGTTTCCCGTCCCGTTTAGTCGAATGGTTTCTCCAGGTAGTCGGTCTAATCCCGGTTGACTCTAAGGCCCTGAAGAAGGAGTCGTCCGCACGGAGTTCGAGTCCCTTGGCTGTGGCGGTGACGATCTCCCCACGGTCGATGTCGCTGTTGCAGTGCTCTCAGAGCGGCCGTCCGCTCTCCCTTATATAGCCAGGGTGGCTGCGCGCGCATCTTCGTCCGCGAACGTATCTTCCGCACTCTTCTCCACGTGGTGAAGACTGCGTCCGCGAACGGTTCTTCCGTGAAGGCTGCTTCCGCGTACTCTTCCGCGAACGTGCTTCTGTGAAGGGAACTTCCGCCGCTGGTGCTTCCGCGATCGTGCTTCCGCGAACGGTTCTTCCGCGAACGGTGTCTCCCGCCAGTGGACTTTGGAGAGTCACGTGACCATTCCTAACGAACGTTTCAGCGCGGCAGTCGTATGTATTTTGTTACAGTTGTAACAGGTTATGCATTTATTCTCATAGACAGTGGAAATGACATTCATCACCAATAAATGATCATACTGTTCTCACACTCGATTCACGTCTAATAGTCATGAAGTAAAACCAATTCCATTCCCACCGGTTCTACAAGAATAAGTATTCAGACCATAATTCAAAGGAATAAACTTCTTTGTTGCTAACATCTACAGAATAAATGGCATATACCTAAACATATAGTGTCCCCGAAGTACAAAAATCACAGTGTTTTCTGGCAATAATCACATATTGATACATATTGAAAGACAATGGTTCATTCCGATGTGTTTCCCGTGATGTTCCTGTATTATTATATTGTTTAGTGAATGGATTTATAAAATTTTGATACGTGATAATGCAAATCATACTCAAATCATTGTCCTTTCCATACTTTTTTATATTCTGATATTATTTATATCACACGAGGTGCAGAAAGATACATCGCTCCTATGTCGCTCTACATCGCTCCAAGTTGTGTTGCACTGAGCTGGACCAGATATGTTAACCAGCGCTAGACATAAGTAATCGGGGATGATCCTCTGTAAATTATGATCACTCAGTAAAACTGAGAGAGTGACCAGCTCAGCAGATGCCGTGGTGATCGACTGACTGTATCCGGCTATGACAAGCTTAGGCTGACAAATAACAAGCTGATACCAGCCATTGACAGGTGTAATCCATCAAGATCAGTGGAGAAGTGTAGAGGATTACAGACACCACTGCACCGTGTCAGATTGTGTGTCCCCTAGTCCCTGACTGCAGTGACAGATTACTGTATATCTCCAGTCCTGAAGGGAGTTTGCCCAGCTTTGGCAGATACGATGTTAAGCATGTTAGGATGTTTTTCTGGTTTGCGGATTGTATGCAGGAACCTATTTTTGCTTGAAATATACATATTATTACGTCACATGTACATACATAATAAATTATACATACTCAATGGAATGTTTGTAATTTTTATAACTAAATTGGTATTTGCATGTTCATGTGAAAAAATACTATATTTTTTAGACATATATATGACAGTTGTATTTAGAAGTTTGCCCCTCATTTTTGTTGTCCACGTCTCTAACAAATTCGCCCTGGTGTGTTTCTGTATTTTTCACATTGGTACAAAAATGTGCTCTCAATAACATGGGATATATCAGTGGTATATATTGTTTATTACACATCTGCTAAAACACATTTTCTTATGTGTATTATAAAATGGCAGTTTGTGCAATTGCAACTTTATTAGTAGTAGCAAATCGTGAATTTCAAGGACAACACTGACAGAAAAAAACGTGTGATGATGCATTAATTCGCGCTTGTGCCTCTGTCTCATCACGTTCAAAACTATTACATCACGTACAGGCGGTGATTATGAAGTATGGTATGTGCCTGAGCAAGCCCGGATATCTTCATCCTTTCATAACGCAATGTATTATGAATTCATCATTTTTATGTCATAAGCACGTGACATGGACTAGAATTCATTAGTGAAGCACTTATTAATAAACGATGTACATATATGGATTGAAATACGTCAGATGTAAGAGCAGTTTACGTTATATTCTTGTCACATGTCTTCAAACTATGGGTTGATCATTTTTGCCTTTCATTCTATTCCAACAAGCCCTGGCTAGATATTGTCCTTTACGAAAACCACACGATATTATATCATTTATTGAGAAATATATCAGCTGTGTTTGTGAACGTTTTTTGTTATTCAAATATATAGTCTGTCCCTTTATGCCTCATACAGTTTGCAATGGGGTTACTGTCTATTTTTTTGGATTGGGAAACCATGTGTTTTAATCCTGACTTTATCTGGTATTGATGGGATTAGTTTGCTGTGAAATGAGCAACTGCACGGCAGCAAGTCATTAGACAACATTGAGAAGGATATTGCCTACGACGTTCTGGTGAAATATATACCTGCATAAAATTGTAGTATACTACCAGGTAAAGCAACTTCCGTAGGGATCTTCTTGTGAATTTGCGGAATTGTTTGCTTCAGTTGAAAGTAATACAACATACACTTTTCCCATTATAATTCCTAGCCCTCTAGCTAATGTTCCATTTTTCAGTGGCACATTTCTGTTCTGCAAAATATTAATTTTGTCTCAATACTAAAGGATATATGATGAATATATCGGAAATATATAGTCAAATTTAGTCACACATTTATTACGTATATGAGTCAATTAATGAAAAGTAATATTTACAAATGTACTGTCATGATGAATCTCACATCCAAGTAGTACCCTGTGATGTCTGTTGGATTTATCATTCCTTGTAATGGAAGGACTTGTAAAACGCAATAATCAAGCTGAGAATAATATTTCCCTGATTGAAAATTGTCTATGCAGAGCAGAACAGCAGAGATGTAGTGGTGTTCTGTCCACGACATCTCGTCAGCATTAATTCAACGTTTTTGTTCTCATTGTGTTTGTCGTAAAAGGGACTTGACACTAATTAATTTAGTGCTGTCACATAAATTCGCCTACTCCTTTCAATTTGTTTATTCATGCTCCAAATATTTATTTCTACAATGATACCCCTTGCTATAAGATCTATTATAACTCATTCATATGCAATATGACCAGTCCAATTTTATGAATAACATTGTTCCGTTCTCACTTAATTTCCTGCTGCAATTCTTGCTGTGTTGTCGAATTTAAACAACATGTCACCAGTATTCATCACGTCAAATACTGGAATTGTACACCATTCAGTATATATACATACATTCTTCTGCCAAAGCGATGTGTATTCGGTACACAATGCACAGATATAGTCTGTGTATTGTGAACATGTACAATTAAGAAATATGGAATATTGGAATACTATATTCATGGAAGACATTGAATATATGTTATAAGTCATAGATCAATATCATACGGCGATATGTTTTCATCTGTTACGTGCCATAATATGATTATGAACATTTCATCGTCACCACATGTCTTGCATATTTTTTTTCATGCATAATTTGTTTATACATGTCATTAGTATTTGTCATTCCTACCAGTCGCACTTGTTTATATTCCAGTTTGAAGATTTTAATATAGTTTGTCTAGAATATTGAGTTCAACACTAGGATTGTCCACCTGCCTTGGGCAGGTGTCACTAGTGGTAGGGCAGGCAGGTGAATGTTCGATGCTACCTGTCCCACGTTGTAGGTATATTTTTTCTTGATAGTAAATACCAAATTGCCAAAGGGTTACAATCCAGTCAAGTCACCTTGTCACACTCACCCACAAAGTAGGCTAGATAATATATATTTGGAACAATTACATGGTGCAATTCTCAAGATGAAGTATGTGTATATCCCAGTTATTCGTTAATAGTACATATTGCTCAATATCAGATGGTTAGAAAAGATGTTATTGAAAAGTAGGGCAGGTGAAATTGGATCCCTCGTGACCTACATGACAGGCCATGCAAAAGGTAATGTCAAGCCCTGCTAAAATAATTGCTGCCCAACGATTCGTCTTGCCTCCCACTCACCCACTCCTGGAAGATGGGATGTCATGAACAGACTAAAGGGATTTATCTAAAGAGGCTTTCCCACAAAAAGTTAGTGGGGAAAGATCCATACAGAGATGATTGTGAAGGAGAGAATATAGATGAACACGGGAACATCCGAGTACTCCATACTTTGATAGTGCGATGCCTAGACCACACCTCCTCTAGCTGTCAGTACGTGTGATCAGGTGTGTGTGTGTGATTTCAGTATTCCCGAACAGTGATCAAGCGTGTAGATACGGGTGTACCCTATAGTTGTGCAAGTATATTACAAGATACAAAACATGCCCATGTTAATACACTGGAATATTGTCATGCAAAGGAATGTAATGGTAATGGCCATATTTACTGAAATTCCGTTTTACAAGGACAGGAATGTATTGAGCAGGATGTTGCTGGTGAATCTAGGATGTTGCTGGAATCTATTTCTACCAATTTGACACTATCATCGTAGAAAGGCAATGTAGATACAGAAGAGCGAGCTATGCAGTGTTCATGTAACTGGCTGTTATAACTGGAACGAATCAGCGATTTCGACTGCTCTTTGATCCATCTGAAACTCCAGAAGGCCAGGGCATTTTAGAGCAAACGCCAATCCGTTCCGATGAATGCCGAACGGTTGTCGGCCCTCAGCACGATGTTCGGAGACAAATACTACTGATGGAACACATGTGGCACAACATTATCTTTCTGTCTGTGTGTTTTTTTCAAATAATTTTTTTTTCAAATTAAAAAGCTTTCACAGAAATTGTCATAGCCTCGCAGTGTCTGTTGTTGAGTTGTTATTCTCAATGAAACGCTTTTCATCCCAATTCAATACATTCAAGCACCAACATGGTCTAGGTCATGTAGTTAAGTCAATATTGCCATAATGGCGTTATTTCCTTTCCTCACACTTGACATACCAGGCAAAGTGAGTGCACGGAGAACATTCAGACCCCGTGTTCATTTGATGAGACGCAACATTCTACGCTAAACACTGAACTACAGTGGAAAAGTTAAAGCAAACAAGCCATACACATCATCATCCATCACCAACAAAGTCAATCAGAATTGTTGTGTGTTACGGTAGACAATGGAACCAGCACCAAGTGTAAAGCAATATCGACTTCCAGGACATTTCAGGGACATTCATGAGCCCACAGAGGTTGAGTCGGGTGTGTCGGGGAATATACCCTCTACGGGACACTTGACACATACATATCTGGTATCGGATCACTTTCATGTCTCTAATAGCTGATTTTTTTTCTGAAGCCTTCTTTGGGTTTCCAAAACTACATTGTGCCTCTGGAAAATTACGAATGGATGCAAAATATAGACCCGTATGCCTATAAATAGAACGAGAGTGACATATGAGCCTATATGCAAAAGATGAGCGTGTGGTGTTTTGAATCATTGAAGCAAGTTCGATTGCAGCACATATTGTTTGGCACGCGATTGACCGCCCTTGTATACCACTGTTCCACCACAGTAAAATGAAATTTTTTCACTCCATTTTTTTTACTGCAGTTGAAACTCATATGTGCAACCTTCTACATCTACACCAAGATATTTATAAAATTGTATTTTGATAACTAAATGCATTTTTTAAATTCAATTCACGGCAATCGTAGATCTAACTGATTTATTTTGAATCACATAATTATTTGATGTGGCTTGCCCAAGTTGAGCTGTCTTGTGTTTTCCATTACCAAAGATTCAAGTATTTTCTTCTCGGAGTCATATTAAGTGAAACTCTGCACGTTGACTTTCTGTTTCTCCAGACCCTGTGGCACCGAGCAATTAACTTTACATGCCAGAAATATTATTATTAGAGCAGCCAATTTGTCTAGAGGAAAATAGTTGCAAACTGAACGAATTTTTTAAGTATGAGCCTTCAGAAAATTTTTCCACTGATTGGTTCCTATCTTTTGTCTTGTGTCAGATTAAATCACAGTCACAGGGAAGACGCAAGAGACTCACTAATTGTATCACTATTATTAACCTTCTATTGGTGAAAGAGAGGTAAACGAAAAAAGGCTTGTACTAAATTTGTTATGGCGAACATCATCAGGCCTGATGTAATAGAAATCAGTTCATGATCAAATATCACCCACGTTTTTACACACGTTCTCCAAGTGCTCGAACTTGGATTGAATCAATAAAAGCATACTGGAGACAATCAAAACAAAATAAAAATCACATGGCGAAAAGAATAGGACATTCCAGACAAATGCAAACTGATTATTTTTATGACCAGTATAAGAAAGGTTTTTCCAAAAAAAATATTGTAAACCATATATTGCATATGTGCGATGATAATGCCTCTTCGTTTCATGTATTCATGACTTAGATTGTTCGGATCTGTTCGTGTAACTATGTTCAGAAGAGTGTGCTGTCAATTTTTATGATACGTATTCTTTTTCCCACACTGAACCCGGTGATAATACTCGCTAAAATATGTTGTCATATGCTCACAAACCATATCGTAGTTATTATTTATCCATGACACACAGAAACCTTCTGAACAAAATGTTTTAGACAAAACTGAATCATTACATGATGTGGTATTATTTGGAGCATAACATTATTATAAATGTGAGCATGTTTTAAAATTTTCTGTCACTCACGTTTATTTGTATTTAAAAGAAATTATTGTATTCTTTACGTGTTAGTTCGGGTTGAATTTCATTTGAATTTCATTTCAGAAGCGTTCAGGTTCAGGGTGTCTATATTTAGCATCAAATGTTTTGACAAAAGGAGGACATTAAGAAGAGTAAAAATGTATGAATCATTCCAATAGCACCAAAAACATAGGATCCTACAACTGGAGCAGGAATATTCAGAATGGTAGTTCCTGACATACAGATTGGTTACTTCCAATTAAAATTTATAATCTCTTCCTTCTGTCTTGTTCATCACGGTCATTGTCTTGCTTTGGTGTTTTCCTCTATGATCTAGTAGATATACATTTATGTTGTCAAGACATTTTATAACATTAACATTGTAACAAATGCGTCGCCTACATTTCTAGAATGTCATAAATATGTAGGACCTATTTTCGTTCCACATGGACTAGCAGTACGGTTACAGTGCAGTACCCGATAGAAGTGGCTTGTCCTTTGTGTGTGTCACAATAAATATTCTTGCACGAGTTCCCATGCCCAGAGTAATGTTCTGCCTCTTTTGTGCCAAAGCCAGCTATACAAAAGTAAAACGATTTTTATTGCTACTTTGACAGAATTATCACAGTCTATTTCCACTCTGTGGATTTTTGATATTCCGGCAGTTTTTGTTGCTGCAAATTGAATACTGCATGTATTTCAGGCAAAATCCTGTGAAGTAGTTGAAAGAGCGGTAGTACTCTATCTTGCTATGGAATCTACAAGGTGGGAAATAAAGTATTAGGTATTAACTTTCTGAATCACTGTTGACTAACTATGTATACCTGACTGGTGTATGCAAATGAATTGCCCGTTATTGCCTTGCAAATAACAAACACGTGGAAAGTCAACTATATACAGGGTTATAGCTATGTTTTCTTATATTCAGCGGCTCTCAATCATCCAATGTAGCAGGTGGAACGACAGATACTGTATCCCAAATGATCCACCAATACGTACATTAGATCCTCAAAACATAACTTCTATTCAAAAAGAAGGAAAATTATTTGAATTATTCTCTCATCAAGTGGTGCTAAATGAACTATCATCCACTGGAGTACAGACACAGGACCAAAGCAACCAACTTAATGTGAACAACATGGACATCAATGCTTGATTCATTAATAGAACATACAATATTTCCGTAAAGCAATCATTCCGTTGAAGTCGAAAATCCAATTTCTGGTTTTCTTCAATACAAAATAATCGACCACCATCCATCAACAGCATTGTTTTCGTATCTTTCACAATTCCGTTCTTCTACATGAATGAATTTACGTGAGGGAACATAAGAAGTGTCAATCCCTTCATTACGAGACGAACCGCAGTGCTTTTAAAACTGGTCTGATTTGGGTAAAACAAATTACCTGAAGTAAGTATTTCTCTGCTGGTGTTGATAAAACAATATCTGATATTGTTTCTGAGAACAGTTGAATATCGTTGAAAACGTTCTGCATTATGTAGTATCTAAGTTTTGTTGTCTGTCTACTTTGGGAATATGACTACGGGTGATATTTCTCATGTCGAATGTATGTACAATCGATAGAACTAGTAAACCAAATAATGCTGTCCCCACTGTGTTGTGATTCTTTACCAGTCATGGTCAGATGTAAGAGCTAGCAAAGCGAGAAATGTGTCAGCTCACTCTGATAGCGTGTGATCTCTTCATTGTTCAGTGATTGGTTTAAGACGTCTGAGCCTCAGACACTTGGACAGCATGCAACTCAATGTGCACACAAATATAGGCATATTGCTTACATTCCATCCAGCCCTATATTGATCTGCTGTGTCTCTTTCTTGTGTCCCATTGTACTTTTCCCTAGAGACCTGTAAAATATATTTCGCTTTGTGCTTATAATAATGCTGGAGACACAGTGGTATTGATTGGGTATATCACTGTTCACGAGGTTTTTCCTTCAGGTAGTTCCGCCTATGTTTCTTATAATTTCCACAAAAGTACACACACTGTCATCCTGGGTACATTTACCAAACATGAATAAACTTGCGGGGAAGCTTTCCCTATAACTTTTCAATAAAAGAATTAACTAATAAATTCATCATTTTCTTGCAGACTTGTGTTTTAAAGAACTGCACCCAATGATTTGATACTCTGAACAACACGATTTCATATTCTGATCGATTTAGACCTCTACAGAGTAGGCTTTTAGATCTGGTGGTAATATATATTTTATTTTCGTGTTTTTGCTGGTTAATATGGTCATTTTGTTAGTTGCTGGTGTTTAGTTGTATAGTATACTGAACGATATTGCGTGTCAACATTTAACTTCTAAAATGTCATATAACAGAAATGCATCACAGTAAATAGTTTGCAGCATCACAATTATGTGAAATTGAATATAATACAAGCCATCAATTCTGTACAGTAGCTTCTTCTCATGTGATGATCATATAAAAGTTGAATTGTAACCAGACAATAACACACCAACAGAGAACCCGATTAATCACGAAGCCCGTAACAATATGACCCACTGACAATGCTGATGTCATTTCTATATTGGTCATGTGTTCATATTTTATCTGTATTTCTGGCACATCTCGCTTTGTGCCACTGTTACACTGACCTCTGTCCACCCACCACTTTTGATACAATTTCTTTAATTCCGCAGTGGCCTGTAATATCCTCAGTGCCTCGTTCAAAAACGATATCAGGCCAGAGTTTTTGTATGCTGCAAATGCAAACTCTTCTTTGAACAAGGTAGAGTTGATTAGGTGCAAATCACAGGGTTTTCTATTCACCACATACTCAGCAATATTACTGGGCAGAATGAACACATAATAACTGTACAACCGGACACGGCTGAGACCCTCTTCATTAGATGAGGTGAAAGATACGTGAGGATTCTGTCGCATTATGTCGTATAACCGCTGGATTTGTGAGTCATTAGAATTACGCAGAGCTCGATGCATTATCCCTCGGTTCAATGTGCCCACTGTCAGGTAGTCAGCTGAGAGAACATCTGCTATCGTCAATATCCTGGTGTGGCTTCCATCACTCTGCTTCAGCATCACAGCAGACGCGTGAACATCCAGGAACGAACGTGAAAAGTCCACAACATGTTTTCGTCTTTGTGTGATGAACATTGGAGCTGCCGCCAGATCTGCTTCCTGCCATCAAGAGAAACAGGTATTTTGACTTCAACACTAATGCCATCTCCAATTGGAAATTATTTCTGCATAAATAATGTTATTTACACGTAAATAAACTTATTACTGCATAAGGAACGTTTTACCATGTTTCAAATGAAGTTTCTTACGTAGAAATGATGTTACTTATGCGGAAATAGCACTATTTACTCCGCCGTGTGTGATATACTAACCAAATACTGCCAATACGTGCTTTAATACATAACTTTTTTACTAAGTTAATAACGTTATTTCCTCGTAAAAGAACTTTATTTACACAAACACGTTACTTACGCAGAAATAACTTTTTTTACGTGTAATGTACGTATCAATATATTACCACCAATACAGTCAGATTCTGATGATACCAATAATAACATAAGCGGGAATAACGTTATTTACGCGGATATGACATTAATTCTGCTCATATTTTGTCAATTATGAAAAAGTCAAGATTACTCGGAAAAATACTAAGTTTCTATCACAATGTCACTTATGAGCCACCGTAGTCACATGATTACGAGCTAAATCGAAGTAAGCCAAAAGTTCATGTTAGTTTTCTTTTGCAGATGATTACCATGAGGTAAATCGAAGTAAGCCAAAAGTTCATGTTAGTTTCCTTTTGCAGAATCATACTTTTTCTTCAAATTACTTAGCAGCCCTGTAGCTCTTGATGCCCTAGAAAGCCTACAGCATTGAGCGATATGAAAAATGATTATGCAAATGTTTTTTTTTTTAAATATTAATCATACTTTGACAAGAAATACAATTTGTATCACTCAAGTGATTAATTAGTTCAATCTTTGTTCCATCAAACCAGTTATATAATTTGGGGTATTTTACCCTATCTATGAGATCTCCTATCATCCCCGTCCATCGTCCGCTGCCATCTCCAATCGGAAATCCAAACTGTCCGTCAGCAGTCGGGTCTATTCGGTACTGGAACCCGAGTAAATCCCCGACACGGTCCAGTAAATCCACCAGGAAGCCGTAATACTGCGGGGAGATTGGCGCGCCATCTACCGAGTATGTGTCATTGTACACCATCACATACGGCTCTATCTGCAGTGAAGGGCAGAAAGATACTTACAGTATGTAAGTATCCCTGATCAGTAAATTGGAATATTGTATGTCCAATATATTTGGGACTGCTCTTTTCATGAAAAAAGAAGCAGTGTATTGCAGTTGATTGACAATCATCACTAAACTGTACTACCATATCCTTCAATGGGTGGCACAATATGATGAATGTCGTTATTATTATCAAAGTATACTTTTGGTTAATATTTCCATATTCAACACGAAATACGTCTTTCATACAATAAAATGAACATGAATCATGTTTTTGCTAAAATGAGAACCTCACAATCATATTTTGTGTATCTCACCAGCACGGATGTAACCTTGAGGTATGCGCCCTGACGAATTCGCTCACGACCATCTGAAAGACATAACTTTATGTGTTCACATGATTCTCGCTATTAGACAAATATGACGAAAGTGAATGAAAGGGACAGAAAACCCTAATCAAAGTGTGTTCGCCCCGTAAAAACGTTCGTCATATTCTGCAAAAAACATGTAATTATCAACTCTCCTAACCGTCTCAAGAAGTGTTTTAAAAACTAAAACTACCATCGCCAAAATAATCAATAGCTGAGATAGGTTTCTCATTAACTCATTCTACAAACTATTAACATAAGCAGGCTATATGTGAACCCTCACACCCGTGATGCAAATTGAAATTAAGTACTGTTTGTTCAGCTCCTGAAACTTCAATTGAGTGGAAAATATACTAAAATTGTTTTTATTATGAACACATAGCAGAGTGAAACACTCGATTGCATGATTCACTGGTAATAAAGTATATGATAATAATTTTCATGCCATTTCATATTATGATATAGTTGTTTTGTTGAAATTGATAAACCTCAATTACAACAAAAATTTCTGAGTTTTGAGCTGGCTTCATCATAATCAAGTCCTATTGAGACATTGTAATCACGCAAATTACCCACCTTCGTTGGTCAATTCAATGTGAGTTCTGGCAGACACTCCACACAGTAAACTCCACAGAGCAATAAATATGCAGATTGATCCCTTCGATGACATCGCCTTGGCTGTGGGGATAAAACTGCTGACAAGATCAGAGACACCTGCTTAACCTGTGGTGACTAGTCTCAGTTGTCCTCCGGTTTGGATTAGCTTCTGTTTCGTATGTTGATTGATCTCAAGCTTGGAACAAACGAACACAATTATTGGGAAATAATTCGACACTAATGTATCCTAGAACTTATGTCAGAATTCGCGATTTGTCCGGCACAGAAAGTATGATTGTCAAAATTAGACTGTGAGACGAAACGCTGCGGGTCCCGGAAAACTGAAATAGTCCAGCAACCGAAAATAACAAACCGCAGTTTATTCAATACCTTTGGAGTAATTCTCCCAAGATTTCACTCATTACAGCGATGGTCATTTTCCCACGATAACAGAATCTCTCTAGTTGACATAATCGCCTCAGCCATAACACCATAGAAAACGTGATATCCCTGTCATCAAACACCTCAAATATCAACATCATTCCTCTTATTCGTGTGACGTCTCTCCCCCGCCAGCAAATATCCCAGACTGTTCACCCGCAGCAAACTGACTCGGACAGCTCGCGGCCAAAGACCAAAGCATCCCGCCCAGTCAGGTTCCCGTCCCCGCCGACTCAGGTGCCCGCCCGTGCAGCTCCAGCCATCTCGCGCCAGTTAGCTGTGCGTGGAGCATTGATGTCATGGGCCTGAGATACACTGCACGTTTGTGATTGCCTGGGCTCCGGTACAATTGCAATACTCTAACCACGCCTTGGGACTGAGTTAGCTCTCTAATTCTGATGGGTAAGAATGCGCCACAAAAGACACTCTTACAATCGAATATGTTTTTCTAGTGATTCTAAATGATCAGGCTGAAACATTTAGTCAGTAGCATTAACTGGCTTATAAGGACATCCGAGCCCGTTTTAACACGTTTTGTCACTGAGTGGTTTAATTGTTGGGAAAGCTAAACTTCATGCAATGTTTTGGTTATAAGGGTATGCCATTATAATACAATATGGACAAAATTTACACCGTTTCCGCTAATTGTATCTTCAGCTTTATGTACAAAATGAACACAAACGATAACATTTTGATGTGTGGAGGTACGGAATTAAAATTTGTTTAATGTGCATGGTTTCTATCAGAATTCTCTAAAGGATAGAATGTACACAAATGAACTTCATCCTTGAAAACAGCCAGTTGCAAACATCCAATTTCAAAACACGGTACCAACACCCCAAGTACAAAGTTTCATCAGCTATCAAAACCTAAGTCCGTTACCCTATATCAAAGTCCAATGTCAGGCAAAATCATGGGAGGTTGTATATTTCACCAACCCCCATCAATTGCCATAAATAGGTGATGACATTCATAGAATTACATATATCTGTCGCAGCAGTTTAGAGACTAGCTGGAACATTTGGTGAACAAAACTCCTCATATCTACAACTACTTCGGGTATCATTGTGAGACATACATAGCATGTGCTGGGGACATTTGAATGATGTTGATAAGAAAAGGGAAATTGGCTTTGGAAAAATGAAAATCAAATATAATGGTTTTTCTTTACATTTATGGTAATGTAATGTATGTGTGTCTTATCTGGTATTTTATCTCTACCGTCTTAATAATCACACAGAATGTCCTCAGATTCTGTACATTCACTGTGCAAACATTAGCAACAATGTGATTTTCTGTACAAAATATTATTTTCTTGGAAGACCTAACTTGTGTTTACAATGACTGCTATCATGTGAAAACATGTACTTGGTCATAATTTTACACATTGTGTTTTAGTTCGAGTTAAACTTGAGAAAGATGTACAAAATATTGTTTTCGTGGGAGGCGTAATTGTGTTGCAAGGACTGCCATCATGTGAGAACATGTAGGTGGTCATAATTTGATAATTTTTAGTTCGCGTTCAACTTGAAAAGGATGATTGATCATGAGTCAGCTGTACTTGATCTTAGAGTTAGTCTTTCCCACTAACGAGGCAGTTTGATGGACAGGCATGATGCATTAACAATGTGAGTGCATTGTCTGCCAGGACAGTTATCTCCAATATAGATCAACTGACTCTGGTATTATGAGTAACTAACTACCTATAGACTGCTACTGCGTGTTGTTCATATGATTCTGACTCCGAGACATTGATCGGCCTCATTGTGACCTCAGGCCATACTCTACTGCAATACATTAAAATCTTCTTTTTTGCGATGGATGCGACAGAGAGCTACGGATACCATATCTGTGTGTATCTGACTTCAAAACCTATGAGTACAGAATCTCCTGCAGTCAGTATGTTCTTTGTAACACATCAGGCCAAACATCCCATAGACACTAGGAAATGTATGCACTAATTATACCATACCAAATCATACATTATGTGTTTATCCCACCCTATTTTACCCGGTCATGTTTTCTATTTTATTTTTGTTAAGTGTAGTTTGTGTGTCCGGCCTACACCAGATCATTGCAATGCTGGAGCTGTATGTCCGTTCATGCTTTCCAGGTAGAAGCTCATATGGATGTTCGGAGAGTGGATTTTCGCACCAACATTCAAACTTATAACTTTCCTCTGATATCAGATTTGGTTGAACTCCTCAGACCTGACTATTTGGCAGTACTCCCTGTGTGTAATCTTAACGTTTTGTCACCTGTCACATTTTTTTGTTCAGACACAGAATAAGCTAGCTTTCAGAAGTTACGCCCTGAGCTTGAGCACATTATCAAACCAACTAAAAGGATGGATAAGAGGGTTGTATTGCACTCTGGGTAACCAATTTGTTCACTACTCTTTTGAATTTCTCGCAAAGCCAATTAAACTTCGAAATTGCACAATTACTCTACTCCAGTGTGTGTGTAATCACCATTAGGCCAAAAAAAAAGTATTATGGTTCTGGTTAGGCGCCCGTTTCAGTTTTGACCCCGCGCATCACTCATTTTTTTTAAAAATCCAAAAAAAAAAAAAAATCGTGCGCGTCACTTTTTGAGAGGTGAATTTCGCTTTTTTTTTTTTAGTAAATTGACACCCGTACACCGATTTTCGTGAGATAATGATTGAGTGAAATAGTCTTGAGTGTGTTTGACATTACAAAACTTGGTGTACGGCTGGCCAAACTCAACCGGGTCGCTAATCAACAGCCAATTTTAGGCGAAAATGGTTGACCAAATGGGCCATATATGACCGGATCAGTCATGGACCGCCAATTTTAGCAAAAAAAAAAAAAGGAAATAAAAAAAAAGAAAATTGCGTCGTCGCATCACTTTTTCAGGGACCCCAATAAACAGAACCATAATACTTTTTTTTTGGCCTTACCTTGCATTTATTGTGATTATGTAGGTGTTACAAGAACAAATGGGGTCAGACACAATAAATACAATAGGCAGCAGTGTCCTGGGAGAGATCTAACAACTAATATACAACATCAGGTTTACTGTATTAATATAACGGAAAAACATGTTTTAGGAGGGCCTTGCGATGATCTGAAACCCGATTTTAATGATTTGAAGTCTATATGCCATAAAACATTGGTTTGTGTTGGAGAAATGAGTGTTTACATAATGTAATTTTTGACATTCAGCGTAACTTTGGAAGATCGAATGAAATGAACGATAATGTAAAGACACTCCAGATTATATTTTTTGGCAAGAGTTATTCCGATGAAATAAAAAATTATTTCATAGGTTATTTCATAAGGTTTTCAGGGTCTCTTTATCTTAAATACGAAATAAATTATCTGATTGGTTGAATGTGCGACTAAGTACAGCTATCCCGATATGTGAATTGCAACTTTTAAAAACTCGAAATAAGAAAATAGCCTGACCAAAAATTTACATTCAAAAGCACACTGGTCTCATTAGCTGCAGATAATGTGAAACGTGTAATTGTGTTCTCAGTTGAATAATATGTTAATTGAATTCAGTTGAATTTAGAGAAATATAATATACTGAACGTCTAAATAGCTTTTCTGAATGGAGTTACATCACATTAATAACAAAATGCATAACGAAATGTATTACAAGATAACGGTAGCAAGTAAACGCACTACTTGCAGGCATATGCATATCACGCTTGGCACCAATCAGATTCAAGCTCCGATGCTTACTACATTTGGTGACCTGAGAACAGGAGGTTTAAGAGCAGACAAATTGATCCATTTCCCTTCAGTCCTCCCTGATTGTGTATTGTGCCCGACAGCGTATTGTGGTTTCACTGTTCATTATTTAGTCTAAGACATCTGATGCCGTCTGAGGAATGTAAGCAACATGCGAGGATAAGTGTGAGACGTTTGTGCCTTGCGTGGCCTAAAAAGTTCACAAAACGAACTAGAATATGTTATACACTCGTGGATATCAGAACATTGCAATGTGGAGGTACATTTAATAAAGGTATACATTGAATAGAAATAAATCTCTCTTGTGTCAGATACAGCAAGGAATTCTGAAGATTGCAAAGAAGTCAACAAAAAACATCTTGCCTTCCTATGGAAAGGTGGGCAATGACAAATGATCAGCTCTTGACAACTGACATATATAATCATTCACTGGCATAAGTATGATTAAAATATGATTTTCAGCACACTTTCATTTATCATGTATACCAAATTTCTAGTTATAGTTTTGTTTGATTAAAGCGTTACGTTATTGCAACATGGCATGGCATATCAAAAATAATTTTCACAAATTAATCCAATAAATAAATCCTTATATCCTTCATTATGAGGATGTGCTTGAATTTGTCTGCACCCCAAAACCATAAAGTAATATAATATGCAATCCAGTTGCCTGTTTCGAACATCAAGACGGATAAAGATTTATTCCAGACTCCATTGTTCGTTCGTTTTTGTTGTCTATATTTGGTGACTAATTAGTTTTATTCATCACAAGAAAAACCCAACTACCGGTAATTATCGGAACTGAATAAATTGTGTTGATGGTACTTCCAAAGTTGTCGTCAGGTTACAATTATTTCTGGCAGCAAGTGAAATATTTAGCTCTTGTTTAGTTCATCTCAGTTGATCCCAGCTTGATACCGTCAACTCAGAACCCTCCCCCCCTTGGCTTGTGATTGATGACGTAAAGTTTTTATAGCACCTGGTAACACCCACTCATGACCATATATGGGGTTCATGAAGTTGCATGTAGTGTTTTCGATTTTGCATGAGAATGGACTCTGATATTTGATAATGGTTTTGATTTTGTAGCTCTTATTACTCTGTACTTGGTTCTTGGTTCCATGTTTTTGCACCTGTTTCATTGGGTTTGTTCCAGATCGCGAAATTGTTTTATTGGTAGCTGGGCTTTTTTCGTATACCACTTCCATGAGGTGTACACCAGAAAAATCTTTATTTTTTGCCTGCTCCTGACGACGCTCTTGCATTAAGATGTCTGTATTTTTGTTTCTGTTAGAAGAGTGTGTTCCACTTTGAGTTTTAATTGTCCTAATTGTACCATGAATCAGTCAACGTAGCACTCCAAAGGTGTGTTACACTGAGCTGGACCATATATGTTAAGGAGCAGTATTTCCAAGTAATCGGGGATGATCATCTATAAATTTAGATCACCAAATAAAACAGAAAGAACAAGCCCAGCAGATACCCATGTGATCGACTGACTGTATCCGGCTATGACAAGCTTAGGCTGACATATAACAAGCTGATACCAGCTACTGACAGGTGTAATCCATCAAGATCATTGGAGGAGTGCAGTGGTTTACAGAGACCGTTACACCGTGTCAGATTGTGCGTCCACTGGTTCCTTGCAGCAGTGACGGATTAATGTATCGCTCCAGTTCCACAGAGTTTCCAGCTTTGGAAGACAGGAAAGTATGGCTTCTGGTTTGCAGAATTTTTGTATTATTTTCCCCTTGTTTTAGTGGTTGATATGAACAACAAGCGTCAGGAAATGCAGTAAAAGACACGTGTCACCTTTTAGCAGTACTTAGCTTGATTCCAGTGTGGGGCACCGGGAGTCTGGACTTCTGAAGTCATGACCTACTGCAAATATAGTCACAGGGTTCCCACTCTTGTGGATAACAAAATCACGTACTTTCCAGGCCTATAACGGAACAATTTCCAAATCATATTATTTCCAAACATCTACAACTGCCACGCTCGCGAACCAAAAAAAACGTTATGCACGGTAACTATTAAATATGAAATCAACATGCTTGTACACTTATATTAACATATATGTATATATTAATATTGACTTCCAAACAACATATTGGCTGAAGTATTTCGTAACTACATCGAATTGCAAAAATCCTCTAAAAAACATATTTCCGCGTAGCATTGTTCATCTTGTCATCGGTGCCCAGAAAACCAGTACAGAGATTGTGGCGTTTTGACCCCTTTTGCCAGTTTTCAACTAGCTGTCATAACCATGCAATGCCATAAAGATTATGTAGGTTTGACTTGAAAAGATTTTGATGAATACTAATTTCATATCATGGAAACTATTGTCAAATTGCTGCTGAAAAAACAAACAAAATAGTGTTCACCTCTACAAGTGATGTGCGCTATTATACCGGTGAATATCAGTTGATACGATGTGCTTGATTGACTGGCTGAAGCAGTGATCACTTTCCAAGGAACAAATCGGTCAATGAGCTTGCATTTTGGAACTTTGCTTTCGCATTGGGTTTCTGCAAAACTATCACTGCCAGTGGAATAGGAAACATCGCTGCGCGATATCTGTCACGTGCGATAATTTTTTAACAAAACTTTTCCCGACCAATAACCTAAATGTCTTGCAATATACTTTTCCATTCATGAACGGTATCCTTCGGAACAGTGCTCAGGCAATGATGATGACGAACAAGCCGTATCGTGGATCACGGAATCGGGGAATTCCAGGGGAGCCGCTGTCAGATCGGTCCAAACTAACGAAAGACTCGCGATATTTTGCGGTTTTCAGGCATGAATAAAATTCGGACACGTTATACAAACTAACGGGTATAATTTTTGAGGGATTGTTTCCACCTGATGGTTGAGACTAATATTCTCAAAACAAATACTGCCCTAAGACAACAGGACCGGACAAACGCATATGCCCATCGGCCGTTATTTATCGTATTCGAAATTGTCGCCTCCTCATGGAGACGACAATGAACACAGTAATTAACGAGACAATCAGAGATTGCAGACCCTCGCCCCTTCAGATTCATTTACTAAAATTAAAGCTGATGACCCTTACACTGTCGACCTTGGGCGATAAAAGGGAATTTAGCTCGTACGACCATCGATCGTATAGAAAATGATGTGGAATTGACTATCAAAAAATACACAATTAATGAGGGAAATTGATAATAAATATAAGAAGAACTATTGCAACTTTTCGATTTTGACCTTTCCTGTGACCTTGACCTTGTCGCTCAATATTGTGCTGTAAAATTTCGCAATGTTGTTTCTATGATCAAGGCACGTCTCACGAAAACGGTTCAAAAAGATTGAAAATGGCTTCGCAACATGTCATGGTTTCGAATCTCAGAACACCAAAGTCATACAATTGTGACCCAAATTTTTCGACATTGGGCGATAATGGAGAGTTTTCGTCGTACTACCATCGGCCGAACACTATCTGATCGGAAATTGGTTAAAGATAAATGCAAAAATATTTGGAAAAATTGATTTTAAGTAGAACCGGAGTTATAGACAATTATGTGATTTTCACTTTTTCCGTTGCCATGGCAACCTATTTCATCCGATTTTGACAAAATTTGTAGGGGACCAACAGCCCTATAAATTTCAGATTGATTGGATTGGGTGTCAACAAGTTATGAGAGCAGGCATGCACTGAAAAGTCGCTGTGAAAATAACCAATCTCGTGACCTCCAATTTTTTGACATCGGGCGATAATAGAGAGTTTCATCCTACGATCATCGGTCGTACACCATACGATTGGGAATTGGCCAAAGAAAAAATACAAAAATAGTTGGAAAAATTAATATCAAGTAGAACTGGAGTTATAGCCATTCGAGGAGGACCGAGCCACTATATCGCTTCATCCCTATAAGTTTGAAGTCTATAGAACCATATGTTGTCGAGTTATGTGCGCGGAAGGACAGACAGACAAACAGACAGATCCAAATGCAATACCCTCTCCCCCTATCGGGGCGAGGGTAATGATGGTGTCTCATCTGTACGGAAATGGTATGGTATGATGTACAGTTATAGGTTTCCACATTGATACGTTATGATGCTGCAGCTACAGGCAAGGCATGCTGTGTCATGATGTACTCCAAACATTGAAACTATCTCTTACTATCTCACTTTTGAACGACTTGGACGACTTAAAACTAGCACTGAGTATTCAGAAGGCATATTACAATTTGTTAAATCTTGCCATATGAGACACATGGGAAATCTGAACGCTAGTATATATACTGATTATTTATCTGATTGGTTAAATATCAATGTAAACCTCGCAATGTACCTTCCGAAAGAGACAAACTCAACAATTGAAATGCACGCAATTTATTGAACACAAGGATTGTCATGTACTTATTTAGCAGAAGAATTGTGTCATCCAGGAGCATATACAAATAGTAGTCCAATTTATACCAAAAGCAAACAACCATCAATATATTATGTGGAATGTTTTGTGTATGACGCCTTGTATAAATATATCCCCATTATCATTATTATCTATGTGCATACTAGTATCGCCCAACTATATTACATACCACACCCCAAGAAATACCACCAGAATTCCCCATTGATAGATACAACCCAAATATTACGTACAAACCCATATCTCAGAAAGGATTGTTTTTACCATGAACACGTGCTTACTTGCTCATATAACATGCCGATGCAGGTTTAATGCATAACACAATGGCGAAGCTTTCTGCTAAAAACAATATCAAATCTGTATAATATCCCATGTTCACTCAAGTCACTCTCAATTATTTTTATTTCAAAAATATATTTTTGGATAATTTATTTCCATTGAAAATATGTTGTGTCTCTTTATTATGTATTGTAGGCCTCCGGCCCATATACATCACAAAATACATTCATACATACAAGCATACAAACAAGATAAAAACAAGTGTCGGCAGATGTGGTAACAAAATGTGGGCATTTGTGTGAAGTTTAACAGGACAAAATGAAATCTTTTCGGAGCTTGAAACAGTGGTACAGAAAATGGCTGATTTTAACAATACAATTCTCATCTTTATTCCTAAGTAAGTTGTACATGCTGTTATGGCTGATGCTCTTGATATCTGTTTTGAACACAGGGCCTAACATATTATCTCGTAAATCTTTATATGCTGGACAGTCGGTAAAAAAGTGATGTTCATCTTCAACAACTTCAATATTTGAAGTGTGTTTACAATATTTACATAGTCTTTCCTCTCTGGGTATGACATTTGGGCCATGTCTGCCAGTTTCTACTTCTAGTGAATGATTACTACACCTGAATTTGGCCATTATCGAAATGAATTTCTTCTCCCGGGGTACATCAAGATACAAAGCTCGTTCAAATATGTTTACAATATTGCTGTATAGTTGTAATTTACTATTTTCTAATATATTTGCATGCCACTCCTGTAAAAAACAATCCTGGACTCGTTGCTTAAATAAATTCAGAAAAATTTCATTATTTTCGACTCCTTGTGACTCCCATACATGCAGAAATCCATATCCACTCGATAAGTTTTTAACTTTACTGCACCATGTTCTTCTGCCACTATCATGCAGAGACTTATTCAACATGTAACATTTATATGTCAAACGGTTTTCTGGCATTTTCACCACTTTCAACCAGTACTTAATAAGTTTGCTGAAATATACACAGTACAAAGGAAATCTGCCACATTCACCAAGGACGGCCATAATTGATGTATTGAAGGAAACGCCAAGTACAGTTTCACAAAATTTTGTATGCACACGCTCGATTCTCTCACACCTTTCATAACCCCAAACCTCTGCACCATAACATAACACAGGGAGTACTTTTTTATCAAACAAATAAAAAAATACCTTCGGTGGGATACCACCACAAACTTTGTTCAGTTTATACAGTTGTATCAACGCTTTTTGTCCTTGTCGAGCAAGACTATTATGAGCCTGTGTCCAACTACAAGATGAGCTCATAACCAGCCCTAAGTACTTATAATGTGATACAACTTCTAGTGGATCATTTCTGTAGAACCATTTCTCATTTCGCTTTACAATACCACCATTTCTGAAAACGATCACTTTTGACTTCTTCAAATTCACCATCATACCCCAGTCTTCACAATATTTCTCAAGGACATTCAACTTGTGCTGTAAATCACCAACAGTGTCACCGCATAATATCATATCATCTGCATAAAGTAGGGCACTGACATCAGTTGTATTGGATACTTGTATACCCCGAGAACCTTCACGTATTAACATATCTGTGCATTCATTCAAACACATAGAAAATAGAAATGGTGAGAGTATACCTCCTTGTCTCGTTTCAATATGACAATCAAACCAGTCAGTTAGTCCATGTGGAGTACGAACCGCGGATTTCAAAATACCATACATAGACCTTAGTACCTGTAACACTCTCCCATGAAAAAACAGTCTTCAAAAGCTGGTTGAATAACAATATATTTGGTACTTGATCGAATGCTCGAGAGAAGTCGATGAATGCAATAAATAATATACCTTTACCTTTTGAGAAATATTTTTCACACAAAGCATACAAATTGAATATCTGGTCAATTGTACCAAAACCTTTTCGGAAACCAGCCTGCTCATCACGGTAAATATTTTCTGATTCTGCCCATTTTATCAACCGCCTGTTTATAACCTTTGTGAATAATTTACTCATCACGCTCAAGAGAGAGATGCCTCGATAGTTACTAGGATTGTTTACGTCACCTACCTTATGTAACATATGTATGATGGCTTTTCCCCATGCATCTGGGAAGACCCCCCTTTCTAAAATCTTGTTGAACAACACACATAATTTTGGTACTAGTACAACATTGCCTGCTTTAAACATTTCAGGCACAAGGCCATCCACAACCGCTGCTTTTTTGTTTTTTAAATCCTTTATCACTTTTGTCACCTCATGTTCAGTAATAGACTTATTGAGAATATCTGGACAGTTTTGTTCGCACATATTACAATTTGAGTCATGGTTTACAAGTGTATTCTGGTCATACATTCTATCCGGTTCCCCTAGCAATGTACTGAAATATTCACACCATTCACTTGCACTTATGTCATTGTTTACTGAGTTCTTTGATTTTAATTCTTTCAGTATAGACCAGCAACAATCTGTACCATACACACTATGCTTTATTTTATAATATACTGAGTCTTGGTAAAGTTTCTCTCTGCGCCGATACTCATTTTTGAACAAGCGTTTACAATTTTTATACTCTTCTAATTTTATTGCATTTTTACCAGTTTTGTATTCTCTAAGACACAAGTTTCTCTTCAACTTTAAGTGTTCTAAACCTGCATCCCACCAGGCCACACTTTGTTTCAGTTTCTTACTTTTACCTTCAGAAAGGGTGACAGTTTTAGTCATATCAGAGGCCGCCCTTTTCAATACCTGTTCTAAAATAGCTACAGCCATGTCACAATCACCATTTATACAATAGACGTGGAATCAATACCCAGTATTAAGTATTCCGAGCAAACAAAACAGGGTCCGTTATCCAATCTCATAGTCCGGGGACAGAAAGTCATATCAGGCATACGAAGTGAGAGAAAATAAAAATGACAGGGAAACTCATGAACCCCCGTAAATGGCCATTAGGAGGTGAAATCAGGTGTTCCGGAAAGAGTGAGCATATCCTGCCCCACTAGTGGCACCCGTCATGAATTCCCCAAAATTCCGAGCGAGCAAAACAGAGTCCGTTATCCAATCTCATAATCCGTGGACAGAAAGTCATATCAGGCATACGAAGTGAGCAAACAAAAAACTCATCATACAGTTTCAACATTTCCTCAGATAACTCATCATTTAATAGGTACTGGAAATGTGTTACTTTCGCTGGGTCCCAAACAATCTTACTGGACCGGCCTTGAGTTGCAGCAGTCATATTTACAACGTGGTCTGAAGACAACACTGTTTTTGTTCTTAATTTACATACAATCGGGAAATGGTCTATTCCTTCAGTACTACAGTCTTCTAGTAACACTTCAAAATTGATCACCTTTTCAAATACAGATGTTGAACAAAGAAAATAATCCACAACACTGTAGCCTCCTGCAGCGATACATGTAAATTCACCCTCCTGGTCCCCATCCATACGTCCATTGAGCAAGTGAATGTTAAAATTTACACAAAGTTCTACAAGACATTTACCAAAATTAATTATAGTTTTGTCCTTAGAGTTTCTACTGGCTACAAAATAATCCATATCATAATTGCTATAATCAGGTTGTGTATTGACAACAATATAATCTTGCTCTTCATAGTCACATAAATTTCCACATCTCGCATTCAAATCACCACAACATACAATATCAAAGTTATTCACAGCTGTTAAATCGTTCAAGCATTCTTGCAATTGTTCTATTCCATTTAAATCTTTACCATTGTACACAAAAGATCCCTCAGGCGGGATATAAACAAAAATAAGTAGAATATCTCTTTCAAAATTGAAAAACTCCTTATCTAATCTTAATAACAAACCATGTTCAAAACTAGACTCTATTCTATGTACACCGGGTGTTATCTGTTCTGTGACGAAAACCACCAGTCCACCAGAACATCTCCCAAACTTGCTGCGGCGTCTCCGCTCCAGCGAGTGGACTTGTCTCCCAGGGATCCAGTTTTTAAAGTCATCTGCGTCTTCACTTCAGGTCTCGGATACTGCAAAAATATCAAACTTGATAATAAAGTTCACAATATCAGTGTCATTTTTGCGCCTCTTTAGTCCGTTCACATTCCAGGATCCTAGCGACAGGTCCCTGAGGTTGGAGTCCGCGACTGATACGGGCCGGTGTAGCTCCTATTGTGCGTGCGAAGACCGACGATCATCAGCGAAGTTGTCCACAGCGGTATCCATCGGGTCTGCTCCTGTCACTGGTGGTCCGCGCGTCCATGAGCCCATCCTTCGTGGTTGATCACGCTTGACCATATGTTAATGTACATGATGAGAAAAAGAAGACTCCTCACTCAAGTTGAAATGTTTGTGATGACTAACATGTCATACAAGCAACTCTGTTTGATTCCAGTATGTCGCCAAACGGTTGACCAGCCTTGGTAGCTAACAGTGCTACCTTCCAGCAACCTGCTTCCAGACTGACAGGTATTTCTGAGGTCTGTTCATCCTTACTGATAAGTTCCAGGAGGGCGTGGTCTCTCCCAGTCTCACCAACGATCACCTGCTTGTACACTTCACCTATAGCATCGTGAATCAAAGGGATTGTATAGTCGGAATCGTTCAAAGACAGACATTTCTACACTACCCTTTTGGTAGCTTTTGTAGTTTAGGTCACGAGCTAGTTGTATACTGATTCCATCGGGTGTACAGTAGAAACAGCTACATTTACCACACGGTCTGCCCCTGATGACGCCAGTGTGTCTTTTGATAAAGTGTTTGGTCGGGCTTTGTTTCTATTGCAAAATGTTGTATTTTAGATTTTTTATTGGAATCATCAAAATTTTGCTGTATCGGTGGTAACAGATTGATACTTACATTACATACAGTACGTTAAGGCAGTTTTGAAGAAAAAAATGAACTGTTATTATGAGGATCGAAAACGAGGTTATTGATGTTGCCATAATTGATGCAGAACTCTTATATCATGGAATATATCCTATTTCACTGTGTTATAAAGTACATTTCAATTCCGCATGTTTTTTAAAGGAGGACTTCCTATCAATGTATATTGGCTTCGACCAATGATTTTACGGTTGAAACTTCCATTAAACGAATATATCTCAATACATTTGAATGGAGAAGACTCTAAGCTTCGTTCACATATGAAATATGTATATATTTGTTCAGTACAAACAAATCGTACGGAAGATATAACATCAAAAACAACGAAAATCTGCAAGTTTTTTTCCACTCGGCAGTGCATGGCTGACAGAAACGTCATACATGACGTGAATTTCTGTAACGTCATTTTTTGATAGAAGCCTCGACAGGCGGCTCATTTGACTGGAACCAAAGATGCTGGAAGTGCTCCGTTGCCCGATGCATCATCAAAACAATGACGTCATCGTTTGCTACTCATTCATTCTCCCCATTTGGAGGGTGTGGCCCGCTAGTTTAGTTTCTTTGATAGTAGTTTTAAAAATATGATCTCTTCGATTTTGAAGTCATCTGAATGAATACGTTATGGCATGAATGTAAGTATCAATATATTACCCCCAATACAGCCAAATTTTAACTCATAGACGTGGAATCAATACACAGTATTAAGTATTCCGAGCAAACAAAACAGGGTCCGTTATCCAATCTCATGGTCCGGGGACAGAAAGTCATATCAGGCATACGAAGTGAGAGAAAACAAAAATGACAGGGAAACTCATGAACCCCCAAAAATGGTCATTAGGAGGTGAAATCAGGTGTTCTGGAAAGAGTGAGCATTTCCTGTCCCACTAGTGGCACCCGTCATGATTTCCCCAAAATTAACATGAAAATAGATCTAGTTGCATGGCAGGCATTGATTTGCTGTATTTATCAACCAGATCATGATGACGTATATAGAATTCCTTAAACGCATATGTTACCAAATTGCGTTTGAATTTGATAGGAAGTCCTCCTTTGAACGGAATACATACCCAGGATACCGTTATCGTTTTCACTGGGAAGGTTCGTTATAGCGACGTTGAGATAGTCGATCATGTAGTTGACAGTGACGACCTCCCTGACGAGCTCCACACGGACGTCCTATTGTAGACGACCATTTTCCTTCTCTCGCCTCCAGAGGTCAGCTCCAACAGCCGGGGCACCCAAGCCGAAGTCTCACCATTGACGTTGATGGTGTTTTGGTCGATTTGGACGAGCAGGTCCTGCTGAAGGACAGCGACAACTCCGATATACAGAGCTGGTTTTTCTCCGTGTGTCCTCTCAACCATCTTCATGTTTACTTTGAGACCTGAATGTATGATATGTCTTTATTTGCATTTCTTTCTTTCAACTGGTCATTTATACCGTTTATAGACACAGTTATAGACTCAAGTGTCATGACTTCCAAGGAATCGAAGAATTTCGTACCATGGGGTGCTATTTAGTGCCATGTAAAGCGAAGTATGACCAGTACAAACTCTGACATCCAGCTCTTACGGTGACATCCGATTACTGCATGAGTTGACGAGTCTCATGTGTGCGACAGAAAATTGCTCACCTTCTGGAGCACCCTGGAGCACCTGTTTACCTGACTGATAGGTATTTCTGAGGTCTGTTCATCCTTACTGATAAGTTCCAGGAGGGCGTGGTCTCTCCCAGTCTCACCAACGATCACCTGCTTGTACACTTCACCTATAGCATCGTGAATCAAAGGGATTGTACAGTCGGAATCGTTCAAAGACAGACATTTTTACACTACCCTTTTGGTAGCTTTTATAGTTTAGGTCACGAGCTAGTTGTATACTGATTTATACCTGTTTACCTATATTGTATATCTGTTTACCTCACCTGTTTACTGGAGCACCTGTTTACATCAGAAAGCTGATACCATTTTTACATATGTGGCATTATATTTTTCACGTCACAAAATGGAGATTACAACAACACAACATTTTCCAACGTGCGGTTGTCTAAAGGAATGCCTAACCTTCAGAAGTAGTTCTGACGCCCATTCTAGATTCGTTCAAATTTCAAAACACCCCTTACATAACTTCCCAGTTGTTGAACACGTTTGTAAACATATTCAGTGTGTGTTTACGTTCCAGCTGCGAACCCTAAGCTAGAGCTTCCGATTGGTCTGAGTTCGTGTAGTAGTGGTGGATAGATAGGGAGATGGGGAGATATATAGGGACGGGAGATAGACGGGAAGATAGATAGATTGAGAAGGATGAGAAGTATATCATTTGGGAATTTCTCCCTGACCTAAAGGAGCTGCCCGAGAGTGTGTATATGTAGTCCACGCCACCGAAAACATCGTAGCACAAGGGCGTCTCCGATCCACGGATCATTTGTTGGACGTGTGGGTCATTTGTGACAGCGACTTATCCAGAAACAAACAAATATGCAGTACAAATAAAACCACGAATGACATGATAAATATGACATGACATGTCATGGATTGAATGGTGGTGTTTGGTGAAAATATACACAGTCATTTTTTTTTAATGATGCGTGGATATCTTGATTTCCACGTATTTTGATCTTGATCTACTGTATTTGTGGTAATAGATTGATACCTACATTGATTTCTTTGGAAGCTCTTAAGGTTCGGAAGAAAAATCCCGGTAAATCTCAACAAATGTATCTCAACGAAAGAAGAAGACCATACAAAAGAACTGTTAAATACGATCGAAATCTATTCCTGCGTTTTTTTCAGTGGGATACGAAAAGACACGACTATGTCGTTCAGGTTGTTGTTAAGGTGTGCCAAGGATTTAATGGGTACCGGTCATTCAAAAAGATGCTGCGTGTAGCGCCAGATTGTGGCCGCGGTAGTTAATCCTAGACTGGGGAAAAGTGTACAGCGCCTTTGATTACAAATTCATTCTAAAAAAAAGGAGCGCTTAATTGATGTTAACTTTACTCTTTACCTGATAATCTTTTTGGTGTTGTTGTTCAGAACTGGCAAGTCACAACCGAAAGGTAGAAGCTCGAGACACCAAGCAGAAACCACGTCTCGGACCTGGAGTCGGCCATTCTGTAATGGTTGTCTGTACACTTGTTTTTACAAATGTTTCTCAGCTCTGTATCCTGAAATTCCTACTTGCACATTTTACAATGAGTGTGCTTTGGACAAATATATTCGCAGTCAACAGTTTTACATACAAATGTACATGTACTAGTCAACCTTCGTGCGGTATTGATATCTTACGTGTTACTCAATTCCTCCAAAACTTCGTTTCTGTTCTGTTCCTCCTAGTAGTTGATTTCTTCATGGGCTTTATGAGCTGCTGAAAACGAACCCGAATGTGTTATCTTCCTGGTGGCATCATTGAATTCTACTATCGACCAGTTGACGACTTGTTTTGGCACGCCTTTATCGGTTGGTCAGTGAATATAAAACAACAAAGTTTGACAATAATGTAAATGGTTTTCAAACACATAATCGGCACTTGAACGAACCCATCGAATTGAATGTCATGGATTGAATGTTTATATCGACATATTCGTGCTAGCAAAACAATGCATTAACGATTCCCCTAGCAAACGGTTGTTCCTAATATGTCCATGATGAAACTAACACACAACTTCCATACAATTGGATATCACATCTCGAAATAAAATTAGGAAGCCAGTTTGGTGTTAGAAATAGTTACGCCCCTCAAACATGTCAAAGGGGTAAAAAGGATATTGCGATGTCGACTTTCTGAGCTAAGATGGAACGATGCTGTTGGTTGCCCGCGCATATATATGTGAATAATGCTGACTAACTCTGGACGTTATGACGGCCTTCCTCTTGATTAACAAATAAAAACGACCTGCACGACGTTGAGTTAACTAAATACTAACTAAATTCCTACTGTTAGGTATTATTTGTGTAATAATAAATCATTTGTATCACAATAAATCACGGGATCTGATGCTTGTATTACCATGCTGAAAACCTCCAGGATCAACTAGAGAACCTTTGAATGAGCCCCTCCAGCTCCTGGAACCTTCAGCGGGCCCAAGACCCCACATCCACTGTCTAGGATTCCCTCCCGCGTGTGTTTATCATTCTTTATTATATAATGTTAGTATCAATCTAATAAGAAGCGTTACCGGACAATGTATATTTTAGATAAAACCTTTTGTCCCATGACCTTGAAAATAAGGTCATTGGTCAATTCAAGGTCACGAGAACATTCAGCCCATATCATTTCTAGCAAGTCCACAGTTGATACATAAGCTGTAAAATCGATATTAAGTGAGATATTATTAATTCTGTGATCTGACTTTGAAAATGAGGTCAAAGGTCAAGTTCGAGGTCATGATAATATTCAGCATATATCATGTTCGCAATTGACTCCTAAGCTGTAAAGTCGATAACAGCATATATCATGTTCGCAATTGACTCCTAAGCTGTAAAGTCGATAACAAGTGAGATATTAACTTTGTTGTTCTCTGACCTTGAAAATGAAGTCAAGGTCAAATTCAAGGTCACTAAAATATTCAGCATATATCATTCTCTAAATGTTCACTATGGATTCCTAAGCTGTAAAGTCGATCGTGAGCGAGATATTACCCATTTTTTTCTCTGACCTTGAAAATGAGGTCAAGATCAAATTCAAGGTCACCAGAATATTTAACATATATCATTTTCTATCAATCACAATTGATTGCTAAGCTGTAAAGTCAATAATAAGTGAGATATTAGCCATTTTGTGCTCTGACCTTGAAAATGAGGTCAAAGGTCGAATTCAAGGTCATGACAATATTAGCACGTATCATTTCCTATAGGTCCACATTGATTCCTAAGCTGTAAAGTCGATAATGACCAAAATATTAGCCATTTTGGGCTGTGACCTTGGAAATGAGGTCAAAAGTAAAATTCAAGGTCATCAAATTATTCGGCGTATATCATTTCCTATATGCCCACAATCAATTCGAAAGCTTTAAAGTCAATACTAAGCGAGATATTAGCCATTTTGTGCTCAGACCTTGAAAATGAGGTCAGAGGTCAAATTCAAGGTCATGAGAATATTCAGCATATATCATTTCCTATATGCGCACAATTGATTCCTGAGCTGTGAATTCGATAATAAGCGAGACATTTGACATTTCGTACTATGACCTTGAAAATAAGGTCAAAGGTCAAATTCAAGGCCATCAGAATATTCAACATATATCATTTGCTATATGTCCACGATTGATTGCTAAGCTGTAAAGTCGAAAATAACAAGATATTGGCCATTTTGTACTCTGACCTTGAAAATGAGGTCAGGATGAAAAATCAAGGTCACGAGAATATTCAGCATATATCATTTCCTCACAATTGATTCCTAACCTCTAATCTGAATATTAAGTGAGATACTAGGCAAAATGTGTCCCATTATAAAGCATAAGTCCAAAATTGGCCATTTTTGGTAAAAAACGGCTGCCATCTTGGAAAAAAAATGCGAAAATAAAAAAAACTAAAAAATACCTCCCTCTCGAAATATTTTTAGGCATTTTTGTGCAAAATTTCAGAAAGATTCGACCGTAAACTTCAAGGATAAAATTGTTAGCGGACGACGGACGGACAGACGGACGGACGTCCCAACTTTTTAGGGTAAAGGGTTTCTCACGTGTTAAATTTCCTATCTTCAGCAAGCCCCTTATCCCCCAAAATAGCCCCTTATCCCATTTGTTTTCATATTTCATAGCCCCTTAACCCTAAATGTTTACCCGGACGGTCGACGGATGGACGACGGACGCAACGCCATGCCGATTTGTTATCGGACCAAAGGTCTGGTAACCTAAAAACGCAAAAAAACATGCGGAGGTCTTCAGATTCTAGGGGAAGCGCACCCCAACTGCATTTGTGAAATTGGTACTGGAGTTCCACTCAATTTAAACTTCTCCCTATGAGTTGCATTACAGTAAACTTCATATCTTTCTGATGTTGGATAATTTACAAGTACACTTATATATTGACATTCCATAAATATAACTGCAGTACACACATCTTTTTGTCAATTTCGTTTTGTTTAAATTTATTTCAAAAAGTCAACGGCTCAGACCTTGCCATGCTATACTGTTAGAATTGTATCATTTACCATACCGTTTTTTTTATTTATTCATTGTGCATCAAAGCCTTAAAAACCATGGGAGCAAAAAATTGCATCAGTCGAAATAAAATTAAAATCAATGGATATCAAATAAATCAAATTCGATTCTTGTGTTGAGTTCGACAATGGACAAACAATCGTTGCGCGATATGTCATGCCGCAATAATATGTGAATGTCACATGGAATAGTCAATAATACCAAAATCTTTGGTGGGTTTTCAAACTACACTAACATGAGAAATACCATACCTAATAGCTATGAACTTGAGTATTTCATCTACATATCAACCAATATCTGCCATTTCAAGATACCAATACCCAGCACCCCCCCCCCCCCCCCCCAACACACAATCACAAACTACACAAAACACACTGAATCATGATATATCGGTCACTCTTTTGTTAATTGGAAATCACGATTTGTGAAATTGAGACATTGTAATTGGAGATCCTAATTTTGTAATTCGATGTCATGACTCTGTAATTTGATATCAATATTTTTGTATTTATACTGATTTTTACAACTTATTCACACTGTGTTTGGCTGGTATTTCTGCGAGGCTAAATTATATCGTTCTATAACTTGGCATTTTTCACCTGGGTGTCAAACAGCAATTTTGCACCGATTTTCAGTTTTCTATCGCGAAAATTGCAAAAGTTGGCAATCTACCCCAATGTTAAATTTAGCCGGTTTTCTGGTGGTGCAATCTTTCAAATTCAACATGTTTGTATAGAATACACCCCAATGTGTCTTTTGGTCCAAAATCACAATGATAATTTGAATCCTGATGGATGTAATCAGGACCAAATCCTCGGATATGCTCATATTCTCGAGATCCCGTTTTGGGCTGAAATTTAACATTGGGGTGGATTGCCAACTTCTTAAATTTTTGCGATAGAAGTCTGAAATTTGGTAGAAGATTGCCGTTTAACTCCGAGGTGACGTATGTATATAAATACATGTATATAAAATATTATCAAAAACCGATGTAAACAAGTTAGAAAAATGAGAGTATAGAGACCACGACTTTGTATAATACGAGATTGGGACTTTCGATATTTTCGATATAACAAATTTGTAATTTGAGATCACGAAGACATGTCACGCTTTCGTGATGAACGTTAGTGTACAATGAGTTTTTACCATCAATCATGTGGCCTTGATCCTTCTGTCAGACAACTATTGTTTATTCAATAAATACCTCCTCGTATCCACTGGTTTCGATGTTGGGAAAAAAATCATATTTTTCACATCATCGACACGCGATGGACATATCGTTAAAAAATAAAGGTCATTGTCAAAAAAGGGTTTACGATAGTTTGGTGGCTAAATGATAAACGAGCTGACAAAACAAATGAGTAAATTTTCAATAATGTAATTCAAGTGATAAACGAGTTGGCAAAACAAATCAGAAAATTTTCAATAATGTAATTCAATTATCCAGCCATTCGAAAAACAAACTGCTGTTCGGGTTTTTGGGTTTGTATTCTTCACTCACAAAGGTCTGACATCAAATATCAACACCTTGAGGCATCATCTCGGAGAGATAGAAGCGTAAGTATCGATATGTCATCTTATTTCAAATAGGTCACACACACACACACCACACCTCAGTGAGCAACTTGAATTGTGTTATTAGTAAATATCATTAAGCAGTAATGTATCGGTACAATGGAATAACTTTCCTTATACAATGGAATAACTCATTTCCTTATAAACATGCTGTGATATACATATACATACATACATAATACTTGGTATAGCGCCCTTTAACACCAGATAGGCCAAAGGCGCTGAACAAAGTTAATAGCAACGTGAAAATAAATGTGTCTTAAGTTCAGATTTAAAACCGTCCACTGTGAGGGTTTCATCACACCGAAGTTCCCGTGGGAGGTCGTTCCACAGCCTGGGTGCCGCCTGCGTAAAACTACAGTTGAGTGTTCTGGCATGGCTGCATTTTGACGGAAGCGGGAGTAGTCCAGCAGCCGAGGAACGTAGGGGCCTATGGTGGCGATAGTCCAGGGCATCACAGATATATCCCGGAGCCAGTCCCCTAACGCACTTGAAAACTAGAAGGAGATTCTTGAAGATAATCCTGTAGGGGACCTTGAGCCAGTGGAGAGATTCGAGAGGTCCAGAAATGTGGTCGTATTTCCGGAGTGAAAACACGAAGCGTGCACACATATTTTGGATCGACTGCAAACGATCCAGATCCTTGCGTGGTGCCCCCAAAAATAAACTATTGCAGTAGTCCACTTTGCTCATAATGAGCGCCTGTGTGAGGATTTTTTTTGTGTGTGTGTCGAATAGGTGTTGTACCCTGTTCAACTTTCGAAGAGTGAGGTAAGAAGCTGAG